>CM033278.1:219321-919863 GCA_019343175.1 Oedothorax gibbosus | reverse complement strand
CAAAATAAAAAAAAGAGAATTTGCTTTTTAAGGTTGGCTTCAACGGGGAAAAAAATGTATCTGTTAAAAATATATATGTTTTCATTTTTACTCTTTAAAGCATTTATATTTCAGTGTCCTCTATGAAATAAAAATATTAATAGAAGGATTAAAAAAGTTTTTAAAGTGGGGGGAAGGGGAGGCTTCAATTTAAAAACCGTTTGGCAACAAATTTGACCGACGATGCCCCCCAAACACTACCAGATGATGTAAAAGTACAATTTTGTTTTAGTTTAATATTTTTGTTATTAATATGCGTCCAAGTATGGTATTCGATGTTCAAATTCGATATAATTTAATGGAAACATGTTTGAATTCCCAGGTTTTTTTTCTTCTTCGATAAGAAATGTATACGCAAATCATTATTGCACCAGTTTCGTTTCTGTTCTGTTTACCGATTAGCAATTTGTCGGATATATCTTTTATATGCTTATCTTTTTGATAAAATTAGTAGGTTTAATGTAGTATTTATAAGGATATATAAAATTCAATAACCAATTCAAATCTAGCCGCCCTTAAAAAGATAAGTGTGCGACCACTCCTATTAAAGAAGGTATATTTCCGATAAGAGGAAACTGAGTCTAACGTTGAAATTCGAATGCATTTTGAAGAAACTTAGCTAGAGGTAAGATTAGACTGCCCAGCAGTTATGTCGATTTTCCCAGCCATCAAAAATTTAAATAAATCTGAACATGTTTTTTTTTTCATTTTGAGTCTTTTCAAATGGTGCAGTAAGAATCTTCCTTAATCTGCAGGCTAAGCTAAGGTGTTTTCTCGGCTATTGTAGGTCTGTAACGTCTACAGGTTTGGGTCCACAGGGTAATGAAAAGATAGCTTTTACATAGTATTTAAGTACTAATAATTAACTAAAATTGATAATAAATATTTTAGTTCGTGTTCTTACATAATTCCATTCAGAAATTCTAAAATTTGACGGATTAAAAATTGTTTTGGGTGTAAAAAAAAACTTTGCTATGCAGTCTAAGCTTTCAAAAATCATGGTTTTTAGCCTATTTTTCTTTTTTTTTTGTTTTAAATCCTAAAGATTTTTTTTTAAAAAATGAAAAAGTAGGTATTGACATGCTGGCGATGTCCGTCTGTCCGTCCATATTCCCTGTTCCAAAATCGGTTCAATCCGTCGTATCTTAAACATTATTTTTTAGTTGAAAAGTTATGACCTCAGAGACACAACTTACATACTTTTTGTCCGTCTGTCTATACGTCTTGACGAACATCTGTCTACTATTTGTCGGCGAATTTCCCATTAAATTAGCGTTGGAACTTAATTTTAAGACAATTAAATCGTTGTTTGCATATCAACAATGGCATGAGAAACTTAATTTAAAATTAATATTTGAGTAAAAATTTATTTTTGTCATAAATCAGTTTGAAATGACGTCATAAAATAATTCTGTGATTTCATTTGTTTACTAAGAAAGCGGTAAGGCATTATATTTTTTTGCATAAAAAATCTGGTAAGTTTTAATTTACATTTCTTAACAATTTATAAAAATATGTTTTTAAAAAATATGTTTTATTTTACTAAAACTTTAAACAAAAATCAATAAAGTCATTATCATTTGGACCACATGAATTGGCTTATTGTACTTGGCTTAATGTACTTGATCATATATTTAAAAAAAATAACATTTTCGGAATATTAATCTTAGTTTATAAGGGTTGGAGCACGTTTTTCGACAAGGCATTGTTGGAATTCTTGCCTGGTAAAATTTTGGAAAACCAGCTCCGTCGCAATATTCTGACTTTAATAGCACCTTGACGAGTAGAGGTTTAAATGGTTTTGAAAACAATTAAATAGTTACACAGAAAAATGAAACACCTTTTAATATAAACAATCATAAAATTGTAAATCAAACAAAAAAATTTTTAATTTATAATTGAATGCAAGCATGAAAAGAAACTCAACGTTGAAAAAATCACGAAATCAGCTCTAGCGATACCATGACAACACGAACTGAACAAAGATTCTTGTGGGTGGTCTATCACGCGTTGCTTCATAAACCAAGTCACCAATTGGCTCCCTGGATTGTTCTTTTCCGATATAATGCCAGGTGGAAAACTTACCCCATGGGAAAACTAGCCCCAGTCTCCACTACTTTACTCAATATGTACGGTTGCTAAGAAAACCACGTGAAAATGAGCTTTCTACTTAAGTTTATTTAAGTATACTGAGACAAATGAGGACATTTTTCTAAAAAATTTATGCATAACAGATTAAGTTATTCGAAAAATATTTTTAAAAAAATAACTTAAAGTAAACGTTTTTATACGGAAATAAAGGTGTTAATGGTGCTCACAAAGTCGTTGTTATTGGGTTTATGCTATATTCAGAAAATAATTTCAACTTTGTGCATGATACGTTGATATTGGCGCAAGTAGTTACGCAATAGTAACGAACACAGTATTTGCGCCAATAATCAACGTTGTATGAATCTTCTCATGTTACTTAATGCTGTCAATGGATATTATTACGTTTTGTCTTTTATTTTTTTAATAGGATAGATACTGCAGTGATCGCTTCGTTAAAAAAAATGCAATCTAGATTTGGAACAAGACGATATCCGTATCCGGCTGTTTATCCTTACAAGGACACGCCCCCTCTGCTCGTAGCAGCCAAATACAAGCAAAAAGACGAAGTAGAATCGCTCATTGCACCAGGTTGGATTCTGGACTGCAGAGACAAGTCGGGATGGACGGTGCTACATTATGCTGCAGTCCATGGGTGGCTAAGCACAGTGAAATCTCTAGTGGAAAATGGAGCAGAACTTGATGCTAAACTTTCTCCTCCCGCCTCTGATCCAGCCACACCCTTACTCCTAGCTGCCCAGCGAGATTACACCAGTGTCGTGTCATGTCTCATCGAAGCAGGAGCGGATATCACGTGTCGCGGCAGGAATGGTACAGTTTTGTCGTACGTCTTGAAAGGCGGCAATATGGACGTGATTCGACTGCTCGCCAAGCGTGGAGTCGATTTCGACAGCAGATGTCTCTGCGACGACTTCCCTTTGCTGGAAGCTGCTAAAAGCTACCAGAAAGAAGTAGTCCAGTTTCTGATCGACTCGGGTGTGGATAAGAACTGTAAAGACAAGTCAGGTTGGACACTGATGCACTTTGCTGCCAGAAACAGATGGCCGGATATGCTGCGACAAACTGATGCAGAAACAGCAGAGGAGATTTCTGCAAGTGATAGCGGGACGACTCCTCTGCACGCGGCTTGCGAATTTGACCTCAGAAGTTCCATTCGGGGATTTGGACGTCTATTTGAGTGGGAAGAGTTCGATGCGATGGCTGCTAGAGCCTTTGTGGAAGTAGCCGAGTTGCTTTTCGAAAAAGGATTTGATGTCAATGCTAGAAATTCCTGGGGTGCGACACCTGCACACTTGGCATATCATTCCTTGGTGACAAGAGCTGCTGTGGAAGTGGAAACTACCATGAAACTGAGAGTCTTCAGCTGCTTGTTCGGAGAAGGTGCAGACTGTAATATTGAAGATGATTATGGTAAATCTTTATTAGACCTCTTTATTTCCACTCAGGAGATAGAACTAATTCGATTGCTCATTGAAAAAGGGGGATACTTTAGAAAAGAGTCCAGTATTCCGACTAATATTCAACAAAGTATTCTGCGAGATGTCTGTCTGTGCACTATGGTACTGGTCAACAAATACAATAAAATGGATTTACCTGCAGTCTATGAGTTGCGCAATCTAGTTGATGGTAAATTTCCGTCATTAGAAAAAATGAAGATCAGTATTGAAGGCGGAGTAGTGAAAGACATAGAAACTGCTGTGCGTCGGGATATTGAAGAACAGGGATACTGCAACATATTTCGTATTTCTCCATTATCATTAAGTTTGTTAGTCGTAAACTCTATTCTGAGTTAATAGGGTATTCTTTATGATTTTATAAGTTAAACATAGATTTTTCAGGTTGCGTCCACCTATTCTTAAATAAGTGACAAGTCAACTACTATAGCCTGAAGAGTGATATATGCTGGTAGTCTTATAATGTCTAGTCCAAAATACAGAAATTTGAAACCGCAATTTGAATTGAAACCTCCTAATGTATTTTTATGTATAAGTATTTAAAATATAGTCGCCCTCATAATACTGATAAAAATAATAATTCTTCAAGTAAAATAAAATAATTTGAATTTATATTTATACTAGCAAATAAATACCCGTACTTCGCCTGGACTAAAAAAGAATTTTAATTGATCCAAGCAGTCTATGTACAATGTAATCCAATTATAGGATAATAAACTTATGTTATTATTCCCGCTCGTTTTAAAGTATAAAATACCGTTACTTATATACCTTAAAAATCCAAAATACAAAAAATACGCTATAAATGCACTCATAAAATTCATCGTAATTTTCCTCATAAACATATAAAACTTTTTAGCTCATTTGGCGCGTTTTTGGAAAGAATTTGGCGAGAAAAGAGATTTAGCTACAAACACTCTTATTATACAGCTCTACCACAATGGCCTTCGAAAAACAAACCAGCTTATAAATTAAAAATATATATATATTATTATTCGGCGCGTTTAAGTAAGAATTTGGCGAGTTTGGCAAAATATTTAGCGAAAAAGTGAAAACAAAACCCTAATATGTAGCTCTAGTACGATGGCCTTGAACAACCATCATAGTTATAATTCACGGAAGTAGCTTAAATATGCACATTTTTGCAATCAACAGAACCATCAATGAAGAAAACCATCACCTAAACCCACAATAAAATCCTAGACGAAATTACGTCACTTGAAACATGTCAATTATTTTTCAAATAATGAATTTAGTTTCTGAAGGTAATGGAAACAGAATAAAATAAACATTTTCAATTTTAAATATTTTCGTTAAAAGTTTTATTTAATTTTTTCAGCAGATGGCATCAGGAAAGTAAAAAATGATCGGATTTGAGCGAAAGTGGTGTATTTGTTTCAGAATATTCTAATTTTCTCTAAAAATAGAACATTTTGAGCTCTGAAAGTTCAAAATATGTAACTTAAGTATAAACGACACATTTGTGCCAAGTTACGAGTCAAACAAATGTCTAGTTTATGAGTCCATAAGAGACATACCCACAAACACACACACACACACAAAAAAAAACTTCATTTTTATTATTATAGATATACTTTGCTTAGTTTTTTTTTAAAAATTCATTGTATCATATATTTGGTCAAGGTGTTTTGAGACACGAACAAATTGTAAATTGATATGTAAAAAAAGGTGATTTCTTTTTATTTTCGTGTTTCCACTCAATAGCATTTATATTTCATATTTATAGTGTTGGACTTGAAATGAAAACTAATAAAATGTAAAAAGTACTTTAATGGAAATTAATTTTAAAAACTGTTTGGTACCAGTTTTCACAAAAGTTCCCCCAAAACGACTTATAATGACATCAAACCATATTTTTTATGAATAATATAATTTTTTTATGCTACTAGTAGGTCGCCAAATGATGCTCTCATAATATTCAATGCTCAAATTAAACTTTAATTTATATTTAGGTTTAAATTTCTAATTGCGGCAGCAAGTGATGCATTTTATGGAAATCGCTCATACAGGATGTAAGTTTTTTCTATTACGAAAATAAATTGAAGAGTTCTGCCATAATCACAAATACAAATTTTACCGATAAACGGAGATAATTGTGATTATTTATAGAAACTTATTTAATAAAGTATACACTTTTAGATTCAAATAATGCTATGTCATACCATTAAAACAGTAAAGAAGAGTTCATGAATTTTCTGAGCATACCTTTTTTCATGAAGAATATTTTAATCAAAAAGTCTCAAGCAGAAGTTTTGCAAAAGTTTTCAAGTAAACCAACGTTTGTAAAAGAACTAATTATAAATGATGATATATCCTATCCTGTTATCTGTTGTTCGTTATCTTCGTTCACGAAATACCGACCTTGTAACTTTGTAAATTCTAATCATGTCATGACACATCACTAACAGAATTTTTTAAAAACTTTTTTTAAAAAGTTATCAATATACTTATATTTTGTATAAATTATTTTGCATTGTTTTTATAACTCTACTGCATGTCATATTATTAGTAATATTTATAGTACTACACATTACTTACTAGAAATTTGCATGATACTAAGCAAGGGCTAGGGAGCCCAGTCGGTTAGGCATTCGCCTAGCATGCGAAAGGTCCCAGGTTCGGGTCCGGGCATCGCCAAAATAACTGCCGACCTATAAACGGCCCGTGCAGCCCAAAATGTCCGACGAATAATACCCCGTGTAGAGGGAGTGCACGTAAAATATACTTCAAAGTCCTAACGCTGCGTACGATGTCGCCCTTAACGGTTGCGTTGGTGCCTACTCAGGTGTCAGCTCGTCACTTGATTATGGTTCTAAAATACGACGCCCGTCGCCAATAGCCCTCGTGTAGCTCTAGTGCGACGATAATTCTAACTAAACTAAACTAAACATGATACTAAGCAATCGAGTAAGTAACCAACCTATTCATTCATAATAAAAAAAAAAACAATATATTGTTAAGTAATCATAATGTTGTGTCGTTAATTACTATTTTCTATACTGAAAGTTTTGTGAAGTGGGCCGGTTTCTACCATGGGCCGGTAAACTGCAGTGTAACTAAAAATGAATAGGATAACTCTTGTCCTGAAATAATCAATATTTCAGTATAATTTATAACGGGTTGCAGCACTGCCTACTCAACTTTAAGGCCAGAGAAGCTCTCCGTGACTATACGCTTTCCTTCCGGTTCGGGAGCTCGGCTGTTCCGCAGAAAGGATAACGAAAACTGTTCGTCTACGGCTGTGTTTTTCAGGTTCCCACTGTGGTTGGTTGGTTGGTTGGTAGACATATATTAAGGTTTGTGTGCTTGGTCAGAAACCCGCTTATAAACCTTCGTCAAGTAAGGCAGACACTTACAACACACACATAAGTGACATATGATGCCATCTATCGCCACCTCCACAATTTAGACATGTCCCTGAAGGGGAGGAAAATAGTCTCCAGGGACCTGTACCCGTGGGAAACTGTGCCATGACCGCCCACAGGACTTTCGGACCCACAGATTTAACGAGCACGTACTCCGCATATACACGGTGGGTCTTCAGTGGTATCGGGACTCGATCGCGGGACCTTCCGATTCCGAGAACGAGGCCTTAACCACTAAGGCTATCCACGGCCCCTCAGGTTCCGAACAGGCTTCGTTCTTCTTCTTCCAAACAGGCGATTTCCCGAATCGGACGGTAAGCGTGACGTAACAGATTAAACCAAACTGAATTGAGCATAAGTCCTGGAAATCCACAAAATTAGAATTGCATTTTAACGAGTCGTACAGAAAATTACGTCACCATGTTTGTGGTAACAAACATTTTCTTAGTTATCACCCACATGATATTAAAACATAGTGAGAAGTGCAATAGTTCTCATTTTGTTTGATAAAATGTTAACAAAAAAAATCACAGAAAAAAAAATCGGTAAATATTATGAATCAACTTTAATGACGCCTGTTGTGTGAAACTATAAAATTTTCGAAGTCTTTGTTTCAATGTTACCTAATTTTTACAAAGCCATGTTTGTTCATCAAGTTCAGATTTAATCTTATATACAGTGCCCAATGTGATTAAACGGTAATTTGTGATTTAACCAACAAATTATGGATGAAAGTATACTTACTTTATATAAGTATACTATACTTTAGTTCATTTCTGTAATAAAAAAAATAAGGGGCTTTATTATTTTTTTTTAATAAATGATAACCATCTAATATTTAAATAATGTTTTAAGTACCACAATTGTACAGTGTTTCTCTCTTTGTTTGGGTTATTGTAAGTACTACTCAGTAAAACTAGGGGTGTGTAACACTACAGGACTCTCAATTACCACTTAATAAAATAATACATATTAACTGGTTACGACAGTTAAAATACAAATTAAAAATCATTTCTAAAAAATATGAAACGTAATATCTCTATATATTTTTAAGAAATGTGATTTTATTTATTTCTGTTATATATTTAAAAGAATCTAATACAAAAATTGAGAGGTATCATTTAAATTTCTTTTATGTCCACTACTCTCACTTCAAATTATTAATGAGCATTTAAAAATGAAGCTGAGTTTATAGCAATACAACTTGGAAAGAAGGAAAATATTAATAATCCTCCTTTACGAAAAATTAATGCTGAAGTAAGTAAATTTAGTGCGCAAGGTTAAACTTTTTTTAAAAAAAAGGGAAAATATGCTTCATCGATGAGCATGACACAAGCGTCTCCAATTTAAAAAAGCTTACATTTATAATGTGTTTCATGAAATAGTTTTAATAATCATACACAAAAAGATTAAAAAAATAGGCTTAATCATTAACTTGTATGACACAGTGCAAAAAATGTTTTTTATATACACTTGTTCTTAAAATTAATTTTTGTACACGGAAGCTTTTTTTTCAATCAAGATTATTGATTTAATAAGTGACATCGCTATAAAAGATAGTTATAAAGCACACATTGCTAAATCATATGAATGAATTGTTTTATTTCAATTACCTACCTTTATCTCAAAATAAAATTGGTCTCTTGCATCAAAGAATTACCAATTCCAAAACCTATTATCAAATTCATGCTTCGCCAGTTCGATAAGCGAAATTCGCCAAATCATGGCGACTCCAACCTAACGAGAGTTGGACGTCTCTGTTTCATAAGTCTCGCTCTCGAGTTGTTCGTTACTTGCCAGTGAGACGCTCGCAAGTGAAGATGCTGAACTACTTACTTCTGCTGTGCGCTGCCGCATGCGTCCACGCGCAACACGCCGGGTTTCTGACCCCACCGAGGAGTGGGCCCAAAAAAGCCACCTGTGTGTTCACGTCAGGAGATGTCAGAGGAGTCATACATTTGTCGCAAGATGTGAGTACTTTTTTTAAAAATAAATATAAAAAAATTCTTATTCCAACCGAGGGGTGAGTCGGGTGTATTTTCACTCAAGCCTTCGTACTTTTAGAGTGTCCTTGCTCTAATCATAAAAACACAATGATGAGATAACTTTTGTGTCGAATTTTCGTTAAATAAAGAGAAAATCGCACAAGTTAGTTTTATTTAAGTAAAATTTGAAGTAATTTCTTTACAAAACCACCGGTTCCTTAATAAGTATGGGGCTGGGGAGCCCAGTCGGTTAGGCATTCGCCTAGCATGCGGAAGGGTCCCAGGTTCGGGTCCACTCGGTCCCAGGTTCGGGTCCGAGCATCGCCAAAATAACTGCCGACCTATAAACGACCCGTGCAGCCAAAATGTCCGACGAATAATACCCCGTGTGGAGGGAATGCACGTTAAATATCCTTCAAAGTCCTAACGCTGCGTACGAAGTCGCCCTTAACTGTTGCGTTGGGTGCCTACTCAGGTGTTAGCTCGTCGCTTGACTGTGGTTCTAAAATAGGACGCCCGTCGCCAATAGCACACATGTAGCTCTAGTGCGACGATAATTCAAACCTACTTACCATAAATAAGAATGAGGTTCCACATAATTTGGACAATTAACAAATTATGAACGTGTTTTAAATATTTAACAATTAACTTACAATTTTAAAACATAAGACTGATTTAATGTTAATGCTAAATCTAAAATAAGATGCTAGCTAGAAGCCAATCAATTTAGTTTTTCTCATTTTTTCCTTTTCTATAATATCCTCAATCCAATATTAAAAAAGGTCATGTTTGGTCGTTTATGTTACTGTAAAGACTTCATTGCATAATTTAACTGTCAATTTACCATTTTTGTTATTGCCAATGAAATAGCTGAAGCAAAAAAAAACTGTGTTAGGAAATTGTGGTGAGACGAAACAAATATATAGTAGAGAGTTAAGTAAAAGAGTTAATATTCGGAAAAATTTTTAATTTTTTTGAAGACTGTAAAATTGAAACTTTATTCTAAACATTCTACTAATAGAATATTGTTAAAATGACGAAAAGATAGCAAAAATCCATACATTCATTTAAATGCCTTTCTCCCACCTTTGCATTAATATGTTTCCCACCCCCACAATTTATTTTGACTATAACTTAGAATGAGGATTTTATAAAGAGATTTTGATCGATATATTCAAGTAAAACAACAACAAAAATTTAATTAAAAATTATATTTTCAAAATAAAAAAGTTACAAATTGTTTTTCAATTTTTTTTTGTTAAATTGAAGGTTAAAAATGAAATTTTCAAGTTCAATGTGGATTAGACTTGTTTTTGAGTTTGAAGTTGTAGGTTACCATATTATATATTTCTTATCAATATAAAAAAAAAACTAAAACCTCATAAAAACAATTCAAAGTAATTGAATTGCAAATATTTAGAGAATGATTCCAAAACAAATTTTCAATTTTCCAGCGTGCTTTCTTTGTTTATTTTGCGTTTTGTACTCATTAATTTGATCTTGAATGTTGTTTCTTCTTGAAGACTTATCACTTTTTATTTTAAAAAAAATCCTTGTGAGGATATTTATTGGATGACAGTGGGACGAGATAAGTCCTTGTCATGATGATATGGTGAAAACAAGTTAGTGAGTGACAGTCACTGACACTTGGAACAGGTTATGAGTCTTAATTTGTAAGAAAACCTTGAAATTTTCCCAATTCGTTTCAATACATTTGTTCCGATATTATCTTGTTTTTAACCTCCTTATTAGTGTTGCCACGTGTGATGACTTGGTGAAAGTTTCATGTGTTAATTCAACCAGTCAAACAAAATATTTTTATATGTACAGTAGAAATCCAACTATCCTAGTTTTGAATATACGAACTCCATTTATCCGAACTTATTGCAATTCGTTAAAGAATGAAACAATGATGTCTGCCAGTTCAATTGTGTTTTATTCCCTGCGCAGCCGGAACATTGTTGGAATGTCGCCGTGTCAAATTGCAGTTCTATTATTGGCTATCGAACTCGACCCGGGTTAAATCCATTTATCCGAACATTCGATTTTCGAACAGTCTAAATTGAAGTCTACTATACATTATTCTTATCTGGACGTTTCAAGAACATCCTGGCATAAAATTGTATTTATGAGCTGTCATAGGTTATTTTAATACTGTTTACAAGATAAGAAATACAAATATCATTATGTAGGAAAACACTAGTTGGGTAGTGAACATAACTTGATTTAAATTGACTCCGTATAAAAAGTCAAAATTTAAATATTTTATTTCGACTGTTTATGCTATAGGTCGTTTGCTATACTCAATGAAAAAATTTATCCTAAAAAAGATTCCTAACCACTTTTATACACTTATAAATTTATTCCTCCTCGATATTTTTTTTAATTAAGCAATTCCTTTTACTTCGTGTCAAACTACACATGAAAAACCCCTAAAGACTGTGTTTACGCCTGGATAAAATTTTCGAACCTAATATGTCCGTGGGCATTTAAAAGTTGATAAACACCATTGACCTAAATGTTTCAAGTCAAGTCTTGTTACACTCGAATTAAAAATGCGAAACAGGAAAATTTTCCAAAATTCGTCGGGTTCTTCTAAAAGACCAGCCATTGCTACATATTTCGAGTAACCTTTTTTAGTGCTGAATCAATCGTTCTGCACTTTTGAGTAACGTTGCTGAAACAAAATTTATGAAATAATTGCGATCAAATGACAGCATTATCGTTTCGTATGACATCGCGTTTCAAAGAACAAAATATCTAAATCCAGTTAAATACACGGCAATTGCAAAATATGGTATTGCAATATATTTTTTGGAGTAATTTCGATAAAAATTTCAGCAGTTCCATACAGAATTGGTTTGTCATCAAAATTATGTAACCGTACATATTTAATTTAATTTAATAAGTTATCTCTTTCGTTGTTTAGTATTTGAAGGAGTCAAGTAGTGTGTGTAAACTTGCTTTATGAATGAGTGCCTTCGTAAAATTACCTTATTGCAATATATTTTTTTAGTAATCATAAAAAATTTCAGTAGTTCCATACAAAGTTGATTTGTCATCAAAATTATGAAACCGTACATATTTATAAGTTATTATTTTATAAGCTATCTCTTTCATCGCATAATACTTGAAGGATGCCAGTCGTAAAATTGACTTATAAACTTAGGATGTTTTTTTATTTATATATTTTCGCAATAACATTTAGAATAAAAATACTGCAAGCAAGCAAAAACTGCATAGTTGTTCACGTAAATTAAAATGTTTATCTATAACCGATATAATTATATAATAATAATGGTTTTAATGCATCTTCTATTGTATTATGTGACAAGTTTCATTTGTAGGCAAAAATATTTAATTGTGTAAAATATTTAATTTGATACTTAGCAGAAATTTTTGAAACAATTGACGGTTATACTATTTAAAAGGGGAATAAACGACGTAAACTAACACGCTATTATTTTTTTTTTTAAATTTTATATCATTTGCAAAGATATTTGGCGAAATAGCCATTGTATTAAATGTATGTAATGTGGCAAGCACCGTCCAGTGAAGATGTTTATGCTAATAGTTTTTCTGTAACAATGTGTATACAGGTCTGAGTCTGCATACACGTATGAAACCTAAAATGTATGTATTTACAATAAAAGACTTAAAGGTATTTTTTTAGTCAGCAACTATTTTAATTTCTTACACTGAGAAAACTGATATTTGAGTATTTTTTTTAATGAAACATTTTGTTTCAAATATGAATACCTAATGCCCCCCTTTCAAATAAAATACCACGTCGCCCAGCCATTATGATGGTTTCGTCGACTCTCACTTATCAAACGAGTGGGCCGGGGTTCGAATCCCGAATAAGGCATGGATATGTGTGTTGTCCTGAGTATTTGCGGAGATCGTGCTCTTTAAATCTGTGGGTCTGAAAGTCCTATGGGCGGTCATAGCGCAGTACCATGGGTGCAGGTTGTCTGGAGTAAAACGCCCCTCCCCTCCAGCGAAGTGCCTAAATTGAGGAGGTGTCTTGTTCCAACGGATACTACTGCACCCCCCCCCCCCCTTTGCCTTCCAGGCTATGGCCTGGAGGCACACAACAACAACTTGAAATACCACACACATTCACTTTCAACAAAAAAAAAACCCTCTATATTCGTTGAATATAGTAAGTTTTAAGATGTTGTTTTTAGAGCAAGCAAACAACATTGTGTTGTTAGGAGCAAGCAAATCTGTAAGCTGAATTATCTGCTAATCTAAGTAGTATTGATTATATTGCCGTTATCATAGACTGATACCAATGCACCGTAACAGCCATTTTGGACTTTGATTTTTTTTAAATGAGTATTTTTGTTGGTGAAGGAAGGGTTATTTGCTCGCTAAGGTTATTTGTGTTTCATAAAAGTTTATTGACATTTTGACCACTTAATGTCTTGAATATAATATTATGATTTTATATCTTAACATATCGTAATCTTAATCGTAATCTTAAGTGTTTTAAAATTTCGTTGCTATTCAAATGTGATGTACCAATACTGGATGCGGCAATTCGTAATATCAAGGGATATCTTTGAATGGTGAAAAGTGGTTCTAAAATTAAATAATAATGTTCTCCTTTTTTGGAACATCATTCATTTAGAATACATTGTTCTCAAATTCCAGTCTTCCTGAGAATGCCTCATACTGGTTAATTATTAATTCATTTCTTTAAAAAAAATAAGAATGTTCTTTATACACACTTGTAAAAAAAAATTCTGGCTACACAATTTTCAGTTATTTTAAAGTAAAACAGATATAGGTACGTGATGCGCCGAAATTTATATAACATTATTCTCAAAGCTTTAAAAATATCAGATTATAATCAAAGTTTCCAAAACATCATTAAAAGTTTATTCAAATTCAGTAAAATGTTAACCAAGGTTAACTAACTTTTAACTTGTTTTGACGGTTGCACATTAAATATTCAAATTACGATTCTAAAGTGCCAACAGTTCAAGGAATCACGTATTATCGACATTAGGAAACCAAATATCGCTTCTACTATTACTTTGTATTTAATTTCTGCCCAAGAGCACACCGAACGGAGCAATCGTTCATTCTAAACTTCGTATCATGATGTTTCAAACGTTTTTGAACAGTGAAAAAGCAAATGGAAAGCGTAAAGTATCCCTTCTATGCGCCTTATATGATGGGATATAAGCTACGCCTGATTTAAGTCTGGGTCAAACAAATTTTTAGTATGGGATATAACTGTTATTTGAAAAGTAAAGACAAAAATATTTCCCGAATTACTCACGGAGAACATTAAAACTGTTAAAATTAAAATTGCTTTTAAAAGTTTATAGAATAAAGGAGTCCTCAATATTTTTTTTAAATCACTCCTAAAGCTAGGCGACAGAAACTTGGTCAGCTGGACATATCTTTTTTCTCCTACTTGATTGGTGCATTTATATCTAACGTCTACAGACTGAATAATGAAAACGAAGCCAAGAAGAAGTAACACCCTTAAAACAAGTAAGAGAAGGCGCCACTGGTTTGGGTGTCCGCTCATGCACCCGACCTCGTCACTTGACTAGGGTCCTAAATTGCTAGGAGTAATTGGCTGTGTTAAATCTCCTTGGAGGTTATAAATAGACAGCCGGAAAACGCACAATCTAACCTAACAAATGACAGAGTTGGTTGGTAGACATATATTTTCAGGCTTGTGTGTTTGGTCACAAAGACCCGCTTATAAACCATCGTCAAGAAGGACGGACACGACACACACACATATATGACAGATGCTGCCATCTATCGCCACCCCCACAATTTAGACATGTCCCTGAAAGGGAGGGAAAACAAATGACAGTTCTCTCTTGATTATCCGGCGCATTCGGTAGCAAAAACCCGCCGGATTTCCGTAGTCCCGGATTAAAGAGTGTGGTTGGTCGGCTTTACGTCGCACTACAGCGTTCCTGTTCTATGTTCTAATAAATAACCTCAAACCATTGCTCGTAGTTACATAAGACGTCCTAGTTTAAGAAACAAATATCAACCAAGGCCGTCGGACGACAGTTTAGCGGCGGTCTGGTGAGAGAGTGTGCACTGTATTAATTATACCCTCAGGTTTTTCCATACTACTGAGTTAAGAAGAAGTTGAAGATGCTACTGGGCAAAAACGAATGCAAAAACCAGTTTTCCAAGTGAAGCCACCGATCGCTTTGTATGTAAGCCCAAACAAACGCTTTTGACGAAGTATTTGTCGCTATTTTACAGTGGACTTTGGTAGGCTGACTTCATTGACTTGGCTATTTCTGACTCTCTAATATAGACTATAATTTACTTTAAAATTCTTTAGTTCAGTATGGTCCGTTCTAATTTATCTAATTTAGAATACTGTAGCGTCATATGGGACCCTTATAATGGGAACAATACAAAATTAATCGAACGAGTCCAAAATTGTATTTTTCTTTCATATTTTAAGATCTTTCATACTAGTTCTTTAGATCTATATCCTCATTTGATCTGCGTAACATTTCTAATTTCTCTACCTTTAAATCTAGGCATGAAGTTTCCTGTCTTCTGTTTTTCCATAAGGTTCTATACAATAGAATTGATTCCAACTGCATAACTAGTACTATACATCTCTTTATTCCCAATAAATAGACGTACAAGCAATCGTCATTTATTTTTTCATAGTTATTCCCATTACAACTATATTCAAAATTTCTGTCTGCATAAGTTTTATAAAATTTACAATAACATTTCTCACGAACTTGATATTTTTGCTACGTCCTTTAATGATTTTAAAGCAAATTGTTTGCGACTTTTATCTGTGTAATGTGTTTGTTTTTATACTCAATTGTTTCTTGTTTGTTTTCGTTTCCTAATTGTTTTGTTCATTGTACATTGTAATTAGACTTGATCTGTAATGAGCATTTAAAACTGAATAGATAAATAATTACATTCTTACCTCTTCTTGTAAATTCGGATCTCGTACTGCTGCCGACAACTCCACAGTCATTCTTTGATTTTTAATATGGTTTTTAAGGAATAAAGTGAGGGGCTGGGGATCCCAGTCGGTTAGGCGTCCTCCTAGCATGCGAAAGGTCCCAGGTTTGGGTCCGGGCATCGCCAAAATAACTGCCGACCTATAAACGGCCCATGCAGCCAAAAATGTCCGACGAATAATACCCCGTGTAGAGGGAGTGCACGTTAAATATCCTTAACTGCCGACCTATAAACGGCCCATGCAGCCAAAAATGTCCGACGAATAATACCCCGTGTAGAGGGAGTGCACGTTAAATATCCTTTAAAGTCCCAACGCTGCGTGCGATGCCGCCTTTAACGGTTGCGTTGGGTGCCTACTCAGGTGTCGGCTCGTTACTTGACTGTGGTTCTAAAATACGACGCCCGTCGCCAATAGCCCTCGTGTAGCTCTAGTGCGACGATAATTCAAACTAAACTAAACTCAGGATGAGTTTCAGCATGAAGTAACGTTGAGTGACCGTTTTGTTTGGGCTTACTAAAGGTTGGCTTGGCGTCTTTCTGACGGCTTCACTTGTTTTCTCCAAAGCATTTCCATCTTCTTCTGAACTCTATGCCACGAAATGAGTTTTCCATTTCATTAAACCCGTGACAACATTGGCCTCCACCTTTCACTTTCACGAACCTCCCGAAGAAAAAAACACTTTTCATTGTCAAACAATCCCACCGGCTGGTAAGGATCTGAAGAAAATAATGACTTGATCTCTCGCTCCTGTTATTTAACAGATGCGAAGAGAAAGTAATTCCATAATAAATTAAAATAAGCATGTCAATAAAACTCTTTTTTCACAATTAAACCTTTGAAAATCACAATGCTTTTTCATAAAAATGGAGTGTAAGATGTTTTTTAAGGAAAGACAAATAAAGTAACATATTTTTTATTAAAAAATATGTAATTTTAGAATATATAGTTTATATAGCTGCGTCACTGGCTACTAGGAGCATTCGTATGCATAACTTACCTCATTAACTAACGAAATGCATTTGAAATTCGCGGAAATATTATTTTAACCAAAATTCTCGAAGAAGAAACACGTTAGTTATGTTGCCTAAGCAGTAAGAATAATTTTTATTGGCTGATGGCTATATACGAATCTTTATTTGGGGGGGGGGGGGGGTTAAAAATAAGCTATCGGAGGAACCACCTTTTGATTGAAACATCAATTATCTCTCTACGTTTGTAATGAATTATTTTTTGTAAATGAAAATTGTTATTTATTTTTGTGCTATAGGTGGATTTAAAGGAAATTCACTAACTATTTTTTTGGTTGAAAAATACGGTTTAATTATTCGTTATTGAACTTAAACAAAATAATAAACATCTTTACTATCTACAAAATATTTTAAAACGTTATCAGCCGTTCCGCCAAAAGATGCCTACTGAACGATTCTTATATAACTGACAGCAGGCGACAACATCCGCGACAGGAACCAGTTTGTTAATGAATGCCGAATGAAAGGAAAGGTCTCGATAAAAAAGGAAGGGGTGCTTGCAATCGTTTATTGTTAACATATCATTGTTTCTATCCTGACAGAGAATCGGAAAATAAAATTATACAGGCTGTAAAAGAGAGAGTCACGACTGAACCTTCGACAGTTTGTAACTAACTGCGCGCGAGGTCGAAACAAGCATTTGGAAAGGAAATAAGTGTTCAACACTTGATAGAAAACTATTTATTGGTTTATCCTTGAAAGGAAACAGTATATTGTGACTCTTTAGACTCTAACTTTACCATATCAGTGTTTCTGGTTATTGCATTTTGTTGTCTACAAAGTTTTTATTTTTAATTGAAGAAATGTTATGCTTTTAGACACTGTGAAGTGCAAATTTCCTCAAAAAGACGAAAATAACAATGGATTTATTGTTCTACCTCCAAGTGAAGTGAAATAAGTTTGTAAATTTCTGTTTCAGAATCCAATAACAAGAATTAATATTTCTACTACTGTTTTTGTTAATAATTTTTTTCAACTAAAAGTTCTGAAACAACACTGTGGCACAGTGACATTCGACGAACAGAAGAAATATTGCAAATCACCGGAATTAGTAGTTTCCATTTAACAGCATCTAGTTGTTATTACGACATTTTCAATTACTGAATCATCCCCACCACCAATATTTCCCAACATTTAAAAGTTTTTTTGGCAATTAAACAGCTGGTTACTTAGTCCACAGCACAGTAGGACATATAACCTTCTCGTTAGTATACAACGTAGTCTATTGTAAAAATTTGGAAATTTATGCTGCCGAAACATTTAAGAAACTACAAGTTTTATACTGCTTATTGAAGTAACAAGATTTCTTCCCTTCTACTGAAAATGCAAGGTCGGTCGGCTTTCAATCAATAAGATAATTACGTTGCAGATGGGTTTATATAAGGGAGTCTTTCCCAATCATTGGTTTATTCGACAACTGATGCACAGTCGTGGACTTCCTAATTAAGATCGCCTTATTTCAAGAAGTACGTGTTTTGGAGCGATTTATGTGAAATATTCCATGCGATTTTCTTGCTGTGACCTAGAATAATTGGAACTCAAGGACAAAACATATCTAATTAATACACTTCTTCATCAGCACAGTTCCTATAAGTAACATTTATGCTGATAATTGGGCCGGATGTTTGGAGACGGATGTCATTATTTCCTGATTGGATAAATCGATAGCTTTCCTACAGTACGTAAACCCTTTCGTTGAAAAAACATTTACTGTAGACTTTTTCTCCTGTGCAAGTTGTCAAGAATTTCACTGCATAATACTCTGTGGAATAGCAATCGAGCGATTGAAGAGTCTGAAACAGGTTTTTTCTTAGCAATCTTTTAGTGTCTGTTGCATTCCTCATCAGCACTAGAATTACTTCTTGTATATATCTAAATGAGCATTAAGTAATTGCAAACTATTTCTTATTATCTTCGATCAAACGCATCAAGAGTAAAAGTTCATAGAAAAAGGCTGTCACAAAACTGTGAAGCCTGGAACTACAGAGATATAAGCTGGCGATAAGTTCTACAGCCTATATTTGTAACTGGAAGTAGTATACAGTTTCTTCAAAGCTGTTCTTGATACTCGTGTGACATCATGATGTCGTTGCACTGGGTATTGTTGATGGTGGTGGCTTCCTATCCGGCCCTGGGTCAAGGGGCAAGACCCATTGAGGAGGATCAGTCCGGTTCCGGACAACGGTCCAGAAGGCCGGATACAAGTCCGGACCGGGGCTCACCCTCCTGCCAGAGTGAAACCGCCATCTGCAAGATTTACAATGGAACGATCAAGGGAGTCATACGCTTCAGTACTGCTCAGGTAACTTTAAGTTAACCTTTTATCTACTGACGGTACGTATATAGGTACCACTTATAAGGCCGCTGTATTACTTTTCGTTGTTCAATTTGGAGAAAATGGGGGTAGGGTGTAACATTTTGATTGACATATTCAGTTTTAGAACATTAAAGTCGACAAATGTAAATCAAATTCTTCAGAAAAATTTAATTTTAGTTACTTGCGGCAAATCGCTATGCTCTGACGGTACTTATAAGTTCCTTTTAAAAGACCTTTGTTTTACTTTTCATTGTTCGCTTTAGGAAAAATAGATGGTACTGGTTATTTTATTGATGCAGAATTCAGTTTCAAAAAATTAAAGACCAAAATGGTAAATCATATTTATAGAACAAAATTTTATTGTTGGCCAGTGTAATTTAGTTATTAAAAATAGAAAGAGGAAAAACGAAAATAAATTCACCATTAATAGCATTTTGTGTTCCAATTCTTTTTTTTACCGTAATATATTATTAGTAATTGCACCGATAGCTTTAAAATGGGAAACGGCAAATAATTAAAATTAATTCAGAATTCAGTGCATAAGGGGTTAAGGTTAGAAAGTTATCACAAAATAATCAAGAAAGTTACGTCAAAGTAATTAAAATATCAAGTACTGGGCATTATACTTGTATTTTTATAAGCTCCCTGACAGTTATGAGCAATTTCACTTTCTAAGATTGCAATGGCTCTTATTGCGATGAATCGGTATGGAGAGAGACCAGTTACTCCATAATAAGTTATATAATATATAAGTATATAATATAAGTATAAAATATAATTATATTTATTATATATATATATATATAATATAATATCTAATATAATAATATATATATAATATCATAAGGCTACTCGAAAATGAGCTTTCCGCTTAAGTTTATCTAAATAGACAAAAAAGAATACAATTATAAACACCTGACTTATGAAAAATTGAAGTCGGACAAATTATGTTACACCAAAAACGTATCTTTAAGTTAACAATTTTACTCGGTAGAGAAGGTGTTAATGCCTCGTTATATCGCGCTTCCCGGGAGACAAAACCGAATGCGCGCGATATAACGAGCGACTGACTTGATAAATATTATACTTTTGATGTATTTATGGTATCAAAATTGTTTTTAAACTTATACACAGTATGTATTTGAAAGATAAGACTAAATCATTTTAAATAATATAACTATATACTCTAAAAAAAGAAACAAAAATTTATAAAGGACTTATTATTATTATTAATTACTATACACATTATTGCACAGGCATACTATAAAATGAGTGAAATGTGTTTTTATACGTAAAAAAATCCATGTAAAGTTGGCTGTTTTGATTTTTCTCATAAAACCTGTTTTCCAGAAATATCAAAGAACGGAAGTTTATTATTTATTTTAAGGGAAGTACACATTGAAAAAAAATCCAGGGGGAAAATTGGGAGACATGATACAAGGCGCGATATATCCAAATGCGCGATGTAACGATAGGAGCGATATAGTGAGGGGTTACTGTATTTGCAAAGTCTTCGTTAACGGGCTAAAATTCAAAGATTTATTTAGAAATTGCATAGCTTGGTCCGCGCTTTGTCTTTGGCCCATATTTATTTTAATGTAAGAATCAACTCTTACATTTTTCCGGGTTTTGATTGTTCCATAATTTATCAATTTTAACGAAGTTTTAAAGTGTGTGGGGGAAGGGGAATGAGTACTTTATTTTAATTACGAGCGATTGTACATTTTGAAGTTCATTTCTAACATTATTTAGTTCGTTTGAATTATCGTCGCACTAGAGCTAAACGAGGGCTATTGGCCACGGGCGTCATAATTTCTAAAATTATTTAGTAAGTAATTTTTGCGCTGAAATATGTTTTTGAATGCAGTTCTAGTTTAGATTTTAAAACGGTTGAGTCGGTTGTCTGTCACATTCTATGCAGCTTTTTTATTCTATTTTCAGCAGCTTTTTTACTATATTTCAAATGAGGACATCAACTCAAGTTGGCTTTTCTTTTTTTTAATGAAATATTGTTTTAATTATTAGGTTTGTGTTTTTGTACGTGGTTTTTTTTTCAACCTTCGATGGGCTGTAAATAAAGATGGGGCAATATACAAAAAAGATTTTAGTACCATAGGTAGGTTAAAATACACCTTACTT
Source organism: Oedothorax gibbosus (assembly GCA_019343175.1). Lineage (NCBI taxonomy): Eukaryota > Metazoa > Arthropoda > Arachnida > Araneae > Linyphiidae > Oedothorax > Oedothorax gibbosus. The sequence goes on along the minus strand of CM033278.1, from coordinate 898,418 downwards.
CTCTATATAATCACCTTTACGATTAAGGCATTTGTCATATCTGTGAACAAGGTTTGAAATACCCTCTTCATAAAATGTAGCCGCCAAGTGAGAACTGAGAGCTTGGCAAAAAGGAACAGTGCAACAAAAATTCATCGAAGAATAAGTCGCGTATATGGAGAAACCTTTATGAGTAATGACAATGTTCGTGAATGGTGTTGAAAATGTAAAAGTGGCCGAACTGATGTTCATGAAGAAGGGGGCAAAGGAAGCAAGTCTGTCGCTACAGACGGCATTGTTCAGCGAGTTGACCAAGTGTTTAGTGAAACTCGAAGGTTCACCATAAGTGAGTTATCTATTAGCATAGTGGCTTGGAGGGTAGCGCTTCCAAACTGACGTGAAGCTCAAAGAAACCGCCGTAACTCCCTTCAAATTATTGGCGGCGACATTTTATGAAGAGGGTATTGTAAAGCTTGTTTACAGATATGACAAATCCCTTAATCGTCAAGGTGATTATGTAGATTAATAAGCTGTATTGTACATTACTTTTGGTAATAATTTTTTTTCGTATATTGACCCGTCTTTTCTTCCCAGCTCATCGGAGGTTCGAAAAAACAACCCTCGTAATCATAAACACATTTTAGTACATTCAATACTTTCTTAACTATCAATCTATACAGATTAGTATATACGAACAAAATATACGTACATTTTGTAAACCGCTAATGATTAATGATGCTTGATGTTGACCCGATTTTTTATTTCTACCTAATATTTTAAAATAGAAGAGGAATACTCCCCATGCTCTGTTTTGTTCTGTGGATCGTAAAAGGACCCTGACTTGTTGTCGTAAAAACTTGAGCTCGAAAAAATTCGAATTTTTTAATATAGATTCCCTGTAATACCTATTTGTGCACCTGGTGCTTAGTTTTTTCATATTTGATTACGATTTTTTAATTAATATAATTATTTACAAAAATACGTCATCCACCTGAGAGTGAGAGACCGAAACTGGGGCTTGAAAACACATGGCCCGGGCTGAAACAGGTGCTTGACGTCATCCGTAGATAAACATGAAAATCCAGTAAGAAGAGCCGTTAAAAAATTAACACGAATTCAATTTCTACTTTTAATTTTCAATTTGAAAGAAACTTTAGCGCCAGCAAAAATTAAGTATAAACACGAAAAATCAAGAGGATTTAATTTGTAGGATTGTTATTTAACTAACAATTTTTTTATTTCATTTATTGATTGTAAAATGATTACCACATTTGTGATTGTAGAATGATTACCACATTTGGGTTGTTAAATTTTAAATATTGCCAAAAGTCGCCAATGAACAGACCGACCATTTTATTATAGCTATGTCAAAAACAAATTACCGTTATTAAAGGTTAACCCGTGCGACGCCGGGTTTAGAAAGCTAGTATTAAATAAAAAAAAAAAAAAAGGGTTCTTGCAGTCGTTTATTAAGGGTGTCCACGGTCGTGCGCCCATTGACACAGTTGCGGGGAGTTTCCCAAGAGCCAACTGGTTCATACGCATCGCTCCAACGGATTTTTCTTGATCTTGACCTGTTCAAGGTACAAAAAGGCGATCACAAGGTTACTTTACCTTGCGATGTCTCTTTTCGGGGTCGTTTTGAGAATTGCAATCGTAAGACTTGTCTAGTCGCCAACAACTGTGATAATAAAGTTTTATTTTGTTTTGTTGGGTAAGAGGGCTGATTTTTTAATCTATTTTCTTTTCTTTTTTAAATTCGAAAGAATTAAAAAAAAAGGGAAACCAGGCAGTGGCATAGTATATATTTCCGTCGCCCCTTTGTTTTGCATAACCGATATAACATTGAAAAAGCTCTCTTTAGTTAGAAAGGTATAACATCAGACACCTATATTTTAATACAGTCAAACCTCGATAGCTCGACTTCCAATAAGTCGAATAATCCTCTAACTCGAACATTTTATCAAGTCCCGAATAACTTCTATACTTTTCTATCAAAAAACTGTCTCGATAACTCGAAGTGAACATCTTCCAAGTCGAAGTTTTTGAGATAGATTTCCCCTATAAAAACACAATTCAGTTCAAAACTTCAAAAATTAGGTAACTTTGCGAATGCCAACAACCTTAAAAAATACAAACAAGAAATATCTGTTTTTTTTAAATGATATTTACATGGTATGTATACTAATTAATAAGTAATGAGGCCAAATTCTGTTAAAGTTGAGTTTTAATAAACCTTTTGACCCCATTCTTCTCTTGCTGTTTACATAGGCTATTAAAAAAATTGAAATGCTTACAACTATAGTATTATGGTACCTATTGAACCATGTCGACCCATCCTAAGTACACTGCTCAAAACAATTAGGGGAGCTCATGGTTCTTTAAACCCTTTCACCCCCAATGATTCCATTTGGAATCATCAGCATGCGATTTTTTTTCTTACTAAGTTGAGCTCGCGCTTATTTATCGTTAGATGGTAGAATCATGTCTTTTGAAGAATTAAATAATGTTTGTTTCAATTAAATGAAAATATGAAAAACATGGTAAAATAAAATTCACTCCCAAAAAATTTTATGAAATAAATTGACCCTAAATTCTTCACGCTTGCATTCTTAGATATTTAAAAATTGATTTTATATAATATTTTTGGGGGTCCCCTTGGACTTTGAGTTATCGAGTATTGACTGTATTTGGTACTTTTTGTCATCTGCCTGTACGCTATTCTGTCCAGATGTCTATCTGTTCAATGGCGGTTTGTTTATACTTAAGTCTTCAAGTTCTAGCAGTGCGATTAAAAAAATAGACAAGTGTCATCAGATACTTATCTTTCATAATTAGTTATCGTATAACTATAATAAGTTAGAGTAAATATAAAACAAAAATTACAGAAAAAACACGTAACGAAAATGTCGAAGCAAAATTAAACTACAACTCCCTTAACTTTACTACAGTTTCCGATTGACTCCTAGCTTTATAACGTGACAAATAGAGACTATAATTGTTTAAGACAATCAGTGCTATGGTAAAAGCACCCTGCAGTCAAAATATTTTTAAAATAGCTTAGGTTTCCATATTATCCGCATGTTTTTTATTTGCACTCCCTTAATATCTACCATATACACAGTGCGTATCAAAGTAACAGGTAAGTAGGCTAGGCTAGTTCTTTCACTACTAGTGGTTTTTATGAATAAAACCCCTTACTTTCTTTAATTTAGTAAAGTGATTACTGTAAATAATAAATAGCAAATGTTTTTGTTCAATGATTTAAAAGACGGGGAGAGAGAGGGGAGGTGGGAACACGCAAATTTTAATTTTAGTATAACGCAAAAAATAGAGTAATTTCAGCTCTCTCGGCATCTCTAATAACACTTCAATTCTTTTTGTTCCAGCGTGTGACGTCACCTGTATCAGTGACAGGCGAGATTAGCGGTTTGTCCACCGGCTTGCACGGATTCCACGTCCACCAGTACGGAGATCTCTCGAATGGTAAGCCCCTAACTCAACCAATGCCATCTATATCAAGGCAAGGCCTGGGTACTAACCATCTGACCAAGACCGACTCAACTAATAAGGCCAGAGAAGTTCTTCGTGGCGTCACACAATCCGTCTGATTCGGGTAGTCGGCTGTTCCGAAAGAGAAGAACGAAACCCGGTCGGAACCTGAAAAGTATAGTCAGCCATGCGAAAATAGGTTTCGGGTTTTTTGTTCAAAAAGCCAACAATTCAAACGAGGCGGATAGCATTACGTCAAGAATAGCTTCTGTGGCCTTAAAGTTGAGTAGGACATGAACAGACCATGTTACTAGAGCTAGAGTCCCATAGAGTCAAAAGTTTAAGCGAGACGTTAGTTTTTATTTTTATTGTTTTTAGCAGTATACTGGGTGGCCCAAAAGTAGGCTTACAGTTAATGTCGGTTTAAATGTACCATTGGTAAGAACTTTGGGTTATTTAGAACAGGTGTTTGACATAATTTCGTTTAGTTTTGTTGGTTGACTAAAATTAAACCGTACAACATCGTATCGGGTGCAAAGAGAAGTGATTTGTGGACTTTGTTTGGTTTAGTTTCGAGATGGCTTCGGTTTATTTATTTGATGCCCGAGAAATAAGCAAATAATGTCTCCAGAGTACGAAACTTAATTAATGCATGCAAAAAATGTGTTCCGAGGAGACAGGCGTCCCGGGAACTGATTATCCCGAGGGCGTTATTACAATTCCTGATGCAACAGCCGAACCTTAAGCCTAACTTCCCAAGACCATGTAACAGCATGGCCTTCTTGAGGATGATCCTGACCGCAGCGCAGATTACAGTTCTGTGAGATAATGTGCAACAACTGACTGAACACACAGCCAGACCTGCTTTCGAAAAATAACTGTTGCTTTTAAAATAACTGTATGCATAACTAACTGCAAGCCTACTTTTGGGCCACCCTGTATATTGGTGTTTATTTTAACTAACTTGTTAAAAAAGTTGTTTGAAAACCTTGTGAATTAAAAACCATCTAAAATTAATAAGGTTCGAAATTGAGGTTTTGAATAATAATAACTTACCGTTTTCTAGGATGCACGAGTGCTGGCGGTCACTACAATCCTTTTGGAAAACAACACGGTGCACCGATGGATGAAAACAGGTAAGTGATAATTTTTACATTGTTATGTAATGTTACCAAATTTGTGTTGTTAAGTACCTCTAGCTGTTTGTGTTGTTGTTTAAACTTATTTCCATTTTAAATGTCTGGTCTGCCTAGTGTGCATTGTTAAGTGTCTCTTCCATGTTTGATATATCCCTTCGCTCTGTTTTTATTAGAGCCCTACATCCCTACTGTGTAAAAGAGATGCGACAAATTGCCAGCCGCTCCTGATTGGGCGAGGACCAAAATTGTCCCCCTGAGGCGGAATAGTTTTGTCCCTCATAGAGTTAGCATAGGAAAAAAAAGTAGCCTTTGCAATCGTCAACAATCCATAAAATTAGGGAAATTACAACTTTTTTATGTTTATTTATGGTTTCCTAAATGTGTAAAGAATATTCTAAAACCATAATTTTCTTCAAAAATACTTTAGTAGTTTAAAAAAAGACAGTTTTCCTGTAACAGTACGCTTTCTGGATGTATTTATGATGGCTATTTAAACATATTATGTATAAAATATTGCTTCATTTCGTTTTAAAAAAATAGTATTTATTCACTTTATGTGTGTAGAAATCTTTCCACCTTTTAAATATTCAAAGAATCTTCTATTTTCTTGAAATACGAGTATAAAAATTGATTCGCGTGTTTTTTCTAGTTGGCGTCTTCTTGGCGAAGATTCTTTTTTGTAAACAAACTTGTCTGCTCAAATCAAAAAAAATTATCGTCTATCGTGTCACTTATTAATAGTATTGGTAAAAATTGAATTTTTGTTTTAAGTAATTTTTATTTTGTGATTTATTAATAAAAGAATATTAACTTGTATTTTGCCAAAACATGTACGATAAGCGTTAAACCGCCAAGCTCAAACAAGCCTGACCAGTTTCTCCCTGGCGGTTTCTCATTGGCAACCCGGCTTGGACAATTTTGGGCCCCTTTGTCGCATCTCTTTACACACAGGGATGGAGGGCTCTAGTTTTTATGCCTCTCTCTTCATGATTTGTGTTATTGTGTTTCTCTACCTTAGTAGAAAGGGATTTCTATGACATCTAATAACATTGAACTACAAGTAGTGAAAGCTTAACTTCGGATGTTCAAACGAAATGTAAAATTCATTTCAATAATAAATTTTTTGCCATCTCTGTGATTTAATGTATATTTTGACTTGTTTATGTATTTAGCATTTAATAAAAAATAGTTACAGATGTAAATTTTTGTAAAAAAACATATATCTTAAACGCCATATGATGCTCGGAATACAATGTTCTTACAAAATTGTTTCGCGATAGAGAAACGAGATTTTTTTTTCGAGAAACTGGTAATCCGACATTTTTGCCCCCTTTGAATCTATTTTCTATTTCACATTAAAGGGATGGAGAGCTTAGTTTTGATGTTCCCTCTTATGAAGGCTATTTTTTCTTACTGTGAATTTTTGACTTAGGACATTTTAAAGTAGCTTCTTGGGGTAGGTACTTATTCAATAGATCCTAGTAATGTAACGATTAAATAAAAAAAACTAATTAATAGTTAGCTGTAACATTTTATGTTTATTTTGAGCCAGATGACGAACCATTTTCAAAATCGATTTCGATTGCGAGAAAGGATTTTTTTTTCGAGAAGATTCAATCATATGCCTCGTGTTTAATTTTAGTTTTGAAGTCTTACTATTAAATATATAGAGGTTTGCACGTATACCATTAGTAAGAGGGAGGCCTAACAGTAGGCCAAGGGTTACAAAAAACACAGTGTGCTATTTTTTTTTAAGTTAAATGGTCGTTTGCGCTGAGTGGCAACTACATGTTTTAGATAACATAAATCGTGTAATATGAGACTAGTACAAATCATTGTATTGCGTGCTAATTACTGGTAAACGAATGGTAATATACTATACAAGTGAATCACTGTATGGTGCCTGCTGCTATCTAACGAATGGTATAAGTGCAACCCCAAGTGTCAGTTACTTCCCTGAGACCCTACTAACTTTGTTTTTCCTATTGTCAATATGCAGTCACTTATAACCCTTGGCTTCTAGGCTCCTCATGTGATCTCATTCTTCTTTCCAGGCACGTTGGGGACTTGGGCAACATCGAGGCCCTGAGCGACGGCGTGGCCCGTATCGACATCGTGGATCCACAACTGAGGCTGTGCGGACCCCTCAGCATCATGGGAAGGGCGATAGTGGTGAGTGGACAACATCTCAAAGAGTTGCTGAATGTTTCCATTACAGCTCTTTCATGAAGGATGAAAGCTTAGTATTTCTCGAAATCCCTAACAGAAAGCGTTATAGTTTAAAATTGCTGGGGCCCGGATGGCCGAGTGGTTTGTGTTAGTAAATTAGGTAAGTCAGTGGATCGTCCAATTCAACAGTTCTCATTTTATTTCACACAGTAAATTAATATAGGTAAAGCACACAGCATTATACCCGTCATATTTTATGACGTCCGTTACTTTCGCTTAGCAGTAGATAGAGTGACGTGTGCTTCCCCCGGCGGCGAACCGTATCACGCATGTTTACACGCGCGCATGGACACACAGTCCCAGAAAAATAGTACGCTCGCCAAAAGGAATCACAGTTTGGACCATGACGCTAGCAGTCTGCACGCTGTAACGGGAGCGGGTTCGATTCCCGCCTTCACCCAGGGTGTATATTCCTTTCTCTGTTACAGTAAAAAATCTTTCTGTATCTGTCTTACTTGACGAAGGCTTCATATGCGGGTCTCTGATCAAGCACACAAGCCGGAATATATATGTATAACCTACCCCTAAAATTGCTGTGAATGAGTGCAACAGACCGATATTAAAGTTTAGAGTCCCAAACCGCTAAGGAGAACCCTCCTATCGTTAGATCAGGCTTTTCCGTATTTGGCAACGTCTTTCTTATAATAATCTTAAATTTTATAATTTACACATTTTTATTCATTATGTACTTTTTTTTATCTGGAAATGTTTTTAAGATCATTTCTTTCAAAATAAACCTGATTCTAATATTTTGAAAAAATATTTTATTTGAAATATAAGTTAAATTTAAAATTTATGCATTGAAAACAACCATACATATTTGCGCATTTCCTGGCCGTTCGGGAGGTAACGAGTAGCGAAGTAGAAGGAGAAATGCTTATCCATGCTACTCTAAAGTGCTTTGTGTACGGAAACTGAAAGCTTATTTCGCAACTGCTAATCGCAATTAAGCTGTTCATTTTGCTGCGTTGAACTTAAAACATTAACGACGACTTTGTGAATGCAATTATCACCTTCTATTTCAAACAAAAACGTTCAATTTGCGTTTTTCAATTTTTCGTTTAACTTAATTTAAAATACATAAATTATTCAGGTCAATGGTTAAGTTACTGTTTTGTGAACAGTGATGCAAAGTTTCAAAGTCAAAAATCCAGAAATTATCAATTTTTTCCGTAATTTTACACTTTACAAAAAAAATTATGCTATCTTAAAAAACATCCATATTTTTATGAGCAATTGTTGGAAGAATAAAATGTTTTTTAAAGTATTTAAAAAATTCTTTAAATTATAGGAGGAGAAGAGTTTTTATAAATGTTAGAAATAGTCAAATTGTTAATATTTTTAAGAAAACTACTGGCTCCAATATATTTCCTTTATGTATATGTTTAGCTATGATAAACTTCACCAAACTATGGTTTGAATTTTATAGTTGTAAATACGCAAAATATATTTTTTCTTAACGCTTTCTGTCCCTTTTTAACAAGACTAAGAAAGTGGAAAAAATAGCCTTCGACAAAATACGAAATACAAAGTTTTTATCCCCATGGTTTTGGTGGTTCAGTGTCTGTGAGGTATTACGTGTCCGCCTCATAAGCCCAAGTTTGTGGGTTCGAGTCCCGGCTCAGTCGTCAGATTTTCTGGGTGGGAAAATGGTCGACACGCATGCCATATAATTATGTGGCATGTAAAAGATCCCTTGAGTACCCATTTGGCTTGTATTCTCTCATCAAAATTAAATCTCAGCATACTTTAACTCTTTTAAGAGCTCAGATTCATTGTAATCTGAGTGTCAAAATGGGTAGCGAGAGTCGCCTAGATGGTGCCACAAAAAAAATGGCTATCAGTTCTGGGGAATATATGCCGAATATGCAAAAGCTAAGCCACCAATAATGCAGCTCCGTTGGAGGAAAAAAAGGTTTTAATAATATCTTTACCACTATGATTTTATTATTTTTATTTTAGTAATTTTCTTTCGCTTCTAGGTCCATGCCTTGCAAGATGATCTAGGAAGAGGTGGCAACGAAGAGAGCAAAAAGACCGGAAACGCCGGGGCGCGAGTCGGATGCTGCGTCATCGGAACAGCCCCGGTCTCGTAGTAGAGCTGCAACAATGAACAAAATTCGAAATAACAAATATAAACATCGAACAAGCTTGGAAATCCTCTGTTACAAATATTTCTTTAAAAAAAACATATATTATCCCTGCTATAGCTTTTCCTTTACAGTGAAATTCTTTCTATTGTTCTTTCCATTCTTTGATTCTTATTAAAGATAAACCGAATGCTATAATCTATTAGAAATATACCACTTTTACATGTCGATATGTTTGAAAGCCCTCTTTATGAGCTTGTATAGAGATATTCGAAAAGTAATTAAATGCAATGAATAAGTGAATTAAACAATATTAATTCCAACTAAGAAAATTTAAATATGCAATAATTTGGGAGACTTTTGCTACAAATATGTATAATCAATAACAATTTATATAATACTATTTACTGCAGTTTAGCTATCCTTATGTACCAGTTCTATTTTAACAGCGAAAACTATTTATTGATATTTTTATAAATTAATTCTTCCTGAAGGCATATTAACCATATATATAGCCATTATTAATTTGATCTTAATTATGTATTTATAACTTATACATTTATATCGACTATTTTAAAACTCGTTTCAAGAGTTTGTGTTAAAATATTTCGAAATCCAATTTTTGTATCAATAAAGTTTTGTGATTTGTAATGATTCTTATTCTCGTAATTACACTGCTTAATGAAACAAAGCCACGACACCAATATTGAGGTTAAAATTTTAAGTAAAGAAATAAATGTGAATATATCTTTGTAATAGTGGAGATGGCGTTTTAATATGGATTTTGAGAAAACAATATGATTCTTTCCTTTGAAGAAACTGTCACGTTTCGGCTAGAATTCCGATCCACATGTAAGCACTAAACAGCCCACGTGACACCAAATAGTAGCGTTATTTATTTTTAGCGCAAAAAAAGATCTTTATCTTTTATAGTGCAGCAAAATTGCTGCGGGTGTTAAGTGGGGGTAAATCGTCAAAAAAGTCTTTCGTACTGGACATAATGAAATGTAGAACGTGGCCTACTCTACCAGAAAAGCGCTCCAAAACACGTGCGAGGATGGACAGTTTGACAGCACTGTTTTGAAGAATCGAAGATAAAGAAACCTGATCTCGAAATATATTGGGAACCCCTCGTTCACGGTTGACTATATTTTTAGGGTCTCAAAAAGGTATCTTCACCTTCGGAATTTGAAACAGCGGCGTGAAACTTCCCGTCCTCGAACATGTTTGGGAGGGTTTCTCTGAACTCTAAGTTGAGTAGGCCGTATTTGTTGTAACACCTCAGCCCCAATGGCTATGAAAACTGAGTTCCGCCCCAGCTCATGAGCCAATATTGCAGTGAGCAGCTAAACTGCAGTATCTATAAAAATGACTTATATGGTTGGTGTCGTGTCCATGGGGAGAACTATAGATATCCATGAGTGTGCAAAACACAGCCGGTAATCTCCTTGATGTTGTCGGAGTACAGGTTTGAATGATCTCCCGTTCTCTGGTCTTAAAGTTGAATAGGCAGTGGTGCTACCCATACAAAAGTATACTGAAATATTGATTATTCCAGGACAAAAAAGGTCCAATTCATTTTTTTGGACACTGCTGTTTACAGGTCCATAGCACTGTAGACTCTGAAAAACTTTAAGAATAGGAAATTCACAAATTGTGATTATTTAACACTATTTTGCATTTTTTATTATGAATGAAAAAGCTGGTTATACATACTTGATTGCATGATAGAATGCAAATTTCTAGTAAATAATGTATATAGTACTATAAATATTAACAATAATATGATATGCAGTATTTAGATATAAAAGTGCAATGTGAAAAATAATTTATACACATAATATAAGTAAGAATATTTTTATAAACTTTTAAAAGAGTTTTTAAAAAATTCTGTTATTGATGTGACATGACATTATTAGAATTTACAAAGTTACAAGGTCGGTATTTCATGAACCAAGATAACGAACAACAGATAACATGATAGGATCATCATCATATAATTAGTTATTTCACAAACAATGGTTTAATTGAAAACTTTTGCAAAACTTCTGCTTGAGATTTTTTACTTAAAATATCTTTCATTAAAAAAGTATGTTCAGAATAATTCATGAACTCTTTATTGTTTTAATGGTATGTTAGTGGTATGGTATGTTAGCAAAATCCCTTTTTTACAGATAGATTTGCAATTTCTTTCGTGTCTGAAGACACCTTTTACCAAATACATGATACACAAAATTTTATTTTAAAACTAAGTAAAGTATATAAATATATATTCAAAATTATTTTATTTTTCTTGGAGACATCATTATTTTTATCAGTATTTTGAAGACGACGTATATTTTAAGTACTTTATACATAAAAATACATTGGGGCGTTCAATTAAAATTTCAGTTTTAAATTTCTGTATTTTGGGCAACACACATTATAATTATTAAAGCATATAACACTCTTCAGAATATGCAATACTTATACATAGAAATACATTGGGGCGTTCAAATAAAATTTCAGTTTTAAATTTCTGTATTTTGGGCTACACACGTTATAATTATTAAAGCACTCTTCAGGACATGTAATACTTATACATAAAAATACATTAGGGCGTTCAATTAAAATTTCAGTTTTAAATTTCTGTATTTTGGGCTACATACGTTATAATTATTAAAGCACTCTTCAGGATATGTAATATTTATACATAGAAATACATTGGGGGGGGGGGGGGTTCAATTCAAATTGCAGTTTTAAATTTCTGTATTTTGGACTAGACATTATAATAATCCCAGTATAGATCACTCTTCAGGCTATGTAAAGTCGTAGACTTGTCACTAATTTAAGAATAGGTGGATGCAACCCGAAAAAAAATCTAAGTTTAACTTATACAATTATAGAGAATACCCTATTAATTCAGAATAGAGTTTACGACTAACAAACTTAATGATAATGGAGAAATACGAAATATGTTGCAGTATCCCTGTTCTTCAATATCCCGACGCACAGCAGTTTCTATGGCTTTCGCTACTCCGCCTTCAATATTGATCTTCATTTTTTCTAATGACGGAAATTTACCATCAACAAGATTGCACAACTCATAGACTGCAGGTAAATCCATTTTATTGTATTTGTTGACCAGTACCATAGTGCACAGACAGACATCTCGCAGAATACTTTGTTGAATATGAGTCGAAATTTGGAACTCTTTTTTAAAGTATCCCCCGTTTTCAATGGCCAATCGAATTAGTTCTATCTCCTCAGTGGAAATAAAGAGATTGAATAAAGATTTACCATAATCATCTTCAATGTTACAGTCTGCACCTGCTCCGAACAAGCAGCTGAAGACTCTCAGTTTCATGGTAGTTTCCACTTCCACAGCAGCTCTTGTCACCAAGGAATGATATGCCAAGTGTGCAGGTGTCGCACCCCAGGAATTTCTAGCATTGACATCAAAACCTTTTTCGAAAAGCAACTCGGTTACTTCCACAAAGGCTCTGGCAGCCATCTCATCGAACTCTTCCCACTCTAATGGAACTCCAAATCCTCGAATGGAGTCTAGACATCTCATGTCAAATTCGCAAGCCACGTGCAGAGGAGTCGTCACTCTGTCATTTGCTGCGCACTGCTCTACTGTTTCTGAATCAGTTTGCCGCAGCACATCCGGCCATCTGTTTCTGGCAGCAAAGTGCATCAGTGTCCAGCCGCCTTCACAGCATCTGCAGTTTCGATCCACACCGGAGTCAATCAGGAACTGGACTACTTCTTTCTGATAGCTTTTAGCAGCTTCCAGCAAAGGGAAGTCGTCGCACAGAGATCTGCTGTTGAAATCGACTTCACGCTTGGCGAGCAGTCGAATCACGTCCATATTGCCGCCTTTCAAGGCGTACGACATAACTGTACCATTCCTGCCGCGACACGTGATATCAGCTCCTGCTTCGATGAGACATGACATGACACTCGTGTGATCTCGCTGGGCAGCTAGGAGTAAGGGTGTGGCTGGATCAGAGGCGGGAGGAGAAAGTTTAGCATCAAGTTCTGCTCCATTTTCCACTAGAGATTCAACTGTGCTTAGCCACCCATGGACTGCAGCATAATGTAGCACCGTCCATCCCGACTTGTCTCTGCAGTCCAGAATCCAACCTGGTGCAATGAGCGTTTCTACTTCGTCTTTTTGCTTGTATTTGGCTGCCACGAGCAAAGGGGGCGTGTCAGTGGAAGGATGGGTGACAGCAACCAGAAATCTTTCTCTTAATCTGACCTCCATCGAAACGATCTCTGAAGTATATATCCTCTAAAAAATGCAATTAAATCCATTTACAGTTTTAAGTAATATGAGAAGATTCGTGAAGAAAACAACGTAGATTATTTTCGCAAATAGTTTATTCAGAGTACGATTACCTAACTATTTACAACAATAATCAACGTTGTTTTCTTCCTGAATTTTCTTTAGCTGATGAAATCTACAAAATTGCCGGGCAGTCAAATATTACTTACAGTCTCTGTCTAAGTCCCTTTAAACTGCGTTCAAAGTTAAACTCAGTTTCTTCTTACCTGCAAATATTTAGTTGATGATCCGTATTAGATGATTTACATACGGTATTTTATGAGAATTGTCGCACTTAAAAATGCTAGCTTTGAATTGGTTTCTGAATTCTATATCTTTGTAAATAACACATTAAACATACTAATTTTATCAAAAAGATAAGAGATAAAAGATAAATACAAATTATTGCAAAACGATAACAGGGTCACATAACGTGGTGTAATAATGATTTGCGTATAATGGAGAGCGGGGCTAAACCGTACACTTAAGGGAGATTCGTCGATACATAGCAAATTACAAAATAAAGGTTATATGAACACAACTAATATATAATTTGATTATTCTGCTACTGATCCTACATATAAACATTTTGGAACTATTCCACTTTTTATATATAAAATATGGTGATTAAAAAAAGTTACCTTGTACGGTTTAGCCCCGACATCCGGGGCTAAACCGTACAGTAGAAGGGGCTATACCGTACAGTTTAAAAATCATCTGTTTATAGATAAGTAATGATTTTAATGCAATAGATTACTGTAAAAAAACTTTTTATTACTACTGAAGGTCGTAACTAAAAAGCTGTATTACAATTGTAAAATTTTAGAATGTCTTAGAAATTTAGAAAAATTTAGAAATTTAGATACTGTCGTTTTAGAAATTGTTTTCTTGGGTTTAAGATTCGATTTGGCTTTACTTTTGAGTCCCAAGTTCACTTGTTTTGAATTTTTCTGCCCTACCTTTCAGCTTTGGATCTTTCGGCCCGAGTTGTGAATTTTATCAACTAGTTAAACCGCTCTTTTAATGTGAGGACTAGTTGTTTTCTTTTATTTTGCTTTACTCACTTCATAAAAAAACCTTAAATTCTATCCTTAACAATCATCGCAACCGAAAGGAGAAAATTCAATAGAATTACCGGGTTTTAGCAGTGTCCTTATAGTTAAATCTTCGCGTTTTCGACTTTGCCTTCAGCTCAAGGCTCATCAGGTGAAGCGTTTACGAAGCCATTCTGCTACACCTAAACCTAAGAACAATTAACCGCCTAGAGAGAAGTAGCATTTGAGGATCTCAATTTGGACAAATTATCATTGTGGTTACAGCTGAAAGAGTGGAACGCTACATTTTTTCTCATTATCAGGTGAATTTACTACAATAGTACGTGTACTTTGTACGTGTGTACTCAATGTACGTTTTAGCCCCAATCTGTACCTCACTTCAATATATTAAAATAACCTTTAATTCTATCACTTAACCAATCATCGCTAACAACCAAAAGAGAGCTTAAGATAACTAGTTTATTATGATCTAACATTTACTGTTATACAAGAAAAGATATTCTTCACTTTCTTTTTATTTAGTACTGGACGAGAATTATAAGAAAACGAGTAAAAACAGTTTTTTTACTGAGACACTGATACTCATACGCAAAGCGAAACGATATCTATACTGTAAACTTGCGTGATCTGCCTCTAGGCTATAGCACTTGACGGGATCGTCTAGCTTAAAATCTAGGCCAAAAAAAATGGTTGTACGGTTTAGCCCCGCTGTACGGTTTCCCCTACATTTGTTATCGCAGAAGAAATTCAAATCTTATTTTATTAATTTATGTCAAATTTGAGAACATCGAATATTATAAAGGCATCACTTGGATATATATTAATGAATAAAAGATAAACTAAAACAAACTGTGTTTTATATCATCAAGTAGTGCTGGGGAGGGGGATCGTTGGCCAAATCCGCTGCCAAACGGTTTTTGAAATGAAGCCCCTTTTCAGTACCTTTGTTTCATCATTCTATTAATATTTTTAATTCATGAAGGACACTGAAATATAAATGTCTTAAAGAGTAAAACATATCCATTTTTTAACAGATATTCTTTTTGTTTTTCCTGTGGTAGTAAATCTTAAAAAAAAAGCCAAACTTACTTTCCTTTATTTAATTGTTTTAAATTTAAAAAAAGTAAAGTAGTTTGACACCTCTTTCCGAATTCTGTTCGATTTTAAAATTTCCTTTTTTTTTTGTTAGAAAGGTATGACATCAGATATTTATATATTTATATTTATTATTTATATATTCTGTCTGTCCATGTGTAAACCATAAGAATTTCTATGAGCATTAAAGTAACAGAAAAGTTGGCTATTCAAGTTCCTTCGAAACTTCTACCATGATTGCACATGGGACAATTTAAAAGGGACAATGCACGGGTTATTATTTGATATTACTCAAAGTATGTTACCCACATAGATGGGAATATATAAATTACAGAGATAAATATTTTTAATACTTAATAAGAATTAAGTAAAAAAATTTAATGACTTACTATTTCTTTATTTTTACAAAAGTGAATTAGGTTTCCAATATGATCATTTGCGACGAACTTATATGCAATAATCGTTTCCAAAATTTATCGATGAATTTCACCTTGATTGCATTTTATTATAATCAGTTCTTACCTGATAAAAAGATAAAATACCTTAGATTCCCAGACTCTTTTATTTTCAACTATCAATAAATATATTTTTTAAAAACATTTGCCAACGCAATGTGAAACTTTCCAACCTACTGAAAATTACTCTTTAAATGAAGCTTAACAAAAATATATAAACAACTGTTCTTAAAAATTTAGTTCTTAAAAAAAGAGTTGACTTAATATTATTCTCAGATTTATACTCCGCGGTGGCCTATTATTGTTTTCGGCCTACAAAGAAATAAATAGTTAAAAGTAGGGCGACACAGGGTAATTATTGGACAAAAATCAGACTTTTTCCATAGCTCCCTTATTTATGTAATTTTCAAACCAGTATTTTTTTGTGATAATGACTATTAGATATAGCTGTCGAGTACCATTTGTGAAATTTACCATTTACTCTGTAGAAGTTGAAAAATATAAACATTTGTCCAAAAATTATATTGGACAGAATTTTTCAATATGTTCTGCACAGTACTTAGACTAGCTACTGGGAGTACATTGTGTGATATGGTGTGTACTATAGTACTGTGTATTTGATAATTATTTAACCCCACATAGCTTCTGTAAAAAATGTATAACAGTGAAATCTAGTAAAAATAACCAAACGTTTGAATTTCTTCTCTTTCCAAGTTCAAACATTGCTTAGATGGTGTTTCTTAATCACACCAACTATACCAAGTAAATTTAAGCATATTTCAATGCTGTCTATCTTACCCATTTAAAACAATTTCCCCTCTATGTCCAATAATTACCCCGTAACTATTACATGCTTGTCAAAATGTTACTATTCATTCTACAATGGAGTTTTTCAGAACAAACCACTTTCATAAACATATATCTAAGACTAAGAATTACAAAATTCAAGATCATGTAAAATAAAACAAACTTATACACAATTTGCATCGATTGAACAAAAGTTTACACCATTGATTTTCAAGTGCTTTGGGTTATTAATATATTTTTGCGAAAAAGTTCTTATCTAATTCCAATAATTAATCAGAGCATTGCTGGATATGTATTCAAAAAATCGTGGTTTGTTTGACAAAGTAAATTATGATGCATTATGGTTGTTGGGCCCTGTCCAATAATTTCCCTGGGTCACCCAACATATTTTTTTTAATTAAATTTATACAGATTTTAGATTTATTTTCTATAGATATGTTTTAAAAATGTATGTTAATGTAGTAAAATGTGTTAAGTTATTTAAAATTTTGTTGAGAAATAATTATTTAAAATTTGGTTCTATCATCTTTTTAAACATACTGTATTTATATTACTGATACTCTTAACCTTGCCAGTCTGTTCTGACATGTGCTATGGTGCTGCCATCTGTTATCTACGTTTTTACTTATTAAGGAGTTTTAACACAGCCATCTCTTATTTACTCTGAGAGTCCTGTTGGCAAAAATTTTGGTGCTGCCACCTATGAATCTGAAAGCAAAGCTCTGGTGGTTTTGACTGAAAGTTAGGGATAGTGTTAGGTTGAAGTATGGTCGCACGAGGGCTATGGTGTCAGAATTAAGAACCACAGTCAAGTGATGAGCCGACAACTCAGTAGGTACCCAACGCAACTTTTTAAGGGAGACATCGTGTACGTGACGTCGGGAAGCATATTTAAAGTGCCCTCCTCTACACGGGGTATTTTTCGTTTTTTGGCTGCACAGACGATTTATAGATCGGTATTTATTTTTGCAATGACCGGACGCGAACTTGGGACATTTCACATGCAAGGCAAGCGCCTTACCAACTGGGATCCCAATCTTGACTTTTCGAAGTTCGGGGGAAAAAATCTTTTTGTCAATAAACATTTGTTTGGTCAGGAATATATTTTTATTCAGCTCTTGTGTGTCTGTTGTGGTTCTGCGTGCAGCAAACGCAACTCAACTCTTACATTCTAGGATTTTTGAAATCAATAAATTCTGTGATCTGTCAGCAATTGTGTTTTTTTCTTTTACTCAAACCTACAATATTTTAACTTAGTTTTAACTCAGTATTTTTTTTAACTTGTGCATTTTTAACCTGAAAATCAAAGTTTTTAAACTTCTTCAACCTGCCTGTGTACTCATTGAAGCTCCCACACTACTTTGCATGCTCTCATCAACAACAACATTTGAATACAGGGGAGAGAAAATTTGCTACCTGCAAGTTAAGAGCAATTTTTGGTTTTTGGGGCAGAAACGGAAGAAATTGTAGTTGCAAAATTTAACTTGTAATACATATTTGTACAATTAGTATTCCGTGTTTACCTAAAAAACTGCAAAACCACTAATTTCAGCGCCCTTTGGTGCAAAATTCCCAATTCTGAGAATATTATACGATTATACCTATTGCACTAGGAAAAAAATATCTGAAAAAAAATAATACTAGAGTCCTTGCTTTTGTAGCTGCCTCAGTAACCCATTAGAGCGAGAGCCCAGGGCCCCCAGACCTAAGTCATTTTTAAAGGATGAAATGTTTTGGATTAGGTTCGGTTTCCATTTACTTTTAGTATATGCATACCCGCTAGAGTGAACCGACGGCCAATTTACAGGTATCGGGTGCAAAAAGTAGGTAAATTATAAGTTAACTTTAGTCATTTTCTAAAGGCTGATTTTTAATTATGTTTTAGAAAATAATGTTAAAAGTTAATAATAAATTTCCCAGACACTTTCCGTCGGCCGAATATTTTCCCAGACGCTTTCCCCTTTAAACGTCTTTATCAAGTTCAGACTTTGTCCCACGCATCTGGCGGCGTGAGATGGCGCTTCAAAAAGAACTGTGTGTGTATTGGAGATGTGGTTGGTTGGTTAAGAAAGAATATCGTTTCGACTTAATTAAAATTTCGTTTAATTAGAAAATAAATTAATAAACAAGTTACCATAGCTGTTTTTAGCTTACAACATTTTCACATCTCCAATGATCAAGCACACAAACCGGAATATATATGTCAATCGACCAACCACAACATCTCCAATACACACATAGTTCTTTTTTGCTTAACTTCCCCTTCTTGTCGTCCGAGGACGATTGAAGCGCCATCTCACGCCGCCAGATGCGTGGGACAAAGTCTGAACTTGATAAAGACGTTTAAAGCGTCTGGGAAAAGTTTCGGCCGACGGAAAGTGTCTGGGAAATGTATTATTAACTTTTAACATTATTTTCTAAAACATACGTAAAAATCAGCCTTTAGAAAATGACTTAAGTTAACTTATAATTTACCTACTTTTTGCAGCTGATACCTGCAAATTGGCCTTCGGTTCACTCTAGCCGGTATGCATATACTAAAAGTAAAGGAAAACCGAACCTAATCCGATACATTTCATCCTTTAGAAAATGACTTAGGTCTGGGGGCCCTGGGCTCTCTGTCTACGTAGTCTACCAAAGGGATCCTCAAGGTGGATATGAGTTACCTCGGCTTATATACTACTATTAACGTTGTAATCTGAAATAGTGGTAGGAACGTGGCTGTAAATCAGCGTCACCTAGTTGTTGATGGCATATTGAGGTTGCGTGTGTGGTGAACCGCCACACTTTCAAAAATACCCTATATGGTACATTTAATTTCCTAGAAAGAAATTATCACAAGGATGTGTCTTCGGATCTTTCTTAGTAACCACTCTATTGATTTAATGCCTTATATATTGATAAAAATGAAGAACAACACAGTCAAATCAATCAGTAATACAAACAAAGTCCATACGTATAAACAAGCTTTATTCAAGAAAAGCCAGCGCATTCTTATAGCAACTTTTATATTAACAATTCAGATAAAAATCATGCACAATTATATAAATCTTTCGACGATGCAAATCGCCCCGTAACACAGTGTGGTGTAATAAATACAAAAAAAAATGTTGGTGCCCTTGGCATCATCCTCGCTGTCCCGTGCCATAGTTGGCGCCGCCAACTTTGTCAACGGCAGCACGAAGGTAATCCATGGAAAGCTCGTCTGGAGTTTCTACTTGCAGCTCAACTGCAAAATTCTGAAAATATAGGAAGACCTCTGTTAATAGAAACATATTTAAGAATTTAGTAATGTAGTGCGAGAAGTTTTCAACCAAAAATGAAAAAAAAATTATTTAATGTTTTGAAAAGGAATGTTTCATGTATTGAGTGGCAACAGAAATGATCTATGGCTGTGTCCTGACTACGACATCAAATGCAAGAAATGCAACAAAACTTGGCGACCGCCAAGGGCGCCAAGCGATGCAATAGCTTGTTGGATGACTCTGCCAAGTCGCAAAGTTTTGTTGCATTTGTGGCATTTGATGTCGTAGTCAGGACACAGCCTATGGGTGAATCAATGTCACGTGGGAACAAGACCCCCAATCGAAGCACTGGCCGAGGGAAGACCAGGAACGACAGCTTGGAAAAAATAACGTCATCTGAAGCAAGCCAATTTAAAATCTTTTCAAAGTGACTCTAAGTACGATCTTGCTCATTTCTTCTATAGCTGTCGAGTCAAAAGGAAAGTTTGAAACAAATTTCAAAGGAAAATATCATCCGGTTAATTTTAAAACATTTATGTATTTAAAATAACTAGCTGTCATTAAACTATGGCATACGTGACATAAAAAAATAACCAGATGATGTTTTCCCCTTAAAGGGCGAATGAGTCTAATCAACCGCGGGTCTCCAAATCAAAGTGCCTCTGTGTTAATCCAATGGGAAAAAATTATTTTCTAAGCCACATTTCTCCGGCTATATTGAATATTTTGGCAAGCGGATTTTTTTGTGTGATAAATGTAGCTGACTTACAGGTCCCGACCTTCCCGCTTTTTGAAATTGGTTCGAATATTTTTTTAAATTTTCAATACATAATTTTACACAAAATATTCGAAGCAATTTCAAAAAGTGGGAAGATAGAGACCTGTAAGTAATCTACATTTATTATTTAAAAAAAAACAGTTTGTAAAAATATTCAATACAGCCGGACAAATGTGGCAGAGAAAATAGTTTTTTTCCCATTGGATTAACACTGAGGCACTTGAGTTTGGAGACCTGCGATCCAGCGCGCCCATTCCCCTTAATGATAAATGTAGATAACTTACATAGGTCTTCCTAATCCCTCTTTTTGAAATGGATTAGAATATTTTGTATAAAATTATTTATCGAGTTTCAAAAAGTGGGATTGTCGGGACTTGCAAGTCAGTTAGTGAAAAATTTCATTTTTCAACTTTAAAAGTAATACTTCAACAGAGTGATTTGAGAAATAATGCATTAAGTCTACAGGAATGAATGTTCTTAGGGAAATGTTGCAAGGTGGTGTTTGTTCGGGAAACTTTAGTGTAAGCTTTGTTTTGCAACTTCTCCCTCAGGGCATTTTTTCTTTTTGCTTGGAAATTTTCAATTTGTTCAGACAGAACTTTGACTTGTAAAAAATATAAATCGACAAGCATATTTTGAAAATGTCTAAACTTCCAATAAATTTAGTTATTAGTAAAATTTAATTACATATGCAAAATAAATTTTTGGAACAAACTCTTTCTCTAATTAATCCACAAAACGAAGTGACACAACCCATTCTGACCATTTTTACATCGGTCGGTCACTAACATAATCCTACACCATTTTTACTGGAAACTTCTCTTCATATCTCATCAAGAATATTAGAGTTGAGCTGAATATTAACATCGAACCCTAGAGCTACGCGAGTTCTAATGACGTCTGGCGTCATAATTTAGAGCCGCAGTCAAGTGACGAGCCTGAAAGGACATCTTTATTCGAACATTTTTAAATTTACTACTGATCCCATTTTTAAATTTACTACTGATTCGACGTAATGTTATTTTTCGAATGATTTTATATTTACATCGTTATAATTCTTTTTGTAATTTAAGAGTAAATATATCAGCTAGACGTTTAAATGAAATTTATCACATCCTATTTCCACGTAAAGAAATGTTTCGAAAACATTTTTCATATTTATCCCCAAAAGTATTCAATAAACTACCTACTGAACTTCAAAGTATCCCTTCTTTATGCAGGTTTAGATATTCTTTATTTAAATTTATTTTGTCAATAGACGATATTGATGTATTTTTTTAATTTATAGAAGCGAACTGTTTTTTATATATATTCCCGCTGACCAGAATTTTGGGCATTTGTTTTGATTATATAGCATTAGCATTGCCACATTTTTTTTCTTTGTGTAGTTATATGTATTTAAATTTATTTTTTGTGGGTTTTTTTTAAACTTATGTGTCTTATTAATTATAGTTATGATTATTTATTCACATACGTTTTTTTAACCCCATTTTGACAAACAAAAATTATTCTGTAATGCTTGTTTTTGTGTTAATAAAGTGTTTGTTTGAGCCGACACCTGAGTAGGCACCCGATGCAACCTTTAATGACGACATCGTACGCAGCGTCGAATCTTTGGAGCACATTAAAGGTACACTACCTCTATACAGGTATTATTCGTTGGACATTTTTGGCTGCACGGGCCGTTTATAGGTCGGCAGTTATTTCGGAGATGCCCGGAACCGAACCAGGGATTTTCCGCATGCAAGGCCAATGCCTTAACCGACTGGGCTCCCCAGCCCCTTTCAATATTCAGGAAATTTATGTGGCAAACTATATCACATAGATATAGCCAACCATACCCTGTAGGTATAAAACCTTATAGCATAGATGTAGACAACCATCTCCCAAAAATTTAGCCAAATAACTTCGACAACCATAATGAAGACAACCAAACACACTAAAAATAGATCTGCGAATATATCTTGGAGAACTTCTTTCTTATCCGTATCTATATTATCCGCGTCATAATTTAGAGCCGCAGTCAAGTGACGTCGAGAATGTACCTGTATGACGGACTTGACGAGTGCCTTGTCGATGGAGACGCGCGCCCTCTTGAGGGTGGAGACGGACGGACCGACCCACGTGAGCAGGACGAACTTCTGCCGCTTGCTCAGCTCGTCGCCCGCAGCCACACGCACGAACACGAACGCCCGGTCGTCATCTGCACAACAATGATTATGATTTAAACAATGGGTACAAATTTACTGTACGGTCACCCTCGGCGAATTTTCCAAAATCGATATTTTGGGGACTTTTTTTACTACCACGATTCAAATAAAAGAGCGTTTTGAAAAGTTGATTAACCGAGAAAATGGATAAAAAATCCCTGAAATCGTCAATAATGAAAAATGAACAATACTTTATCCTAATTGTTCCAACTCTGAGAATGGTTGCCAAAACAAATTATTAATCGCGAAATGTGAAAAAATCGCGCCAAGGGTGACCGAACAGTAAATCAGATCCTAACAATTATTCAAGATTAACAATGTTTATAATTTTACAAGATGACGGCTATTTTAATTTCGAAAAAAAAAACAAAAGGTTATTGTTAAAAAGTTATTTGCATACTACATTAGGCGGCATTCATGAACGATTGGACATATTACCAAGAACACGCCCGGTCGTCATCTGCACATTCCAAAAAACAATAACAATGTTTAAATTTAAACCACTATTCAAGACACTAACAATGTTTTTAGCTTAAGAACAATTGTTTATTAAAAATTTTGCAATTTTTGTTTAGACAAACAATTGATTTTTACAATTAAATTATTTGCATAATACAATAGCAGAATTCATGAACAATTTAACATATTACCACGAACGCCCGGTCGTCATCTGCACATTCGAAACACAATAACAACAATGTTTGCAGTTCAAAAAACTGATTATTCAAGACAATAAAAATGTTTATAGTTCAAAAACACGAATGCTGTTTTAATTTATAAAAAAAAACAGTTATCTATTGTTATGAAATTGTTTGCAAAATGCATTTGGGTTAAGTTGAATTATCGTCGTACACTAGAACTACACCAAGGCTATTGGCGTCATAATTTACAACCACAGTCAAGTGACGACACCCGAGTAGCCTAACTTTTTTTAAAGGCGACATCTTACCCAGCATCGGGACTTTGTATTATTTTCGAAGACGTGTACTCCCTCTACATGAGGTATTATTCGACGGACTGTTCGGCTGCACAGGCAATTTACAGTCCCTGGACAAATTATTAGACGCACTGTATTTTTTTAGTAATTTTATGTTTCTTAAGAGTTTTTATGCAATAATGGTGTTGTGGCGGTTCACCACACACGCAACCTCAATATACCATCAACAACTAGGTGGCGCTGATTTACCCTCTCATTCCTACCTCTATTCTAGATTACAAAGTTAATAGTAGTATATAAGCCAAGGTAACTCATCTCCACCTTGAGGATCCTTTTGGTAGACTGGGTTACTGAGGCCGCTACAATATATTTAAACTACAATATTATTGATTTTTATTTAAAAGAATTGCTGTAGACTACATATTTGTATTTATTTTAAGATAATTATGATTAAGATTAATTTATATTAATTATTTATTATAAGATTATTTATGTGTGGAATCATCATCCTCAAATGCAGGAGACAGTGCAGTCTTGCATGGATAGCATGCCGCGCAGAATTAAAGCTTTGATAGCGGCCAAAGGTGGCTCAACTAAATATTGACTTTTACTAACATTAATTTCACTTTTCTTTAAAACTTAAGAAACTAATGCTTTTCTAAATGAATGATGTTTTATTTATGTCAAATAAATCGGTAATTGATTGGATAATATAAAAATAAAAAACAAATCAATTTAAAATAATAAATCGGTACAATATCACCCGGTAATTAATATTTTACATGAAATCTTGCAGTGCGTCTAATAATTTGTCTAGGGACTGTATATGTTGGCAGTTATTTTTGGCAATGACAGGACCCGAACCTGGAACCCTCGCATGCAAGGCAATCACCTTACCGACTAGACTCCCCAGCCCCTACAAAATACTATAGGCCAGCATTCATAAACAATTGAACATGTTACCACTATTCAGAGAAATTAACGACCCATTTGTGAATACCATTGACATCTTAATTATGGAATAAAAACGCTAACTTTAAAGTTTTTAAAAATTCGTTTTTTGCCTCAGGTGTACATATCTTGAGTGGGAGCTATTATAGATGGCAGTTGCTGTTGCAAACCTACTTGTTTTTCATAAGAATTTCACACAGTGAGTATTAAGTTTAGTTTGAATTATCGTCGCACTAGAGCTACACGAGGGCTATTGGCGACGGGCGTCATATTTAAGAACCACAGTCAAGTGACGATCCGACACCTGAGTAGGCACCCAACGCAACCGTTAAGGGCGACATCGTACGCAGCGTTGGGACTTTGGAGGGTATTTAACGTGCACTCCCTCGACACGGGGTATTATTCGTCGGACATTTTTGGCTGCACGGGCCGTTTATAGGTCGGCAGTTATTTTGGCGATGCCCGGACCCGAACCTGGGACCTTTCGCATGCTAGGCGGACGCCTAACCGACTGGGCTCCCCAGCCCCCCTCAGTGAGTATTAAAGTAACACAAAAGTGGCCAATTTTTGATCTTTAACTTCTTGTTTTTATTAGAAAAACGTTTCAAAATACATATTCCAATAAATTTCTCGTTTTTTAAATTGAAATGTTTTTAATCAAAATACATTTCCGAGTGCAAAAGTATGACTAAAACTGCCTCAAGGATGAGAAATATGTAAAAAAAAAACTTTAAGGTAAACATAGTTGAAAGAAAAACGCATATGGCAGGTTGCCACGGGAATTTTGAATACATGGAAACAGTTTCGCAAATATTTTCATTTTAGCATTCCCACGGAAAAAAATCTAAAAGTATGTCGCTAAATAAACGTTCACAGCAATGTAAAAGTATTAAATAATGATTATTTGAAGAGATGGGAAAAAAATATTTTTTAACTTAAAAATATTCCAATTTTACCTGCTAGCAGCTGTTGAAGTTCTTCTAGATTTTCTCCCGATTGGTCGTGGATGATTTGTGCACCCTTATACCTAAAAAGAGCCCTGGAAATAAAAGAGGAAATTAATCATGTATCTGCTATATTTCACTTATATTAAAATATAAAATAGATGTATTATATATGTTCACTAATAATGAATTCATCAAAATTACTTTAAAAAATCGTCATATTTCTTTGTAAATAAATTACTTTTATAAATAACCTGGTAAAAACCTTTGAAGTTCACGAGGAAACAAACTTTTTTCTGGAGGGGAGGGGGGGAGAATGATAAAATTTAAATTCTTTCCAGGAACTATAACTCAGGTACTATATTCAAAACAGTTTCAAGATGTTCAAGCCGTTATCTTGTTATAAACTTATAATGAAAGAATTGAGTTGTCAAAATATCGCACTAGAGTTATGTGGGCGTCATAATTTAAAGTCACGGTCAAGTGACGAGCCGACATCTGAGTCGGCATCCATCGCAACTTTGACAACGTTCACAACGTAGGGACTTTGGGGCATATTTAACGTGTACTCCCTCTACACGTATTATTCGTCGTTTTAACAGTTTATAGTTCGACAGTTATTTTAGCAATACTCGAGCCCTAACCTGTTACCTTCGCCTGCAATGCAAGCGTGTACTTAATAATGATGAAAGAAAAGTACCAAATATTCCTCTTTAAAAGCCTTTCTAAACATTTCCCTTAAGTACAATTTTCAGCACCTCGAAAATCCCGCAGTCAACGAACTGTGAAAAAGAGAAAATTGCTCATCCATAATTCTGTTTTTCGCTCTCTGGGAGTTTTTAACTAAAGAGGTTAGAGAAGGATGAAAATGCTGTCGGGTCCAATGCAATGCCAAAAAGCGTCGCCTAGTGACACCATGATTGCTTTCATGATCCGCCCAAACAACCGCTCATAAAGGCTGATTTGAGAAGGCTGGAAGAGGTATACAGGATCTTTTTTACACTGCTCAAAACAATTAGGGGAGCACTTTGAGTACTTTTGTTTACCCGTCAAGTTCCAACTTTTTTTTGTTATAAAAATCTAAAATTTGTGAAATAGATTCATTATGCATTCAGAATGAAATGGTAAAAAACGGGGGGGGAAATCTTAATTTTTTTAAACTAAAATTCAAGAGGGTAAAATGGTAATTATAACTTTTGAATAAATTATAAACAATAATTTTTTTCAAAACTTTATTTGTAAAAAAAAAGGTAAAATCCATTTTTTTTAACATCTAAGAATGCAAGCGTGAAGAATTTAGGGTCAATTTATTTCATAAAAGTTTTTGGGAGTGAATTTTATTTTACCATTATTTTCATATTTTTTATTTTATTAAAACAAACATTATTTAATTCTTCAAAATACATGATTCTTCCATCTAACGATAAATAAGAGCGAGCTCAACTTAGTGAGAAAAAAATCGGAAGCTGGTGATACCAAATGGAATCATTGGGGGGTGAAAGGGTTTAAACCATGAGCTCCCCTAATTGTTTTGAGCAGTGTAGCATTGGAGTTACGGATTTGCTGTGGAGTGAAATATTGTTGTGGTAAAGGGGATACAAGTGAATCACTGTATGGTGCTGCTTTCAAGCGAACGGTACAAGGGCAACCTCTCATATCAGCAACTTCCTTGAGATTAGATTGGTTGTAATTATCGTCGCGCAAGAGCTACACGAGGGCTATGGGTGACGGGCGATGAGGACCACAGTCAAGTGACAAGCCGACACCTGAATAGGTACCCAACGCAACCGTTAAAGGCTACATCGTACGCAGCGTTGGGACTTTTGGGACTATTTTTAGAATGCTACACCAAACAATTATATTATAAAAAACTGATACAGGTTATTTAATAATATGTGTGTAGGATTTTGCTGGGGTTACAGGAGGATACTATACAGATTTTTGATTAATATAAAATATTCAGAACTTATCATTTTGAAAAAAGGATTTTATCTCTTAGGCTTCTCTATATTCAGGTTAGGTTAGTTTGAATTATCGTCGCACTGGAGCTACCCGAGGGCAATTGGCGACCGGCGTCGTAATTCAGAACAAGTGTGGCGAGCCGACACATGAGTAGGCACCCTTAAAGCAACAGTTAATGAAGACATCATACGCAGCGTTTGGACTTTGGAGCATATTTAACGTGCAATCTCTCTATACGGGGTATTATTCGTTGGACACTTTTGGCTGCACGCGCCGTTTATAGGTAGATAGGGTATTTTATAACCTTGTATCTATTTAACACAAAAAACAGAACAGAAAAACTAACTTCAAACCAAATACTTATTTTTCTCTCGAAGTTTTGTCTGAAATTGTGACGTCATATCTATCATTATCAAATTAAAAAGAATCCCAACTTCGTAATGGAAGAACTCAAAATCTTGTAACTTTTCACATTCTTTCTCATGCGAGTTTAACGATTTTTGGTGAAAATGACAAAGCTACATATCATCCATTAGTTGCGGAGCCTTTAGAGCAGAAGCAAACTGTGTTTTAGAGCTTGGAAAAGAATTATCTTTACATCTTTTATTTGAAACAATTTTGCCAGCAAAATTTAATATTGTTTTTTCTTCTTTCCGATTCAGAGGAAGCATCCCCGCCCCACCTCCATTTTTTTGCGAGGCCGTGTGCGAAGGTACCTGTGACGTATGTGGATAGGAATGAGACTGCTTCACTTATTTGCTCGCCAAGCATCCCCTTCCTATTCAAACCTTCAGAGTTTTGACAGTTTTCCCTTTGTGCGAATAATGGACAGCAATCCAGGTTCTGACAATGCCGACGGAATTTATTATCCCTGAAGCGGCAACTCAACCGCTTCTGTAGCCGAACTTTTCTTGTAATATTTAAACACTAATGGGCAAACTTTTAGCCATGTAGACAGTATAACTGTTTAATATCGGACCAGGGCCGGATTTCAAAATAGGCCAAGTAGGCTGTACCCTAGAGCGGCGAATTTTACACCAATTAAAGCGGCATTCGGTATAAAAATTTTTTATAAAGATACTAATATTTTTAAGAAAGAAAACAAATAATTTACATTAATGCGTAGTACTAATATTTAGTAGCAAACATGGCCATTTTAAGTGATCAATTATCAGAAAATGAAAATATCCGATTTTCTAATTATATTGTATTTCAAATAAACCTATTTTCCTTCTTTTATATTCGTTGTGATGATTTTAAACAGCACATACCACCCTATTTTACAGCTAACCAGCTATCTTTCCCCGAAAGGAGAGAATATTGTGACAGGGGCGGCAAATAAAACGATCGTAGCCTACAGGCGGCAAAACTTTAAATCCCGCCCTGTATCGGAACCACAAACTCTTGTGAGTTTGTCATGAAGTCGGTAACAGGGTTTTTATTATGGAAATCTTAGTGAATGCCGGGCTGCAGTGATTACTTGGGTCTTCTACTTAAGGTATCTTTTCGATCAAACACCTAACAAACTTAAATCAGTGCCATCTAAAGGGGTTGCAAAGGGATAAAAGGGGCGTATTTCCTAACTCAAGTGTCTTTATACCGAGTTTAAGAAAAGATGCTCGTCAAATATCCTGTCCTTTCAATCCGTTTCTTGTTTGTAAATGTTTTGCTGGTTTCGCAGTTTTATCTATATCTTCTTACGGTTCCTTCAGGATCAGTTGCTTGCCCTCGATATTCCTCAAACGTTATTCCACAGTACGTAAACCCTGACCTCATACCATTCTGATTTTTAATTTAGCACGTATACTCACTCTATCAAAAAGGGCTTGAAAGTTTTTTGGCGAACAATTTCCAACAAGTACTTGATAAAGTTTCTGTCTCATTACACCGAATAAAACTGAAAAATTTAAACGATATTCAGCAATTTTTCACCAATACTGTTATAACTTAAATTAAGTGAATTAAGATGGTGAAAGATTACCATTGTATTTACCATTTATTATTGACTATTTATAATTGGAATTATTGACTTTTTGTATTTCAATAATTTTAATCCTTGTTTTAGTCCTCTACCTGAAAATAGACTTGTTCTGTATGGTAATAGTAAATAAACCATAGAACTGATATTTGGGTTGAAGCTGAAACCTCATTCAAACCTCACGGAAAAGCAGTCCCAAAATAAGCCACGTGACTGACAACGAAAGACTCATTCTTGGCAACTTAGCACCTGCCGGCGAAACTAAGTTAAAATTTTACAACGGCCTCTTTTCGACTAACAGATTTATCTTTAAATTTAAATAAAAAAGAATGTATAAAAGTTATTTGCCACTTTCCGGATTTTACGCATTCGTGCCCTTTCAGTGCATAAATGAAGAGCTTAGTGGAAGAACGTGCCAAGTGACATTTTTGAAAAAATTGAGATAATTGTCTCAATGAACTTGTTATTCCTTCCTTCAAAGATAACAAGATTCCCCCTTTTCATAAACTTCAAGTTAAGTATATTTTTTACGCTTTACAAGTTCCATTTTCAACAGATCTGAGTGCAAAAGAAAAACTTTAAACCTCATTTTCTCGTTTTCACCTTTTTGTCACTTAGCACGTTCTTCCACTAAGCTCTTCAAATGTATTGGTACATTTGATGTCTATTAATTATGCTAATATGCATGCAAATTCTATTCTAACAAGTTTTCAAAGTGTTCCCTTTAAAGTTTCTCCTGGGTTATTTCAGTGAGTAGAGCCGATTTTATGTGTCTAAGCATACATCAGACGGTTAAAATTATTTTTAATAAAATAATTTAATATTGGAAGAAAACCAAGTCCTTATCCGATTTGTTTAATTGTCCTGATATTTAGTCGAAATTTAGTTTTAAAAAATGTGTCAAATTTATGTTGACTCTCAACCTGTCGCATTTAGTGTTTTGCAAAGATATTTTTAAGCACGAATATCCTTACCTGTCTAATTTTCTTTAAATTGTGTCAAACTTTTATTTGATTTGAAAGCCACTCGATCAACTTGTCGTCCTAATATTGTCTACGGAAGGAATGTTTCTAAAAAAAAAAGTATCCACGTTAAATATGCGGTGTTCTCGGATAAGAAGGTTCAATCAATTATCTTTAACACTTTTAAACAAATAATTATGCAAATCATCATTAAATTTTTATCATAATATTGATCAAAAGCTATTATTTTACTTCTAAGTCTAAAAACTCAATTTTTACACATCAATATCGTTGAAGGTTGTTCATATTTAAGTAATGATTCATGTAGGATATCTTACGTAGATTTTGTATTTCACAGACAAAATATTTATTTAATGATTTTTTTAATGAAAATACTCCGAACGAAATTAAATTAAACTATCAAATAGTAATTTTAATAAAATAAATATTGGTAAAATATGATACTGCTTCGTTCAATTACATTATCAAATCATAATAAATTGTTTACATTTTAATAGGCTTGTTCGCGTGGATCTGGCAAAAGTCTACGGTCTTGTTTCATTTTTACTCAATTTACCTTTGTTGATATTGCAAAGTGAGTTTCTAAATAATTATTTCAGTTATTTTTACAAAATTACGACTCCTTGCTGTGCAGTTGGTGTTTATCATTTTCAAGCTTCATGAAAAGTGAATTTTAAAAAATACTAAACGATATTCTTGAAAACTAATGGAATACAAGCAAAAGTAATTTCGAAGAAAATAAAACAGACCGAAGTGGCCAGATCCCACATCAAACCCATTTAAGTGATTTCAATTCCTATATGACACTAATATGAAATTTTAATATTTACATAAAACAATCATAAAAACTGTCATGAAATTTGATCCATTAGTATTTCTAACATCAAAAAAAACTGTTTTAGAGTTTGAAACCGAAATTAAAGCGGTACTCATTGAAGCAATTACCTGTACCCAACATGGTT
The DNA here is from genome assembly GCA_019343175.1 of Oedothorax gibbosus. Classification (NCBI taxonomy): domain Eukaryota; kingdom Metazoa; phylum Arthropoda; class Arachnida; order Araneae; family Linyphiidae; genus Oedothorax; species Oedothorax gibbosus. The sequence continues at coordinate 866,815 of CM033278.1, read as the reverse complement.
CAAAATTACAGTCGCATCAAACGCATTTTTTTTCGATTGTTGACCAAAATAAATTTAGTAATTTTGGAACCAGTTTCAAAAAATCTTCATACTAATTTTGTATGATCTGGGTTTCTAGATTTGCAAAATATTTTTAAAACAGAAATTCACTGATCTAATTTTCAAACCATTGGCAGTGTTATATAATCGCAGAAAATCGACCGATGTCAATACACTTTTCATTTTTTTAATTCTTTCGAATTAAAAAAGAAAAGTAGGCTAAAAAATATCCACCGTTGAAATACGGCGCGTGTTCTCGGATTAACGAAGTTCAATCCTTATCTTTACATTTTGTAAACAAATAATTATGGCCAAATGCATCATTAAATGTTTTCTTATCATAATATTTGATCTAAAAGCATTTTTTCTTCTTAAGTCTAAAACTCAATTTTTACACAATCAATTATCGAAGGTTTGGTTTCATATTTAAGGTAATTGATTCATGTAAGGATGATTCTTAAACGTTAGATTTGGTATTCCTTGACTACATCGACAAAATATTTATTTAATGATTTTTTTAATGTAAAATACTCCGAAGAAATTAAAGTGTATAACTATCACATTATTATAAGTATTCTGTAATAAAAAAATATATAGGTAAAATATGAGTACTGCTCCGTATCCCCAATTCACATTTATCAACTTCATAATAAATTTGCTGTGATACGAGTTGTAATGGGCTTGTTTCGCGTGGGATCTGGCAACAGCTCTGCGGTCTTGTTTTCATTTTTCTCGAATTACTTTTGTTGATATTCGAAATTGAGTTTTCTAAGAATAAGTTATTTCAGTTATGTTTTTCAAATTACAACTCCTTGCTGTGCTGTTGGTTGTTTTAATCATTTATCAAGAAAAACTTGCATTGAATGAAGTTGGAATTTTAAAAAAAAATAACTAAAATATTCTTGAAAACTTAATTTGGAATACCAAAGCAAAAGTAATTCGAGGAAAATGAAAACAAGACCGCGAAGCTGTTGCCAGATCCCACATGCAACAAGCCCATTTAAGCGATTTCATTACCTATATGACACTATATATCATTTTAATATTTATAAACAATAACATCAAATAATTATAAAATTTTGTTCTTAAGACCATTTTATTTGTATCCCAAGATTATGTATTTTTAACATTCCAAAAACTAAAACTGCTTGTTAGGAGTTATTGAAACCCGAAATTAAATGCGGTACTTCATTGAATGCAATTACTGTCCCAACAGGGTTCAAAATTCACAGTCGCTAGTCGCAAAATGCGACCAATTTTTTTTTTCGATGTTGCGACAACAAAATAAATTTAGTCACAGTTTTTGCGACTAGTTTTTCAAAAAAATCTTCAATACTAACTTTTTTATATCGTGGTTTCCTAGAATCTTGCCAAAAATAATTATATTAAAATCAGAAATTGTCACCTATCCTAAATTTTTCAAACCATTGCAGTGATTATATAATCGCAGAAAATTCGGCAGCCCTAAAATCGCAATACATCGTTCTACAAATTGCGAAACTTCAACGAACTTCATAAAATCTCCAAATTGGGGCCATTGTAAAATCACCAAAATATGGTGATTGTCAAGTATAGAAACTCTAACAAAAACTTTAAAAAAAACTACCGTAATATCCACAAACTACGGCTGCAGTAAATTGTTATTTCTTAAATTTTGGAACTCCATTTATCCTAAAACTGCGAAACACTTGTGATTCCATAAAATCGCGAAACACTTGTGATTCCATCTCCGGTGACTCTTCTATAAACACGCAAGTCCGGCGATCTTAAAATCGTTCATTTGGGCACTGTAGACTCCAAAAATGGTAAAGAAATTTTTCAAAAAGTTTATTTTCATAATTAAAAAAAAAATGCTCCTAAGTAATGTACATTTGCGCCAAGTTTGTTGAGTTATTCGCACAGATTCTCCTAAATTTCTTCATCCAATTTGGAACACTATGTCCCCACTAAATATCTTCAAGAGCTTTGAAGGCAAGTGATTTTTTTTGTCTAAATTTTAGTAACATACATTTATGAACTATAGTTTAGTTTAGTTTAGTTTTAATTATCGTCGCACTAGAGCTACACGAGGGCTATTGGTGACGGGCGTCGTATTTTAGAACCACAGTCAAGTGACGAGCCGACACCCGAGTAGGCACCCAACGCAACCGTTAAGGGCGACATCGTACGCAGCGTTGGGACTGAAGCATATTTAACGTGCACTCCCTCTACACGGGGTATTATTCGTCGGACATTTTTAGCTGCACTGGCCGTTTATTGGTCGGCAGTTATTTTGGCGATACCTGGACCCGAACCTGGGACCTTTCGCATGCTAGGCGAATGCCTAACCGACTGGGCTCTCCAGCCCTTTTTATGAACTACAAATAGGAGAAACAATTTTCATTTATTAATTCTTTATCTATGGTTTTGTAATTTAATCACTAAAAGTTGTTAACATAAATTTCCTATTGAATTACAACATTTGACTTATTTAAGGATATTTTTCGATTTATATACTCACAAGGTACAAAAAAATATATCCACCCATCACAGGATTATGATCAAATTCTATTTAAAAATTTAAAATTTAGGGGAAATGTAATTACTGACTAATTTATCCTGCGATTTTTAAATCTAAAATTGTAAATGTATAATAAATTGTTAACTGTTGTTGCTGATCATTAATTAAATACTTGGATAGATTGAATCATTACTATAAATAACATTTTTGTTAAACTGTGAAGATGTCTTTTTCACAATTTACATTTTAAACGTTTTGTTTTAATGTGTCTCACCAATCAAATAAGAATTTTCTTATGTTGAAGTAATGCTATGGTTTTCAATCTTTTTTTTTATCTTTCCCCCGAACAAGACTTAAGGGGACACGGTACCACTTTCAAAAAAAAAATCTTAATTTTGACATTCACTATAAAATTAATGTTTTATTAGTTCAACCTATATTTAAAAACAATATATGACAAAAAAAAATTAGTTTAATATTTAAATTATTGAAAAAAATATTTTTAAAAAACTTTTTTAAAATGCTAAGGCTTTTTTAAATACAAATATTTAACCCAATTTTTTTCTCATGTGCTTTCAACTGTTTTACATAAGAATTGACATCGAAATTTGATTTATGTTCAGTTATTTTATAAAAAAATATTTTTCTAGAAAATCCCAATTTTTTTTTACAATATTTGAAAAATTTCGAGTTTAGTATTTTTTTTTATAAAAAAAGTTACTTTTGAAAACAATTTTGATGCCAATTCTTAATGCCAACATATTTGACAGACTGCATAAAAAATTCCTTAGATTTTATAAATAATTAAAAAAAGCCTTAACGTTTTGAAAAGCTCATCATCAAGGCCGAGAAGGCCGAGAAAAACACATTTAAAGTTTTCATTCGTTTGCATTTTTATCTTACCTTTCCGCATAAAAAGTGGAATATCTTTTTTTAAAATATAGCTACACTTTTAAAACTTGGTAGACTTATTTAGAAGATTCCAAAGTTTAATTTTCGCAAATAACAAAAATAGCAATTATTGCGGTACTGTGTCCCCTTAACTGATTAGTAGGGTAGTAGGAATTTTGTTAACGGCGAATGAGAACGAATAACAGTGGGTCTATAAACCAAAGTGCCTCTGTGTTAATCCAATGAAAAATCATTTTCTATGCCACATTTTTCCGGCTATATTGAATATTTTTACAAACTTCTTTTTTTATATATTAAATCTTCTGTACTTCCAGGTCAATAATCCCACTCTTTGAAATTGGTTAGAGTATTTTTTATAAAATTATTGAAAATTTAAAAAAATATTCTAACCAATTTCAAAAATGGGAATTATAGAGACATGCAAGTGCGCTACATTTATCATATAAAAACCGTTTGTAAGAATATTCAATACAGCCAGTTTAATTCGAATTATCGTCGCACTAGAGCTACACGAGGGCTAATGGCGACGGGCGTCGTATTTTAGAACCACAGTCAAGTGACGAGCCGACATTGAATATGCACCACACAACTTTAAAGGCGACATCGTAAAATCATACGTCGGGGACTTAGAAGCATATATAACGTGCACCTGTTCTGCACGAGTATTATTCTTCGGACTTTGCAATGTCGAGCCCTTTCGCATGCAAGGCAACACCTTACCACTGGCTGCCAGCCTCAGGGGATAAGTCAAGCTCAACCGCAGTCTTTCTGTGTGAATCCTGAGTAGGCACCAAACACAACAGGGCGACGTCGTACGCAGCGTTAGGACTTTGAAGGATATTTAAAGTGCACTCCCTCTATACGGGGTATTATTCGTCGGACATATTTGGCTGCACGGGCCGTTTATAGGCCGGTATTTATTTTGGCGATGCCCGGACCCGAACCTGGGACCTTCCGCATGCTAGGCGAACCCTTAACCGACTGGACTCCCCAGCCCTCAATACAGCCGGAGAAGTGAAGCTTAGAATATATTTTTTCCCATTGGATTAACAGAGGCACTTTGGGTTGGAGAACCGCTTTCAAACGGGCTCATTCACCCTTTAGTGTACGTTCCATCATTTATGGCATTCTCTTACAAAGAATTGACAAAATTCGTGACGGAGAAATAGAGATAAGACAATTTAAACTTTGTTTAAATTGTTGTGTGGGAAGTGAAAACATAGGAATTTGGCAAAAACTACAGTTAGCCAACTCCGAGCGCTTAGATACACATAGTTGGCGCCATGAGCAGAGCCCCTATAGTTATAAAGCGGTGCTGATTATTCGAATGTTAGAAAAAATTCCAACCCAGTCTACCTATTACTGTTCATCCCTGTTGGATGCCATGCCTAGTCATTTTTTTTTCACAAACCAAATACTAGACATGACATCCAACAGAGACGAACAGTAATAAATGGGCGGGAGTTTTTGTCGCATATAAACTTGTGTATTAACGGTAATTGCTTTTATTTTATATAATCAGCTATTTATGTAAATTATCATTTGAATATATAGTGTAGAAAACTTTATATATCTATCATTCACCATGTCTTCTAAAAGAAACTCGCATTCCAATTCAAGTTGAATGAAAACTATTACAAAAGCTATATAACTCAAACGACATTACAATTTGGGTTTGGTTGGGTTGATGACGACCGAAATTAGAACTACTTCATCTCATACCGCAACAATACATTGAGTAATTGATTAAAATATACAATTTTCCAATTAACTCCAATTATCCGAATTTCCTACTATCCGAATGCGGTTAAGCCCAAATTGCTTCGGTTAATTGGAGTTCTACCGTAATTACAATAAAACCCTGACACTGACACTGAACTGTCATCGAAAATATACCATTTCCTACTCAAATTACAAAAAAATACCATAAAAAAATACTAGCTGGATTATGGACCCTTTTTAGTGACTTTATAAAAAAAATACGTGAAACGCCTTTCAAGTATTTTTATGGTGTTTTTTGTAATTTTAGTAGGAAATGGTATTTTTATGATGACGCCGTAGTATTTTTGTCATTGAAAAGGTGGCTGTCAAGTATGCCATGGTAAATATTGGCTCTATGCGTGTCCCGCCGCAGCAATTGGACGCCATGTGATCTGCCACTCTTATACTTTTACTAAGATCTCTATGAAAAAGCAACAGTTGGCCAACATTAGCGCATGGATAGGAGCAGAGCCCCTAATAATTTGAATTACAACAAAACACATAGTGACACTGAACTGTGTCGATGAGGATGGAACGCGCATTTATCTGGAGAAACAGCGGATGACGATTGCCTTTGTTTTTGTTACGTTTCCGGATGCTACTTTCCGGAAGCACCCAAGTTGGTTTACCACGATAACCAATTCTTTCAGTTTACAAATGAAATGGTGGTGTTAATTGAAAATGTTTATGTTTGGTTGAAATATTTTCGAAAGAGCTACACGAGGGCTATAGGCGACGGCAAAATATTTGTTTATTAAGTAATTATATAAATTTACAGGTTTTAGTTTAGTTTTAATCTTATAATTTTTAATTCATAATTTTAATATTTAATGAATAAACTAGTATATCTGAGTCACACACAAGATTTAAACATAAAAAATGGCACAGCAAAACAGTTTATTTTTGATATCTTTGAACCAGTGAGAGAAGAAACCACTTCAGTGACAAAAATGCGAAAAAAAAATTTTGGTGGAAAGAAGCTTGGAAAGGCAAAGATACATGTTGAGTGCAAAAACCACGTTAGTCTGTTAAGATACCCGACTACGTTGAAATGGCCATTAATTAGTCGTAGTAAATTAGTTGTAGTAAAATAAATTTAAATTAATATAAATTGTTGCAAAATAATTTGTTAATTGAAAAATGTATATGAACTTTAATGAATGATTACTCTTTTCCAAGTTTTCAGCTGTCTCTAAAAACTAGTTGAGCCTAAAAAAACAGCATACATTTTTGAATGAGGTGGTTTCTGCAAACACCGATTCATTTGTGGTGCTGTTTAAATTTTTGCAGGCGTAAACTTTATTTGCCATAATTATTTGTTCTAATATTTGTTTTAAAATTCTCACTATCTTGAGTGAATTTCAATACAATTCGTTTTATACAATTAAAAAGTTACAACCTCCAGAAACTTCCCCATATTTTTTTCTTGTGAGGATAAAATGCTCAAAATGGCGAGTACATATATATTAATAGTTTACAAGCTTTTCTGAAAAGACCACTAATGGAAACTAAAGTAACGGTTAGGAGACCACAGGTAAACCAGACAGAGCACAGACTGCCTCTGGCTTGACCTTGTTCGGGATTTCGCCCAAGAAAGAAAAACACTACCGGCTTGTTGTAATAATATCATAATCGAATAAAAGGAGAAACCCCGGCAGAAATGATAAGGTTATTGGCCACACGCCTTCCGAGAACTGGCCTTTTGTTACTCTTCTCGAATTGAATAAATTTGCTTGTTTCTGGCTTCCTGGAATTGAGCAGCAGACGTTCAAGTTTTATATGTGTTTTCTTTTGTTGTTAAATTGCTTTAGACAGAAGTTTGAGGGGGTTAGAATGTGTTGACGTCTCACTAGAACTGAGCAAACGTAACCTTGTAGGAAAATGGCTCGTAAACATTTATAAAAGGAATGAATTTATACTGGGATTGAGCAGCAGATGTTCAAGTTATGCTTATGCTGCTAAGTTTTACACTTGTGTTTCTTTTGTTACGAATGAGTGCAGACAGAACTTAGGAGCTAAGTTGGGGGCTATTGGTGACGGGTGTCATATTATAGAACCATAGCCAAGTGACGAACCAACCATGTACTCCCTCTAGACGGAGTATTATTCGTAGGTCTTTTTATCTGCACGGACAGTTTAGAAATCGGCAGTTATTTTAGAAATGTTTTTTATGTTTTAGTTTGAATTATCGTCGCACTAGAGCTACACGAGGGCTATTGGCGGCGGAGCTTCGTATTTTAGAACCACAGTCAAGTGACGAGCCGACACCTGAGTAGGCACCCAACGCAACCGTTAAGGGCGACATCTTACGCAGCCTTGGGACTTTGAAGGATATTTAACGTGCACTCCCTCTATACGGGGTATTATTCGTCGGACATTTTGGGTTCACGGGCCGTTTATAGGTCGGCAGTTATTTTGGCGATGCCCGGACCCGAACCTGGGACCTTTCGAATGCTAAGCGAATGCCTAACCGACTGCGCTCCCCAGCCCCTTAACCTTGTAGGAAAATGGTAAGTGGCTCGTAAACATTTATACAAGGAATGGTTTTCGTCAGATTTTTGACTACACAATCCATTTATAGAATAGACTGTTTTTGAACCTATACATCTGAGATCATACTGTTTTGATATTACCTAACCCAGGGTCTGATAGACTTATAAGGCCCGTGTCTAGGGCAAGCAAATTTTAGGGTCCAAAAAAATTTAATTTTTTCTATGCTGCTAAATGTTGTAGACTTAAACTTTTAACTAAACTCCTAGGCGCAACAGCCCATTAGTGGGCCAAGGCCTGCCGGGCCCATTTCAGCTTTCGTGACCTAGGGCTCTGGGGTGCTAGGCATATGTCCCGGTAAGTTGGTCAGCCTCACGCGGAGCCCCATTGTTTAGTTCCGAAGCATGCTTGGTACCCATTTTATCGAACCACACTGTTAAAAAATTGGTGCTAGGTTTCACCATGATATTGGTTGGTTTCACCATGATATTGGTTCCTAGTAGCTGCAACGGCTAAATGGTGAAATGTTTCACCTTTTTTTCGGTGTTTGGTTGAACCATTTTTCTGGATTGGAAACAAAAACCTGAGAAATGGTTCAACCGATTACCAAAAATATGGTGAAACGTTTCACCATTCAGCCGTTGCAGCTACAAGAAACCAATATCATGGTGAAACCAAGCACAAAATTTTTAACAGTGCACTCAAGGGATGAAAAGATGGGTCAACCTCGCCCAATCCGGGATTCGATCCCCGGACCTGTGTCGTGGCAATCAAACTTTTAGAAAAACTTACAATTTTTTTTCTAAGAACCCACATGGTTGTTTTTAGCCTAACTTTGACTCAGTCACTGACCTGATTATTTTGATCAATGTCATAAGGAAGCTGCCTATAAAATGGTGGCTAAAACTATGATACACCGACCAACTAGCACCATCATTACGAGCAATCATTTATAACTAAATTTGCTGTGCCTATAGTCAAGATCAGGCCCTGACCTTATCAATAGGGCAAGTCAGACAGGAAGCTTTTTGAGAGACCTTTAGGCTTACAACAACCGTATACACCATACGGCCGAAAATTGAAGTACAGCCATTTTCTGCCTATATACAATTAGCCGTAGCAATATGATTCAACGGACAGTTAGCAGTGACACCCGTCGATTGACAACGCGGACCGTTTGATGAAGATTTTGTCGATTGGCGCTTCATGGCAAACGTTGACATACGACCAGCATTTGGAATCATGCAGTCGAATAGCGCGTTTTTTCGTCGTTACTGCGTATGCCAAATCTCACAGACCATCTAATTCGCAAGTTTGTCATGGCCTTAATAGAATGAACTCTGAGTATTAAAATACTTCAACTATCTAATTTTATTTCTTATCAGTTTATAACTCTCAGAATACAACACATTCCTCATCCAACGAACCAAATCTCAAAAGAATTTCGGGATAAACTTTTCCTGAACCCATCCTGAAACTTGCCCTACTTCGAAGACAAGAGCAGATATGAAAAATAAGAAATAAAAATGTAAAAGGTGAAAAATCCGTTAACTCTAACCGTGGGAAGTACACGTAGCATCCGCTTAACTGGATCGTGACTAAGTTCTCCATCTCATGCGAACTTTTCATTTCGTTCGAATGGTTGATTTCACATCAGCGTGGAAGAGACGTAAAGGGGATGAGACAGGGTTCAGTTAAGATGAATTAATATCGTACTAGAACTACGCGAGGGCTATTGACGACGGGAGTCGCAATTTTTAACTAGTCAAGTGACGAGCGGACATTTGAATATGCACCCAAAACAACTTTTAAAGGCGACATCGTAAAATCATACGCGGCGTCGAGGACTTAGGAGCATATATAACGTGCACTTGTTCTGCACGGAGTATTATTCTTCGGACTTTTTGGCAATGTCCGAGCCCTTTCGCATGCAAGGCAAACACCTTACCGACTGGGCTACCAAGCCCTCAGGGGAGATAAGTCAAGCCTCCAACCGCAGTCTTTCTGTGGGAATCCAATGGAGAAAATAATTTGTAAAGCAATGGAGAAAATAATTTGTAAAGCTTTGGAGAAAAATAATTTGTAAAGCTTTGGAGAAAAATAATTTGTAAAGCTTTAAAAGAAGTTACTCCGCAATGAATATTTTTTTAAATGTTTTTGTACTATGAATGTAGCTGGCTTAAATGTCTATAAATCAAAATTTATGAAACTAATTCGTATATTTATTGTAAAATTTTAGTGAAAATAAAAAATATTTGAACCAATTTCCAAACATTTAATTATAGACAGTATCAACAAACTATATTTTTCACATAAAAAGTTTGTACAAAATATTCTATGCAGCTGGAATAATTAAGCTTCGAAAATTATTTTCTCCATTGGATTAACCAACAGCCCGTTTCAAATAACTACCAATTCAGTTTAGAAACTGAATAGCGGGATTTCGAGCCAGCCTTATCAGCTGACTTTACATCTTCAATTCACCGCCATTGTCCCAGGTCTATTAGGATTAAATGTGTACAGAAAGTCCTTTTATTGGAGTTACCTACAGTATATAGCTCTATGCACCATCCTAACAAGCAGTGGTACATAGTTAAGTGGAGAAAAAGTTGGGGACGCCTATAAATTGAGTGAATGTACTACGCCCTCCCCTTAAAAAATGGTATTTATTAATTTCTTTTGGTATAGTTTAGTTTGAATTATCGTCGCACTAGAGCTACACGAGGGCTATTGGCGACGGGCGTCATAATTTAATTTCTTTTGGACAAGAGTCCCAGTACATTATTTAGTGCTTCTGCATCCTTGTTTTACTTAGAGGTTTAAGATAAAAAAAAAATAAATGAGGTACTTATAATATTACTTCGTTATGGTTTGGTTAGTTTGAATTATCGTCGCACTAGAGCTACATGAGGGCTATTATTATTTCGTTATGTGTTTAAGTGGTAGTTTAGAAGAGATTTAGAGCTGTTGCACTTACACTCTTAAAACAAACGAGTGGTTTTAACTCAGTCTGAGTTAATTTTCACTCCTTTCCGTGCCGAAAATGCACTTCTCCTATAGGAGTGACTTTCACTCTTTTTCGGAGTGGGTAAAAGAAATAAAAGAAAACAATCTGCGTCCTACACTCTTAAAACGAGCGGTTTTAACTCAGTCTGAGTAATTTCCACTCCTTTTCGGTGCCGAAAATGCACTTCTCCTATAGGAGTGAATTTCACTCTTTTGTTTAAGAGTGTAGCTGGAACTGATACTGTTTTAATCAAACCAAGGAACAACTGAAACGATAAATATGGATAACATTTTTGTTTTAGTGCAAAGCAGCTAGAAAACAATAAAAGTTGGGGGGGGGAGTTGGACTTAAGTGGTATTAGAAGTACGGGGACGCATGGTCATTCACAATTGCGTCACTACGCTTCGAGCTCTGCTAACAAGACGAGTTGACCCATTCCGACTAGTGTTTCGCTCTACCGCTCATCACCAACTGATCACATACTTACAAAAAAGTGCCCCAGACTCCAGTATACACGACAAGAGAGCATTTCAGATGGGCTCTGTGGGGCATTCAGAGATTACGTCCCAATCTCACACGCTCCACAATGACAATCTTCACACGATACAGATAGAACTCATTCGCACGAAAATCAAGGGATTTTCAAAATTCGAAATGTTGGGGGAAGATGTCTAAAAATGTTTTGGGGTCAAATCTTATATTAAATGGATGTTCCAGTGGAATGAAGTTTGAGAAATTTATCGGATTTTATAAACAAGCTGTTGGATAAATAGGTAACTTATCTCCAATTACGAGGTTGGTTGAGAACGACCGTTATTAGTCCCATTATAGCATTTTTTAGCAGTTTGATTTGCTCTACTATCTCACAACGATTATTTATTTAAAGTGTATCAAATATTGATAAGATTTATTTTAATTAACGTTGCTCTTAGGGGTTGTCTATACTTAGTGGTCTTGATTCGGTGTGTATCGTTACTTTAAAATACGTTATTGCAAAACTTTGAAAAATCTATTTGGAGATAAGATTTATATGCCTGAACAAAATAAGTTTAACATCTTGAAAAACACAAGTGGATGAAAATATAATTCAAGGCGGGAAGAAAAATTCTCTTCTAAAAACACAAAATATTTGATAAACAATTTATGGTGGAATCAATTGGACTTTTGGTCACGTTTTTAAAACATAGGAAAACAGAATCAAAATAGTACGAAAGACAATTAAGTTGAGAAAGCTTTTTATACCACTTATTGATACGAGTGTTATCTTGCCTATTCAACTTTTCAATTGAGCATGGGGGCGGTAGAAACTTGTTTCGATTAAAAAAGATAAGTGAAGACAACAGAAGAGCGATAAATTACCTAGAAATAAACTCACAGTATTTTATTCTCATCCTTCAAGTACTTTTAACTTCAAGATTTCGTTTGCTTCTCCGTTTTAGCTTCCACCCTATGTTTATAACGTAAAAAGTGGAAGGTATTATAATCGATCAGTCCGTCTGTCCGTCACCCACTTTCATAGCCCAAACTACAAATGCTACGGACAAGTGTGATACGTCAAAAAATTCAGCGCATCGAAATTAGAATACATTGTAAATTTCAGAATATAATTCGATTTCGAAGTACTTCAATTATTTAAAAAACTGCAAAATTTAATGCTCATTTAAAAAGCACAGGAAGCCATTTTGATTAGAATTAAATCACCATTGCCATTCGCTCGCTCGAGAAACTAATTCTTTCAGACAATAAATTAAAATAAACTTTATTTTTGCGACATCGATCAATTTGAAATGGCGTCAAATATATTTCACTACGAGATTTTTTGTACGATGAAATATTTTCATTCTATTTAAAAGCGAGGAATACTACATATTTATTCTTTGAAATATAAATTAATTTTTGCAAAAGATAAGTAATAATTATTGAATTTTCGAAATAAAATAAATGAAACTGGCGAAATTTAGCATGTAAATGTTTAATATAGAATGAATGCTGTGTTTGGCGCCGTTTTACCCGTTAAACATAACTGTTGTGTGGAAGCGGGTTAAGTGACATATTCTGTTACAAACCTACTTGTTTAAGTATCAGTCGCCGCATAAAAAATACGAAAAATAAACTAGCTCTCATACATTCCACTAACTGATACATTGTATTCTAAAGGCTGAAACATGCATAGTTTCTTTCGTGTCACGTCACACTTCAGCGCGCAATGACTGTCCCACTATAAAGCATTTCAAAGGAACCTATTTAACTTCAATTTGGAAAAGATGGCATGGTAAAATTGGGCAACGCAGCTTCACAAACAACGAAGTGCTCAAGATCAGTAAGAATAGACCAATCGGAATTTCTGAAAAAGTTAAATACAATTTTAGAAGCAGAAAAAACTTCTCATCTTAACCCATTACAACCTTAAAACTCACATGCATATTATTTTTATTTTAAAACAATTCCATGGTTAATTAAGCTTAACCCAAACGGTAAAATTCAAATGTTTTTTTCTTAACTTCACGGCAACTTAACTAAATGCGAGGAAAAATTTATTTTGAATCTTTTCATGCAAGACGAGATTTAAATTTTCCCAATGGAGGAAAAAATTTCAAAGAGTTTGTTTGCATAAGAAAATGTGCTTTTCACCTAGAAATATACGACCGATGGATGGATAATGAATCAACTGGGACATACATGCAAAGTTTGGTTAAAGTTTTCCTTGTCTAAAGAGAGCAGCTAAAAATAAAACTTGTGGAACATGAAAATAAAATTTATAAGAAAAGTCTGAGTAAAACGTAATTCGGGATATCCCATTTACCAAGGCTTTCGTACAAAACTTTAAAAAAATGTAAGGACTCTTTAAAGGGAGTCGGATGGGTGTTTGGGTCAAAAATGTCGATTTTCTTTTTCTATTCTACAGATCTTTAGCTTTAAATTAAGACCAAAATTATCGATTTCTGTTTAGTAGTTTTCCTTTTATAAGCATTTTTGAGAAACTCTTAACATCAGTTCTTACCTAAACCTTACATTTCTTTTGCGTTTCCTGAAATATAAGGTTTTCTCAACAGTTAGGAAAAATTTTCTCAGGAACTATAAAAGATAGACATGTCTGTTTTATTTCTTCCCCATTAATAGCTCTTTGATCTAAACTGAGGAATTTTAAATATATCTGCTCAAAAGAAGTTTTATAACTTTCAATCGGATTTTTTGTTTTTTAGTACATATTTTTAAAAAAATCAATGTAAAATTTTTTTTGTACTTTGAAATATCCTCAGCTTAAATGAAAGAGCTATATGTAAGGAACAAAATATAAAAAAGTTCATAATGATATCTCATATAGTTCCTGAGAAAAATTTTCCTAAAGTTAGGCAAATTAGCATGGGCGAGATAGAACCATCCGACTCCCCTTAACCCTGAGCACCCCGATAGCTACTGAACAGATTTCAGTGATATTTGTGAAAGAGTTAACTCCTTTACTCATTTTCGGCCAAAGGTGCGTAAACATATCATTTCAATAAATATTCTTTTATAAACTCATCTAGATAAACAAAATGAGGCCCAGTGGCTAAGGGGTAGTGCTTCGCATTGCCACGCCACAGGTCCGGGTATCGAATCCCGGATTGGGCGACCCATCCTTTCATCCCTTGAGTAGGTCGATAAAATGAGTACCAAGCATGTTTGGGAACTAAACACTGGAGGGTTCACACGGGAGGCTTACCACCTTACCGGGACACATGCCTAACGAGCCTTTGGTCACGTAAACTGGGCACGGCAGGCCCACTAACTAGCTGTTGCGCCGAGGAGTTTATAGAGTTGAGTAAACAAAATACAAGACAAATTTATAGTGCGGGGCAATTAATGTGGAAAAGACAACGATAAACGAATTGAAAAATGTCAACATTCAGTGGCATTGTAATGATATTTCAGCCATTTTATTGAGTTCAAAATGATCACCCAAAAAAACATTTGAAAAATAGGACATTTTGGCCAACGATGCCATGTTTTGATTTATCTTAGTTATACACTTTTATACCATTACGGAGTTATCATCGTTAGAATAAAATTACTTTTATAATAAAAGCCTATAAAAATTCGAATGGCTCATTTTGTTTATAAGAACAAAATTTTAAAAAATCTGTCATATTACAAAGCGTGGACAAAATTGAAATAGAATATATTTTCTTAATATTTAATCAAAACATTTGTCAGATAACCTTTTTTATATGAAATTTTACAGTTTAAACAAATAAATTCAAAATTTATGTTTAAGCAACGTTGTTTGGAAATGGTTAGGGAATGTATATGAAAGTTTCCTTTTTTTTAGTTTATGGGAGTTAGAGAGGGTGATAAAAAACATCTTTTCGGCATATTTTTATTGATTACTTTTCGAAATTAAAAATGAAATTGAAATTTAATTTAGCTACATGCTTTGATAAGGGTTGTCTGTAGTATATTAACGAACTCGCTTGATTTTTTTTAAACTGCCGACAATAGGATACGTTTTAATGGTTTTATTTATAGAGCTATGTCTATGATTTTATGAGAAGACTTACTAAAACTGCACTATTGGAGACGGACGTTGCAGTTTTAAAACCAGGATAAGTGGCTAGTTAGAAAAGATTCAAATACATAAGTAAAAGGTTTTCTTGATTTTTACGTAATAAAATTAAGTTAAAAGAAAATATAAATTGAAATACAGTTGTATGCAGAATTTTTTAATTTAATTCAATGGGGTTGTTTAACGCCGATAAGACAACAGCTCCAACAGGGTTTTTTTTTTTCATTTGTTGCCTGGAATTACTTTTATTTTGGTATTCGAAAAAAAGATTTCTAAGGATATTTTACATATTAAATTTTTTAAATGCCAACTTTTTGCTGTGTTGTTGGTTGTTCAAAACATTAAAAAAAAGCTTGCATGGAAAGAAAAGTTTCTTTTCATCTATATCGGTCATTTTGAGAGTGAAACCGAAGCAACCAATGAAATTGCAGTACGGAGAAGAAAAAAAACAGCGCTACATCATCTGAAACATTCCCATTAAAAAAACATAAAATAACTGCTTCAGGACTGCTGCCAGGACTCAAAATTCTAACTCAAAGAAGGTTGAAGTGTTTGAAGCGCTATAACTACAGCCCAAAGCCAACAGAACACAATCAACATATCAGAAGAAAGATTAGTGATTTTTTTCATTATGGGAACATTTCAGGACTAAAAGGTATTTTTTGAACTGCACATTCCCAGAAAGTACATAAATCCAATAATAAACACCTTTTTCGAAATAAGCCGCCACTTGATTGGCTTCTTCCGCGTGAGTGACATTTCTGATGACATTCAGCGAACAGATAAACGGCAAGATTTAGATTTAAGCTGCTGCTAATGACTTTTTTTCAAGCTTGTGAACTTATGTGAACGAGGTTATTTAGATTCAAAAAAGGAATAACGATATATAAGGGCTTAACCTTTCATGTAAAACCGACATTTTTATTATTTTTAGGCGACCAAGTAATGACGTTAGCTACGATACAACTTTAAAAAAAAAATCTACGTTTTTAAAATTTACGGATTTTTATTTCTTTCTTTTTTAGAAAGCATACTTGGAAAAAAAAAGTATTTTAAAATGTATATACGAAGACCAAGTAACGACGACAGACCTGCCAATTGGCTCTAGTGCGACGTTAATTGCAACCAACCTGCCAACTCTCCGGATTTAAATCAGAAACAAACCATTTTCCGGATTGCGGGAGCCAAGTGAGAGTTTTTTTTTTTTAATTATCGTCGCACTAGAGCTACACGAAGGCTATTGGCGACGGGCGTCGTATTTTAGAAACACAGTCAAGTGACGAGCCGACACCTGAGTTAGCACCCAACGCAACCTTTAAGGGCGACATCGTACGCAGCGTTGGGACTTTGAAGCGTATTTTTACGTGCACTGCCTCTACACAAGGTATTATTTGTCGGACATATTTGGCTGCACGGGCCGTTTATAAATCGGCAGATATTTTGGCGATACCCGGACCCAAACCTGGGACCTTTCGCTTGCTAGGCGAGCACCTAACCGAGTGGGCTCCCCAGCCCCAGTGAGAGTTTTGTGTTTTCACTTTCGAATATACAGTATTTGGTGCCATATGACACGAAATTTCAGAAAGTAGTTAAAAAATCTGGTATTGCCGGGTAAAATTCGGAGAGTTGGCAGGACTGTGACGGTTTTAAAGTTTCAAAATAGTTTTATCGAGTGATTTTTTCTGAAAGCGCATCTCTCATTTACTTAAGTATCCACAAACACTACATCTTTATTTTGGCCAAGGTCCGATTAAAAGAAAAGTGCAATTTTGTCAACTCTATTGCCAAAAAAAGTAGACTTAAATTTATTTTTTATGTGACACAACGCATACCATTAAAGATTTAAGTTATTTTCTCGGATATCAAAAGGCTATTTATAACTCAGACGATCCCCAAGCTGTTAGAATTTTCGAAACAATTTCTCCCGTTGCCAAGGCGACAATCAAAAAACGTTCGGAAGCAAACGATTTGTACGGTGGAAAAAAAAATGACAAGAATATTTGTAGCCGTTGTTTTGATTGCGCCGAGCGAATGAAAAGGCACGATTTCGTAGAAATCTAGATGCACATGCGAATAACGCATAAAAAAATAAAGTGTTTCGAGGATATTTACGTAGAGAAAGAGGTGGGTGAACTTTTCTGAATTGGTGTGAATGAGAAAGAGGGGAAATGTCGCGCAAAATGTCTCAATATTTATTTTCTCTTTCAGTCTAACACGGAAGCTGATTACAACAAACTGGAAACGTATATTTTTAGATAAACTTAACCAATTTATAAGAACTGTCTTAAATTGACATGTCATCAGATCTTAGGTAGTAATAGAAACGATGAATGAAAATAAAGTCTTTCCCGGGCCTCAATGGATGCTTAGGTCCCGTGGGCACAGAGAACCAATCCGAACGAAGGAAACACATGAATAAAAGCTGTAAGAGATACGTCGTGCCAATTGTGTATTGACTCAAGTGTCACCCATTCCCGGGTTGATACTTCGGGTTAGACCCAGAAGCCAACACCACAGGCTCAGTTATATGTTCAACTAAATCCAACTATTTTCGATTCAGTTTATTTTAAGATTTCGTATATATACCACTTTTATATGAACAGCTTCTCTTAAGAGACAAAGTAGTAATAACTTTGGTTGAAATAACGTAGCACTAGAGCTTCACAAAGGTTTTTAAGATATGCTCCCCGCAATTTCGAGCCACGGTCAAGTGACTAGGCCGACACCCGAATTAACTACCAAGTCAACCTTATACTGACATCTTACACGTCAGTACTTTGGACAACAACACATTTAACGTTATATACACAAGTCCCATGTAGCTCTACTCCGACACTAATTCAACCAGACTATTTCGATTTTGTTTATTTATTGGCCAGACTTTTTTGTCCAGCACGATCTGTTTATAGGTAAGGTTGAAATATCGTCGCACTAGAGCTACACGAGGGCTATTGGCGACAGCAGTCGTATTTTAGAAGCGCAGTCAAGTGATGAACCGATACCCCAGTAGGCACCCAATCTACACTCTTAAAACAGACGAGCGGTTTTAACTCAGTCTGAGTTAATTTCCACTCCTTTTCGGTGCCGAAAATGCACTTCCCCTATAGGAGTGGATTTCACTCTTTTGTTTTAAGAGTGTAACCTTTTATAAGGGCGATATCGTACACGGCGCAGGTAATTTGGATCATATTTAACAGACACTCCCTGTACGGGTATCATTCGTCTGACTTTTGAATAGACAGTTTATATGTCGGCAGTTATTTTGGCATTGTTCGGGCCGGAACCTGGGACCTTTCGCACTTATCAACTGGGCTCCCCAGCCCCCTTTCCGTTA
Source organism: Oedothorax gibbosus (assembly GCA_019343175.1). NCBI lineage: Eukaryota > Metazoa > Arthropoda > Arachnida > Araneae > Linyphiidae > Oedothorax > Oedothorax gibbosus. The sequence goes on along the minus strand of CM033278.1, from coordinate 848,229 downwards.
ATAGGATGGTTAAGACGATGATAGAACCCAGAAATATATCCTCCAATTTTATTTATCTGTAAAAAGTTCCAACTCTTTCTAAGCAAAGTCACGCAGCCTCTTTGTATGTAATCAACTGTTTAAATATTGCTGACAGTACGACGAGCGAGAATATTAGCATCATAATAAGCATAATCGTGATGTTTGACACGCTGTCTGTCTGGAGAAACACTCATTCGAATGCAGCCCGCTGTTGTATTTGAACAATTGAAATTAAGGTGTACAAGATGAGCTGTGTTTTGTCTGTTAAAAGATTCCTTACTGTACAAGCATTGCAGTTGGCAATGTGCGACAAATGATTTTTTGAGATTATGTTAGGAAATGTCAAACTGTTATTTATAAAAGCAACGAATTCAAGTAAAGATAATATTTATGTTCCCTGACGAAATAATTCTCAGATAATATTATGATAATATTTATGTTAATAAGATAATATTTATGTTCCCTGACCAATTAATTTTCAGAATTTCACGATTTGTCGTTTAACAGGTTGGTTGGTTCTATTAACGCCGATAGGCAGGAAGAAAATGTTCGCTTAACAAAGATTGTTTAAATTAGAGATTAACAAAATTTTAATAAGATAACATTTCTTCAGTTATTTATTAAAAAAATACCACAGTATAATAGGTTTAAAATCTTCATAAGGCACTGAGTGTATCTTTTAAAAATATTTATATACATATCACTTTCTGGGCATCTGTATAGTTCATATAATGGGTAAATAATTGCGTCTAAATTTTTAATTAAAGTTTTTGTACATATTTTTCATCTTAAATTTAAAATAGTTGTGACTGTAGGTAAGATGATTATACTCTTTCTGGTCCTTTCCTTATTTAAAATAGTACATTTTTCATTTCATTGAAAGCAGCATTAATTTTTCTACCACCCCATTCGACATTTTAAATGAGTTATAAAATGCGTTGATAAAGCTATTTTTAAGAAATATAATATGGTATGTTTTAATCACAGGCTTTGACTTTCTGCTAAGTTGCTTGCGGTCATGTATCATAACAATATTTAAAATAATAATTTTAGTATTAAAATAGTTATAAAAAATCATTTGATTTAAACCATCTTTTTATAACCGTCAATGCTTAGTCTAAAATTAAACTTAACCAACCTACGCTCTGTAAACAGCAATTTTCCGTAATCCGGACGTTTTCTTGCAGCTTTTAGGTTCGAAGTAAAGAGGGCGAACCGTACTTAGTTATTGGAAAAAGTTTCAAGAGCAAAAATAGCTACACCCGTTGCTGATCTTTAACGAAACTTTTCCGATTATCCTAATTGCATGGGAACAAAAACAACACACGTGAGAAAACATTGCGGTTTGTGGTTTTCCGTAGAACTCTGATAAATATAACCAATCCTTATATTATAAATTACATAGTTTTGTAACAGTAACTGTTACTGAGAACTGCTTCGAAATCTTTGTAAAAAAATTTACAAAAATACATAAGTATAATTTTACAAAGTGCTTTCACATGAAAAGGGCCACTTATAAAAGAAATTTTTTCAACCAATTCAATAGATAAAATAAGTATAAAAAGTTAAAAAAAGTTTAAATTTGAGAGCAAGGTATTGAAAAACAATGATCTACTTTTTCATTAAAAGTTTAATTTGCATACAAGTTTAAGCTATTTTTTATACTCGTAGAAGCAAAGTCATTTATTTTCACAAAACAGTTTTACATTTTCAAAAATTAAATCGCAATCCCATAACTAAAAGTTAAAAAAAACGACTTTTTAAAAAAAAATTGGTTACTAATTTTTGATCTATCAGTTGTAGAGAAAAGAAATCTTTGGGCTCTAAAAACTCCATCGATCAATAATTAACTTAAGAGTAAATATAAATAGTTAACTTAGGAATAAGTGCAATTAATAAGTTAAATTAACTTATTCATTTTAAAGTAATACCCAAGGTGTAACTATCCGATGTCGATACAGCAATAAGTATGCAAAACCTTTAATAGTTATTTGATGGGATACATATTTGTTTAGCAGCCCAAATATTGCAAACACTATAACATGTTAAAATTGTTATGGTTTTCATAAGTAACAAATATTATGAAAAATGAATTGTAAGTATTATAAAATTACTAGATGTTAATTGGAAAATTGCATTAATGTGATTGTTCTTTGAATTCCACTTTTTTGATTACAAGAAATCAAATATTGCACCATCAAAACCGCTTTTGCAACTTGATTATGAAGTATTAGAGATAATAACGTGCTAATATGGAATTGATGAGGAAATTGAAACATAACCAATGTTTAAAAAGTACATTCTTGTCAGCTTCACATACAACAAGTAACATGAATACATAAAACAAGTTAAAATATCTTGAAAAACTTTCTTAAATCCACTCAAGATTAATCCATCCTCCCCCTAAAACATTAAAAACTTTATATTCAATTACATTTCGGATTGATATGTAATAGCTATGTGATTACAAAGAAAAAATAAATTTAGTTGCAAGTAAATTGGAAGGTTCAGTGTGACACCCCTCCAAAATTCAGTTTAAAAATAAAGTTTTTAAATCACTCACCAATTTGTGTCAGAAGTGTCCGCCCTCACGTCTTGGTAAGCGTCCCGTAATCCATCTTTATCCACATTACTTGCCATTTTATTCTATTTATAATTTAAATATCACTTTTTGAAAAAAAGACACCGGCCACAAATTTCAACAAGGAGAAAAATTAAAACGCACGCTCTCTTCCGTAGAAATCTAAGAGAACTAAAAAATCAAATTCCCCCAACAAGTCCGATAGAGAGAGAAAAAAAAATAGATCGTGACGTCTCACGGGCTCTGCCTCCTTTCTCGTGACGTCGCTGGTCACGTGCGACCAATGACTCACGTGCCGGCTCGGTTGCCATGCAGGGAAAGTTAATATCGCGTTTCGGTTTTGCGCGGAAAAGCGGCGAAATTGTTTTCGCAGACTGACTTCGATCGATTTATGAAAATGAAATGAATCGTTTTAAGTGGTGGTGGGGTGGCTCGCAACAAGTTGGGATGAACTCGAGACATCAGAATTCGGTTCAAAAAATTTTTAAGGCTTAAGTTACTTTTTAAGGTTGTAGTATTGGAAATATGTTTTCAATATAAACCTAAAATATCATTTAGTATTTTTTTAATCAGTATTAATAATGATAGTTTTAATTAAATAAATATTTAGGTATATATTAGGTATATAATGGGAATGTTTTAGGTGATCGGTTATGAAACGCTCGTGTTTTAATTTTCATTGTACTGAGATTTCACTCTCGGTTCGGTTTAATGCTGATTAAAAAAATACTAAATGATATTTTAGGTTCATATTGAGTGATTTCACTTCGGTTTCACTCTCAAAATGATCGATATAGATGAAAATAAAATTTTCTTTCTATGCAAGCTTTTTTTTTTTAATTTTTTGAACAACCAACAGAACAGCAAGAAGTGGGCATTTAAAATGTTTAATAAGTAAATTGTTCTTAGAAAGCTCATTTCGAATGCCAAAACAAAAATTATTCCAGACAACAAATGAAAACAAGACCGCGGGAGCTGTAGCCATTCATGACGTGAAACAACCCAATTTAATTCACATACTAATTTTCATGGCTGGATTTACCAATAAGCCCTATAGGCTCGGGCCTAGGGGAGCAGGGGCGCAAAATTATTCCACATTTTTTGTCAGAAAAGTTCCATAAAATGTTATAGACTACAATACATGTTTACATCTACATGCTCTCCACGAATAAAAGTCCCATTCGCCTTCCTCGTATAGGTGACGCTGGACGGGCGAATCTTGAGATTGTACCCCGAAGATCTAGAGCCAGTTTTTGTTGACGAGTGTTTACATTTGAAACTGTTTTTGGTGCAAAATACTTCCAAAGAAAAAAGAAGCATTACTTTGACGGACATTTTCAATGTTTTGCATCATTTTGATGAAGTTGAAATTTACCCAAACATTGACATTGCCTTAAGAATGGTCCTTAGTGCACCAGCAACAAACTGTACAGGAGAAAGGTCCTTCTCGACCCTTCGTCGTGTAAAAAACTACTTACGAGCTTCAACCAGCCATGATAGATTGACGTCATTAGCCCTGCTTAACATTGAGGGAAAGCTGACTCAATAGGTGCCTTATGATGATATCATAGACACATTCGCTCGAAACAAAGCAAGAAGGAAGGTTTTATAAACTGACTTTGAAGAAAAAACTATCTCACATCACTTATAAAAAAAAACCTATAAGTCCTATGTTTTTTTATCAAGTGGCTTTCCGTAATTTCTTTTTGTTACCCGCTCTTTTTTAATCTAGTTACACTTAAAAAAGTTCTTTTTAGAGTTCAAAAACAGTACTACTTATGATTTTTTTAAAATCCAATTTCGTATAAATGTCTGTTTTTTTAAACCAATTTCGTATAAATTTATGATTTATTAGGAGAAAATTTAAGTCTTATATATTAATATTAGTTTAACTTGAGTAAAATTTAGTGTATATGTATATCTGTAAGTTTATAATGAGTATTAAAAGGTTTAAACTAATTTTAATAACTCGTTGTCCTATTTATTTATAGCTTATATACCAAAATTTAGAAACAGTTGATTCTCTCATTATCTTATTTAATTAATTTTACTTCACGATGAATTAGAATAAAATACAAATTATCTTCACAAAGACCTTTCTGAGGTCAAATTTCTCCCTCCTTTACGATGGTGTGGGCGACAGAAAACCACGGGCCTAGGGGCGCATAAAATCTAAATCCGGCCCTGCTAATTTTATAATACTATTAATGAGGGCTAAGGGTAAGGTACAGATAATTTTTACAAAATGCTTCTAGTATATTTAAAAACTAATTTAAGTCCTTGTCAAAATGAGAAAAATTATTATTTTCATGATTAATTAAAAATTTATAATTTTTTTTCGTTTTCAAAACATTAAATTTTTAGTTTTTTTTTTTCTGATGCGTATGTGACCATTGAAATAAAAAGTTTGTGGCGTAGCTTCTCTGTAAGTAGTGGTTTGGCATTTGTGTTAAAAATATAAAAAGAGCACTAAGTTTTATTTATTTTTATAAGTCGAAATAATAACTCAAGAGAAAAAATTAAAATAAACATTCAGTTTTATAATTTCAATATTTTTATGATATTTTTGGTCACTATTTTTTTAACAAATACGAAGTCGAATTAAGTTTAAACAACAAAGTACAAGTGACAAATACACCCTGAGGGATAAGCAAATTGGCTGAGGTGTAAACTTGTTTTCATTGCATGAAATTTAATATTAAAAATTTTGTTAATGATTTTCTGAAATTATATTATTGTAGTAGATGGCTATGTAGGGCTCTTCCATGCTTTAAATTTTAAAATGTAATAAAATTATTAAACTTATAATTTTTTTTAAAATATGTGTGTGTTACTGGGAAACTTGATTGTCAGGTGACGGGTTTATGTGTCTGTAATCTGTATTCCTCAGAGGGACAAAGCATGTGTGTGTGTAGAGCTTTAGTTGTGGTATACCATAATAACACTAACCATAAATAACACAAAATTAAATTTTCTCTTAATGCACTATAGAAATAGTGTTATCTTTACATGGGGATCGCTATTGACTTAGAGGGTACTGACTTGTCTCTAGCGGTGAAAGAAAAAAACTTAGTAGTAACTCGGTATTTATTAGTACAATCAGTATTGGGATACTCTTGTTCTCTGACCAAGGATAACTACTTAGGTGTCGGCTCGTCACTTAACTGTGGTTCTAAATTACGACGCCCATCGCCAATAGCCCTCGTGTAGCTCTAGTGCGACGATAATTCAAACCTACCTGATCAAGGATAAGCTTTATACGTTTAAAAATCCCTCACAGGTTCGAAAAGTATATGCGCAATATACGAGCTTATTTTTTAACCATTTCAAACCAAAACGACGAAACCGATATGCTTGATATCACAACCAATTTCAAATGCAGATGACAAATCTTTACATTCAGACGATTCGCATGCTCCCGATGTTCTACGCCGCGCCGGTAGATTCACGGATGATACGTAACTTCGTCACATCGACCGTGACGTTGAATTTTAAAGGAGGTGGGAAAAGGATGGAGATGCGGCTGAGCCGAAAATCGATTTGCCAAGTGAAGCCATTTATCTCTTCAGTAATAAACCCAGGGACAGAAGTTCCCAGTTGGTTATGTGAGTTTGAATTATCGTCGCACTAGAGCTACACGACGGCTATTGGCGACGGGCGTCATAATTTAGAACCGCAATCAAATGACGAGCCGACACCTGGGTATATAGACACCCAACGCAACCGTTCAGTTGCCCAATTGGTATAACATCGGACATAACGCAATCAGCAATGGTCGGAGGTATTGAAGATTACCGATTGCCCCCAACTTTCCTACAAACGAAAAATGCAGCCGAAGTTCAACAAAAATACTCAATACTCTGATGTCTATGTAGTAGTATATAGTGATCTCTAACTGCCCAAATTGCCATGAGGGCTGGGGAGCCTGGTAGGTTAAGGCATTCGCCTTGCATGCGAAAGGTCCCAGGTTCGGGCCTGGGCATCGCCAAAATAACTGCCGACTTATAAACGGTCCGTGTAGCCAAAAATGTCCGACCAATAATACCCCTTGTAGTGGTTGCGTTGGATGCTTACTCAGGTATCGGCTATCCACCCCTCGTTTCTCGGCTGCTATTGATCAGGAGATTTTGTGAAGGGTGTCATTTTTCAGGAAAAAACGTAAGGAATTGATTACCGGCATTAATTTTTATAAATTATACCGTGGCCATGTAAATAAAATTATTGTATATGTAGTTATGATATGGCAATATTATAGGTCTGTAATGACCTTATGCACGTATTAAAATATGCAATGCGTACAAGTATATTAAAGATAATTGTTAAAAGTTATTTATTTGTACAAATTTAAAATGAAAAAATCACGTTTATAGATATATTAATGTATGTCGTGGGGCCCCCAAACTTGTTTGTGCCCTGGGCCCCAAAAGTTGTAAGTCAGGCCCTGGGTACAGAGAACCTAAAGGAGGCGGCAGGATTACCAATTCCATGGCGTTTGGCGAACACAGGGGATTATTGAGTGAGTTTGGTTGGAAATAATGTGTCTCACTAAAACTACACATGGGTTATTTGTGAAAGGAGGATTTTAGTTAATTGCTGACGGTCGTCATCAATTGTACATGGATTTCTTTTCTATTTTGACTTAATCTTCAATAGATTTGCATCATTTGTAGTATGTATTATTTAACCTATTCAGTATCTCCTCGGGAAACGCTATAAGTCAAAATACAGCTATGCAATAATAGAGTGAACCCAAGCAATGTATAAGTTCGAACTGCACTTCGCTTGAGAAACTGTTTCTACACCTTAAAGAAATATGCGCCTGCAAAAGCAATAAATCGCCAAATATAGTAACTATCCTAAACTAAAAGCTTCCTTACCCTTTTTCAAAGTGATCTGTCCCACAATCAAAATACTTGAGATGCTAAGAAGTGACAGCCGGACTATATCAAAGTTTAGAAAATATGGTGAAAATTCAATCGCCATATGTTTTGAAATCCCGGGACATTTAGAAACGCGTTTATGTTTGCCCCCTGCGGAATAAACCCTGCGGGTTACTGCGTCTCTAATCCTATTCCTTATCTGTGGGTATATCCAGGGCCGGATTTCTAAATAGGCTAATTAGGCTGTAGCCTAGAGGCGAATTTTTTGGGGCGGCAAATTTTACGACCAATTAAAGCGGCAATTCGGCATAAAAAAAAATTTATGAAGATACGAATATTTTTAAGAAAGAAAACAAATAATTTACATTGATGCGTAAACCGTAAACGTATATATAGTACTAATATTTCGTAGCAAACATGGTCGCTGCGAGGGCAATTGCACCCCCTCTTCCCGGATTTCGAAGTTGTAAGAAAAATAGAACAGTTTAAAAAATTCGCCCATTTCGCTTTAGTGTGTAAGGGTACATAGATGATTCTAATATGTGTATCGATTTTAAACAGCACATACCACCCTATTTTGCAGCTAACCAGCTACCTTTCCCCGAAGGGGAGAATATTATGAAGGGTGGCAAATCAATCGTAGCCTACAAGCGGCAAATCTTTAAATCCGGCCCTGGGTATATCTCATTGATTTGGCGACTTTTAGACGTTCGTTTTTTCCGCCAATCGTCTTACTTATTCTAACCTGATAGCAGACATGAGATGATTAGCATAGATGAATAATGATGCCAAACGATTAAATAAATGTGACATCAATTGAATTGAGGCTTTCAACACGGTCTTTCATAATTGACTGACAGTTTTGATCTAATTAACTATATTGTTAGATAATAAAATTAAGACAAATAATAAAAATATGGTTTACTTGTTTCATTTCTTTCTTAGGAGGATTTTGACTTAAGGAACTGTGTGTGCGAATTATTTAATCCATCAAAATTATGATGCATTTAGGTTTAAATTTTATCAGAATCTCATATACCAGTGAATATTATACTAATCAGAGGTTTATTTTAAAACTTAATTTGAAATAAATGTGCTCAAAAATGGTTTGAAAAATTAATTGAAAAATAACTGTTTAACAATGATTGATTTGTTAATTGTTTAATTTATTCCACTAAAATCGGACAAAAGCTAAAGGTGTGAAACACTACACTACTTTCACACAATTACCACTCAACTAATCAATACCTTCAAAGGTAATATTGGATACTCCACTTGCTTTATAAACCTGGCGTTGCACGGGTATACCCGTAATAACGGCCACTTGTATAGTATGTAAACTTTTATTTTACGCTAATTGATGCTTAAATACTTAATTTTCACTCATGCTGAAATTTCTTTCAAATTTCAAATTCAAGTGTAAAATTGCCCTAAATCCTAACCCTGATCATATCTGTTTAGTGCATTATTAAGGGTACACCCGTGCAACCCCGGGTACATAAATCCAGTTTGTAAATGAATGTTGATATCATTCATTTCAATATCTCTGTCCTTATCATCTATATTATTCTAATTAAAGGAATAGCAAAAACTATCACAGATGGAAAAAAATTATTGCAGACTTTATTATATGGAATATCCTATTACATATTGTTCTGCATACACATACATTTATATTTACAATTTATACAGTGGGGCCATTCCATGGGTAACTGACTGACATTCGGAGGACGGAATTACAATGTTTTACGAAATAGCGGGACAATTATATAGTTTTACAAATTAGGTTTTATATATTTTAAAAGAGAATTTTCAGCTGAATTCAAATATGGTTTACAATTTTAGATAGCCCTTATAGAAATTGTTAGAAAAATTATTGAAGTTGTGGTAACTGACTGACATATCTGCAACCTTCATTGCCATTTCAAGTTATTCAATATCATTTTCTTCTGAATATAAAAGAGGTGGCTTTTAAAAGTCAGACTTATATTAAAGTGGAAGAAATGAACTATCTAGCACATCAATTTTTATATCAAAATATTGAGCCCTGAAAAAATACCAGCTTTTAGAACGCCTTGGTAACTGACTGACATAATGGTAACTGACTGACATCTCTGAAATACTTAACATATCTGATGAGTTTAGTTTAGTTTAGTTTGAATTATCATCACACTAGAGCTACACAAGGGCTATTGGTGATGCACGTCGTAATTTAGAAACACAGTCAGGTGACGAGTGTCGACACCTGAGTAGGCACCCAACGCAACCATTAAGGGCGACATCTTACGCAGCGTTGGGACTTTGGAGGATATTTAAGGTGCACTCCCTCTACATGGGGTATTATTAATCAGACATTTTCGGCTGCACGGGCTGTTTATAGGTCGGCAGTTATTTTAGAGATGCCCGGACCCGAACCTGGAACCTTCCGCTTGCAAGGCGAACGCCTTAACAAACTGGGTACCCCAGCCGCCCATGCCTGATGAGATAAAACCCAAAAATTAGTTGCACATTCATAAAATATGAGAATTAATAAACAACATGGGTCGACACGGAACATACACGGGTCAGTGAGATAAAAAGCGGGACTGTCTTGCTTAAAACTGATCGTCTGTTCACATTAATAAAAAGACCAACATGTGATTGAATCAAACATGAAAGTTGAGTTGTATTATAAAAATAATTTATGCATAGGGTCAATACTGGGGTAATAATAAGTAAATTAATAGCCAGCTACACCTATGTCAGTCAGTTACCAAGTCAAAATGTCAGTCAGTTACCAAGCAATTTTTACCTGTACAAGTTCATTTTTTAAATTTTGTCCCATGTAGTATTATTTAGTACTTATTGAAAACAGAGAATATCTTTTATAAAGATTCTGCAGTCCAAATTTCTATTCTTAAATTAAAAAATTAAAACAAATTTGGTAACTGACTGACATTTTATGAAAGGGTGTAATAAATTTATCCCATTACAAGTAATTTTGCAACTTTTGATTTGGATAAGAGCATAGAATGTTACTTTACAATGTAGGGAACAATTTAATTAAATTTTTTTTTAAAAAAATATGGAAAGTTTAGGAAAAAAATGTTTCGAAAGGGTAAAAATCTAACACTTAAAATTATGGATTTTTTTACAGTGTTCGTTAAAAAGCAATTTTTCTTCTATAAAAAATATATATTTCAAACAATGAAATTCAGTGTGTTAAAACAGAGATTCCAATCTTTAAAATGGTATGTGACACGAAGTATGTACTTAATTTTGAAATTTTGGTACCGAGGTTGACATTTTCGTGGAATAGCCCAGTGGACAAAATGTAGCGTACATTCTCAATACAGATTCAAGGAATAGTGCACCACAAAGGCTGTAAAAGAAACAAGAGAGAAAATTAACAAAAAGTTCTGAAATTCCTTCTGTTGAAAAGACTACTTTCCTGTTACTTTAAAACTCGTATAGGTTCTTAGGGTAAAGGTTGTCAGAAAGACGAAAAAAGTTTAAAAGATAGAAAGGTAATACAGAAGATAATAACAAAAAATTATATATTTAAAACGGGACTGTTAGAAATGAAGTTAAAACTGTCACAATGCAAATGGACAGAATAGTTATTTATGCAACTATTGTGAAAAGTAAGGCTTTTTTAAACGAGTTGAATAAATTATTTCACGAGCGAGTGAAATAAATTCACGAGTTTAAAAAAGGCTATTTTTAACGTGTTGTCATACACTATTTTGTATAGTAACGTGCAAAAAAAGTATATATTAAATTGGCATTTATTGATTGGCTTATTAATTATTTATTACCACGTTGAAATGATTTGAATGTGATTATTTATGTTAATGATTCATCCATTCATTTATGTTAAGTTCATCCATGTAATTCCAAAACTCGGAGAAGGAGCGCAGTGTTTCTTGAAATGTGAGAAACATGTTCTGCAGAGTGTCATCCTTTAATAAATAAAAAGTTAAGGTTACAGTGGATATGACACTAATCCCATATGCGTACGATGTAACATAAATAAAAAATATATTTTAGCAAAACACTTACTCACTAGATAAATTATTTGGAGCTAGAAAAAACCTAATAAGATCAATACAGAGAACAAGTTTTTTTTTATTATTTTTTTAATCCCTGCGAAGAAGTGTTTTTTAACGCATTGTTTAATGAAGAAACTTTGTGCCCATACAAGTTACTATAAATCTGAAAATCCAAATATTTGTATATAAATCTGAAAATCTGAATTTTCACTCATGTTGAAATTTCTTTCAAATTGCAAATTCAAGTGTAAAATTGCCCTTTATCCTAACCCTGATCATATCTATTTAGTGCATTATTAAGGGTACACCCGTGCAACGCTGGGTACATAAATCCAGTTTGTAAATGAATGTTGATATCATTCATTTCAATATCTCTGTCCTTATTATCAAAATTACTCTAATTAAAGGAATAGCAAAAACTATCGCAGATGAAAGAAAATTATTGCAGACTTTATTATATCTAATATCCTATTACATATTGTTCTGCATACATATACATTTATATTTACAATTTATACAGTGGACAAAATGTAGCGTACATTCTCAATACAGATTCAAGGAATAGTGCACCACAAAGGCTGTAAAAGAAACAAGAGAGAAAATTAACAAAAAGTTCTGAAATTCCTTCTGTTGAAAAGACTACTTTCCTGTTACTTTAAAACTCGTATAGGTTCTTAGGGTAAAGGTTGTCAGAAAGACGAAAAAAGTTTAAAAGATAGAAAGGTAATACAGAAGATAATAACAAAAAATTATATATTTAAAACGGGACTGTTAGAAATGAAGTTAAAACTGTCATAATGCAAATGGACAGAATAGTTATTTATGCAACTAGTGTGAAAAGTAAGGCTTTTTTAAACGAGTTGAATAAATTATTTCACGAGCGAGTGAAATAAATTCACGAGTTTAAAAAAGGCTATTTTCAACGTGTTGTCATACACTATTTTGTATAGTAACGTGCAAAAAAAGTATATATTAAATTGGCATTTATTGATTGGCTTATTAATTATTTTTTACCACATTCAAATGATTTGAATGTGATTATTTATATTAATGATTATTTTAAAATCACATGCAAAAAGTATTTCTTGGATTGGCATTGGAAATAAGACGCCAAATATAGAATCACATTCAAATAAAGAATTTTACACCAATCACAAAGCCGCCGAAAAAATTATCACGCTTAAATAAAGAATTCTAAACCAATCAGATGCTCTTATTTACTTTCTCGCACTAGTGCGTAAAAGTAACTTTGAAACACGATTTCTTTAAAAGCATGTCTTTTGCCACGATTATTGATTTGAAAAAGTTAGTTTTTTTGCACGATATTATAAAAAAGCATTTAGATAGACGAATACAAAGTATAAAAGATAGGTTTCTGATGTCATACTTTTCTAACAAAAAAAATGCTTAAAACCATACGTTTAGAATGAAATTTGGAAGGGGGAAACAGAGTATTATTAGGAAATTAGGTATTTAGGAAATTACCACAATGTCAATACTTGCTTTTTATATTTTTTAATTTGGAAGGATAAAAAAAAGGAAAGTAGGCTAAAAATAAAATAAAACGAGAAACATTTATTGCAATATATTTTTACCTTGTTACAGTATGGACACTGGCCAAATAATTTAAGGAAGCTGCTTCTGACATCTGGCAGTGTTCTTATAAACTGAAAAGAAATTGGATACAGAAATTAAATTGTTGTGCAGTATCTGGAAATAATTAAACGAAAAAACTATAAATGCTTCAATAAATCCAATATGTTTTAGGTATTTTTAAAGGTCTTTTGGAGATTGGAGAACATTAATTTTGAGCTGAAGCTGTACCAAAACTAGTTTTTTTTTTTCATACAAATATTTTAAATGACTAAATTTAGTTTTATTTCTATATATTCATTTCAAAACCATTTTCCAATTTTTTAAAATTAATATTACTTCAATTATATTAACTTTATTAAAACTGAAACCATCCAATTATGAGATATTAACTCGGCAAATAAAATATTTTATTCAGTGCCTAAGAACAGACATTATGGGCTTTCTATAATTATGAAATAAAGGGCTTTTTAAGTGACTTTTAAAAAGGTTTATATTGTAAGAGCCTAAAAAAAGTATTGTTTGGTAGACTGCCTATGAATCAAACAGTACATTATACAAAACTTACCCAAGAAAGAAAATTTACATGAAAACAATAATAAATGGATTGTGCGTGTATTGTGAACATTCATTTTATCAGAAATCATTTTAATGTGAATATTTTCGTTAATGTTAACGATTAGTTGAGAGAACAATCCAAATTCATAAACCTACTTCATACAAACATGAATGATGAAAATTCTGATTGCAGTTCGGGTTATCACACGTCATTTCAGGGATGGCTTCGTTCAAGAGATATGAATAGCATATCCCACATTCCATGCAGTATTCCTAATTTCCAAATAATAAATTTTTTTTAATACATCCAAAGTTTTTTGATAATTGAGGAGCTTTATTGGAAGAACATGCTAAGTGACCTTTTTGTAAGAAAATTGAGATTTTTGTGTCATTGAACATATAATTCCTTCCTTTTAAAGATAACAAGTTTCCCCTTTATCATAAACTTTAAGTTAAGTATATTTTTAACCATTTGCAGTCCACTGTGTTTTTAATAGATCTAAATGCAAACTAAAAACTTTAAACCTTATTCTCTCGTTTTCACTTATTCAATTTAGTTTAGTTTGAATTATTGTCGCACTAGAGCTACACAAGGGCTATTGGCGACGGGCGTCGTATTTTAGAACCACAGTCAAGTGACGAGTCGACACCTGAGTAGGCACCCAACGCAACCGCTAAGGGCGACATTGTACTCAGCGTTAGGACTTTGAAGGATATTTAATGTGCACTCCCTCCACACGGGGTATTATTCGTCGGACATTTTTGGCTGTTTTTCACTTATTTGATGCATAGCATGTTCTTTCACTAAACTCTTCAATCAGGACAAATATTTGACAAAATGAATCCCACAACAATGTAACCAATCAACCTAAAAGAGAGACACGAACACCTTATGAAAAGTAGAGCTTTTAACTTGTAATTTATCCAAAAATTGTATGATAATTTTCCAAAATTATTAAGCGGTATCATAGACTTTTAAGCCATTCCGTGTACAAGTGTGTTACATTTTTTAAAAATTGATTTTTTACACTAAAAAAAATCATACTTCTTTTTCAGTATTAGTTGGAGAAGGAAAATCGATTTCTAAGACTTGCTGTAGGTTATAGAGTATAGAATCAAACTCGCTCCTAAAAGTAAAATATTTTATTACATATTTCAACTAATGTAATAAAAATTTAGTAACAATATAATATATCCACTTACCATAGTCGGATATTTTTATTGAATTTTTCTCTGACTGGTTCCACGACTGTAAGGAGAATTTGATCGTTAAGACTGTTTTATATATAAATGGTAATGTATTTAGGTATGAAATATGTAAAACTTAATCAAACCAAACTTTAAGTTAAAATTACCTACAGATAATAAACAAGATATTTTTTAGGCAAATTACTTTGCAATTCTTTCTCATAGGAATTTTTAAATGTTTTTTTAACTATACAATAGACTTTTACATGAAAAACTAAACCCTTAACTGTGTGGATATATATCACTGAGAAAGCATAGAATCATTTTGAAAAGTTCAATCTACAAAATGCGTGTTAGTTTGTTTTTCAAAAGATTGTTTAATGGTGCTATATAATACTTTATAGTTGTTTTAAAGCGTGAAATTAAATTAGAAATAAAAATTTAATTAAGAAAGCAATACACAAAAATGAAAATGTAAAAGAAACTTAAAAGTTGTTAAAGGTATGCAATATATATTTAAAACTAGCAATTATTCAAAGAGCATACAAATCACCTATGAACTATTTATTACTTGAACAAACAGCTTAATAGAAATTTCATTGAAATACATTTCTCTCTCTTATATTTCGGTACAACTCAAATATGGTCCATGAACTTACTTCTCTCGGAGCCAAGGTAATGACACGTCGGAATAGAAGTTGGCATCAAAGGGTTGACAACTATTAACAAGGAAATTCCAGGAGCTAGATACACACAAATACAATATTAATGAATTAAAGGTATAAGAGTCTTAAGAATATTCCAACAGCACTTGGGAAAGAAATCAATACCTTTACAATCTTTTAAAACAAAAATAATTTTTTAATAATGTTATTTATTATTTGGATGGTAGAATACAACAACAATCTTTTAACAGTTAACCATTTTACCAGTTCAAATTTCCCTGGAAGCAATAATATGTGATAATTGTTTGAAAACTGGGGTATTTGCGATCAAATGACAAGCACACAAATTTCAGCTTGTTTCATTAATAATTTTTATAATATTCATAACTTTTTGAATTAAAATTATGCATATACTTATGATCATTTAATAAATTAATACAACTTAAAGGCAGGGTTGCCAATCTATCACCATTAAAATACTCAGCAAAAAAAATAAGAGTTTCTTTGTAAATCCATAAATCTGTTTTAGCTAATAACAAATATTTTTTAAGATAACTTTAAAAATTCCTTAAAGTATGCGAGAAATTCATGGTAGAAAATATACAGTCAAAAATCGAGGGACTCCAGACTAAATAGGGGGAGTTTGCAAGTACACTATTTGACTAACCCAAAGCAATTCTTCTTTTGCAGTCTTTTCTACTTGGATTTTCTGGTTCCAGGATCCAGGTCTTCTCATCAAGTTCATCCATGTAATTCCAAAACTCGGAGAAGGAGCGCAGTGTTTCTTGAAATGTGAGAAACATGTTCTGCAGAGTGTCATCCTTTAACAAATAAAAAGTTAAGGTTACAGTGGATATGACACTAATCCCATATGCGTACGATGTAACATAAATAAAATATATATTTTAGCAAAACACTTACTCACTAGATAAATTATTTGGAACTAGAAAAAACCTAATAAGATAAATACAGAGAACAAGTTTTTTTTAATTATTTTTTTAATCCCTGCGAAGAAGTTTTTTTTAACGCATTGTTTAATGAAGAAACTTTGTGCCCATACAAGTTACTATAAATCTGAAAATCCAAATATTTGTAATCAAACATTATTAAAGAAAAACTAATGAGTGATTTTGCACTATCAGTCCTAATAAAAATTAGAATATTATTAGAAATCAAATTCTATGATAAATAAGTATTTTAGGTTACATTTGTTAATTAGGTCATAAAGTGAATATTAAAAAACAAAAGAACATACCGGTAACCATTTGTAGTTAAACTCATGAGGAAGATCACATTCTAATTTAGGGCCTTCAACTGGAAACTACAAATGTTAAAAATGATAAATTGCATTTTAGATTTTGTATAATTTATTAATTGAAATTCAAGTAATTTTTAATGAAAAGCAGTGACAATAAATAAGTTATTCAATTCACTGAGTAAATTCTGTCCTTTTCTTGAATAGAAATTTAAAAAAAAACATTCTATGCATTTTACTTGAGATTTTGAAAGTTTAAAATTTGTGAGATGGGAAAATACAATAACTCTGTGCTTTATTTGGCTGGATTAAGAGAAAATACAGCAATAAACACATTTTTGCAAATGCCATCCAATAGAAACTTAAATACTGCACACACCCTTCCTTTGATAACTCAAACTAATGTTTCGTTTAAGGTAAATTCAGTAAAGAAAAAATTTCATATTAAATCTGTGTTATTCCAAATATAAAAATACATAAACACAAATATTGATTTGCTGTTAAGGTTAACTGAGTTAATTTTATGCAATAAATAGGCTTATTGACATTATTTGTTTCAGATTTATTACTTTTTCAGGTATCCAGACTTTTAAAATGTGCTCTCTGTCTGCCTCATCCACAGCCTTCAAATGCAGCTCATCAAAAGTAGAACTTATAAACTGCACACTTAAGAAAGAATACAAAAATCTTTACTTTCTCAACCATGAAAATTATTTTTCAGTCTAATCATTAAAACTCTTTAATTCAAAGAAGAAAAAAAATGTTGATTACTTTTCCCAGCCACAAACTTGCAACTGTTCAAACAATACAGTACATTCAGAATGTTTGTTGGGCAAACTGTTTTCACCACTGAGGCGTATTTGTTGTTCCTAGAATAATTGATAAATTATTGGATATTGAAAGCAAGATTTTGGGGATGGAGTAATTTTGTCGTTATAGTGACATAAAATCAAAATGAATTTCAAAACTTAATGAATATAAAACAAGAAATTTTATTTTTGAGATAATTTTGGGAAGTGGATTTATTAAGTGGTCAACTGCTTTGTTTTGTTTTTCAATTCGCCCTTAGATGATTTTTTTTAATATTTTACATTCTTTTGTGATTCACCTTTTGTGAAATCAATAAGAGTCTGCAAAATTACATTAGGATAATATTAAGAATATATAATACACACATTTGACTTTTCAGACATTTACAAAAATTGTAAAATCTGTTGCGATATTTTTAACTTAATGTTTTCCCATAGATTGCCAACAATATATATTAAAGAAAACTTCATACTATTAAAAAGATTAAAATTGAAAAGCATTTAAAGAACTCACCAAAGTATTCTGTATTTCAGAAAGCATGTCTGTTATTGTACTGCATTGATTTAAGTGCTAAAAATTGGATTAAAAGATGATTAGACACAGTACAAAATTCACAATATTTTTATACATAAAGATGTATGAAAAAAACCTTTTTCGTTTACAAGGATGGATCAACGTCAATACGCTAGATGCTAATAGCAATCACATAGTTGGTTATTAGCATAAATATCATAGTTAAAGTATTCGATTGGCAGATCACGTGACCTCCAATGCTAACGACGGGGCGCGCATGGAGACCAGAATAAGAGGGCAGATGGGCCAGTGTTGCCACCAGTTTTAGGAGAAAACACTGAGAAAAAATACCATTTAATTATAAAATTACAAAACAATGCCATACAAATTTTAGCTGCATTTTGGAATCTTTTTAGTGACTTTAAAAAAAACCGTGAAACACTTTGCTAGTATTTTTATTGCATGTTTTTGTAATTTTAGAATTAAATGGTATTTTTTCGTAGTGTTTTTCTCCTAAAACTGGTGGCAATATTGGCCCCATTGCCCTTTTATTCTGGTATCCATGCGCGTCCCGTCATTAGCATTGGAGGTCATGTGATCTGCCAATCTAATACTTTAACTATGATATCTATGGTTATTACTATTTGTTTAATTTTGACATAAATACAGTGATAAAAAGTGTTAAAGAGGTTATAAAGTAGACTGTCATTAACTTTCCCAGTGGATGTTCAGAAACACATTAAGTAATACTATTACAAAGCATATCAAGGAAATTATTTATCAGCTCAAAACAGATCCCAACATAAAATGGTAGTAAGCTACTGCACCATTGTTTGTTCTTTAGGTAAAACATAAATAAACAGAGAATTAATCATTAAAAAAGATTATTTATGTATAATTTTCTGGGTAAATATTTACAAGAAGAAGTCCAGATGTATTAAACTTAAAATAAATGTGGTAGAGCTATTACATAATGGTCGGTCTGTTCATGGTGACTTTTGGCGAGCTTGAAAACTTAAAGTAGGGGTGATATACCTATTGAGTTGCATAAAATATGAAGTGGGATGTTTAACACATTTGGGAATTTTCGTTGCTTGGCAACTTAAAGCAAATCGCCTGATCAAGATCAGCCTTTACATCATAGCTGTTCCATAAATGTTTTAGCAAAATTACTTTATAGCTATCTTATCCTTTTTTATTACCTGTCCAAGGGTTTCAAGAACTGGTTCTAGAATACTTTGGATTTTCTTGCAACCCCTGAGATGTACTTTTCTGGGTAAAGGTTGTTCATGGACAGTCAAGTGAATATAGAATTCTTCGTTCTAGATACAAATAGGAAATATATACAAGTAAAAAAAAGGTTAACTTGTTCAAAAATTAGTATTACCTACAATTATAGTTAGGCGGTTATATCATAATTAATCAGTAAAATATTTTGTTTTTACAGTAAAGGACTTACAAGTGACTATTTGAGATTCGTTTTTAAAAAATATATAAATAAGGATATGGCAAATACCAATAGTTTTTTTTAAGTAATGATGTATTACTTCATTTGATAGAAAAACGTTGTTTGTACAACCGAAATCATTTTTCGATAGTTTATTTGATCACTGATTTATTATCACTTATAAAAAAAACTTGTATGTAAATATTCCTAACAAAATTCAGGCCTCTAATCAGTTACAAAAATAACTTTAATCTGAATTTAATTTAAAAGAAGCGTTATTAAAAAAAAAACCTCTACAAATAGTAATATACTTACCACAGCGGAAAGATAGCCACCAATTTCATTCCCACTAGAATTTAAAGGCATTATTTGATCAAACTGCTCCATTTTTTTTTTATTAAGTTCCACGCCTATTTAGACGAATAAGAGTTTTTTCTAATGCTTGTAAAATATTTAATTTTAAAAAATTGCCAAAGTCATCTAACATAATAACTTTATTGGAGAAAGAACAAATCAAGAAAAATTCAAATTCAAAACCAGTTCGAAACAAAACAAACGGACTGCGTACTGTTTTGAGCAATATCGTTGCCAAATATATTTAAATATAATATGAACACATTTTTTTTTCTTTAAATAGTAAAGTACTAAAAATTTTAATTAAAATATCATTTACAATTTTTAAATCTGTAATAAATTTTAAAATACAACTTATAAACTAAAATACAAGTTTTACATTATGTTAGCTAATTACTTTTTTCATTCTTGAATCTTGGCAACAGATGAAACTGATACAAAAATAATAGCAGACAGGTTTGTTTACAAAAATAATTTCGAAAACATCGAGGTTTTGGCAAGATTTTTTAATTGATACTCATTAAATAATTAGAAGCTACAAAATCTTTAATTTCTAGGCTACGTGAAATGAAGCTTTAAACAAAATGGTAGCATTTCCAATTGTAAAATTAGCAGCATTAGCTGTTCGCCAGATAAGTAAACCACTGGCAAATAGACTAAAAGCAAAAGCAAAAAATAGCCACTTCTTTCGGACCTATGTTTGCATGCCTCCTGCCCAATGTAAGTATTTCTAAAAACTTAACACGTACCTTAAAATACTCTTCGCAAGTTTTTTCACATTTAAATACTATGAACTGATTGCACGGAAATTAGTGTGGTTCCCTTCCTGCTTTTTAAAAATGTGTATAAAGTTTAGTAAAGGAATTTTATAAATTTGACTGAGGCTACAGGTGAGTGGGTTCTGGTTTTAATTTAAAAAAAGTAGCAGTTTACCAAATAGTTAAACTTTAATGAATTCCAGAACATGTTTCATAATTAAAATTTAAAAAACTTTAAACATGATTTTTGCATAATGAGGACACAGCATGGTCAGTAAAAAAAGATGCATACAAATTTACCAGCAAAAATATTAGATAAAAAAAAAGTTAATGCAAAACTCATATGACTAAAAGGAACAGGTATGGTATAATGTCAGGTTCAATCATTGGCGACGTTTGGCAAGTTTGAAAATTTAAGCTAAGGTTGCTATACCTATCGAGTTGTATGAAATGGAATGTTTACCACACCTGTGCAATTTCGTTGCTAGGCAACGTAATGCAAATCGCCAATTCAAGACTAGCCATTTTATCATAGCTGTTCTGAATAAAAACCATTATGAACTATGATTATGCATCATGAGAAATAAAGGTGTTATCGATATGGTTTTATTTATATCCTCTCTGATTCTAATACTATATGTCATAAAGGTTACTTTTCTAAGTTGCTAATGTAATCTTTGTGGGGGTTTTTTAAGATGGACGGGGGGTGTATAAAGTCATATTTTCTCTGCTGTCAGATTTTCCCCTGTCAAAAGTTTATTTTTCAAACTTACTGTACGATGTATTTTCCCTCTTGTCAATCATTAAGCTAGCTACCAGACACAATCAATATAATTTCTTTTTCAATTTCAGAAGTGATGTTCATAGTAAGATATAATAACATTAGTGTCAAATTTTGATTTTTTTTCCCAATTATAATGAGGAGTCAGAGACCATATCCCTTTGTGTGCAGCATCGTATAAATTATCCTTAAATAAAAAGTTGTCAAGAGGACAATGTTTGATTCAAGGGACCAAACTTTCATGTTGTTACAAATAAGTTGTTGCTGTAAACAACTATTCATAACCATTACACAGTTGAGTCCCGGTTATCCGAAATTCGGCTTAACCGAAAGGCTCCGGAATTTTTTTTGCTAAAATATGAAATGTATATGCATAAACGCATAAATAGAGAAACACACAAAAAATAAATATGTACTTAAAAGTTGGATTTATTTCTCAAAATAGTAATGCAGTAATTTTTTTATTATTTGGTTCGGTTTAAAGCATCCCATCATATATTAAACGAGAACATCTGAAGTAGTGGCTTCATCTTACGCTACCAAGTATCTAAGGACCTCATCTAAGATTTTTGTAGCTTCCGTATGCGAAATGCTGCACTTCCTAGACTCAGAATTAGGAAGCGCTTCATAGGTCCCTTTCGGCCAATAAGAACGAGGCGAACACTCTATAACTTCAAATTTTCTCTTCTCCAGCGTTTTTTTAGGTGTGAAGTGGATGATTCCCGATTATCCAAAAATTCCTATGGAATCTCGATTAACCGAAAGTGCTTCAGTCCCGTACCTTTCGGATAAGCAGGACTCTACTGTAATTTTGTTTAACTTTTTGTAACCATTATAATTTTGTTTATACTTTTCATAACCATTATAATTTCTTTTATACTTTTTTTCAGTTTACCACTGGGTAGAAGTGAATGTGAAGATGAGAATGCTGAACCTCGGCAAACCCCACGAAGTCCCGAAGCTGAACGAAACAATGGCCATAGAGCTAGGGGCCGACCTCCTTGGAGAAGCGACCATTTTCATGGTGGCAGTCCTAACCCTAACTGCGGAATACGTCAGAACCTCCAGGAACGAGAAGGCCAAGCTGGCCGCGACCGAAGACCGCTTTAAAACTCTAGAAAACGACATTGAGGACTTGAGATTTGTCGTAGATAAACAAAATGCTGAGCTTTTACACTTAACTAGGATGTATCATTCAGTGGATGATAGGTTGGTAAAGCTTGAACCTAAAAAGAAATAGCGAAAGTAGTTTGTAATGAAATTAGTGTGTTTGAAAATTATAAAATCGGTGTCAGCATTTAATGTAGATATGTTAAAGTTAGGTTGATAAAAAAAAATTAAATTTTGAAATGTTTTGAAGGATTAGTTTTGCTCAATGATATGGATTGTTTAAAATTGTTTATATGTTTTCAATATTTTTTTAATTAAGAATATACCTTTTCAAATAAAGCATCAAGTACATACATGTAATACATTTTATTTTATTTGTGCATTTATGTGAATGATACTGCACATAAAAGTAATAAAAAGCTATTTGATAAACTCTTAGTTTACTGAGACTGCAGGTTCTAAAACTTTGCAACTCTACAAAATGTTTCTTCAATAGAAAATACTGTTTTTATGGATAAGAATTGACAGATTATCTCTTCCTAAATTTACTAAATAATGAATAAGCTAGGAATTAATGATTTAGAAATTTTCTAATAAAAAAAATGTTTTTATAATGATAAATTTCATGTAAAATATTTCTAGCTTACCTAGAGGATTTCCTTAAAAGTTTATAAGTATGTAAATTTAAAATATAATTGTCGATATAAAAAAAAATCAATTTTTGTTTAGATAAACCTGTATAATTAGGATACTTTTACATACTCCTTTCTTTCTTTTTAAATATTTAAAAAAATATATAAAAAGAGGGTATATAAAAACATCCTGAAAATATTTTTTCATGCCAAATACATAATTATTGGTTATTAGATTTATTATTTAGGAAATCTAATTTTTTTTTAACAAAAAAAACCTGTACCTTAAGAGAAAAGGAGCATGTGATTTGTTTTATTGCATTGAACACCTGCTAAGGTACAAAAGTATGATTCTATTATGTAAAATGTTAATTTAAATGGTGTACAAGGTTCTTCCTGTGAGAATATAATAAACAGAAATATTCCACACGTTGTTTCTCTTTATTGACAAAATGTAAATTCATATTTTCTTTGACTTGGAACACAAGTTAAACAAAGATTCTCATGTCAAAACTGCTGATTAGATAAATATATTTTATAACTGACTAAGATCGGTTTAGTCTAAAACTGTAATAATTTTTCTTAAAAAGTTACATTGAACTTCATTTTAAAAATTTTATTGAAACAATTTACTCTAACTAGTTCATAAAATTTAAATGTTACCATACATATTATACACACAATATATAATTTTTAAAGTTTTATGGCTTCTAAAAAAAATCCTACCTTTCCACATTGAGGAGTTTTATATTCTGAATATTTGTAGTGCATTATTTTATTATTTGAAGGGTTTTTTTTAATCTCTTATAAAAAAAAAAATTCAATATTTGCTTCTGAGTTCATCAATGAAAAAAAATTAATAATTAATATTTTCAATATAGTTTGTCAAGCCTCAGGCATAAGCAAAGTGGCTGAAGTGTAAACTTGGTTTCACTGCATGAAAATGAAATTTAAAATGTTAACAGAAAATTTAATTTCGTAAAAAATTTAATTTATATTTTTGTGGTTGATGTTTCTAAATGACTCTTCAATATACATAAAATTTTAACATTTAGTAAAAGTATCGTGTTTATAAATTTTTACAAATTATATGTGCTGCTGGAAAATCTGAAAGTCAATGTGATAGGTTTTTACATGTGCATTCCTGGTAATCTGGTTTAAAATCATTGGAAATAGGTACTTCATTGTTAATCTTGTGAAACTCAACACAAATTAGTTTGCTTTGTAACAAAGCAAAATTCTTCCAGCCTAACATTTTAGTCTTTTCATTGATAAATATACCTGATCACTTTTCTATGAATAAAATTCAAAAACATTTATAAATGCAAAAAAAGTTCGTTTAAAAATGAATCCAACATTTTAAAGCAAAATAAGTTAAATTCCAATATTTTTTAAACAGTGAATGGAAACACTCACACCACAGTTTTTCATTTTTCAAAAACCAATAGAAATTACAAAAAAAAAAAAAAAATAGAAATGGCAAACTTTAAAAAAAATTTACATATACATTACAACTGCCAAATTTGCATTTTGTGGATGAGTTAATCTTTTTGATCTATACTGACACACATATTTAGTCATTAAAATAAAAGGATTTCTTTAACAATTTTATATTGTCGATAGGTCTTGGTTACACTTTCGAAATTGAAATCAATGTAAAATAAAATTATATAATTTAGAAGTTTGTTCAACTACAATAAACTTTATGAAGTGATTACTTATCATGAAAACTTTTTACCTTTTAATTTTTTTGATATTAAAATTAAATAAATATTATTAAATAAATATATATTTTTAAGACTTAGTTTTATGTATTACTATGTAAAAAAAAGTAATAACTCTATAAAAAAAAAGCATTTATTTCATTTAAATAACAATGTATGAAAATATCTCGTGAAGTGTGTCCTCGTCATCCATTAAAACATTTTCAATGTCTTCAATGCTCACTTTCCTAAGCCAAGTAGAAACATCAATACCAGTCTAAAAAAATACAGAAATATTTTAAATAATAGTTTTTATTTATCTAGAAATAGGGATAGGGTTATAAACGATTGTCTTAAATATAAATGTAAGTATAAATGGTAAATGAGATGCAAGCTTAGTGGTTTAAGCAAATGTGTTAAAAAAAACTATAAATAATGGATTTTGGAAGGGAAAAAAAATGTCTAGTCCTATGCAATATTCTCCACATATATTAAAATAAAATATATGTCCCTGTTTCGTATCTTAAAGTAAGCATAAGTAACTAAATTATTTCAATGACTTAAACCAATTGCAATTACTATATAACAACAAACATATTTTTGTCTGCTTGTGCTATAGTACACTCAAATATAAACTTTTGTTGTTTGCTTTGTGATAAAATTTAAAAAACTGACGGAAAAAAGTTATATCTTTATTTTAGTGATTTTTCAGACTATTTATGTAATTTTTAGAATCCTATGTTATGCATGTTATATTTGAGCTTAGTAATTTTTTTTTATTTGGATGTTTAAAACCATATAACAAAGCTTTGAAATTTATGTACACAAGACAAACAGACAGCATAATCAGGGACAACAAAAAGGCTTTTGGACTGCTTACAATTGTAGAAGAAAAATACATTAAAAAAATACTAATCTTGTTTGTATAAAACTAAAATACTTTTTTAAAAATTAGTATTTATAATAAAATACAATAGAACAAAGCTTTACTTTTTTTAAACAGGCAAGAGTACAAGAAAACCAACATATAGATCCTTTTCAACCAGAAAACCAACTAAGTTAAATGCTTATAAAAAAAATTGCAACAATACAAAAGCAGTTCTAAAACTATTCAATAGTTTTAGAATGGGTTTTGTATTCATTCTATGCATTTGAATGATTTAGTTCACTGTGGTTGAAGAGGATTCATATAATATTAGTTATAAAGCTTCTGTGTTGTAAGAGAACCAAAAGGGTACATTGTTTATATAATAAATTTCATTACCTCTAAACTGTTCAATGTGTCTTCTATACTTGGGACAGTTACCAATATAGTGCCCGGCTTTGTTATATGATTCCTTAACCATTTCCAGATGTTTTGTTGCGATTCTATATCCATAAAACACTCAAATACATTATTAAATATGATAACATCTGAGGCTTGAACAACTTCTGGTAGCCCGCATATGTTGTTACATATTACCTGCATAGGATATTATGATTTTTATTACATTATAATTATTATTAATTATTTATATAGTTATTTATACAGACATTAAGGGTAAATTAAATATGTCCAGTTTTTCTTTCATATCAAATGTTAAGTCTATCGGATAGTTTTTTAAGGTCACATTGCATGGCTTATAAGTTTATCAACGATTTTTTTTGGGGGGGAAAAAGAAGTTCAGGAAGTTTTCTAGGGTAATAAAATGCTCTTTTTCATTTTACCATTTTACACTATCAGATTTTTTTTTTAAATTCTTTTTTATGTAGATTTTAAATATCCTGGTAAAATAATTTGTAAAAAAGTATGTAGTTATCCCTTAAAAACATCTTGGACTTTGTTATGCCAAAACCAGCCAAATTATAAACTTAAAGCAGTTACCCCTAAAAACTTTACCACAAATTTTACATGGGAAAATAAAAGAATAACCTTTAACAAGTAGTCACACCCCTAACAGTAAAACTAATCATGGGAGACCACTTTTAAGTAGCAAAAATTCTAAAAAAGTTTCATTACAAATTAGGTGAGAGTTTTTTTTAACTGAAGAGGGAAAATAAAAATAATTTTAACAAATCAAAACAAAAAAAGAATTTAAGTTATTATTATTTTTTAATTTAAAGTCTTGCAACTGTTTCTAAAACTAAAATTTTAAGTTTTGCATGTTAAAAAAAATGGAAATTGGTAAAAAAAAATAGTTAAATTCGTATGCCCTGAAATCAAATTGGCAAAAGTCAAGAAAATTTTGATTTTAATTAGCATGATGAATAATAAATACGGATTTTATTTGATTTATCTGTCAACATACACTAAGGTAAAAAAAATATAAAGATATTTTTTTAAAAAGCAAACTGCAAATTGCCTTTTGATTCACACAAATTAAATGTATGAATACCATATAAAAGACAGTTTTGAAAAAAACTGAGTTAATTCTAAAGCCTTAGAAGTAAAGGTGGCCATAAATTGTGTGTGTATTTAACTATTTTTTTTACTCCTTCCGCCTAGGGAATTTTGTAAGATTTGGCACAACCTAATATCAAGTGAAATTTTTGTAAATGCAAGTGTGAAGTTGCAAAGTTTGATGCTCTTTCATTCTTTGTTATGTTATTATATATTCGTACCTAATAAATTTTACCACATTTTAGTCCAAAAAAAAATATATTTGACTAGAATTGAACTTACATTTGATCGCACATTTACACAATTTTCTTGGGAGGGGATTTTTTTTTTATAATCTTTCTCTCAATTAAACAAGATTGAACCCTCACCCTGAACCACACATAATTCATGAACACCCACTAAGTAAAAGCTATCAAACATTTGCATGAAAATAGTTTAATAACAAAGTTTCAACCTGAATTCTGTCATTCAGTCCATATTTACTGACTATATGATTCTGTAATTTGCATAAGTCTTGATTCATTTCAACACCAATAATTTTACTTGCAGAGCTACAGTAGTATGCCTGTAACAAAAAAAACATATTTAAAATACAAAATATTACCATTACACTTAATAAAACATACAATAGATAATGCAGTATAACCCGGTTATAGGGTCCTTTAAGAGATCGCAAGGTTTACGACTTTATAAATAAGTAACGTTATAATCAAGGTTGAATATTATGAGTAATAAATCTGTTAAAATACATACATATTATATACTCATAGTATTAATTAAGTTATAAAATGACACATATTGAATAAATGTCAACCTTATGTGCAATAAGTAGTAGTTTAATTTCTACTTCTGTCAATTTTTTGGGGGGGATAATAAATTTCCATTTTGGGGACTTTTCGCATTTGGTGAATAAAATAAAATTCTAACAGTGATAACGTATTTCTTTACTAATCTTTCTCTTTAAGAATGCATTTTGGATATCATATAAATGTATATTTTTAGATCCAAGAAGTTATTCAAGATTTGTCGTTATAAGCAAGATATTAAAACATTAAGGGGCAATTTACAGGACCAAACACCTATGGTGTTATAAATGAGTTGTTGTTGTGAGGTCGCTGTAACATAGTTTAACTGCAAATTCCAAAGTACTGAATTAATGCATAAATTGTTTGTGAAATAGGAAACATGATTACCCCATAAAGAATGGCCCCTAATCTGGAGCCAACATCAAGAACTGTTTTACCATTTAGATCTGGCAGCATACATTTGAAGATGAACTGTATTCTTGGTATAGAAGCTGAATGCGAGATGAATGCTAAAAACCAAAGTTAGGTTAATCGGTAAAATAAAACAATATTAATTAATAAAAATTTCAAGATTCATTTTTTCACAAATTACAATATTTTCTTATATAAAGTCAGATATTTAAGAGTTACATAATTAAAAATTAATATTTAAAAAATACATAACGCATAAAAACACAGAGCGTTATGAGAACATCATTATAGTTTAAATATTTAATCCAAGACCAAGATAGAGAAGTTTTACAGTATTATTTTACTTTGAGTAAAATTTAATCACTATAACAACGCAAAAGAAAACTTTTGAAAGGCTTTAATCAAAGCCAATTATTAAACAATTTAATCTAACAATAATAATAATTTATTATGACACACAGCCTAACAGGTTTTCACCCAATTACAAAACTTAAGATAGGTACAATTTGCTACCAAGCGTTAACGCAGAATCAAACACAAATGCCCATCCAGTGTTAGAAATTGGAGGCAAAAATTTAGGAGCAATGTGTGGTACTAACTTTTAAAAAATAGGAGAAAATGCACATCTGGGAGATTTTGTGAAAAAATATATATATTTTTAAAAATGCTATTTTTATGTAATTATGAGTATTCTAAGCAAGAGTTTGGCTATTTTAGAATCGCAGAAAAGAATTTTGATTCATTTAAGATTGCAAAAAATTTGCGATTTTGAGATTATTTTCGACAAGATATCTTTTGAAAACAGGCTAAAAAGTTGATGACATGAAAAAAAGTTAGTCATGATAAATGTGACTGATTTTAAAGTAGCAATATCGTAGGATTTAATTGCATTTTTTAATAGCGAACCCTCATTTCGAACCCTGCCACTTATAAATGTTACAATACAAGAGTTACAAATGTTAATCAGGTCTTCAAAAATAAATTCATATTTTATCAAATTTAAATGGACTACCACATTATAATGTCTTTGAGTTTGATCAATTCATGTCATAATGTCATTAACTGAAAATATGTTACAAAATTAACTAACTTATGGGTGCCACATTTGTAGAGCCACATTGCTTGCAATAGTTTCTGCTCAATTTCCCCTCATCAACCATTGCATCAATATGATCATCTTCAAAAAGAAAACTGTCCACGTGAATGACAGGTGCTTGCTAGAAAACATAACAAAAACATTTATTTCAAAAACAATGTATTGTTAATTAAATGTAACATATAATTGAAAAATATTAGTACTATAAGCATTAAGATTATTATATCGAACATTAATTTAAAAAAAACAAAAAGGCATTTATGGACTTTAGCCAAAAACTCATTAAATTACATGTACATAACATAAAAAATATTAGATATTTTTTTTAATCAGTAACTTACATCGTCCATTTTTGAGTGATTAATTTGCTCCGTTGGAAGTACTGCGTTTTGTGGTACTAAAATTTTTATGTCTTCAGCTATTGTCCGTAGGTCAAAATAAGTTTTACAACTCGAAGACTCTGTAAGTAAATGGAAAGGAATAGTTTAATTAACAAGAAAATCGAAGTTTAATTGCATTGGTGATCATACAATTTTGATTTTATTTTAGTTTGAATTATCGTCGCACTAGAGCTACATGAGGGCTATGGTGATCAAGCAATTAATACCTATTAAGAATTAAACAGATTTTGTTAAAAAAAATTAATGATGAATGAATATTAAAAATATCCTATCACTTTTTTTTTAAAAAAAGCGTCAATTCAAGATCAAAAATACAATACATTGCACACACACAACACAAAACATATATAAAAATAAACTAAATTATTGAAATTTTCATAAAAATACAATTGAAGTGTTTATTTCCTATACAATGGGAAAAATTGTATGCATTTTAAAATAAATAACAGATCTTATTAAAAACATAAATAATAATAGTAGTACCAGATGAAAAGTATTCCTTGCACCACGACAGGAAATCAGACCGGACATCATTATTTAACGAATTAACTAGATTTAGAAAAGAAGATTTTGCTTGAGAAAAATCCATAGTGAATTTCTGTGAACCATACAATTTAGTTTCTGATGATTTTCAAGGATTAGGAAGGGAGATAAGTTTTTATTTTATAGAATGACGTGAAAAGAGCGAAACAGAAACAGTGACAAAAGAGCAGAAACAAAGAGCCGGAGAAGAGCAGTTGAGAGTTTTCAGTTGCCATTGATTAAAAAAATATTAAATTATTGCAAAATTTTTATTCTTTCTTAGGTTACAAAAAAGTAAATTTTATTTTATTTTTAAATTGACGTATAATTTTTAAACAAAACCGAATATTTCGTTTGATTTCATGCAAAATATTTCTGGAATATTAACTTAGTAGTAAATGAGAATGCCATTTGAATTGTAACTGCTTGTTGCATGTGCCTCGGAGTGTCTAAACAGCCGAACAAAATACTCGGCAATATAGCTAAAACCACGGCTTAACTGTATTCGCCACGCACATAGCCTCCTACATAGAATGCCGCGTATACTCGAGAAATAACATAGATTCATAGGCTGTCCTCAAAAAGTACTCTGGTCGCGCCATCTGTTGGTAGTCGGTCGCATATTTTAGTAGAAATGTATTCGCGGGGTGAATGACGGATCCAGCTGGCTATTTCGAATACCGTTCGGTACGAGTAACATAATAAACAAATGAGTTATTTTTTTTTATTTTGTTTCTGCTTCCAAGCAATATTATTTGCCAGAGAAATTCATAAAATACCATTTTAAATTTAAAAAAAATCTTTCTTCAACATGTTTGCATAGTCTAAAAACTGTTACAAAATACTACTGCCAAAAATCACAATTTTTAGAAATTTAAGATTAAAAAGCTAAAAATAGCAAGCACATATTTTTAAAAACATAATCATGTAATGAGTTTCTTTGTTTTTTTAACTTAAAAAAAACCCATAGAACTATTCATTTAAAATCCCCGTATAAGAATTTTCTACTGGAGATTAAAACACTAATGAAGTAATTTAAAGTAATGAGAACCTTGTTCAGACGTTCCATTATTTAAAAAAAAATTAGCTTTGGCTTCTTAAAGAAAAATTAACAAATACTATAACACTTATTAAAAATGCTTCTGTTAAGAATAACAGTCCCTTAATAATAATACTATAATTTCGAATAACAACAAAATTTTAAAATGAGATAGATCATTTAAATCTCAACTATAAAATGCATTTAAAGTATTAGAATTTATGCGAATATAGATATTGAAAAGTTTTTTTTTTTCAAAACTTAATTCAAAAACACATTTATTAGAAAACAGAATGCCCGAACTAAAATGAATATAAATCTAGATAGAACAAAAGTAAATATGTGTTTAAACTATATATCATGAGGGAAAAAACAGAAAATAATAATTAATGCATTACGAAAAGATTCAAGAATAAAAATATTTAGAAATTTTCACCAAAAAAGAATAATTTTAAAAACTCCTTACCTTCCATTTCGTAGGAATTCCTATATCACCGTGTTCTTTCTTTGACTTATAGGATAGTATGATGCAAAAAACTAGCCATTATTTGTTGCATTTATAAAAGTTTACAAAAAATATATATATATAAATTTCGAACTCTTGTAACCAAAATTTTTTATCAAAATCACAGCGAACTGGGTGTAAACAAACAACACATGTCACCGAGCACATTGTTTGTTGCGCTATGGCGCCATCTATTGATAGCTTTCTCACGACTTCCAATTTTGATCGAGCTTGGACGGCATTATATGTAGGGAGCTATGCCACGCAGCGCTGATGCAGTTAAGCCTTGCTCAAACCATAGCCCCCTACATATAATGCCGTCCAAGCTCGATCAAAATTGGAAGTCGTGAGAAAGCTATCAATAGATGGCGCCATGGCGCAACAAACAATGTGCTCGGTGACATGAGTTGTTTGTTTACACCCAGTTCGCTGTGATAAGAAATTTCGGTTACAGAGTTCGAAATTTATAAATTTTTTTTGTAAACTTTTGTAAATGAAATAAATAATGGCTATTTTTTTACATCATACTATCCTATAAGTCAAGGAAAGAACACGGTGTTTCCATATAGGAATTCCTACGAAATGGAAGGCAAGGAGTTTTTAAAATTATTCTTTTTTGGTGAAAATTTCTAAATATTTTTATTCTTGAATCTTTTCGTAATGCATTAATTATTATTTTCTGTTTTTTCCCTCATGATATATAGTTTAAACACATATTTACTTTTGTTCTACCTATATTTATATTCATTTTAGTTCGGGCATTCTGTTTTCTAATAAATGTGTTTTTGAATTAATAAGTTTTGAAAAAAAACTTTTCAATATCTATATTCGCATTAATTCTAATACTTTAAATGCATTTTATAGTTGAGATTTAAATGATCTATCTCATTTTAAAATTTTGTTGTTGTTCGAAATTATACTATTATTATTAAGGGACTGTTATTCTTAACATAAGCATTTTTAATAAGTGTTATAGTATTTGTTAATTTTTCTTTAAGAAGCCAAAGCTATTTTTTTTTTAAATAATGGAACGTCTGAACAAGGTTCTCATTACTTTAAATTACTTCATTAGTGTTTTAATCTCCAGTAGAAAATTCTTATACGGGGATTTTAAATGAATAGTTCTATAGCGTTTTTTTTTTTTTAGTTAAAAAAAACAAAGAAACTCATTACATGATTATGTTTTTAAAAATAGGTGCTTGCTATTTTTAGCTTTTTAATCTTAAATTTCTAAAAATTGTGATTTTTGGCAGTAGTATTCTGTAACAGTTTTTATCCTATGCAAACATGTTGAAGAAAGATTTTTTAAAATTTAAAATGGTATTTTATGAATTTCTCTGGCAAATAATATTGCTTGGAAGCAGAAACAAAATAAAAAATAACTCATTTGTTTATTATGTTACTCGGACCGAACGGTATTCGAAATAGCCAGCTTGATCCGTCATTCACCGCGAATACATTCCTACTAAAATATGCGACTGACTACCAACAGATGGCGCGACCAGAGTACTTTTTGAGGACAGCCTATGAATCTATGTTATTTCTCGAGTATACGCGGCATTCTATGTAGGAGGCTATGCTCAAACCCGCTCCAGCGCTATATTGCCGAACAAGATTTTCAGCCAATCACAGTGCATCTTGATATCACATGATCAATTTGATTGTATTTTTGCATAGCCTCCTACATAGGATCCCGCGTATACTCGAGAAATAACATGGATTCACAGGCTGTCCTCAAAAAGTACTCTGGTCGCGCCATCTGTTGGTAGTCGGTCGCATATTTTAGGAGGAATGTATTCGCGGTGAATGACGGATCCAGCGGGCTATTTCGAATACCGTTCGGTCCGGTAAACAAATGAGTTCTTTTTTTATTTTGTTTCTGCTTCCAAGCAATATTATTTCCTAGAGAAATTCATAAAATACCATTTTAAATTTAAAAAAATCCTTCTTCAACATGTTTGCATAGTGTAAAAATTGTTACAGAATACTACTGCCAAAAATCACAATTTTTAGAAATTTAAGATTAAAAAGCTAAAAACAGCAAGCACATATTTTTAAAAACATAATCATGTAATGAGTTTCTTTGTTTTTTTTAACTTAAAAAAAACGCTATAGAACTATTCATTTAAAATCCCCGTACAAGAATTTTCTACTGGAGATTAAAACACTAATAAAGTAATTTAAAGTAATGAGAACCTTGTTCAGACGTTCCATTATTTAAAAAAAAAATTAGCTTTGGCTTCTTAAAGAAAAATTAACAAATACTATAACACTTATTAAAAATGCTTCTGTTAAGAATAACAGTCCCTTAATAAATAATACTATATAATTTCGAACAACAACAAAATTTTAAAATGAGATAGATCATTTAAATCTCAACTATAAAATGCATTTAAAGTATTAGAATTTATGCGAATATAGATATTGATAAGTTTTTTTTCAAAACTTATTAATTCAAAAACACATATATTAGAAAACAGAATGCCCGAACTAAAATGAATATAAATCTAGATAGAACAAAAGTAAATATGTGTTTAAACTATATATTATGATGGAAAAAACAAAAAATAATAATGCATTACGAAAAGATTCAAGAATAAAAATATTTAGAAATTTTCACCAAAAAAGAATAATTTTAAAAACTCCTTACCTTCCATTTCGTAGGAATTCCTATATGGAAACACCGTGTTCTTTCCTTGACTTATAGGATAGTATAATGCAAAAAAAATAGCCATTATTTGTTGCATTTACAAAAGTTTACAAAAAAAATTTATAAATTTCGAATTCTGTTAACAAAATTTCTTATAACAATCACAGCGAACTGGGTGTAAACAAACAACACATGTCTCCGAGCACATTGTTTGTCGCGCCATGGCGCCATCTATTGATAGCTTTCTCACGACTTCCAATTTTGATCGAGCTTGGACGGCATTATATGTAGGGGGCTATGATTTTTGCTGTTCGGCAATTTTGTTGCTGCATTTTCAAAATGGCTGGCGTGAGGTTAAAGGTTAAACGCACGTTTTTCTTCTTTTGAAGATTTAGATAATGCTATTAAAGTGTACGGTAAATTAAATTATACTTGTTTCTGGAGACGAGAAGCAAAAACTTTGAAAAGCCAAATTGGGCGAATTAAAAACATCGAAAATGTGCCTGCAGAATTACAATTTTACCTTGTTCAGTATTGTTGTATTTCTGGGGGAAGGACCCACAAGAAAAATAATATTGATGGAAGTCGACAATCAAAGTAAGTGAGAAATTTCACTACAAAAAATTATGTTATAATGAATGATTAATCTGATAGGCATCTAGCTCTTTGGCTGGTGCGCCTTATTTGAAATAATATAAATTTGCGCTTTCACCACTCGGTTAAAAAAAACCCATAGAAAATAAATAAATAATCGGTTTATCCCCATTTCTGGATTGGCGATTATTTTTAATTTGTAGTTTAGTTACATGTTTAAAAGAAGTATGTGTAAATCAAGAAGT
This sequence comes from Oedothorax gibbosus, assembly GCA_019343175.1. Lineage (NCBI taxonomy): Eukaryota > Metazoa > Arthropoda > Arachnida > Araneae > Linyphiidae > Oedothorax > Oedothorax gibbosus. The sequence goes on along the minus strand of CM033278.1, from coordinate 812,700 downwards.
CGTAATTATCTACCTTTTGTGTGAGATGTAAAATTGAAATTGCAGTTTTAAATTAATATGTAACGATTTTATGTTTTAGAACCTATCGACAATCCTGCCCTGTGAAGATCCATGCTTTGTTGTCGGAAGATAGGAAGTTTCTGGAGATCAAGAATATGAATATGGAGCATAATCATCCGGTATCCGAGGAACTTTACTACTCGCTACCGCAGGAACGTAGGCTTCATCCTGATGATGCCCAAAAAGTGCCCCCGCACGAACCTTGGATATATTGACACAAGATTGGACTCTGTATTTGGCGACAGTTTTTTTTCGGCAACCCAGTATATTAAAGAAGGATTCGCTTCCTGCATCGTCATTTGAACACTTCTTCGCTTCTGCATCGTCATTTGGAACTCCCGACACTATTGACTTCGCCTGTACGAGACATGCTTTCCCATCCCATTTCACCCATACCGTCCCCTCCGTATCAAAAGATTGGGAGTGGTATGTCGCCCTTGAATTATGAACCCGTTTCGCCTGACTACCTGCCACCTCCGGATTCGCCACCACCACCCATGGCCGAACAACTTTCCCTGCTGGAGGACCGCTATCCAGAGCCGCCACCCAAACGGCGTCATCCGTAAGAGCCCGGAGGATCGTCAGACTAGATCCCAGACGTCACTCGTCTCGGCGAACACCGTGGAGAGGACCGTCGTCCAGGCCGCAGCACTACGCGAGATAACCACGCCACCCGTGGAGACCACCCTACACCCGTTTGGCGTCTGGACTCATCGAACCCCACTTCCATGCCAAGTCGAGGGCCGTCCTCTGCATCCAGGATACAGGCTTCACGCTAACCAATGTATTTATTTCCTATACGATGGATAGGAATGCCCTGTATCCCGTTCTCCTGGAGCACGTCCAGCATCTCAGGGTGGGAAAACTCATCTTTACGGATGAGGCCACCCGGTTACAACGGAAAATGCTGGTGGAGCGCGGACGTACCAATTTTGACTTTTCCCAAGTGCCCAACTACAAGATGACAGAGAAAAAGTTGGAGCCCTGCCCCCTGTGCAATCAGTCCAATTGCCGTGGAAGGTATCCGCCAAATGCTAAACACAAAGGACGTTGAGCGAATTCCCCACCCTGTCCTTCGCTTCTAGAGCAAGTCATCTGCTTTGTAAAATCTGTTGTACATTATTTTGAGAATTTAATAAACCTGCTGTAAATTGAAGCCTGGTGTGTCTTGGAATTTAATTATAAAAAAAAAATCCAGCCTTGCCTGCTCGAATGTTTCCTCATGTTTGAAAGTTTTGTTTCGGGATAAAGTAGACATTCAGTGTTTTTTTGGCATGACTCAAACAACTTTGGCAAGATAGTTTTTACTGGATGCCCATTCGACCTTGGCAATATATTTTTTAGAATAAAACACACAAGACACCATTGGATAGAAAAATATTTTATTACATTCAAAAAATACACTAAATGTCCCAAAATTTTTCGCTGCCGGCGTTCACCGGGTTATTAAAGCTACTAATCTAAAGTGTTTTTATTTCATTTAAAATTTTTACAAATAAATAACTCGCTACAATTATCTTCAATATAAGTGTAACATCTACATTTTAAAAAAAATACATGCATATAGCATGACATCATCAGAGACTTATAAAATTATCATATCATAAATTTTATTCACAAGGTCACGATATAATTTATAAAAATAACAAGGATTTTTGTGAAGTATAGTTTTGGCACAGTCTTTGACCAATATTATTCTCTTAATAATAATTGCTTTTTTTTAGGGGGGTGGGGGGTCTTGAAGTCGAGGCTCTTGGCACATGCCCCGTTTGCAATGCCGGAAATCAGGCTCTGTTGGTCGATATGAATTATGAATGTAGGCCTCGCGGACAGGGCCTGATTTCCGGCAGGGCAAACGGGGCACGTGCCCAGCCCCCCCCCCCCTCCCCAAATTTTCTTCATGAACATTTTTGTTCAATACAACTGCCCCAAACTTTTTAATATGAAGTATGCAAAAAAATTAAATTCCTGAACAAAAGTTGATAATGAAATTGTGTTTAAAATCTGAATTAATCAATTAAAAAAATAGTTATTTTGGGGGGATTGAGCATGCTTTCCAACCTAATTACTTCAGCTATTTTTTTTGGTAAACACTGTTAGGAAAATACACACAAATATTTTATAGAGGTATGTTTTGGGGCCCCCAAATTTGCTCGTGCCCTGTTTTGGGGCCCCCTAAAGTTGTAAGTCGGGCCCTGCTCGCGGAGTTATATTATTACAACGTTGTTGTGTGACCAGTGAAAGAAAATAAACTTTGGTTGGTACATATATATTTCGGTGTGTGTGCTTTATCAGAGACTCGCTTATATAAACCTTCGTGCACATGAAGAAATTTAATTGACACAGAGAGAGAAGGTACAACTACGGCGAAGACGAGAATCGAACCCGCACCCCGTACAGCGCGCAGACTGTTAGCGTAATGGGCTGCGATCAACCCACTAGGCCATCCGAGTCCCAAATAAATGTTAATCAAACATTATTATGACCAAACCAAAATCGTATCTACCAACTTTTATTTTCTTTAGAAAATAAATTGTTCAGGAGCCCAGAGCAATATAGTTACACAAAATGGTATTTTTGGATGGAGGTTATTAAATTCGTAAAAAAAATTAAAAAGAGACGATTTTGATATAAAATTAAAATGGCAACAATAGTTCATCATAAGTGGCGCTGTTGTTGCTGCTCGGCCATTTAGCTTGAATTTTATGTTGCCGAACAAATAGTTCATCATAAGTGGCGCTTTTGTCGCTGCTCGGCTAAACAGCCTGTGGCCTAAACAGCCGAAAATCGGCTGTTTAGCAAGAGCCGCACATGCCTATTGCCTGGAAATTTGTAAACAAAGCCAGAAAACCACAACACAAAACCAGCAGGTTATAAACATAGAATTGTAAATAATTATATATAATAATTTATAAATGAATTATTCAAAAATGAAATCGATATCAATTTTTAATGCTGTATTGAGGAGATATATCTGCAGCAACAAGTGTTTTTATGCAAGCTCAAACTGTTATAGTACTGAAGGTAAATTAAAAATTTGGCATAAATTATATTTTTAGTTACCGGTTAAATTACCATAGAGTTAGGGTGACCTGATATAATGCATTTTGCAATAAGTAGAGAACTACTTTTTAATGTCAGTTCATGTCTGTTTTATTAGGCTAAAAAAATTGAAATATCCTTTTTTTTGTTCATGCAAAATGTAATTGCATTTCATCGCAAGTAAATAGGTAATGAAACAGATCTTGACTGTATAATTAATACGATAAATCGTTTATTCTACTCATATTTTTTTTCAGGCAGCAGCAAAATAAAAGCAGAGACTCTGTTCATAAAACCAGAAGTCCAAAACATTTTGACCAAAATAACAGGATTAGATTTAGGAAAAGTGTTTGCTCCAAGGAATAGTCAATTGAAACCCCACCAATATGAATTTGTAACTGAGGAACGTTTAAAAGAAGTAAGTTTTCTTGGACGCAATTTATGTATATTTGTATTGTAACTCAGCTATCTCAAAGAGAAAATATAGAATTGTGCATCCAGCGTTTTAATTCAAGAGATTTGTCAGCACAAATTATTCAACAACCATGGTTACGAGATTTTTTTTCTTATATTTGCACATAAAAGTTCCTAACCTATTATTTCTAAAGATGCAAGTATACTACTACCTACTATTTTGCAAGTAACATTGATTTTAGATATGAATGTTTGCTTCATTTTTTTTAATTTTCATAATTTTTTAATTAAACTTACCAACAACCAAAACAAAATATGTATTGTATATACAACTTTTTAAACCACCCAGGTTGCTTTGGTTTTGTGGAACCAAATTCTGCCAATAAATGAATATTTAATTTTTTCTATTTAATTTAATTACCTTTATCAAATGCACGGTAGAGATTTACTGTACGGTCCCCCTTGGCGATCTTTCCAAAATCGCGCCAAAAGTCCATATTTTGGCGACTTTTTTTAAAAAACCACGATTCAAAGAAAATATGGTATGGGAATATTTCTTATGAAAACTCACCAACGGTCCGATAGGGTTGCCGGAAAATGTCATCGGTGTGAAGTCATAGAATTCGAATCTTTAGTCGAAGTCAGACAGGTTGCCAGAAAATATTATTTATCGCCGTATCCGAAAAAATCGCACTAAGGGGGACCGTACAGTAAATCTGATCCAAATGCACAATGGAATAATAAAAATATTTATTCAAGAGATAAAAAAATGCAAAAATCTAAATTTGAGTGAATGCGGCAAATGCTTTAATAGACTTAATTTAATCCCTCTTTCTCTTTATTCATAGCTTCAAGAAAAGGCAAAAGCTAAAGCTTTCACCAAACTTCAAATGCCTCCTGTAATGTCAATCAGGGAACCAATTGATGAAATTTTGTCAAAAGACCCTGAGCTTCAAGGTTATTTAAAAGAAAAAACCGTGTTTACTGATATTTCAACAAACATTACCAACAGGGTAAGACAGGTTTTAATGTAATTTTACTACAATACAATGGCTGTTGTTTAAATATTATAAATCACTTTAATACTATTTAATAAAAAAATCAAATTCGTTACAAAAAGAATTACATTTCTGCAGGAAATGTGGAATTTCTTTTTATATATTTTTTAAAAAATGGTCTACATCAGTACATAGTATTACTTTGCTATAACTTATCTTCAAGTGTTTTGAGTCAAGTATATTTTTGTAAATTTAAGAATTGTAATGGTTAGTAGTCATGGGAAAACTTAAAAAGAAAATATGATAGTCCACATTTTTGTACTCATAAATATACTTCTAATCAGGGATTGGATTAACGCACTACTTCTAACAGTTATTTTTTCAAGTAACTCCAAGCAAGAGAGTTTGATTTCTTATCTTCTTCTTCTTGAAAGTAATAGCGGCACCGAAAAATTTGTTTCAGACTGCATTCTTGTGCGATTGGTTTATATTAATTTATCCTGTGTGCAATCAACATGCTGCTCATCTACAATTTCCAATGTCAGATTATTTTCATTGCTGGTAACAGCATTTGCTATTCATATTTTTGCTGTTTGTCTTATTTATTCATTTTTTAATGCACATTTACAGAACAAGTCTTATTACAATGTACATTGAACAAAACAATTAGAATACGAATACAAACACGAAATAATTGAGTATAAAAACAAAAAACACATACAGAAGTCGCAAACAATTTGCTTAAAAAATAAGCTGAAATTTCTAAAAGTTACTGTAACTAGTTACCTTTCATATTATGTAACTGCAACTGTAACAGAGTTACTTTTTTAATAAAATAACTGTAACTAAAACAGAGTGAATTTCTAAAAGTAACTTTCGAATCCCTGCATGTAATTTACAAAACCAGGACCTACTTAATAAAATTCTAAGCTAACCCCTTGATATTTTATAATAGGAATTATTTCGAAATTTTTTTTATTATTTTTTAATGTGTAAGGTACGCTTTAATGCCGTGTGCAAGTAAACTGTAATAACTGCCTTCAACAATGGCATTTGACTATTGCTGTACGCACTCAATAAGTATAACCCATTAGAAAGTTTACTAAAAGGCTGATTACTTTGGGACAAAAATGGTCCAATTCATGACTGGATTAACCTTACCAGATTTGTTTTCAATTTGACTATTAAACAATGAAATCATCGTTAAATGTAACCATCAATTATATTTAAGTTGTTTTTATTTGAAAAACTCTCTAAAAAAATAAACTCTGAGACTGTTTGCATAATTGGAATGCAGGAATAATAAATGACACTGTATTGAGAAATGCAAGACATCTTGTCACCTTACTGTGTATACTGCAGTTTGCCTGCCCACGGAACTTAAGTATATTGCATATATTTTTTTAAAAATGTATGAAACTTGTAGTAACTCTTTAGTAGTCGAGGGACTATAGCCCTGGCCTTGGATGACAATATCCTTGAGGTACAATGTAAAATTAAAATATGTAACTTGCATGAGTGTTATACTCCTTCCGATTACAACACAAACTTCGAGAGCAATTTCTAACCTCTCTTTCTTTCTTAGTGTGGTTTTACAGGAAACTGCATAAGTGTCGCTATTTTTGATTTTTCTCCTCGAGTTTCTGTCTTGAGTTTGGAAAGCCATTGCGATGAACCTCCCAGCAGAGCCTCGAACAAGGTAGGTTCAGAACAGCGATGCTCACACTGTTTCCTAGAAAACCATACAAGGGGGTAGGGGAAGAAGTTGGTTTTGAAGCTTGCGTTGTAATCAGAAGAAAGAAGTATAATAGCAATGTGTAGTTCGCAATTTTACTGTAGTTCTTAGCCGAATCTGCTCTCATGTCCCCCAAAAAAAATTAGATATATTGTTTTTAGGACCGAATTATCACTGTTCGAGAAGTCGACGGCACCCTGAGAAAAGCTAACTGGGAAGAAAGGGAACGCATGATTCAAATATTTTTCCCGCTTCCCGGCAGAAGTTTAGAGGTTCCCAAATTATTTGAAAGTCCAAACTTAGAAGTAAGTTTATCCTTTTATTATATGAAATATACTTACTAAATGTTGCTGCCATAGAACTTTTAGGATTGAAACTATCTTATAGGGTGTATAATTATTCTTAAATGGTGTTTTGATGTATTGAGTGACAATTGAAAGTCGTGTAGTGTTGGACACACCTAGTTTTTTCTACAGAACTCTATTTAACTCAATTGCTAGAAAGCTCTCTATTTTAAGACCCTGTCAAGTGACAAATTTTTCCGGAATGCAACTTGAAGACGTTTCAGAACCAGTAATATATTTAAAATGGTCCAGTCCTGTATAAATGACTATTTATGGGACTCATTTGTTACGCAGCACACACTACATTTGTTATAAAACATTGTCTAGTTTACAGCAAGAAGTTTTTTTCATTTTATTATGCAGTGTAATGACTTATGACTTGAGTGGGGCAGCCCGTCAGAGCCAAGCACTGTGACCACTGGTCTATTGTACTAACCCCATCATTTAACCTTTTATGCAGTGTTAATAAACATTTATAGCTAATTAACATTTTTTATATTTTAGCGTTTACTTGATTCCCATGAATATATCTTCGTCTTGGATTCTGCTTGTGCTCAATTCGAACCTGATGCTCCTGATTACCATAGGGTATAAAATTTCCAACTAAATTATCATGTTATTAGTTTTTTTAGAAATCATTTGTCTTTATTAAAGGCTAAATGTAATAAATATGGTTTATGTTGTAGGTCACTGCAGCTACATATGAACACATAAGGCGAATGGGAATGTTCAATGTTGTCCGATCAACAAGGCATTTCGGCCCCATGGCTTTTTATTTTGCTTTAAGGAAGGAAATTGATGATTTACTTGTGGATATGATTAAACACAATTTGTAAGTCCTGTTTTGTTGCAGTGAAATAAGGGAAATAATTTGGTCGCAGTTTATATAAAGGCATTTTTTAAAAAAAAGATGTGCAATAGTATAAAGTTAAACTGTGTGTGTTGCAACAAAAAGATATTTTGAAAAAACTTTTTAGCATTATTGTAAATTTAAATATGTATTTTAAACTTGGAACATAATATTCGAAATTTTCTGGTGGATAAGCTATTACTCATCATTTATCATTTCTTTCTGCTTTAGAAATATGTCTTACTTTTTTTCTTAAGTTTATTGACTAAAAAAAGAAATTTCCATCATTATTTGTGATTATTATTAAGTTAGATTTTTAAATATTTATTTGAACATTCTAAAAGTTAGAGTATTAAATTTTGAATAACAAAATGTTGAAAGTAATCTTGAACATTTCAATTAGTTTGCCACACGTTAAATTTTAAACCCCAACGATTAATTACTATCATTCTAATCATATTATTACTTAGTTCTATTTCTAATTGTTTTTTGAATAACTTTTATAGAATAAGTGATGCATCTGACACAGTTAAGCTGCTTTATATTGTAAATCCAGAATTAAAAACGTCAAGTAGTGCCGATTCAAATGACATTGATATTATTCAGGTAAGTGTTTATTTATTGAAAGTCTACCGTTATAGTCTGTCAGATTACAATGCAAGCCTGCTTCCCCTACCCCCATGTTTGGTTTTCTGCGTGAGGAGGGAAGCTCTTCACATTTTCCCCCAACCTACTTGGGGTTGGAGAGCAGTTGTGATTAACCTCACAGGAGAGCATCAAACGAGGTACGTTTAGAACAGTGCCGCTCACGGCCGTTTCTTGGAAAACCACAAGAGGTGACGGGGGAACCAAGCTTGTATTGTAATTGTACATACTATAAGTCCTCAGCACCAGGGCATTTTAGACTTTTATTTCTGTACAAGATATAGTGTAGATATAGACAAGATATAGTATAGATATAGTTATTTAAAAATTAATATTTATTTTCCTAGAATTACATCAAAAATGCTTCAACAAAAAAAGGTGGTTTAGAACTCGCTTTGCAAACATTCTTCGAGCAACTGCAAACTAAAGAAAGTCAAGAGGCTGGAATGACGGAAGCAATTGCATGATCATGTAAAACATGATATTTTAGATTTAAAAAAATGTAGTCATAGGCAGAAGTTATTAAATCTTCATTTTTTTTATGTGTGAAAAAACTAAATTATGTAAAAAACGTACTAATACCATCTGTATATTTCCATTTTATAAAGATAATAAAATGCAATATCTTGTATCTTTGCATGTTAATTTTATTTTAAAGATTCAAGTTTGTTATAATTTTAGAAGTCTATTGGCCAGATTTTTAAACAGAAAGTTTAATAAATAGGTATTCTAAGAGTTGGAGGCATTCAAAAGTAAGAATTTTTAGTTCATGTTAAGGGAGATTTAGTATATTAAAAACAATTTGCTGTAATTCAATAATTAAGTTCTAAAAGCATAATATGTATCCACACAATTGAATCACAGCTTCAAGGTGCTTTTTTTTATCATTTGTGTACATTAAAAAAAATGTTTTATGTGTCAAATGAATCAAAACAGTAAAATAAAGTAAAACAAATATTTTATTTTGATTTTAAAACTACTTCCACTACATTCATAATGATTGTAACAACCACATCAAAAGTAGGCACACAATAAGACACTTATATGAAGTACTAAATTTACAGTTTAGTAAAGAAGTACTCTTAATGTTGTATCCAAATTTTAAAAAAGACCTGAACTGTTAGTAATAAATGTCAGCTTGGCAAGCTTTTAAATTCCTAAACTATATTCTAGCAATAGGATGCCTTATATCGCACCGTACACGGGAAAAGTGACATCGTATAAATTTGAGTTTTTGAGTTGTAAATGCCATAATATTCCAAATTTAAATATCTAACAATTAGAGTAAATGGTAAAATAGATGGAATGCATTAATCGAATCTCTAATGCAATGCAATGGAAAAAATATACTTCCGACGATTTTTCTGACAAACTAGCACTTTGCCGATTGGCCACTTTTCCATGCACGGTGCGATATGAGAGGCCAGTATCGTAACCGGAACAGTTTTCGAGGCTGTAATCTGCCAATTTCGGTACACATTAAGTGCTGGAAAAGGTCAATGAATTTTTGGTTCACATGCTGAGAAAACAGTTCTTATCACAAACAGACTCCTATGAGAGTCAATTTGTTTTGAATTCCAAAAACAACATAATTTAAAAATTGTTTTGCATTAAATGTTATATAAAACAAAAGAAATATCAAACTTCTATCTATTAAAAATACAATTGAAAAGCTTAGTGGACGAACATTTGTGACATTTTTGAAAAAAAAAAATTGTGTCAATGAACAGATTATTCTCTTCTTTAAAGATAACTTAAAGTTTATGAAAAAAGGAAGTATCATTTGCAAGTACCGCTTTTAACGGATCTAAGTGCAAAATAGAAACTTAAGAGCTCACCTTTCATCTTTTTGTCACATACCACGTTCTTCCACTAAGCTCTTCAATTATCATGCCAAGAAATTGCACAAGGATATCCATTGTATATACAAACAAATAAAAAAAAACAAAGGAAAACATACTAGTAACATAAATGTAGTAGAAACAGAAATATTTACACTTTTAAATGGTTTATCCTTTTCATACATAATCAATTTATTCTTGTGTTTTCGTCAAAATGTAAATGAATATAAATATTCAATTCACACAGATAGGTTAGTTTAAAACATGTTTAATTGCTAATGACTATTAACACTATTCTTGTATACATTCTGGAAGCCATAATATAAATAGGATGTAAAAGATATGTATTTTTTCTTACCATAACTAATTATTTATATTAAATACTATCTTGTTGAATAGTGACCATGGCTCTAAGCTTCAAGGAGCTCTACCTGATAGCCTGTTTAAGGACCTGAGGGTTTAGATTTAGTAAAATAGCTCCATAGTTAAATTCAATTTAGTTTAGAAAAGGCACTAGACAAAAATTCAGTTTTTAATATCTTCACATGATTTCTCTGAAGGTAGGAAACAAAAATTGAAAAAGATGTTTTACGAGGAATTATTAAAAACCTTCAATAAAATTAATATGTATCAGGAAACCCTAAACTTCTAATACTCATACCTTAAAAATGTAGCACTAAAATATATAAATTATATTTTGCATTAGTTTTTGAGAGAACGTATCCAAACTAATGTTTAGATACTTTACAAAAAAAACCTTTCATTGTAAAAACTATTAAGCCATCAGTTTAGTTTTATAATCGACGTATATTAGAACAAAATAAAAAACATCTAGAGAACAACATCTAAAAACTTACTTGAAATTAAGTTATGAGTATCTTCGCTAGATAAATAAAGGTGCCAATTTCTCTTAAAGTTTAAAGGGAATCCTTTTAAGTTTCAAGTAGAAAACACCATGTAATTTATGTCAGTTTATGAATGTATAACAAGGAATAAAACAGCTTCCCTTCTTACTAGAAATTTGAAAATGTCAAATGCAAACTTTCTAAATTAAACAATTTGATTTCAGCTATTTGTTTCCTTAAATATCAGTAAAAATAGAAGTTTTTTATACAAAGTATTATTACTCAATTAAACAAATAAGTATTATAATCATTTATAACTCAATTAAACTCTAAATAATTTTACAATAACAATTATTTTCAAGTCTTTGAAAAAGTAAAGGCTTTTATATTTCAATAACCATGAAAACCATGTTAAAATATAGTATTTTAAATATTTACTAAAAAGAAAATGTAGTTTGATCTAAACCAAAATATCTTATTCATGACAGAAATTAAATATTACTTTTACAAAACAATTAAAACTGTTTTTAGTTAAATGCATTTTATGATGATTGAAATTCAACAAATAAAACAATCTTCTCAATGATGCAGAATTCTTAAGAGAAAATTATTGATTTATATAGTTATTAACTTTACTTTCTGAAGGTAATATTTTTGTATAAAAAATACATACACTGAAATATTTACATGCAATGTGAATATAAGATATACAATTGGAAAACGCATCAATGCATTAAAATATACATTGTCTATAATATAACTACTGTGTAAATAGGATACTTATCAAAATATGGTAAAGATATGGGATGAGATACATATTGAACAACAAACACTGTTAAGGGTAACTTATAGCTAAATGGCAGTCTAAAATTTTATTTTTCAATAAATTAATAAAAAAAATTGTACTGTAGCTTATGATATGTCCGTTAGGTATGCTGATAAACATTTTGCATATGAATTTTTTTCCCCATGCTAATTAAAAAGGTATTTCTGACACTGATGTTACTGAATGGAAATCAAACTGCAAACTTTAAAAGTATTTTTTTACCACATAGTTATTTTTTAGGATTTTTTTTGTTAGTCAAACTGGTAATTATAGGTTAATTACTTAGTTTTAAAAGAATATATAATGACTCTGTGGTAATTTTTGTTTTGGCTTAAAAGAAAAGTCTTTAAATCCTATACGTAAGCAACTACTGTAAAGTATGTTTTTTTTTTTTTTAAATCCATTACACATATAAAATATCTTTGAATTTTTAAATATATTTTGTGTTGATAAAATATTGGTTAAATTTAGATAACCTATAAAAATAAGAATAACTTATTGCTAGAGAATATACCTCATTTTTTATCACTCAATCTTTTGTTATCTAATTATAATAAAACTTCTACAATATATCACATTTAAAATATTTTTGGAGAACGCACCACATGCTTTAGCTAGTGTGAGTTTGCTCTTTTAGCAACAGTTTGATAGGACTAGGAGCAACTCTATAGATAAGTACTTGTAATAGTATGGACAAATCAATGACCACTTGGAGAATTCCACACACCCAGAACTGTGTAGGGGCTTCTCGTATTATAAAATAGGCAGTCTTGAAAATGTCACCAAGAGTCCACATGAACACCATTTTCTTACTACACATGGGAGGAAAATAAATTTACTGTCAATCGAATTCATTTGATTATGCATTACAAACACATTACTAGCTGATAGCCAAAGTCTGAAGTCCAACTAAATGTTAATAATTTACTAATGATAAATGTTGGTAGGTTGGCCAGGTGGAAATTTTGATTTGCATGAGGCTTTCAAACCATACGGTAAAAATGCCTGACAGAATCATTGGAGCTTTTAAAAAAGTTACATTTATTTAACAAATTATTTTTAAGCTTTTAAAAAAGTTACATTTATTTAACAAATTATTTTTAAATGCATTTAATGCTAACATCTTTTGAAAAAAAAAGCTATAAAATTACATTTTTTGATTAACTTAAAATGCTAAAATAAATGCCAAAATCCAGATTAAAGCACTACGTTACATTCGCAAAAAAATTATTTTGCATTTCTTAGTGATTTAATAACAATATTTAATACATTAAAATCAATATCTCTAATGTCATGGGAATTGCTGTGAGATAATTTAGGTTTCGTAGTGCATAGGTTTTTCATAAAGAGCTAGATAAAAAAAAAACAGTTGGAGTAAAAAAAAATACTCAGAATCAAATTGTTTAATGCTTTTATACTTGGAAAACATATTGAATTGAAAAAAGCTGTTAATACAGGAAAAATAGTTTTCAGAAAGGCAGGTTTAAAAGTTTAGATACCTTTCAAATAATAACAATAATAATAATAACTTATTATCACAAAAAACAACAAATTAAAGCATACGAACACCAAGGGGAAACATGAAAATCCCGTATAGGGGAAATAGAAAAAATATTATATACCTAATTTAAACAGACACACACGAATAACACAGAGAAATGATGAAAAATAATAAAGCAACAACAAACTGCTTAACAAAATATATAGAAAAGTTTGTCAATAATGCATAATAAAAGAAAAAAAATATGAACTTCAATAAAATGAGAAATAAAGATAAAGTATCGTCGATATTGATCAGAAGATTGTAAAGTATACGTTTAAAGGTAGCATAATTATTAATATTTATTAAATCGACGGTAAGTCTATTGTAAGTATTGTTTACATCATACTTATTGGAGATACTAATATCAATATTTTACTTAATGAAAGCTGTAATTAATGTTGTAAAGAAAATAACAAAATTTGAATTTAACTTATAAATTAAGAAGCAATAATTGTGTTGCCTGAAAATATTACCAAAATATATTTTTAAGTTTAATAATTTCTAAAATAAAAAGTAAAATAAATGTGTACATAAAATACGTTTCATAATTTTTTTGTAAGAAATGGAAATTCTCGTCAAAGAAATTATGATAAAATATTTACAATTTGTGAGACAGAAGATTATCATAACAGTTTGAACCATGTATAAATTAGTTAAGAATGCAAAAATGTTTAAAGCACTATAAAAACTCAAACTAACCTCATCCCTAAAGTTGATTTTTTTTTAAAATTTCTATAAAATTGTGGTATGCCCAGCATGGCTTCAATAAAAACTGCTAAAAATCCTATGGCTTCAACCACCAAGGCAATTTCTATACAAAAATACATGAAAATTCCCACAATGGCAGTAAAGGTTGCTAGGAATTCAAGGTAGCTTAAAAAATCTGTCCATTCCCAAAAATATTTGGCATCAAAATCTGAAAGTGAAAAGATGATTGTAAGTGTGATTGCAAGCACGTACATCGGTATAAAACCAGAAGAGTAAAAGATAATTTCATTACAATACATTGGGCATGTGGCACCCAATACTAGCCCTTGCGACCGAGTAATTATTTTGTCACAGACGGTTTAGTATTGGGCTAGCAACGCAAGAGGTTCCTGGATCAAAATCGGGCCGTTCTGTATCTTTTCAGGCACAGCTTTTCTATTTAAGTAAAAAATTAGGCTAAAAATGTATTTGAAAACTAGAAATTTTTTATGAAAATAGGAGGTAGAATATTGCCCAACTCACAGTTATAGTAGAATGAATTTGTTAAATTATATCTTAAACCAATGTTCAAATATTAAGTGCAGTAAGTGGCAGCTCAGGTGTTGTCCACAACTTCTCCACTAAGCTACAAGTATAGAGAATCTTCAGAAATACAAGCTTGTATTTGAAATAAAAATATTTATTTTTTAAACAATTTGTACAAAATGATCATTATATTCGCTTTTAAAATCTAAATTTTTTTTTGTGCAATACTACTAAAGCCAGGCATACACAGAGGGATTTGGTCCTTGGGACTTCTCTCCTCCTTGATTGCTGCCCACCTGGCATGCAAACCAGAGACGTTAAATATAATGGACTGCTTATTCAATAGTAAAGAAGCTTCCAAAAACGTCCTCAACATCAAAAATCGCTAAGAGGAGAAAGGTTGCTACATATGGCAGTTTATCGCTACCATTTCATTAGAACTATGCCAATTGTCGCCAGACCTGAAAATCAGGTAATAGTTGGCTGGCAAACCAAAATGGTGACTCGCATCTATTTCCAAGTCATGTGGGTTTGCCAAAACCACTGCACAGATTTTAATGTGTTTCGTAGACGATAATTTGTAGCTTTTTGCTGCTGTGTTCAATATATTTGCTTTCATTCGTTTTATCTCTGTTAGATGCTTGACTTTTGTGCAGTTTATAAAATTTAAACAGAAATTTAAAAAAGGATCTGTGATACTTCACAGGTAAGATTGTTTAGATAGGCATATTTACTGTAATTTTATTCCTAAAACCTATACTTTGAATAGGGTAAATTATTCTACAAGCTCTTTTAAAGTTCAGGGATTATTTTCTTGATAAAAATATTCTATAAAAATTCTAATTAGCCTTCTGCGCCACATGCATTGATCAGATCCAGGATAGAATAACTATAAAAAAGAATGTTTAGCTTTTTTTTATTAAAATAGCTGAATAAGATGCCAAAAGTATCAATATTTTTCATCGAAATAGCAATTCATCTTTGTTCTTTTCCCAACTTCTTTTTCATACCACTAGATTGTCGGCTTCATATGTTCAAGTCGTTGTGGAAAAACTCGCCATGGTCAGGTCGCAGTCATGTGACTGCTACCTGAACATGAACAGGACGCTTTAGGTTTGCCAATGCACAGTCTATTCTATTTAATGTCTCTGATGCAAACGCCAATCAAAGAGCAGAAAAAAAGAGGGGACAAAATCCCTTGGGAAAGCCCATTTTAACTACACAATAATAGACAATTTAAGGTTAATACAAGAGGGTTAATTTTTAATTTATAACTGTTGTACAAATTAAAACCAGAAAGAAAGTAGAAGATTAAAAAGAAGTAGTTAAACGACCATTGGCAAAGCATGATCTTTTGCTTTGTAATTTCTATGAAATTCAACATGCCCTCACACTCTTCTGAACATTTCTTAAACATAATCTCTTGCAGTAAAAGAGCCCCTAATGAAATTAAACATTTTAAAGTAGATATAAAATAAATACATAGGTATATTGTAGTCAAAAAATTGCTGT
This sequence comes from Oedothorax gibbosus, assembly GCA_019343175.1. Lineage (NCBI taxonomy): Eukaryota > Metazoa > Arthropoda > Arachnida > Araneae > Linyphiidae > Oedothorax > Oedothorax gibbosus. Next base: position 796,812 of record CM033278.1, on the reverse strand, counting down.
AGATCCTTTTAGAATTTTGAAAGTACAATCAAAATTATATGAAAAAATGTTGGCTATTTACATTGTTTTGGAGGACAGAAAATTTGCTCTTCTGCTACTTTGCACAAGCATAATTTCATTTTAGAGTATATAAATGCATTTTGAGGAGATTTGCCAGAAAAACAGAAACCAAATGGAAAGCTTAGTGAAGTAATTATGCTTATGAAATATTAAAGGTCAAAGAAAAGGTCATGCTTTGCCACGGAGAGAGAAGAAGTCGACCTACCCCAGTAGGAGCGAGGTGAGGGTAAGTGTAAAGGTTTGATGTCAGTTTTCCCATCATCACCAAGTGCTAGGCAACAAAAGAGAAAATGGGTGAACTTTGTACTGAAATAGAGTTGTCCTAAGTGAAGGGGGAAAGTGCATAACTTCTACTGTGCAATTTACTGGGCGCAGTTGGGAAAGATTTCAGAAATTGGCATAGGTCAATTACTGTCTTGAGCAATCAAAGACAATAAAGCAGTTCTAAACACAGACTTACGCAAGTCTAGAAGCAACAAAATAATTTTAACTTGTATTGTGTTGAAGATGGGAGAATTTGGATTAAAGAATTATATTGGATACAGTTTTGTTTTTGTTAGAATATAACACAATAGTCAAACAAATATTAAAAAATACTAAACATTATGTACATAAAATTTGATAAACTTTTCACTAAAAAATTGGATTATTTTATCAAAGTGTTCAATCACATACGAATAAAATTTTTATAAACTTAGTCACAAATTAAATTTCTTAGTTTAAGTAATCTGTTTATAAATTAGCATTTGATAAAATTTAGAAACTATCTCCCAATTCAATGTAATTCATAAATTAGTATAAGAAAACCCTTTGTTAATAAATGAGTATGTTTATATATTATGATTAGATTCATAAAAACTTGTTTTTATAGAAACTTTCATTAAGTGCAGCACAATTATTACTTATCTGCTTCTTAATATTCTTTGAATGTCATTAAAAAAATTAATGCAATCTTAAAAACTTACATGCTAACTTTAAAAGTATAAAATCAGCAAAGAAACATACCTGAAAAGAGCTTGGACTTCACAGGAACTATCAATGTTTTATTTCTGACATGAACACACAAGTTAACCATTGCTAACATGGCCATATTCATAATGATACTTTGAAGTAGGAGAGGCAGCTCAAAAGGATGCCCAAACCTTAAAATATAAAAGCTATGCTTGAAGACTAAAGCAAAATGAACATAAATGCATATAAGGCTAATTCCATGTAACTGTAGTGTAAGTCATGATTTAAGAGGACATTAAAAGCTTTTTAAAATTAAAAAATAAACCAAATTAAATAAAATACATTACATTATTTAGTTATAATAAGTGTAGATCAACTATTCCACAATTTTCTTTTTTCATTTAATGTTAAAAGTTGTAGTGATAATCCCTTTTTACAAACGTGACTTACACTACAGACAGGATGCATGGAATTACCCTTAACATTATCATAGAATCGCATTTTAGCGTAGAGGTAACTCTTTTCTATACCACTTTGGGCTTGTGCATAATTATTGCATACATAAAGGTAATTAAGCAGTCACAAAATTCTGCTTAAAACCTCCATATTTATATAGGATGGAAAAGACAGTACCATGCAGAAGTAAATTCCGTGGCATCAGTTACTTTCTTGTTCACAGATTTTCCCCACATCAGTTTTTTCTTATAATTACAGGGGAATATTTCTGGTACATACACGCCTCTTGCACAGCAATAAACCAACTATTACACACAACCAATCCTATTAATTATTTTCTAAATTGAAAATGTTACTGTTCTTCTCCTTGGCATTCTACTTTGAAGCAACTATAATCATTTTAACATGTACGTATTAAATAAGCAACTGGTCCATGGCACATTTTATTTGACCAACAAGATCAGGATATTCTAATGCTTCGAAATGAACTCAGTCTGAAAAAATGAATCAATGGATTCCCTCTCACGTTTGGGGCATGGAAATGGAACTACAGATTTGCTTGCAAGGTGTGGTTGTGAGCTTCCAATCCCTGATTCTGCAGAACTTACTCCTTTAGAAATCCCTTAACAAAGCCAAATTGCTTTTCACCTGTTGCCTGTGCATGACGGGTATGCTGCTAAGGTTAAGTTAGTTTGAATTATCGTTGCACTAGAGCAACACAAGGGCTATTGGGAACAGGCGTCATAATTTAGAGCCACGGTCAAGTGACCAGCCAATACTTGAGTAGGCACCCATCGCAACCGTTAAGGGCGACAACGTACACAGCATTGGGACTTTGGACTATATTTAACATGCACTCCTTCTACACGGGGTAATATTCGTTGGACATTTTTGGATGCACAGACGTTTATAGGTCAGCAGTTATTTTGGAAATGCCAGGACCTGAACCTGGGATCTTCTGCATGCAAAGGCGAATGCTTAACTTATTGGACACCCCAGCCCCCTGAGAAACAATATAAATGAACAATCAATCCATCCAGTTAGAAAATATAAACACTTACCAAAATATGATTCTCAAAGTGTTGGCTATTAACAACACCAAACAGACGTAAATGGAAAACCCGTCTGCGTTGGTCGTCTTCCGGATCTCTCTGTACTGCGGTATGTAAGGAATGACTCCCCCAAACATCATGGCCCCTGCAGCGATCCATGTCACGATATTGGTGGGATGAAGGGTTTCCAAGAGTAGGGAAGAATCGAATGTCCACTCAGACATCTTAAACTACCTTTTGGAATTCACATTATCTAAAGAAAAAGAGATTATAGGTAAAGTAAGTTGACAGGGGAAAACGCAACGTTTAAAATCTTAATTGCAATCCATCTGGATAGAATTTTTTGACGTGTTCTCTCCTCGGGAAGAAGAGGCTAAGTGATTCACTAAGGCGATTATTGTTGCTTGTTCCGTTCCATTGACCAATTAGGTTAGAGGATTGGTGATGGGAAAGGTTGCAAGATCATTTTTAAATATATGTTGACTAAACATTTTATATGGGAACAAGTATGTGGTGTGACTAATGACGCCAGTGGCTTGTTGTTGGGATGTTAAAGACATTAATAAGTAATATTAAAGATACATGAAAAAGGTAATTTCAATTATGAAGTTTAATTTGGGTTAAAAATATAAGTTTTTGAAGCGTTTAAGTCTTATCTGTCATGTATTTCATCTGTTTCAAAGAGTTTCAATAAACCCCTATATATATTATTTTTTACGTTCCAGCATATTTTTTGGTCAAATCCTAGTATATCGTTCCGGCGACATTTGGGATAGCAATAAAGTTTGCTAAGTGTAGTAGTTTCGCTTTTGTTATTACTATTTATTATGATTCTTTTATTTTTAATTATTTAATTTGCTATTACTAGTGTTATCCAAGCGTCATTTAGTTGTTGGCAACAATTTTCGAAGCGCGTTAAGTCATCGGAACGGATACTAGGATTTGACATTTTTTATGACACCATATTAAAGTTATGAAAACACATCTCTCACATTAATTTTAAAATATAATAACATTTATTTTCGGAAATCAAATATATAATTACGCTAAAATCTTCTTATTTTATTAGAATATTAATAACAAACACAATTTCTTGCACATCATTTAAAACATATGTGTGCTTAAAAATTACGCCTGCCTCAGCAGCTGACGATTGTAAACGTAAACAAACAACCTGTCATCAAATTGAAGTTGAGTTGAGAACTTCAAACGATATAGCAACTTTACAAATTTAAATAATTATTTTTTATAAAAAATATATATAAATGTAAAACTTTATTCTGGTACATCATAACTATTTGGCGTTTTTTAATAATTATTTCCTTTACTCCATTGTAATAAACATTATCCGGATCATATTTTAAATCTGGCATTAATAATGATTCAAAACATTCTTCTCGTCCCGCGCAATTTGCATCCAAACAAACATCGAAAATTTGGGATGTTTCTAATAATTATTAAATAATTAACGTTTGGTGGCATACAAAGCTACATTAAAAAAAAGGTTAATTTATCAGGAAAAGTTTTCCAAGATGTCAAATATGGAAGAAAATTTACAAAGTTGCAATGCGAATGCTACAAATAGCAATACAGATACTGATGAACAACTTAAACTTCACCTCCAAAATGCAATAAATCGAACTGCAAAAGCATTTTTATCAAATCTTAAGTATGTATTATTATATCGTGTACTTCTATAAAAATTATTATGAAATTATAAGTTGATTTGTGGCTATTTTCAGGGTTGCCACGCACCGGGAAAACCTGGACGTTCATATAGATGATAGGATCAATATTATATTGATCCTATCATCTATATGAACGTCATTACGCTGAATTCATCAAAATTATCTTCTGTGATCCTAAGATCACAAATCTCCAGCGTAAGATGCATGCAATTTCTTTGAAATAGCTTTTTTTTCAATAATATAAGTATGTTTCTAGAAAATGCTCCTAGGTAAGATGCATTTGTGCCCAGTATTTAAAGTTAGTAGCAGTAGCAAAGATTGCTCCCAAATTTTTTTTACCTAATTTCTTACACTGACTATGATATACATTACCCAAATGCATAATAATCGTAGGATACATAAAATGACCCTTTTATGCCTTGTCATATTACTGTATAACACTTATTTTCACATGGCTGAATTTTTAACAGCCCGCATAACACATGTATATTGATTAACAAAGCAATATTATCTAATAGAATGCAGTCATTCTCTTAAACATTTTACACTAGTTTGTTTAAAGTATTCAAAATGATCTCATTTTTGATTTCAGCTCTGCACTCTTATATATTAACAAAAGCCAAGAAGTGGTTTTAGACATTATCTTATAATATTCACTGGTCAGCAATTTGTTTTCCATTAGAAATTAAATCACACTAAAATACCACTTTTCAAGATGATGGCCAATTTATTTTTCAATTATGTGAATATCAAGTTTGAAAATTCATGAATGTATTAAATTTTGGCCAAATTGCTGTTTTTCAAAATAAGCGCATATACAGTGCATGAGAAGGTTTCATTTATGTACAACTAGCAAATTTATACCCGTTCTTACACGGAATAAAAAAATATCAAATATATTCCAAATATGTGTACCATATAACCTGCTATAGGATCATAAACTTGTGATTGTTTCCGCTCGTTATAAATTATAAAATCCCGTTTCATTGCCTTAAAATTCCAAAATGAAAAATACGCTATAAAATGCACTCATAAATGTCATCACAATTCCCTCATAAATATACATAAAACCTTTTAGCTCATTTGGTGAGTTTTGGGAAATAATTTGGCGAGAAAATAGATATAGCTACCCACACCCATTATACAGCTCTAACACAATGACCTTCGAACAACCGACCAGCTTATAAATTATTTATAAAAGAAATTGCCGAATTTTAGTGAATAATTTGGCGAGTTTGGCAATGTATTTGGCAAAAAAATAAAGACATAAAACACTAATAGCTCTAGTGCGATGGCCTTTATTAACCATCATAGTTCAGTAATAGTTTAACTATACATTTATTGCTTAAATATGCATACATGCAGCCAACAGAAAAATCAATGGAAAAATCATCAAATAAACCCACAATAAAATCCGGGAATGAAGACTGGCGGAATTACGTCACTTGAAACATGTCAATTATTTTTAAAATAATGAATTTAGTTTCTGAAAGTAATGGCAAAAGAATAAAATAAACATTTTGAATTTTAAATGTATTCGTTAAAAGTTTTATTTAATTTTTTCAGCCGATGGCATCAGGAAAGAGAAAAAATGATCGGATTTGAGCGAAAGTGGTGTATTTTTTTCAGAAAATTCCAATTTTTCTCTAAAAATGGAACAAATATGAAAAAACTAAGCCTCAGGTGCACACGTTGGTATTAAAGGGAATCTATCTTAAAAATTTCGAATTTCTGAGAGCAGTATAGTAGGTCTTTTACGATCCGAAGACAAACACACACAGACTCTTTCTTTTATTATTATAGATTCTTAATACAGTTGAACCTCGTTAATACGAACTCGGTTACCATGAAATTTTGCTTAAGATGAACCGAAAGCATTTCCCCGCCTATAAAGCTTTGATAAAATGCTTAAAAAATCTCTTAATGCGAAATCGGGGTAGGTGAAATCTTGCTTAACCCAAACAAAAAATTCAGAATTTGAATTTTTTCCCCTGACTAATTCAATGTTTCGAAGAATAAATGAAACAAAACATTAAAAAAAAAAGCCGCAAATGAACATTATAAGAATAAATTTCTTCTACTTTTAAAAAAAATCATGAGACCTCCCATGATTTGTTAGTTTTAAACTAATTATTACTAATTGTATACATGTATTATTAGTGTATTACAGTTATAAAATTCGACTAATTTTTAGATGTTAAATTTCCTTCCTTCCCTTCGAGTTCGTGTTAATGGGGTTCGATTGTATTTTCCAGATACAGTTTATTCAAAAGCTACTATCCAGAAATCCACCAGAACGATTCCACTAACCTGAAAGAGCTGCACCGGCAGTTGAAGTCCCAGTTAACGGAGACCATCCATGAGGAGGTAGAAGAACTCTGCAAAGAAGTGGATTTGTATGCCTCCATCAGTTCCCTGGACAAACTGATACAAAACCACGAGGGAAAGGATGATGTCGAAGCTTGGTGAGTAAAAGTCAGTTATTTCTTGTATTGTTAGGTTAGTTTGAAAATTACCTATTGTTGCACTAGAGCTACAGGATGGCTATTGGGGATTGCAATTTAAAAAAAAAATGACACAAACCAGGTAAAAGAACTACGATTTTTAACAGGAGCGCCCAAAATGGAGACATTTAACAAGAGCAGCAATCCCAGTTGGTGGTTGCTCTTGGGGATCAACGCCAAATATCACAGCCCTAAAACATGTGACTGTAGAGGAACGGTTTCAATGTGAGTATCAGGTAGTTAATGGGAGATTTGCATTACTACGCACTCTTGCTATTATCACAATTCAATTTAATTAATACATTTTTTAAAATTTGAATTTAAATTTCTATAGTTGCAATATTCCGGGTTATATATTGTTACACATACACAAACAAATAATGCTTGGTTCTCGACAATACATTTATAAATTTAAATGTACATTTATACAAAAATTATATGAAATCCTCAGTTTTTTAATTATGAAAACCCCCTAAAACCCAGAAAAAACCCAAGTGGGTTGGGGTTTTCATGAAAAAACCTGGGTTTGTAACAACCTTGATTTCCAGGCGTCCTTCTGGCAACCCTAGCGAAGACATGCGTGACCACCTGTACCAAATGAAGCTGAAGCACAAGCGGTGCCTGGAGTTCACGCTGCAGACCATGGCCCTGCAGAACAAGGAGCTTGAAAAGATGGTGGAGGAGAGGCACACAGACATACTCGCCATCAAGGACAGGATAGACCTCCTGTCTGCTGAAATAAGAAACGTAAGTTGGTGGATGCACTCCACGTCGGAACCCTTTCTGTTGGATTATGCCCAATATCCGACAAACACAGAGTACGCAAAAGGCATTTTTATTTAAAATCATCTGCTACGAACAGTAAGACATGACGCGTAAGGACACAAGCACAATCAGCCAACTTGAAACTTGATATATACAGTCCCTAGACAAATTATTAGACGCACTGTATTTTGCGCGTATACTTTTACTTGTATTTGTTAGGATTAGATCACGCAATTTGTGCCGCAATGACGGTTGTTTACTTTTGTGACGTCACGATGGTAGGTTCGGTACTTACGCCGTGACGTCATGAGCAGTCCCAGTGAAGGCACCGACCACGTGACCACGTTGTTGTTTACGAGTTCGTCGCGTGGTGGGCGTCTTCTAGTTCTCTTGTTCACTTGCTCTCTTCGCCCGCGGCGTTTAAAAGTTCACATGGAACTTTATTAGTTTTTTTTAATTTAAAAATGAAGTAACTAAGTTTCTGCTTGCTCACTCACGTTTGTTCATTCTTTTCTCCAAAGTAAGACTGTTATTATTTATTTTGTGTACAATATGTACTTTAAGAAGATTTTATTAAAGTTTCCACGATTTTAGTCAACTGTTTATTTGTGAATCATTGCTACTCTCATTATCACTATTAGGCTACTTATTCTTCCAACCACGCGCTGCTATTTCATTAGCCGCTGAATCGAGGCTATTAGTATTCTTGCAGCGTCTTTTAATTTTTGTAGGTTACTTTAATTCTAGTTATTTTACCGTAGTAAATTTCCTTAGGTTTTTAAATCTTTTTCTTTCGTCTTCCTGCATTCAGCATTTTATGTGGGTTCCAACTCGCGCGTTGAACATAAATGCACACAAAGGCTATTGGCGACGGTCTGTGTCATTGTGAATCATGGACCAGTAACAGCTTATAGCAGCACAGCATCATACAGTCAATACTCGATAACTTGAAGTCCCAGGATGCCCCAAAAAATATTCGACTAATACGAAGTTTGAGTTATCGAAGTTACCTCCCATTTTCCTCTCTACTGGCACTTAAGACAAACCAACATGGTTTAAATGGTTTGGCACATGACTATATGAGGTGTCGGGACTTTGAACTCTACAGATTTGAGGAGCACATGCGTCCCACTGTGCTCAGAATTTTTTTTTACCAGGAATTGATAAGGGCTGGGGAGCCCAGTCGGTTAGGCATTCGCCTAGCATGCGAAAGGTCCCAGGTTCGGGTCCGGGCATCGCCAAAATAACTGCCGACCTATAAAGGGCCCGTGCAGCCCAAAATGTCCGACAAATAATACCCCGTGTAGAGGGAGTGCACCTAAAATATACTTCAAAGTCCTAACGCTGCGTACGATGTCGCCCTTAACGGTTGCGTTGGGTGCCTACTCAGGTGTTGGCTCGTCACTTGATTATGGTTCTAAAATACGACGCCCGTCGCCAATAGCCCTCGTGTAGCTCTAGTGCGACGATATTTCAAACTAAACTAAACCAGGAATTGATCTGAGTTCAACAAAATAAGATGCTTTTCTGTGCCTGGTAAAAAGTGCATTGTCTAATATATGCTCTACATACTGGGCTACTCCTGGCCAGTTATAATGACAAATTACCTTTTAATGTTGCTCTCATTGACAATTTATTTTTAACCCTGCGAGCGGCAGACCTGGCTATTTATGTGTTTTGTGCATAAGACTTTCTTACAATAACCTTAAATTTTAAAAATTTAAAGATAATAAAAAAAAATTATAATGAACTTTTACATTTGGGAATTATTAATTTTAAAATCATCTCTTCAACAATAAAAATTTAATGAGGAAAAACAACAATACATTTTTGCCCATTTCCAGGCTGATTTTATTGTATTAACAGATTTCTTTAAAATTTCTATACAAAGTGTTGCTCAGTTGGTATAGCAATAGACATAATGCTATTGGCCACTGTCGAGCATTTGTTGAACTCTGATTGATTCCCAGTTGCCCACACTGTTTTCCTATTACTATTAACAGCCAAAATCCCGGATAGAAATACTCCCAAGTACACTGGGACACATAATCATTAAATCTCTGCAGTCAAGTAATCTACAGATTTAACGGATTTTTTTAAAATTATCTCTCCACTTACAATGTGGCTGAAAAGTTGGGTTAAGCCCCAGCTCAGGTGTCGCCCTCATCATGTGACTACAGATCAAAATTACAAGGCGTATGTGGCTGTGTTTAAGTTCCTCTTGGAGGCTAGAAATAGCAGCCTAAAACTTTCAATAACTAGTGATCTTTCGAATGATGAATAGAATTTAATTATTTCCCTCAAATGTATAAATTATGGGTTTTAATCTCTTAACTTTTTTTGTTGCTCATTCGATATATTTTTAAAAAAAATTATTTCATGATTTTTTCTGTTAAAAACAAGTATAAGAAACAAATTTTTATTGTTTTTTTTTTAGCAATCTACACATTTCAAACAACTTTGTAATCATCTTTTGTTTAAAATAACGAAAAAGTAACCTTTTATAATTATAAATAATTTTAAGTGTTGAGTATGCGGCCCACGACATCACCAATAATGCTCAAAAACTAACATTTTGACACTTTTCATAAAATAGGTTGCCAACCACTGATGTATGAAAACTGTTACTATGATGCAAACTAATGATTTAATTTCTTCTTTTTTATTTTAGAGATATAAAGATGATGGAAGCATAGGAGTACTACAAAAACAGATAGCTTCTATTGCTGAAACATAATGTATAAACTGACATCTATGTTAAAACCTTTGCATGTATATAGTAATAAGTTTTCACTTCAAAAATCTGCATACCTTAGGAGAATCTCTCTGCTGATTTTTGGATTTGTAAAATGAAATCATGTACACAAAATAATTTTATATTTGTGTTGATTTTTCTTGATGTTAAAGTTTTTTAAAAAAAGTATTGGTTATGGTATGATATATTGTAAATGAATTTTTGGAGATCCTTGTTCTATCAATATCATTGCATAATTTTTAATAACAGGTCAACTGAGTGAAATTTCAGTCACTTGATCCTTTTTATTTATGAATTTCTGTGTGTAAATATAATATTTTATTTCACTTTGTGTAGAAATTCATGCATTGACGCTGAGTTAGTTTGTACAATTTTATAACACTATAACCATTGCAGTTTTGGATGTATTTATTGCAAGTGTATTTTTGTTATTTACTCTGCTAAAAAAAAATCAGAAAAAAAGTGAGGTATTTTTTCCCCAAAGAAAGTATTCAGTTGAAAGTATAAGAAAATGTACATGAAAACCATTAGGATAATATATTTACAAAAAACAAAGAAATAAGTTATTATATGCAAATAATATAGTTTTATTATTTAAAAAATTGTCGACTGAAAACGGTTTAGTTTTGATTAAATATGTGCTAAATAACTGATTGTTCGTTTTTCTTTCATTGAATTGTATAATAGTGAGGTATTTTTACCTGCATATTTTGCTGTGTGTAAATAGCATATTTCACGTGAAATATGCTATTTACACACAGTAAACACATGAGCTGTATTTAAACATAGCTATTTACACATGCATACCTTTAATTTCATGTGAAAACTTTTTTTTTATAATATAACTAGCAAATAAATACCCGTTCTTCGCACGGACTAAAAGAATATCACATCGATCCAAGTATGTGTCATTTAATTTGCTATAGGATAATAAGCTTTGCCTTTGTTCCCGTTCATTATAAAGAATAAAATCCCGTTACTTATATTGCTTTAGAATTCCAAAATAAAAATATCTCACTATAAAATGCACATCGTCATATCACAAAAATCTTCCTCAATATGAACTTATTGTCATCGCAATTTTCCTGATAAATTCAAAATTAACCATAATTGTATAACAATGTTATTTCACATCAAAAACCTCCATTCTGGGTTTTAAAAAAATAACATTTAGCTCTTAGGCACGTTTAATTATTTTTCAAATCATTAATTTAGTTTCTGAAGGTAATGGCAAGAAAATAAAAGCAATTTAAATTTTAATTAAATGTTATGTTCATTTTAATTTCTCCTGTCGAATGGCAACATGAAAGGGAAAAAATGATCCGATTTGAGCGAAAGTGGTGTATTTTTTCTAGAAAATTATAATTTTCTCTAAAAATGGAACAAATATGAAAAAACTAAGTATCAGGTGCACACGTTGGTATTAAAGGGAATCTATCTTAAAAATTTCGAATTTCTGAGGGCAGTATAAGTAGGTCTTTTACGATCCACAGACAGACAGACTCTTTTATTATTATAGATTCAGGCATATAAACAAGTTATAAGTAAAAATGTAGTATGTGTAGAAAAAACAGGCGTATTGTTTTTCTTAATACTACTCCACTTTATAGAATTTTTATGTGTTTTGCATGAAATGAAAATGCCAATCGAATGGGTAAGAGATATATTATAATGTGAATAGCTATTAACTATATAACTATAGTTAATAGTTTAGTTTGTGTATGATATTTATGACTGTAGCTAATTTTCTCTTTAATATCCATTGTTCAAATTATACTGAAAATGATAATTAAAATTTGTTGCTTTTAAAATTTTTTATGAACATTTCAATGAATACAGTATTAATTCTATGGTAAACATTTACACTTTAAATTTGGCTAATTTCATTTATTTTCTTTCGAAAATTCAATAATCATTTCTTATCGTTTGCTGAGTTAATTTATATTTCAAAGAAAAACATGTAATATTCCTCGAGTTTAAATAGTAGGAAAACATTTCATTTCAACATGCAATCAAAGATTTGTGAAATATATTTGACGTCATTTCAAACTGATTTATATTACAAAAATATTTTTTTTAATCTATTATTTAAAAGAAATAAAGTTTCTCGATCGATTGTTGGGAATTGCAATGGTGATTTAATTATAATCAAAATGGCCTTTGTGCTTTTTAAATTAGCATTAAATGTTTCATTTTTTAAATAATTGTTTCGAATTTTTTTTCCTGAGATTTTCAATGTTTTCGAGTTTCGATGCGCTGAATTTTTTGACGTATCACACTTGTCTGTAGCATTTGTAGTTTGGGATATGGAAGTGGGTGACAGACAGACTGAACGATCATAATACCTTCCAATTTCAAAGCAAGCATCAAGTCGTCAAAATCACTGCCGACCTATAAACGGCCCGTGCAGCCATGTCCGACGAATAATGCCCAGTGTAGAGGAAGTGCACGTTAAATAGGCTTACAAGTCCCAACTCTGCGTACGATGTCGCCCTTAATGGTTGCGTTAGGTGCCTACTCAGGTGTCGGCTCGTCACTTGACTGTGGTTCTACATTACGACGCCCGTTGCTCTCTCTCGCAACCCTCGTGTAGCTGTAGTGCGACGATATTAACCTTAACCTAAGCCTGGTGTGAATATTAGTGATTGCATGCTCACAAGGGACACAAAACCTGTGAGGCGCGAGCAATTAATAGTGAACATGAAACGAACCTCGGAAATGAAAATTAGGAATCAGTTACTAAACTGTAGAATGTACTGCGGACGATGTCGCCCATAACGGTTGCGTTGGGTGCCTACTCAGGTGTCGGCTCATCACTTGACTATGGTTCTATGACGCCAGTAGCCCTCGTGTAGCTGTAGTGCGACGATTACTCAAATTAACCTAACCAAAAAGGTAAACTGAGAAAAATTATAATTAAAAGACAATATATCATTTAAAGAGAGAATCAGTTAAAGTCAACAAATAGTTGTTATAGAAATCTCTAGATGGCAGCAGGAGTACTGCTTATCGGATAGGTTGGTTGTATCAGTTTATTTCATACGTATATGTAGCACGGCTTTTATTAGTTACTTATATAATATATACCCGTTCTTCGCACCAGGTGAAAAAGTGGACTGTTGTTTTATATAAGGGGGGGGGGGGGTAATATTTATTCTTTAATGTATTTCCATAACATTACAAGGCGTTTAACAAGCTGTAAATACCACTTCAAACTATTTTTAAATATTCAAAATATCAATTCTATCCGTTGCCTCTGACACCATTCACTGATATTTTGGAACATTTTTGACTGTAATAACAATTTTTTAAATACTAATTTTACTACACAAGCTTTAATTTATAAAAAAAAATCATTTCTGAAAAATAAAAAGAATTTTATGTATCGATTTTGAGTCAGAAGTTTTCTCCCTCATTCGTTAGTTTTTCTTCACTATAACTGGTCTAAAACTAGTCAAGTAACCAGTTCATAGACTGAAATTATACACTTTTGGGAGAATCGCCCATATGCATTTTGAGATACAACCTTTATTTTGAGTCAAAATACAGATTTATACGACTTGCCACGTTATTTGACCCATTTTTGGTACACTTGCGAGAAAATGAAGTATCTAAATGTGTCATGTTCAAATGCAAATCAATGTCCGAAAGCCTAAAAAACGTAAGTGTTTGAGCTACTCTTTAATTGTAGTTTGAGTAAGCCGTGAACTAATACATGTCTACAAAACGACCCCTTTCAGTAGGTTGATAGACAACAAATTGTTAGATATTACGTATCCCTAACCAGGACCGGATTTCTAAATAGACTAAGTAGGCTGTAGCCTAGAGCGGCGAATTTTTTGGGGCTGCAAATTTTTCGAACAATTAAAACGGCATTCGGCATAAAAAATTATTATAAAGATACGAATATTTTTGAGAAAGAAACACATAATTTACTTTAATGCGTAAACCATAAACATATATATAGTACTAATATTTAGTAGTAAACATGGTAGCTGCGAGGGCAATTGCACACGCTCTCCCCCTGATTTGGAAGTTGAAAGAAAAATAATAGAAGAACAGTTTAAAAAATTCGTCTATTATTTCACTTTCGATTTAGAGTGTAAAGGTACATAAATGATTCTAATATGTAGGAAGAAAACAAAATGGTCAAGAAAACTATATCGGGCGACAAATCGATCGTAACCTACAGGCGGCGAATCTTTAAATCCGGCCCTGTTGATAGGATAGACAACATATTGTTAGATATTACGTATCCCTAACAAACTAACAACGTAACGTTCTTTTTTATGGAGAAAGGTGTGTCTATTCCCATCTTTCTTGCATTTCCTACCCAAAATTCCTACACAAAAGTAAACTCTTCTTCTTTTTTCCCCTTTTTTCATGGAATTTTCCCTCTCATTGACCAGCGTTACTATTCTTAATTTTCCATTTATAGTTTTCTCTTGAGAAAATTTACTTTCATGCCATAGTACAGCTGGGGGAAAAATAATCCACCCCTCGTTACTCGGCTGCTATTGATCAGGGAATTTTGTGGAAGGTGTCAATTTTCAGGAAATAACGTAAGGAATTGTGAACTGGCAACACAAATTGTATAAGTGGTCGTCTACATATTAAAATGAGTACCAACTTTGAAAATTCCAATAGCAACACCCATTTTTTTATATAAAAATGTTAATCATCTTCAAAATACCCCAGATCCAAAAGAAAATTAATTTGCATTATTTGTTGAGATATAAACATTCAAAGTTGAACGCCCATAATGTTAAAAAGTTTCACAAACTTTGATTCATACCTCCACAAATAAAATGAAATAAACAAATAATTGTTTTCATTATATACTTCTTAATCTTCCAAAAATAAGTCACACAAGTTTTTTCGTCAGTTTCATTTTTAATATTTTTTATTTAATATTTTTTTATTTAAATAAGAAAAAATAAAACATGAATAGCAACTCCAATTTTTTTTTTTTTGCATAAATCGGTAAAGTAAATCAAGTAGAAACAAAATCCCGATTTTTTTTTTAATTCAACAACAATTATTTGCCGAATTATTGTAAAAAAAACGAATTTTAGGGACCGTGTAAAAAATTACTTGGCATCTGATCCTAACTTGCATTATCGTTTTGTGGTTAAAAGGCGTTTATTGGTAAATGTTTATTCAAATTATTGATGTCTGTGAAATGTCCAAAAATCTTTTCTTGGTTCAAGTGCATACAATGTATTTTGTTTGTATAATTAACATTAAATTATTTCGATTACTATGTTTTAAATGTATGTTATTTCCAATACAATTTCAAAAAGTGTGTTAAAAAACTATATTAAAAATTAAATACCCTAAAATATTATTGGAATTCGTTTTGTAGTATATTTCATTGTTACCACTTTCCTCTTCTAGCCTTTATTTTATTTCTGAATTTTAAAATCCAAAATTAAAAAAAAACCATCCAAACAATCACAATATTAGTGAAGTAAGTTAAATTACGGCATCCATTGGCGAGATTATGTTAACCCTTTTGTTAGCTTGTCGTTTTAAAAAGACACAACCTAAATATTACCTTTTTCGTTTTGGAGATTTCCCCCTAAACGAGTTCAAAATTAATGCTTTAATATCTCAGCAAATAATGCAAAATAAATAATTATTTTCTATACATGGGGTATTTTGAAGGTGCTGAACATTTTTATGCAAACAAAATTGGGTCTTGCTATTGGAATGTTAAAAGTTGGTACTCATTTTAATATGTAGACCACCCCTTATACAATTTTTTTTGCCAGTTCTCAATTTCTTACGTTATTTCCTGAAATTTGACACCTTCCACAAAATTCCCTGATTAACAGCAGCCGAGTAACGAGGGGTGGATCATTTTTTCCCCTAGCTGTACCTCTACATCACTTTCATTTTCAGTCGATTGCTTCGTTATTTTAGATCGCTTGGCTTATTCAACTAATTTAAGTTTTCGCTCAAGGTTGGTCTACCATTGCCTAAAGAAAAGAAAGAAAAGAGTAAATAAATAACCAGTTCTTGAAATAACTGTGGTTGTATATTGCTATTATATATATATATATATATATATATATATATATATATATATATATATATTATATAATATATATATAATATATTATATTATTAATATATATATATATATATATATATATATATATTATAATATATATATATATTTAATATATATATATAATATATATATATATATATATTATATATATTATATATATATATATATATATATATATAATATTATATATATATAATATATATATATATATATTATATATATATATATATATATATATATATATATATATATATATATATATATATATATATTATATATATATATATATATATATATATATATATATATATATTATATATATATATATATATGTGTATGTATGTTGGTTGGTTGGTAGACATATATATTCAGGTTTGTGTGCTTGATGTATGTATGTATGTATATACAGGGTGGCCCAAGAGTAGCCTAACAGTTAGTTAGGTATACAGTTATTTATACAGAAACAGTTATTTTAACAGGTTAAGTTTAGTTTGGTTGAATTATCGTAGTACTAGAGCTACAGGAGATGTTATTGGCGACAGGCATCGTAATTAAGAACCATAGTCAAAAGTGACAGCTTTATTTACATACATATATTTACGTTCTTAATCCCGAAGGTGCTTAAATTGTCTACCTTCGACATTGATGCATTCCTGCAACCACCTGGTTCCGTCCTCTGGTGACATTTGCATATTTCCAGAGCATCAAACAAATAAACGGGGCCGGTATAGCCTGGTCGGTAAGGTCTAATAAACCGAAGATATCTCGAAACTAAACCAATCGAAATCCACGAATTGCTACTCTTTGGATAAGATACGCTGTAGTACGACTTTATTTTAGCCAACCAACAAAACTAAGCACGACTATGTCAAATACCTGTTCTAAATAACCCAAAGTTCTTACCAATGGTACAACATTAACTCTCTGTTAGGCTACTTTTGGGCCACCCTGTATATATTTATATCTGATTTTTATGAATGATTCGTTAAGAACTATTTGGAGGGGGCTGTAGTGAGCTAGTGTCAGCGTCTCGGTCTGGATCGGAAGGTCCTGCGATCGAGTCCGGTACCACTGAAGACCTACCGAGTATATGCGGAGTAACGTGCTCGTTAAATCTGTGGGTCCGAAAGTCCTCTAAGTTCCCATACCAAATCAATACCCTGGGGGTGACAAGCCAATTCGGGGATCCTAGTTGGCCTCTGTCTCTAAAAATAGATGGATCCACTTATACGTGTGTTGTCTGTTGTGTCTGTCTTACTTGACGAAGGTTTATAAGCGGGTCGCTGACCAGCACACAAACCTGATATATATGTCTACCAACCAAACAACCAAACTATTTGGAGAATATTTTTTTCAAAAGCGTTTGCAAAAGTAAATAGTTCTGTGTGTGTGTGTGGGGGGGGGTCATTAGCTTCGTGATGGTGTTTAGGGGAGAGAGTTTCCTCTAGCCGAATATCATCCAATCCCGTGGAGAAGAGAGAGGTCTCGGCAAATGTCACGTAATTTCCACCGCAAAAAAATGCAAAACAACGAGGAAATAGAGTTACATTGAAGTAAATCCGAGCGAAATTGAAAGCAGATAGTTTTAGTGACTATTACAGAGATATGGTTCCAAAGTCAGTTTGAGACTGTGTAACGTTCTAGTCTCCTTGGATTGAATTAGAAAAAAATATTCTTTTAATAATTTTAGTAGTTTGTAATTATTTTTTTTGTTTAGTTTTATTACAGTGATTGTAGCTTCTCTGGCCTTGTAAGTTGAGTGAGGCGGTGGTTAAAGTAAAAAAAGCATACTAAAAATAAATTAACAATAATCAACCAAAAAAATTTACTTTCAAAAAACAACTTCTTTTGCCACAAAAAAATATTTTTCATATGCCACTAACTAAACGCAATGTAATATTTAATTATTGCTGTCACACGTCTTCTTTTAATAAATATTTTTTATTTGACTTCTTTACATACTGCCTAAATTCCATTAACCGAGATCTGCCTAGTGGTGTATCACAAATGCCATGTAGTACATGAAATTCAATAGAACGTGGCAAATATTCAATTTGATTTTTTTTTCTCTTTGAGTTTTGATTAAAATACAGCACCAACAAAAAAAATCAAAGTTATTATCGGAGAGACATTTCATTGAGAACCCCTTTTTATTTGAACAGAAAATCGAATGGCGTTATAATTTATTCTATTTTATTTAAACTCACAGTCTCTTGTCAGAGGATGGTCGTGATGACATAGTTCTGCTTTTTACGCCGGAGTCAAAACAGTCCCGTTTTACTGAGGCGTTAAATCGAATATTTCGTGTCATGTGCGCGCCGGCCGGGTTGTACACGGTGAAAAATAAGTGAAATTCGGTGAAGCATCCGTTTAAGGTTTTTCTCGTTTAATTAAAACTTCAAAATAAAACTATGTAAAAGTAAATCTCTTTGAAATGAGGAACTTTTATTCTCTTCGTAAAAAATAAGAAACAAAGTGTTACGCTATTTTTTTTTAAAAAAAAAGCTTTACGAAGAAATGTGTAACGATATTTGAAAGGACAATTCGATCAAAGCGGAGTGTGGTGTGTTTGTGGGAAAGTTAAGTTCGTTTGAATTATCGTCAAAACTAGAGCTAAGCAAAGGCTATTGGTGACGGGCGTCGTAATTTAGGAACCGCAGTCAAGTGACGAACCGACGCCTGAGTAGGCACCCAACGCTACCGTTAAGGGCTACATCGAGACTTTGAAGCATATTTAACTTGCACCTCCTCTACACGGGGTATTATACGTCGGACATTTTTGGCTGCACGGGCCGTTATATATAAGGGCAGTTATTTTGGCGATACCCGGAACCGAACCAGGGACCTGAGACCCTGAGCCTAACGAGCCTTACGATAGATCACGCCCTACTGGTATACTCATTTAACGAAAACTTTATGTTACTTTCACATTAAGTTTGTAGCGGGTGGCCCAGCGGGTAGTGTTTGGAACAAATGAAAAAATAAAAACAAATAAGAAACATGAGAAAAATTTAATGACGTTTATTGAATGGACATATGGGGCAATTTATGATAAAGAGGTTCGAAGTGCCCGCCATAATTAACAAGGACAGCAGTTAGGCGGTTCTCGAATCCAACCATACTCCATACTCCTTACAAATACCTTCCTCATTCCTCCATACTCCTTTTGTTTGACCAATTCTTTTTATGGGAAGCCTTTTTTTAGCTTTTGTGAAAAGTTCCACAAAAAGAATTGGCCAAACAAAAGGGGTATGGCAGGAGTATGGAGGAAGGAGGAAGGTATGGGTAAGGAGTATGGAGTATGGTTGGATTCGAGAACCGCCTAACTGCTGTCCTTGTTAAAGATGGCGGGCACTTCGAACCTCTTTATCATAAATTGCCCAATATGTCCATTCAATAAACGTCATTAAATTCTTCTCATGTCTCTTATTTGTTTTTATTTTTTCATTTGTTTCAAACACTACCCGCTGGGCCACCCTGTATACTTGGTTTAAGTTCAACGAACACAATGAAGTTATTTTTGGACTTGACTTAGTTTTTCTTATTTAAGCAATATTTTATGCCAGTAGGAAGAACACCTAAAACACTTGCTTTTAGTTTTTAAGGACTTCCCCATTTTGGTATCTGTATAAATTCCACTAAGTGTGTTTTTGGTACATCAGACATCCCAAACAAAAGGCTGGTTTCCTTATTGCCAAAGTCTTATTCATCGGGACCAGCCATTTCCAAAAATAATAACCAACCCAAAACACAACTTTCATATGGTCTTTCTTTTAATGCATTACGATAGCAAAGAGCATCTCCCTCCACAAAAAACTTCTCCACCAATGGGTCCAATTTCACCGCTTTTAGATCGATGTCCATCCGAGAAGAAGAAGAAGAAGGGGCCGTTAATTTGAAGTTGACATGAGTGACGGCTTAATAGGCGGTCCCCCGCGCCCCCGCGACGTCCTCTCGATGACCCGTCATTAAGGTAGATATTAAGGCCGAGGAAACCTTAATCCGGGGGTCTCTTCTGCGATTTGATCAATAACTGCACAGCGACCCTTCTTCTCGGGATCCGGGGAGGGTTATTTCTTCACGAAGAGTTGGTTGGTGGTTCGTATTTTAAACCTTTTAAGATACGTACTGTCCCGGCAGGGCTTGATCTACAGTCCCTGGACAAATTATTAGACGCACTGCAAGGTTTCATGTATCAATCAATGATGAACAAAATACCTTTAGAAGGACATTTGTGTTCCTAAACTTAAGCTATTGAATAGAAAATACTATCTGCTATACTTAATACATATATCGACATCTTTTTTAATGATATGGCATTCTATGGTACGTTTTCATCATTACTAAAAAAAATACAGTGCGTCTAATAATTTGTCCAGGGACTGTACCATAAAGCCTGTTAAGCCCGAGCCTAGGGCCCTCCAATTTTAAGGGCCCCTGAATGTTAGTTTCTATTATGCTAAATGCTGTTGATTACCAAAATTTCTGTAACTTATGAATTTTTTAATACCCCACTTTGTTTTTATGATTGACTTTGACTCACACATTGACCTAAAGTGATTAGTTTGATCGATATTATAAGGAAGCCGAGCCCATCAAATGTTATAAACAATTAAGATACATCGGCCAACTATAGTCTATAGCACCATCATTACGGTACACTGTTAAAAATTTGGTGCTAGGTTTCACCATGATATTGGTTGGTTTCACCATGATATTGGTTCCTAGTAGCTGCAACGGCTGAGTGGTGAAATGTTTCACCTTTTTTTCGGTGTTTGGTTTGAACCATTTTTCTGGATTTGGAAACAAAAACCTGAGAAATGGTTCAACCGAATACCAAAAATATGGTGGAACGTTTCACCATTCAGCCGTTGCAGCTACTAGGAACCAATATCATGGTGAAACCAAGCACAAAATTTTTAACAGTGTAGGGAGGGGTAGGGTAGGGTACATATATATTCCGGTATGTGTGCTTGACCAGAGACCCGCTTATATAAGCCTTCGTCAAGAAAAACAGACAACAGAAGGAATTTTTACTGTCACAGAGAAAGGAAGTACACCCAGAGCGAAGGCGGGAATAGAACCCGTACCCGTTACAGCGCGCAGATTGCTAGCTTAATGGTCCAAACCACTCGGCCATCCGGGCCCCATCATTACGGGCAATCATGCTCAACATTTTCCGTAAAGGGCCTCCAAAATGTGCTGTGCCTATAGTCCGAGTTTTCCTAGATAAGGCCCAGTGCCCCGGTAACGCTCGTCGTGTATACTTACAGTGCCGGATGATTACAGCCGCATTGTTTAGTCCGTTGGATCTTTCACATGCGACGGAATCAAAAACCGTACTTACGAATTTAGCAGTGGTTTGCAATCATGTAATGGCGATCATAAGTGAATTTGTGAAGTGCTGAAAAATTGGCTGTCGTATATTGCCCTTGTTGCAACTCTTTAAATGACTTAACTTTCTTTAGTATTGGTAGGGCCGGATTTCTAAATAGGCTAAGTAGGCTGTAGCCTAGAGCGGCGAATTTTTCAGGCGGAAAATTTTACGGCCAATTAAAGCGGCATTCGGCATAAAAAATTATTATAAAGATACGAATATTTTTAAGAAAGAAAACAAATAATTTACATTGATGCGTAAACCGTAAACGTATATATATATATAGTATTAATATTTCGTAGCAAACATGGTCGCTGCGAGGGCAAGTGCATCCCCTCCTCCCGGATTTCGAATTTGAAAGAAAAATAGTAGAACAGTTTGAAAAAATTCGCCTATTTTGCTTTAGATTTAGTGTGTAAAGGTACATAGATGATCCTAATATGTGTATCTATTTCAAACAGCACATATACCACCCTATTTTGCAGCTAACCAGCTAACTTTCCCCGAAGGGGGAGAATATTGTGACTGGGGCGGCAAATCGTAGCCTACACAAGCGGCCAATCTTTAAATCCGGCCCTGTATTTGTTTTTATATCGTGTGTTCCTTAGATGCGTATGAATGAACAAGTAAAAGTAAAACATACACTAGATATATACAAAACACTCGAGCGATTAAATGCATTAACAGAGACGATGACTTCGAACAACAACAAGAAGTGAAGGGGTGAGCTGAACTTCTCCACGAACTAATATGTTTCCAACCAAAAGGTAAAACCGTCATACCGCCTTGGCTGCCTTTTTGTGAATAATTGTGTATTCTAATAACGATTTATGCAACAGCAAAAACTGATAAAAATTGACTGCACATTGGTATCGACAACTGGGCAATTGCACAAAATACCACATCAACAAGCTCCTAGTTCGTATTTTAAAAGGCTAGTTTCAACAACAATTTGTGAAACATCAAAAACAGATAAAAAAATTTACTGCACATTGGAAATATTTTCCATTCGATTGTGCTTTATATTGCTGTTATGACGATTCTCATACGTCGAGAAAGTATCCTAACATATGGTGAAACTCTACTTACATGTATATTGCGATTCCAAAACTAATGCATTTGGTCTATGGAATCGACCAATGACTGAACATTCCGCTCAATGCTATGGCCGGGGTGAAAGTCTTGGCACCTTGTACACCGTACGATGTTGCTTGTGTAGACTGCCCGCTCAGGTGTTGATCTCATCTCTTGACCAGGGTTCTAAACTACGAGGAGGAATTGGCGGCTTTTGAGCTACTCATGTAAACTAGAAATAGACAACCGAAAATCGTTCAACCTTCCTGACATATCCCTTTGTTCTCAGTATTTTTAATAAGTCCTAATGTTTTTAGATAAACAGGCCTAGAAGAACACGTTGTTTGTTTGTTTACCATCCCTAATGGAATAGGATGAAGAAGAAAAAAAAAGCGGCAAAATGTTATAGACTGGACGAATCTCTTTTTATGATATTGGATACTAATTGGCATGGCCTCCGAAGAAGGCATCCTTCCATTTTTGTTGCGAGAGGTCGGGTTTTATTATCATTATTTCGACCGGGCGGGAATCAAGACGATAACAAGGGCAGTTTTTAATGGCGATGAAAATTCGAAGCACCGAGGGTTTTTTTCCTCCTCTTTGGAACATTTGCTCCAAGTTTTTTCTCCCTTCTTTTTTAGGGTTCTGTTTATAATAAGAGTGGGAAAAGTGTTTTTCTTTGAAGATGACTTAACTAAAAAGAGAAATGTCGGCGAAAGAAAATCTTTGTATTGTTTCAAAAGCATTATTTAAAAAAAAAAAAGAAATCAAAGGAAAACTATTTCAAGCAAGATTATCTGAAGCGTGTTCAAAAGCCAAACCTAAGCAATTCAAGCCTATTATTTGTTTAAGAGGAATATTGTTGTTAGTGAGCCTGTAGGTTCCAGCCCCTACCACTAATTGCATGAATATTCGCCAGTCAATTCAGGTCAAACATGACATCGTCATCGTGTACAAATGTAAATCATGGAGTTTTAAACCAAATCTGATATTAAGGTTTCGTGAATTACAAAATGTATATAAATTTTCTTTAAAGAGTAATTATCTGGTTTTTCCTAGACGACCCACTTTAAGCAGTAGATCCCTGTTTAATTAGCTCTCGTGCATCAAAAATACTGACAGCAGTGCTCAAATAAACAAAACCAAATCCATCTACGAAAGTTTTGTTGATATGAAGACTTGGTATCTAATAATTATCGAAATTATCAATTTTAAGATGATTGGCTTTATTTTGTTTAGTAACCCTTTGTGAACGTGATTCAATTTCGAGAAAGTTGCGTGTAAGTGTTTGGCTACCACCTTTGGCTCAGTGCGTTTAATCTAATCACAAAAACACAAACATATTTTGAAGAACTAAAATGATGATTTATTCACTGCTTACTACACAAATGTTTCTAATTCCATACTGAAAAACTAACTAAAACAAACGTGAAGATATTTAGATAACCCGACCAGCGGGCAAACGGGGAGAGTGCACGACGCGAAAAAGGGAAGATGCATCGGTTTCGGCTGCTTTTACGATGCGAGGCCGGAAACTCAAAACCGATGCCAACAGTCGAGAAATAATCTAGCTTCCGTGGGACTGCTCCAGAGCATCGCGTAGCTCCAGCGCTAAGCAACGATCGCTACCAAAGCCACGGACGCAACCTGAAGCAGCCCCGACACAAAACAAGCACACCGCCACAAGTGTATCTCTAGAATCTAGAGAGATCGTCTCCTACTTGTCCTACCTGTCAACTGTATTTCAAGGGTATTATAGGGACCAAGGCACCCCTGCCAAATGAGCATTTTGCACCAACCCTGAATAGGTATGCGCTACCCTCAATCAAGATTCAGGGCCTGGCCATGATAAGTTGGGGCCCTAGGCTCGGAAACATTTGAGGCCTCTTTTCCGAAGTATATTGTTACTTAATATACATACTGCGAAGTTGTGACTTTTGAAAGTAAAATCCATCATCAAATCTAATATTTAAAAAAAAACAATTTGGGTGTTGGCAATTGTAGAAAACTAAAATATATGATTAATTTGAATTGAGTTTGTCATAAAAGCAAACACAATTGTGAGGTTGTGAAACAACACGAAGTTCAAACGTCTAGACATACATCACGACCCAGAATTGGTGTATTGACTGCGGCAACTTGACAGTTCTTTTTATTCTAGAGATGCTTCACGCATATTGTTTTGACATGTTCTGTCCATTTCATGGTTTTGTGAGGTCTTTTTTCAAATGTTTATATTTTGATCCTATAATTTTTCCTTTCGAAGTTTAGACCTGCTTTGACAGAGCCACATCGGCACTTTTCAGTTTAACAAGCGAGGACTTTGTCAATTGTATTCCGTCACAAGACCCCTATGGGAAGCTTTCGATAATGGAAGGGGCTTCGCGCGACATCTGTCATTAAGTCGATTGTGAGGTTGGAAACAAAATGTATAGGTTTAGAGCTAATTTTGAGACCCCCAAAAAATCTCTGAGCTCAAGTCCCGGGCCTTGTAGGCCTAGGCGATGCTCAGGGCCTGCCCTCAACACCAACATGTTCATTTCTCAAGGAACAGTAGAGGGCAGCACCTACCTTATTCGAGAGCAAGAGAGCGACTCGATAGATGGTAGCACTACTGTAAAAGGACCCATCTAACTTATAGTCTATTAAGTTTGTCTTAAAAGAGGGGGGGGGGGGGTACAAAAATCGGGTAATTTTGACTTTTGGATTTAGGTATTGGAGTTTTAATTAAAATTCCTAGTTTTTGACCTTGAAGGGGAATCACCGCGAGCTGCGCCCCAAGGTCAAAACGACGGACTTCTTTAGTTAGTGCAGATTTACTCCCTGAAATGTAGGTTTTACAACAAAGTAATGAACACCACAATTAAATAAAAATAAATATGCTACAATTTGAGGGCGAAATGGTGTTTTTAAGCTTAATAGTTTCTGAGATATAGCTCCTCGAAGTTTGCGTTAATTGCGAAAAATTGAGCATTTGCTAAAATTTAGCAGTTTTTCCCTCCATAGGATGATTTTATAGCATAATTATTTAAGTATAATTAACCTGTATTCATTACCATACCGTAATGTTTAGGATGATTTTTATGCTGGTGTTACTTTTTTTTTAAGATCAGGAAAAGTCTCGCCACCACTACCAAAGTCTCTCGCTGAGACTTGGCATGCCACCCCCTGAGCTATGGATTTGGTATGGGAACTTGGAAGATTTAGTGACCACGGAAGACGTACACCAGCCACCATTAGCGTACACGTGGAGTCTTCGGCCGGCATCATTCGGACTTCCAAACTAATGGATGCCAGTCCCACACTCTACCAACTAGGTTATCCCGGCCTTTCGTCCATCCTATGAACTTAATGCATTATTTTTGAAATCTCTATAGCCAAAGGTCAAATTATTGCTTTAAAATATATACATTTTTACAGCAGGCATGAAAATTGTAAAAACAACAAAATAGTAAACTAAAAATGGAAAGTTCATAATTTGGTAATTAGTTTTAATTAAGGATGCCGCAGTATATGGCTAGATGCCGACACTAGACAAAAAAAATATTTTAAAGTTTAATCAAGGTAATATTTTCCCTTCACATTTTTTGTTGTTGTTATTAAGGGAACCTGGGGAGCCTTGACCATGTTTTCAGAAATTTATTTTTATAAATTTTATTTTTACACTAAAGATTTCATATGATAGCACATATTAAAGGAAATTTTATTGGCAACAAGTATATAATAAAATAATATAAATACTGCTTTTTTAGCTTCAGTTACTACGTTTATAACGTAAAAAGTGGAAGGTATTATAATCGTTCAGTCCGTCCGTCTGTCCATCCGTCCTTTGAAATATAAATTAATTTTTGCAAACGATAAGTAATAATTATTGAATTTTCGAAATAAAATAAATAAAACTAGCCAATTTTTTTTTGTTTTTACAGCATCATTTTACTAATTATTTATTTTTCGAACTGTAAATTAATTTAACAAATGATAAATAATAACTGAATTTTCGGAAGAAAGTTAATGTAAATGGGAAATTGTGGAGACTAAAAGATATTTAATACAAAAATTACATCATTATTCTTCGAACTTCAAACAAATTTAGCAAACGATAAAGACTAATTGTTAAATCTGAGAAAGAAGATTAATGAAAATCGTTAATTTTGGCGTTTAAAAATGTGAATTAAACTAGCTAAAACCCTGTTTGGCAAATTTCTTTCTGAGGTGTAACATTAGTTTATTTCCTGTTGAGCGCAATTGTTGTGTGGAAGCGGTTTAAGTGACAGATTCTGTAACAAACCTACTTGTTTTCTTTTCTAAATTTGTTGTTTTTTAAAACCGACGCCTGGGCCAAGCCTCCCTTTATAAGGGGGGCTTGGCCCATGTTAAGGGAAGCTTGGCCCATGTTAAGGGAGGCTTGGCCCATGCATAAATACATAATTTTAAAGTGCACAATAATAAGTATTTTAAATTATTTTTGTAAGCATTAAAAATAAAAAAGTATTATAATTCGACACTCTGGAACCATTTAAAAATCATGTTTACTATAATTAATATTTAGAGTAATTAATTTGTATGGTATTTTATCTGTATTAAAAATTCTAAAATTGTCCATACCAAGTATTTTTTTTACTTATATTAAATACATTTTATGCAGTTTGTACACACATTAAATAAGATAACTGCCTTAGTTTGATTTTTTAACGTCACAAACTGGGAAATGTCAAGTAGAATTGTAATCTGTCCCCCTTCTCTCTCCCCCCTCCAAAAAATCAGATAATATTTTTGTATTAATCTGGAGTATTATTATAGTTGAATTAATAATTTAGTTTTTGAAGAAAAAGTTTGATATTTAGTCATAACTGACAAGTTAGTTTTAGTTGAGGTTTTGGTTTTATTCTAAACAGGTACAAATTTGATAATCAATCTATTACCTTCATAAATTTATTATCATACGTAATTATAAACCATGTATTTGATAAAAATTATATATATATTCATAACTAGTTAAATAATTAGCCTTGGTCCAGTGGCCAACCCTCCCTTACTTAGATGGGCCAAGCCTCCCCAACTAGCCATTTTGTAAAGAATGGCACATGGAGATTTTCAGCCTATTTCATTGCACAAACTTTATAACTTAAATAAAACCTTAATATAACAGTATTTATAAAATACCACATACTTAAACGTAATTGGTTTGTCTGAAAAAATCTTGCAAATTATGTCTAAAATGTTTACTCTTTTTGGGATAAAAAACTTTCTTTTTTATTTTCTCCTCACTGCTAAGAAGTAGCTCAATGAAACTAAGGTGGCTGTCTGCTGACAACAGTAGCTTTGAGTACCATGTATTGGAAAAATGCTAAAATATTTTTAAATACTAAAATTAAAAGGTGAGCCAAGCCTTCCCTATGGCCAAGGCTCCCCAGGTTCCCTTACTACTTTCATATCTAGGAAGAAGATTCTCACATTTTAAACAGATATTGTCATTGATTACAAAAAAAATATGTATCAGGTCTATAAACTTTAGATTTTTCTTCAAGAACCAGTGTACATAAACTTGGATCGTCAAATATTTAAGACTTTGTGTTTTGTAAAAGAATATCAAGCCTAATTAGAACGAAATGATTGTGAAAATACGAGAATGAATCTAAACTCATCTAATATTTTATTTTTGAGAGCGTGTGTAACAAACAATGTTGTGTCATCAATATTCTATAATAATAAAAGAAAGAGTCTGTCTGCCTGTGGATCGTAAAAGACCTACTTAAACTGCCCAGAAAAATTTGAAATTTTTAATATAGATTCCCTTTAATACCTACGTGTGCACCTGATGCTTATTTTTTTTTAAATATTTGATAATTATTTTTTAATTAATATTAATATTTTCAAAACATACGTCATCTATTTAAGACTGAAGGGCCATAACAGGGCTTGAAAACACATGGGAAGAGACCCGCTAAAATCCAGTAAGATCACCGTTAAATAATTACTAAATAAATGTATCGTATTTTTTCTAAATATTATTTTTTTTCTTATCTCTATATTTTATTCGTTAAATTCTTTAAACATTACTTTAAAAGTTTTTCATTTGTTATTGTTTACTCTATGATTATGATCTGAACACTTGCACGAACGACGTCAGTTGTAAAAAGACAATAAGAACAATAGTTTAAATACCAGTAATTTTGTGACAACTAAACTATACTCCATGTTCTCTTTATACATTTAATTTCTACCTGGTATTCGTATTCATTCTGTATTCTGAACTCATTAAACGATGTTCAAACAAATCCGTCCTCCTCCTTTTTGAGTATGTGTCACTGGCGACGAGGCGGTTCATCCACTTATAGTAAAAAAGCAGCTACAGTTTAATTACGATGTTTCTTCGAGTCAAGATGACTACTAAGGGCGACTTCAACGACTAGCGTGTTAGCCAGGTTTCTGCTGGCAGAAGGACACCTAGACACTGTGTTCGTATTCCCGATTGCTGGAATGGGGTTTTGCCACACGTAAGGTTTTTTGGTATTAGTTACTTTTCTGTATTTAATTGCTTTTAAGTAGTTCGATTTAGAATTCTATATTGTCAATTTTAAAACTGTTTTAAAATGGCAGAGCAGGCAACTACGGTGCAATATTTTGGTTCCGTCGGAACTATTTCCGAGTTCGATGTTTCTAAACCGCAAAATATTGAGTTGTATTTAGAACAACTAGGATTTTATTTGGAAGCAAACAACGTTCGTGATGATTCTAAAAAACGAGCTACGCTGTTAGCAGTGTGTGGTATGAAAACACTTAGTGTTATTCGTAATCTGGTTGTTCCGAATAAACTTAGTGACGTTACGTATGAGATTATAATAGAGAAACTTAAAACTCATTTTTCCCCTAAATCGAATGAAATTTTTAAACGATTCAAATTTCATAAACGAGTACAAGAAAGGAATGAACCGTTTAATACGTATGTTGCTGAACTTAGGAAATTAGCTGACGGGTGTAACTTCGAGAGTACTTTATCAAATAGGATAAGAGATCAAATTGTGTGCGGTATAAATGACGAAGAAGTTCAAAGACGTTCACTCTCCGAGTCAACGTTAACCCTTGACATGGCTGTTTCAATGGCTTTGGCCGCTGAATCTGCTGCTGCTCAGTCGCGGCTGATGCGTTCGGAAAATTCGTTTACTAGAAATTCGCAGCAGTCAGTGGATTTTTTAAAGCATAAAAAACCCGCGAAGGGTAAACAGCAAAATTCTAAAATTGAGAATGGCAAAGTTTGTTTTAGTTGCGGGTCAAATCATGTCCGTGCAGAATGCAAATTCCGTAACGCAATATGTCATTTTTGCAAGGGTAAAGGTCATATTCAAAAAGTGTGTCGGAAAAAGAATTCGAATTCGTCTCGTACAAATGAAATTCGGGTACCAGACGAATACGTTAATTCTTTACAGAGTTCTTCTTATAAGCAGAAAATCGAGGTACAAATAGAAGGAAAAAATTTAAGTTTAGAGATTGATTCGGGTTCTTATTATTCGATAATTTCCACGAGCACTTTTCAATATGTGTTTCAGGATGAAAAACCGGAGATTCGTGAAACTCGTGTAGAATTGCGGGATTTTCAGGGGAACAAAATTCCACTTGCGGGGTTTTGCGAAGTTCAGGTGACTTTTAAAGACCGTAAAGCGAATTTAGAATTATTAGTTTCAAAGGGGCGTTGCACCAATATTCTGGGATATTCTTGGTTTGAAGGTTTGGGAATTTATTTAGGTGGAATAAACGAGACCAAATCTGACAGCATCAACGATTTACTTTACAAGTATCGTGATGTATTTAGTGAGGGACTGGGTTCATATTTGGGAAAACCAATTTCTTTGCCGTTGAATCCAGAGTGTCCCCAATTCGATTCAAATCAAGGAACGTTCCGCTCGCCATGAAACCTAAAATTGAAAATGCTTTAGATAAGTTGCTTAAGGAAGGGGTGATAGAGCCAATTACAGATCCTAAGTGGACCACGCCTGTAGTCCCTGTCATTAAACCGTCAGGGGAAGTAAGGCTATGTGGAGATTATAAAGTGACGTTGAATAAGGCTATGGCTGACCACCCCTACCCCGTTCCTGCTGTGAATCATTTGATTTCAAACTTATAAAAAGAGGGGGATTCTATGCAAAATAGATTTAGCACAAGCGTACCTACAACTACCAGTTGACGAAAAATCGGCTGAGGCCCAAACAATTATTACCCATAAAGGCGCGTACAAGGTAAAACGTCTCCAATTTGGCATAAAAGTTGCTCCTGGAATTTTCCAAAATCTGATCGAGAACTTGTTCCAGAATATGGAGGGAGTAGTTCCCTATTTTGATGATTTGTTAATTGTGGCAAATTCAACTGAAGAGCTAGCTTCACGATTAGAAAAAGTTTTGGCTAAATTAAGGGAGTACGGGTTAAAAGCCAATCGAGACAAATGTCTTTTTGGAGTTCGTGAAGTTGATTTCTTGGGGTACCGGATAGATAGGAAAGGGATTCACCCATCTAGGTCAAAAGTAACCGCGATTCAGGAGTTCCTTGTGCCCGAGAATAAAACGCAACTACAAGCGTTTCTGGGGTTGTTGAATTTTTATAATGGATTCTTGAAGGATAAGGCAACCGTAGCAGAAGTTCTTCATCGACTACTTGATCAAAACTCTGAGTGGAGATGGGCAAAAAAGCATGACGAGGTTTTTAAAACCCTTAAAAATCTACTCAGTTCAGATAGCGTTTTGGTCCCTTTTGACGAAAAGCTACCAATAGTACTTACCTGCGACGCGTCTCCTTTCGGATTAGGGGCCGTTTTGAGTCATATTCTTCCTAATGGGAAAGAATCACCAAATGCGTTTGCTTCTCGTACTTTAACGTCTGCAGAACGAAATTACGCACAGATAGATAAGGAAGCGTTGGGAATTGTGTTTGGAGTAAAGAAATTCCATCATTTCCTATTCGGTCATAAATTCACTATTATTACGGACCACCAACCGATTTTAGGAATTTTCAGTAATACTAAACCTACCAAAGAGATAATGTCCCCTAGAATGCTGAGGTGGTGTTTACTTCTAAACGCGTACGACTATTCGATTATTCACAAACCAGGGAAAAAGATTCAAAATGCCGACGCGTTAAGTAGGCTACCCATGAAAAGTCAGGATTTTGAGGTTCCGTCTCCTCTTGAAGTTCTCTTTACTGAGGAACTAGAGGACCCGCCACTTTATGCTGCGGAAATTGCAAAGATGACATTGCGTGACCAAATACTCTCTAGAATACTAAATTTCGTTTTGAAGGGTTGGCCCGTGAAACCACCCGATTCAGAATTCCAAACATATTTTTCTAAAAAGAACGAGCTATCAGTTCACAGGAACTGTTTGCTTTGGGGTAATAGGGTGATAATTCCAGCATCGGGAAGGTTCCGTGTCCTAAAGGCATTACACCATGGTCATCCTGGAATCGAGAGAATGAAAATGCTTGCCCGATCCTACTTATGGTGGCCAGGCATGGACCTTGACATCAATTCCTTTGTCATGAACTGCACAGACTGTGAAGCGGCTCGTCACTTGCCTCCACGAGCCCCTGTGCACCCTTGGGAAATCACGAGTCGTCCTTGGTCCCGTCTACACATCGACTTTGCGGGACCATTCCAGGGTCAAGACTTCTTCATACTCGTCGATTCTTTCTCCAAATGGGTGGAAGTGAAACGAATGCCTTCTACGACGGCTAGTGCGACCATTGATGCTCTTCGAGAAATCTTCGCTACTCATGGTCTTCCAGAGGTAGTGGTCTCCGACAATGGCCCTCAGTTCACCTCTTCAGAGTTCAAGTCTTTCCTCGAACGAAACGCCATTCGCCAGGTTCTGATCGCTCCTAGACGACCAGCTGCCAATGGCCAAGCAGAAAGAACTGTCCAAACAGTTAAAGACTCCCTGCGTCGGATAATTCAAGGTTCTTGGAAGAAACGATTGGCAAATTTTCTTCTTCAGCAGCACTGCACGCCAACCACGGGAACCAGTCCTGCAGAGTTGTTGATGGGGAGGAGGGTTCGCACAAAATTGGATAGTCTCCATCCGGATTTAACAGAAGAACGGAGAGCTAAGCAGGAGATGGTCTATCGCCAGGGTTGTGAAGATCGTGGCCCACGACACTTTCTAGAGAATGACTCCGTCTTGCTCAGAAACTACAATCCCGGCCCACGTTGGATTCCCGCCAAGGTGATAGAAGCCACCGGTCCTGTCTCCTACCAGGCTCGTACCGAAGATGGACAGATCAAGCGATGCCATGTGATCAGATGTTAAGGAGGAATGCCGAACCACCAGTTCCAACAACTTTGGACAATCCTGTTTCGGATGAACCACCTTCTTCGACAAGCCCTCCAGATCCGATTCATCCTACAGAGCAACAGTCCGGTCCTGAAGAGCAAAGTTCCACGGAGGAGCCTAAGAGAACCATCACTCATCTTCCGGACTTAGCTAATGAACTACCTAGACACTCCTACAACTTACGACCGCGGAAACCGAAACGTTGATGGGAAGGAGTGTTATGATCTGAACACTTGCACGAACGACGTCAGTTGTAAAAAGACAATAAGAACAATAGTTTAAATACCAGTAATTTTGTGACAACTAAACTATACTCCATGTTCTCTTTATACATTTAATTTCTACCTGGTATTCGTATTCATTCTGTATTCTGAACTATTGTTCTTATTGTCTTTTTACAACTGACGTCGTTCGTGCAAGTGTTCAGATCATAACAATTTCTTCAGAAGAAGTGCAATCATTGCAAAGATTGTGTATCCGGAAGTTCTTCTACATTAATGTTCGAATCTTTTGAGCGTGATAACCACTGTTTTAGGTAAATTTTAGGTAATCAATCTTATTGAAGCAGAGAACCCCATTCCAATATTTTTTACGACAAATTTTCTATTAAGTTAACGGGTTCTCAGCAAAGCGAGACCATACTGCTAGTGTTAAAATAAAAAAAAGACGAAATCTTCTCCTCCTGATTGAACAAAATATTTCATTCCATTGCAAATTCATTCATATTTCCAAGAATATGAACAACAGTAGACTGACTGAACCAAGGCTCTCTGTACAGGTGTGATATGACTCCCTAGTAAGGTGAGAAGTATTCCAACATTTATAAACACCAATCCCCCATGCTACTATAAGTTGCTTGACCAACACCTCCTTTGGAGAAGGCTCGAGCACATGTCACGTGTGAAGTAATTGAGAGTGGTCCGTTCTAAATGCTTGATTCTACGGGCGCTGTCTACATAGACACACAGCTTTAATACTAAAACCGATTAGTTTGTTGGTGAGTTAATCGGGGTGAATAATAAAATGGGCGGTCTGTTCGTTGGCGACTTTTAGCGATCTTGAAAATATAAGGGTAGCTATACCTATCGATTTGCATGAAATATGATGTCGAATGTTTACCTTATTTGGGCATTTGTATTGCTTGGAAACGTAACGCAAATCTAAAAATCGTGACCGGCCATTATATCACAGTTGTTCCTTTTCAACTAACCAGTTATAGTAAAAGCTATCGTGTCGGCATGGAGTTAGATACCAAGCCTTAACCACTAGCTTTTTTTTAGTTTGCTATAAATGTACTTTCATTTCATCACGCTTTTGTGTTTGGTCAGACCGGACTTACTTTTTACTACTACTACTCGAATATTGAGTTGAGGATTATTTTGGCATATTTTTCAAAATTCTGTATTTATTTGAATATTATTCAGACATTTTATACCCCTCTTTGGTCGCCTGTGCATATCCGATAAAATTGAAAATGAATAACTATTCTTTTGAATAATGTGCTAACTAATTTTCATTAGATATTGAGATATAGGTATGCAGCACAAGTAAATAAATCTATTAAATAAAATTAAGTCGAAACAAAATAGTTTTAATATCATTAAATGATTTTTTAATAAATAAATTTGAAATGATAATACAAAATAAATTCCAATTGATGATGACAGCACATAGAAAAGAAACAAAAAGTAGTAGAATTTCTAACAATAGGGGGGGGGGGGGTTACATTTTAAATTTGACTAACATTGGATGAAAAATTATTTTCAAAAATCACAAAGTAAAAATAGGAAAAAAATGAAACATTCCTAGTCCTTATCGCATTGCTTACTAGGGTTTATACCATAAACAGATATTTCGGATTTCTGGGCTAACGGAGCAAACACACCAACTTGGTAGTTTTTTAAATGAAAATTAATTTTTTGAAAAATAAGTTCTAAATTCGAACCGTAGATAAACATTGTGCTATTTTTAAAAAAAACGCAATCCAAATTTAAAGAATTATTACAATAAGTTCTGCTAAAAAGTTGATTTTTTATTGAATAAATATTTATTACAGGTTTTCAAAGCAGTTAATGAAAAGTTACTTTTCGAACGAACCCTTAGTTAACCACCGTTACCCCAGAAATCCTTGACATTAACTATTTCTCAAATGTCCTTAAAGATTTCAATTGCAAACTAGTACCTCCACAAAAACTAAATAACTTTTATAAATTGTCGCGCACCTGTATTTCCCTCAGTAGCCATCGATTGAGAATATATATACAAACAAACAACGAGGGATATTGCAAGACGAATGTAGTTTTAGTGCAAACCTGTTGTAATGGGTAGATGCCAACAATTGCTTTTATAGAAACGGGACCCAGGATTTATATACATATACAACGAAGTGTAAAACGCATATCTTTTTTCAAGAGCCAGCACCCACTACCACTTTGTTTAGTCCGGTTCCGGAACTATGAAACTTTCATCGAAAGTGCGCTTGTGGGAAAGCGTTTTCCAGCCTTAAAATCACTTAAGCAAGCGATTTCAGCGATTAAAAACGTATTCTCGTACGAACTTTGATGAAAGTTGCAAATTTGTTCCTCCGCACCAAATCACCCGAAAGTGGCCGCACACCAGAGAGAAAACACGGTACAATATACCAGTTTGAGATAGTTTTGACTCATTGCTAACCAGAGCAATATCTACTAAGATCTCTAATATAGTACATCTGTCTGGTGTCCGGTGGCTTTCATCGACCTAAGAATTTGTGCTTTCTATACACATCCTCCCTGTTTCATTTCACGTAAATATAAATAGGTTTTTCTACACCAAGTTCATCGATGAACAACCGATTTGATCTTGGTCCTATCACAACAACTATTCGCATCCACTTATCAAAATTTATTTGCACTAAATCTACATCTTTGCTACATTATCATCATTGAAGCGCAAAACCTAACCTTTTTTGGATTTATACAATGTCTGTGATCACATTTCAGGAATGAGTATATTGTAGTCAACACAACAAGAAGTTCAAAAACTTGCCCGAACCCATTCCTGTCAGTAAAAAGCAGATCTTTCCACGAGCACAAAAACGAAACTACATTTACACGAGACATTCAACACAGATAGAGGGGGATGACGAGCGATTATCACAGAATAACGGAAAGTTACCTAAACAAGAGAACCTGTCTAACATGGAAACTGTTCCAATTGATGAAATATCCAAAGAAGATAATTGATACCAGATGTGCTCCTAACCACCATTTAAATCATAGAAAGAAGGAGAGAAGGAAACTATAACACATATCTTAAGTATAGTACAATTTTGCTATGTAAAAGTCACATTTGAATTTGGTAAATTGATTTTAAATCAGCTTAACAGTTCGGTTCGTTTGTCAATGTAATTAAAGCTTTCTTTCTTTGGTTAATAAAAATCCTTTGGGTTGTGCTTTCAAGAAAACCAGCATTTTCTAACGATCTATTAGAGAGTCAACGTACAGGAGGTACATTCAGAAAATATCTTAATTCAGCTAAGTATACTGAATGATGGCCAGCTCCCTTCAATAGTTTTAATTAAGTACCAATTCAATAACTCCAATTTGATTGCTTTACTTCAGAAACCCCATAGGTAACTATTTAGAAACTATTTTAGAAATTGATATTAATAGATTATACCAATTAAAGGGTCTAGTTTCAAAATTCACATTCTCCGAAGAATAACTTAGATATAGGGCCCGGTATGTTCAGCGGCGACTTTGTCCAGTTGAATAAACAATCGTCAAAAGTCGCCAATGAAGGGGACGGACCCTATATCTTAGTTATACCTTGAAAAATGTGAGTTTTGTATCTAGACCTCCAATCAATTTGGAACCTATTAAGTATTGCAGAAATCGTCCGTTGATACATTTCTTCTTTAAGAATTGTATTGTTGACCAACAGTTAGCTTTTAGTGACCAATGGTGTTTCTGAAGTAGACTATTCAGTTCACTTGTCTCAAAAATTCATTCGCCTCCTTGGTCAGAGAACAACTTTTGCATAGGAGTTTGGAGGATCACATCTGGAAAGTTTAAATACATCACACTTTCAGACCTCCAACGAGTGCAAGAGATGGTCGACATCGACTAGTTTATCTTTTAATAGGAACTTGATAGACACACGGTTGTTTTCCTCTGGAGAAGGTTCGCGCACAGTCAATCGGTCCTGTCCGATTCTTGCGAATCATTTTTGCGACTGTGGCTGTTTCTGACGTGCAGTTCTAGCTCCGTGGACGAGGAGCAGATCTTATTGCAGACGTTACACGAAATCTTCCACGGCCAAGACATCTCCTGGACAGAAGGGGGAGTCGTCTGAATGTCTTTTCCCTGAGAATGGAGGTTTTGATTCGGAGGAGTGTTGGCGAAGCTGTTGGGATCTTCCCGGCTGACCTGCTTGCTGGCAGAAGAATTAGAAGGTGCCAGCAGTGCCAGAGGCTGTTGGGACACGGGTGACGCTGCGATGGAACTGGTGGTGATGGTGGGCGCGGCGCATCCGTTGCCCATCCCTGCAGTCTGGATGACGGAGATCTCGTTCATCTTGGGAGGAGGCGGAGGCGGGAGGCCGTTCATGAACGGAGGTAGGTAGGGGAAGTAGGGGGCTTGTCCGAAGTCACCGGGCTTCCCTGTCGGCGTCAGCTGCAGGGGCGATATGTCGAGGGACATGCGGCGACCCCGTCGGGACGTGCTGTTGCTCCACATGTGCGTCCCCATGTGCACTTTCAGATTGCCCTTGGTGGTAAATGCCCGGTGGCAGATGTGACACTGGAAAGGTTTGTCGCCCGTATGCGTACGCATGTGAATTTGCAAAGCACTACCGCTCGAGAAGGGCTTATGGCAGACCTGGCACATGTGCTTCGGCTGGCCAGGGGTTCTCTTCGGGGGCCCGGGTAACGAGGTGTTCTCGGGGCTGGGGCGCTTCACGGGCGGTGGTGGCTGCTGCGGCTCCTCGGGCGACTTAATGTGCTGCTTCGGCGACTTCTCCCCTTCCTTCAGCGACGAGTTGCTGTTGTTATTGCTGGAGAAGGCCTGCGGGGGGAAATCGCGTATCTTGTGCGTGAGCATGTGCTGCCTCATGTTGCCCTTGGTGGAGAAGCCCCGGTCGCACACCTCGCACCGGAACGGCCGCTCTTTGGTGTGGCTGCGGTAGTGGATTTCAAGGGCACTATTGCACGCAAAGGTCTTGAAACAAACCCGGCACGTGGTGCTGTGTCGGTGGTGCTGGGGCGGGAAGGGAAGCCCCGCTAAGGGCTGGAACAGGGCCAGGTCGGGGGGAGGGCGCTGGAACGCGGGCGAACTGCGGGGGGTCAGGTCCAGAGCGCCCCCGTCGTGCTTGCTGTTGTTGGACCGCGGGGAATCACCCTTATTAGTGGGTCCGCCAGGGGTGGACCTGTCGTCGGCATCCGACCCATTCTTGCTGGCGGTGGGCGAGGAATGCGGGGGCTTCGCGTGGAAGCTGTAGTCGCGGAAGTAGCTCGACATGTTCAGACTCAGGCCGAAGTGGGGAGGAAACGGCAGAGGGTGGGTGACGTTGCTGTTGATGCCCTTGACGTGGTTTTCCAAGGCTGTCAGGGAGGCCGTGTAGCTGTTCGGAGTGCAGCTGGGTATACTGAGGGGAGGATAGTGTCGATCGGCACCATGGACACTGAAGGGAATGGGCATGTCACTGGGCAATGTCATGGGTAAAGGCCTGTCACTGGCTAGTGTGACCATGAGTGCGTTGTTTGGGGTGAGATATTTGGATGAAATATTTCCTGTTGCATCCATCGGACTTTTGGCTTCAGTTTCAGGGTTCGGGGACGCCATGGGACTTGAACCGGATTCATTTGGCCTTGGGCTAGATTTGACGTCTGGTTTCATGTCTTCATCCCTCCCGTTGACAGAGATTTCGTCTTTCTCTGGATCGGGACTGGAGTCGTTCTTTAAGGGAATTTCTCTCGGGGATCCAGCTTCGCTTTTGAGTGGCGTGTCCGAATCCGATTTAACAGAGAAGTTAAGTGCATTGGACTTGTCCTCCTTGTCCTCGTCAACATTCGAGGATGGTGAACAGCTGCTTCGGTTGCTCAGTGCTGGAGAGACAGAACCGATTTGCGAGATATTGTTGTCCAGCCCGGTGGGTTTGATGACAGACTCGTTGGAGGACGTGGGCTGAAGTTTCTGTGACTCCGGCATTTTCGTCAGTGCAAGGGGCTCTGAACTCCCGATGTGGGATGGAGGCATAAGGAACTGCCTGGGATACGAAGCTGGCAGAGTCGGTGGTCGATCGTCTCGATGGGGGTACAGCGGAGGAAGTTGCATGACCTGATCGGTGGTGTGGCTTCGAATATGCTGCTGCAGAATAATCGAATTCGGATACTGCCTGTGGCACACGGGGCATTGATGCATCAGCCTTGAAGAACTTTTGGTGCGGTGAACTCCCATGTGAGTTTTCAAGTTCCCCTTGGTTGTGAATGCCCTGTTGCACAATTTGCATCTGTACGGCCTCTCCCCCGTGTGAGTCCGATAGTGCATCTGCAGTGCACTCTTGCAGCTCAGCACGCGATGGCAGATGATGCACTGGTTCGGCTCGATCAGCTTGTTCTCGATGTTGTCCACCAACTGCTGAAGTTTCGACGTCTCGGAAGTCTTTGTCACCTCGATGAGGCTCTCCCACGAATTGTCGTTTGACCCGATCCTCGGCAACAGGTCTTGATAGTAAGTTGGGTCCTGAAGAATATCCGAACCCTCGTTGTTGTTAGATGGGGCTTTAGGATTGGCGTTGGTACTCGTGACCGTGCTACTCACTGGCGTAATTGGCAATGTTGAAGGGAAGTTGTCATAAGGACTTGGCATGAAGTAGGGAGCAAAATTAGGAGATGTAGAGAAGGATGGGTGTGAAGAGTTGATTTCTGAGCCATCATCATCCAAATTGGAATTGTCAATGTCCTCGTCAAACCTCTCGACGTCGATCTTTAGATTGGAATATTCTTCGTTTATGTTGTCATCTGAGGTGCCGTCCATGGAGTTGTCAGTAAAGTTCGAAGTGTCGTTTGGAGACATACTTCTGCTAACGTCTCCCTGTGGCGATTTTCGGCCGTTAATAGTTTTAGAAAAATCAAGAGCCTGCTCTCCTTTTGACATATCTGTAAAGAAAATGAAAATAAAATAAATTACCAAGTCACAAGAAATGGTTTGAAATCAACGATTGTGCGTTTTTCTCCTTTTTCATTATGTTTCAAACAGTTATATTTTAGTGGGGTATATGATTTATTTGGGGTATATGATTATGATGGAGAGGAATACGTTATACATAAAATTCTTGATAATCCAGGCAGCTTGGAAAATACTCAGGATACATTTGTACCTTTAAAAGTTTTAATCGCCATGATTAGCATTATATGTCCTAATTCTGTCACACAATCATTATCATTCTAACACAATCATTATTAAACTAATACCCAATTAATAAAGAGGTTTCCTACAGTAATTCAAAGCAAGAAGACAACATTACTCACCCCTGTCGTCTCCCCCATTGACGAACACCGGCTGTCCTTCGGTCCCGACAGTAACCGCAGCAGAGTTGGTGGGATTAGGTTGCTGCGGCAGCTCGAATCCGATCTCCATGCGCTCCCTGTGTCGTTGCTGGTGCACCTTAAGGTTGCCCCTGGTGGAGAAAGCACTTCCACATACATCGCACTGGAAGGGCTTCTCCCCCGTGTGCGAGCGGAGATGTATCTGAAGAGCGCTGTCACTACCCAGGTGTTTACCGCAGAAGCCGCACTTGTGCCGCGACGCAGGGTCCGAGTCCTTGCCTTTCTTGGACCTGGAAGAAAACGGGGGTAGTAATTAACCATGTTGATAGATTACAATTAGACTAAGGTTTGTTGCACATGCATCGTTTTTTCCCTAATATGTGACAAATTTTACGCTTCTTGGTCACAGTGGCTTTGTAAAATGAGGGCTTGCAGACACGGTTCCGGCGGAGGTGAACCAGCTTAAGTATTTGCACTAAATATTTTATTCATTGCATTCTATGCATAAATGACGCTTCTTGCATTTTGTTAACACGGAAAATGCACCTTTTTCCTTTTTAGAGATGACCTCTTATCTTTTCGGGGTTACATATTGTGCATGAAAGCCATTTCAAATTAAAACCTAACCCATACATATGTAACTATTATAATTCAGAATTAAGAGTCCATGTTCAATTCCGCAACAATTTACAGAACCTACCTATTATCCTCAGTCATCCCATTGAGGAAAGACTTCCGGGCCATCGAGTCCTGGATGTACCTCTCGGTGTGTTTCTGCAGCAGTGCCAGACTGTCTTCTTGTG
The DNA here is from genome assembly GCA_019343175.1 of Oedothorax gibbosus. NCBI lineage: Eukaryota > Metazoa > Arthropoda > Arachnida > Araneae > Linyphiidae > Oedothorax > Oedothorax gibbosus. Next base: position 755,407 of record CM033278.1, on the reverse strand, counting down.
GTGGGAGGGCCGTCATGAGCGGGCTATCCTGCGTCCTACCCCCTTGAGGGTAGGCCGCAGCAATACCCGGTGCTGAGGCCTGTACCACAGAAGACAGATGGGGCGTGGCCTGGCTGTCGGTGGGAGTGAAAGCGGCCGCCCCGATGAGCGGGGGCGGGCTAGACGGGTCCTTGACCATCAGCCTTGCGATCACCTTCAGGAGGTTGGTCTGCTCGACCTGGTTTTGCTGGAAGGAGGACACCAGCTGGTTCAAGGGGCTGCCGTTCTGGCCCAATTGTGCTACTGCCACGGAAGTGTTCTCTAGTTCGGCCAGGGTGACGTTGGTGTTTGGACCCATCAGAAGTGACCTGAAGAACATGGGATAGAGACTTATTGCATATATTGTTGCAAGGTAATGTGTAGGGCTAAGCAGGACCTGATCTAGGAAAATACAGACTAAAGGCACAACAGATTTTGGGGGTCCTTTACGAAAATAATTGTGTATGATTGCCTATAATTATAGTGCTAGTTGGCCTATGTATAAAGTATTTTCTATCATCTTACCTTATTACATTGTTCAGATCAATCATGAAGAGTCATTATGAAAGTCAAGTTAAGAAATAAGAGGCAAAAAAACTTCGGGTCTTATGGAAGAACAGGCCCTGGGACTGAGGGTAACGATATGCTTTAAAATCCGTGAAGAGCAACTCAAAGGTACAAGCGAATTACGTGCTGCTTGCCAAACTAGGGAAGCGTAACTCTTATATTTATAACACCTATAAATAGAGTGAAGAAGAAAATAGAGTTGCTGTTGGGCAAAACCAATACAAAAACCGGTTAGCCAAATAATGCCATTGATCACTTTGTAGTAACGAAATCACTATACCATCTTGTGTAAATTCAGATTTCGTGCTATAGCCTATAACTTTTTTTATTTTCACTAAATGCTTATTAAAGAATAAAATAATGCACTTTATATTGAACTAACGTTGTGTGAGCGGTTTGTTACTATGGTTACTTATTACTTTGTGACTTTCTGACGGCTTCCCTTTATTTTGAGCTAAGCATCTCCATATTTTTCATAACTCTATGTCTCCTTACATTTTTCCGTAATAAACTATTCCACAAAACCATCCAGAACAAAAGAGCCAAACCCAATAAACACTCTTAAAACAAACGAGCGGTTTTAACTCAGTCTGAGTTAATTTCCACTCCTTTCCGGTGCCGAAAATGCACTTCTCCTATATGAGTGAATTTCACTCTTTTGTTTTAAGAGTGTAGATACACTAATTTTTGACCTTCCCTTAGATTTGCTCCAAGTTCAGAACCACTAACCAACATCTATGGAACATCCCTCCGCCCCACCCTTGGTATAACAGACGGGCTCCCCTGGTGCTGCAATTACCATAAGGGCTAATAGAGCCATACAGCCAATCATAAATAGGCTCATAAGTGGGCACATCAGGTGTCTCTCTTTTGAACTTGGACGAAGACCTATTTAAAGTGCACAAAGTGTAACTCTGCACAAGCTTCTCCCAATCACATTTTACACTGTCTTGGTCGGGAAAAAATTGATCTCTACTCTAGTCCTCTTCAAGTCTTTGATTTCGTCAAGAATTTCAAGCTCATGGACTTGGTCTAGCCTGCGGCTGGACCAAGAGGAATAAGTCAGCAAAAACAAAGATACACTAATACCGGCATTTCAAGCACACGAACTTTCCTCGGACAAATAAATAAACCATGCATACTCCAGTGGATCCCTGCCCGCTCACGTGGGTATCGAAGGAAATGAGTGTGCTGACATTATGCCAAGGAAGATCGGGATTTGGATCAGCCTCTCATCATTACTTCCGAGGATGCAAACGCCGTTGCCAATCGTAGAATTTTTGGTTAACCTTTTAAAAAAGCCCTTTATTCCTGATCTAAATTGCTCTAGAATCCTATCATCTTTTATAGCAAGACTTCGTACAGACCATTTTAATGTGATGAAAATATCTCCAGATAGCACCTCAAGATCCTACCGATTCTGCAGAAATCCAACTCAAGCCAGACCATTTGTTTGACTGCCAAGCAATTGCTGCCTCTCTTTTTGGGCTGGAGTTTGGCCTCTCTTTTTGGGCTCTTTTTGGGCCACCAAGACATACTTTATAGTCTCCAGACCCATGACCTGGCGACTCTCATCATCAACGCTTTTGGCCCTATATAGTAATAGCTTTACATGGACACCATAACAACAACAACAATCACACGAACATGCCACCCACCTGAGCCTGGTCCTGTGCTCCATGAACCACTCGTGCAGAAGCGGCGGGGTCAGTCCCTCTAGGTCCAGTTGCGGCGCCTCGTCCATTTCCTCGTCATCGTCCTCATCCTCGTCCGTGTCCACGAGGGGGGAGGTGGACGAGGGGGCGACGAGGACGGGCCGCTTGGAGGCGCACACCGCCTTGTGCAGCAAGAAGTCCGACAGGGTCGGAAACTCTGCCCGACACTTGCCGCACACGTGCTCGTCCCCCTCGGTCTCGCTGCCGGAGCCCGACCGGAAGCCTGCACACAACAAAAGGAAGGACACGTTAGAAGTAGGGCTCCCATTTCAGATACTTGCAACATTAATGCAGTTCAGTATTAGAGAAGCAAAAACCAGTAATTTTTTAGCTCTGTTTCTCCATCTACAAATGAATTAAAAAGGAATAGCAAAATGTTTTCACATAAAAAAATGTTTAAACCTAGAAATACAAACCAATTTTTTAACCTTCAAAATACAAAAAAGAGTCAATATTAATTCCTGAAATTTTTTTGCTTGTAGAATCGTTCTAAAAGCTGCAATTAGACTCATTGCGTAAATTGTTTTGGTTTTTCATGTCGAAGAGAATAATTTTGTTTGTAAAAAAATCGATTTAAATAGTAGTCAGTAATATCACTGACCAGCTTAACCCAATACATACAAAACTATCTGGGGTAAGTGTCAAGTCAGGTTGTGAGTTCAACTGTTAATGGCGTACGAAATTCATGTTAGACGAAAATGTGAGTTACAACTTTGCCCGGTTAATGATTTTGTAATTAAGTTCTACAAAAGAGGAAATAAAAAAAATCGAGGATTTCTAAAAATAAAAAAGTCTTTAGCATTGTTAATGCGGCATAATAAATCTACAACAACCAATGGTCAACGAAATCTACAGAGCAAACAAGCAGAACATTATATTTATTGTGCAATAACAATGCCTACATGACCATTAACAAAGCTAATTCGATTCCATATATAAAAAATAGGCAGATGTTTGCCTGGCGCCAGACAGCAATTTCGCTCCATAATGCCCACCCACAAATGTCACCAAATTATCGCCAAAACCAACAAATTAGACCAGAATAAAAGCTAAAAAATGGATAATAAAACCAAGATAAAAAAAAAATCAAAAAGAGTTTTTTTTTCAAAAAAATCATGGACATGGTGAAAAAGTAATTTTCACCGGTAGGAACATTAGAGCAGGAAGTGTGGTAAAGCGATCTTCGCTCAAACAGTTGCTAAAGGATCAGTGCACACGGTGTATTTAAAAACCTCACTCCGGATGTGGAGAAATACAAAGGATAAATGGAAGGGAGGTTTGGTCTGCCTTAAAATAATGGAAGAAAGACATTAAAAAAATGTCGATTTGTTTGCTTACTCGATGGTGGAAGCATTTTTTTTTTGTTATATCTGGTTGGAGTATAATTCGGGCTACCTCTTTTTAAGTAAACAACGCGGACAAGCTTTTAACTGCATGAATACTGTTTCATTTTAATGCAAAATAAACTCGTTTTTTTATATGTAAATACGAGGGTTTAAGAGTATTACCAATATTTATTGTTATTCGAAAATCAGAACTTTGTTTTACTATTGAAAAAGTTTTAATGACTGAACAAAACCGTGTGTTCGGGTTTCTCTTTATTTTCTTTTGGCGTTAAATATTTTGTCTTCGCTTTTTTTTAAATGTTTTGTTTAAAAATGAATATGTTATATTACAAAAAGGGCATCAATGACAACATAAAAAGTAATTTTTAATAACACATACTATCACTATTCAATGGTAGGGGAGAGTGGGGGCTAATGGGACAAGGGGCAAAAAGCGGAGAAAAAATTTACTTTTTTACAAATATTTCTACACTTACAACATTATAACACAGTTAGACTTCACATTTTAACAACCAAAGATTAGCCATTAAAAGCATGTGTTGAAGTGGAGAGAAGAATTGTTGTCTTGGAGAATCCAAAGTAAGTTAAAAGTGGATCTAATTTTACAATTTTAAAGTATTAAATAAAACAATTTCACGAATTAAACTATACTTTTAGGTAGAAGACATCACTGATTAAGATATTATATGTCAAATACTGTGTTGAAATACACGTGGGTCTGTGTTAGATCATTTATAAATATTAAAATGGCGGGGTCTAATGTGACAGAAATTATGGTGTCAAATGGGACACGAATAAGGCTAGCTTTGTATGCTCCACTTGAAGAATCTATATAAATCTCTAATATCTTATTTAGTGAAGTTGCTAAAAACTTTTTCGTCGTATAATAAGTGAAAGTTCAAGTAGCTTTATTGATGACACATTTTTTCACATTTCCCTGCAATTTCATGAATTACATCTGAACAGAGCTTGTTGAAGATAAATGATTTGTTGTTGATAAAATTTGCTAGAAAGCAAACTATTCTTTATTACGTTGGCTTAATTTTGAAATAGATAGCGATAAACTTCGGATAAGCTATTTGAAGATAAAGACAGTTTTTTTTTTTAAATTCACGTAATTTGAAAATGAGGACAAGTTTGAGATAAATTTTAGAAGATTTAGTTACAAAACTGTACTTTCCAGTGATTCAACAAAATTTATGCGAATATCTTCGATTTTGAGTTTTAACTTTGATATTTCACCTTTCAATGGGAAATAATTGTTTTGAAAAAATAAAATTTCATTATGTAAATGGTGTTTGCTTTAAAATTTTATTTTCATGTGATTTTCTGATTCCTTTACCAATTTTTGAAACTTTAATTAAGGCAAAATTTACCATGACCCAATGGCTCTGCACCCTGTCCCATTAGACCATGGGGGCTAATGGGACATTTACATGTTTGTTTAAAATACTCACCAACTAAAATATGGTAACGTTTTAACATCTGTCGAATGACTTTTTAAGTAAACGAATGTTCAGTTTATGAGCTTGTAAAAAAAAGAAAATAAAATTCTTGTATTTTTGCTGAAATACAGAGGTTAATAAAAAAAATTGTCCCACTAGCCCCCACTCTCCCCTAAAGATTGGTATTTGAAAACAGTGAAAGTTCTATGGTGTATATTCAATATAATGAAGGAACTATGGATCATAAATTTGCATTAAACACTGTTTGTTCTTGTAATGAGTAATCACGGGCCAGGGAATTTGATTCCGCAATTTTCATTAAAAAAAAATAAAGGATATACTCTAATCAACGTAAATAATATTTCCTAATGCAGTTATCCACTTCTCCATATAAACGCAAAAATTGTAATAATAATTAAATTTATGTCGATATAATTTTATGTTTATTTAGTAAGATAAAAAGAAGGGGTGGGGTTGATCTTTTGATATCCTACTTGCATGGTATATAGTTTCTAGCGAAATAGCAATTTTCCTCCTCCAAACTAATTTCTCCTGTCCACTCCACTAGTTTAATTTCCGCTGACCAGATTCTAAATTAACAATGGATTCAATCCGATGGCCTGGAGGTATTTTCCTACCAGAAACTTGCGCCACCGAAGCATTTAAAAACAAACGCCACAGCACAAAGCCCTCGAAAACAAATATTTATCCAAAGCATGGCACATTAGCGTTCAGTAATTCTGATTTAGCGCGGACAATTTAATCTCATTCATTTCCAAGTAATTGCGAATTCCGTTCTGGGTACACAAATTCAAGATCCACAATCGGACTAATTTACGCCAAGTTTGTCCAGAGGAAGACTTTTTAATGCATCGGTGGTTTTTTAATCCACTTTTACTAGTAAAATTCGAAATTTTGTTGCATTGACTCAGTACAGAACTAGATGCAAAAAAAGTCTATTTACATGGCTTTTATACTTTTTACTCCTAATTTCTTCCCGTTTTTTTAGAATCCCCAAACACTATACGTCTTACCTGTCCAAGTGCAATTGGAAAAAAAGAGCATGAAAAAAGAGAAAAAAAACCACCGAAATAATTACGTGAAATAAATTATTGTTTAATTAAAAGTGGAACAATTTAATTATTTTTAGCTTAGTTACCCATCTCTCTATATAATACACTATTGTTTTATACTCTCAGCAAATAGCAGGTCTTCATTAGCTTCCACACTACGTTTACAACGTAAAAAGTGGAAGGTATTATAATCGTTCCGTCCGTCTGTCTGTCTGTCCGTCACCCACTTTCATAACCCAAACTACAAATGCTACGGACAAGTGTGATACGTCAAAAAATTCAGCGCACCGAAATTAGAATACATTGCAAATTTAAGAAAAGAATTCGATTTCGAAGTACTTCAATTGTTTAAAAAACTGCAAAAATTAATGCTCATTTAAAAAGCATAGGAAGCCATTTTTATTAGAATTTAATCACCATTGCCATTCGCAATAATCGCTCGAGAAACTTTAATTCTTTTAGACAATAAATTTATATTTGCGACATCGATCAGTTTGAAATGACGTCAAATATATTTCACTACGAGATTCTTTGTACGTTGATATGAAATATTTTCATTCTATTTAAAAGCGAGGAATATTACATATTTATTCTTTGAAATATAAATTAATTTTTGCAAACGATAAGCAATAATTATTGAATTTTCGAAATAAAATAAATGTAACCAACCAAATTTAGCATGTAAATGTTTAATATGGAATATTAATGTTTTGTTTGGCGCCTTTTTACCTGTTAAATACAACTGTTGTGTGGAAGTGGGTTAAGTAACATAATTCTGTTACAAACCTACTTGTTTTACTTTTGTGACCATGGTATGTCAAAACAAAGAAGCAATATTATAATGCTGCATAAAGCTTTTGGACACATAAAATCTTTTATATTTTGGGGTTAGAAATCGACTTATGTACCGCCATTAGTTAGAGAAGTTTTTAAAAACAACTATCGAGAAAGAGAAAGCATTTTCCCCTTCCTCCATTTGTTTCTACTTTTTCTACCATGTCACTACCACTACTAATATAACTCCGTACATTTCTCCTTTATTTTTTTCTTTTCAAACATATCCTCCCCCCCCCCCTCCGATAAAAAGGGGGTATTCCTCATCAAAAGAATTAAATTCGACGCCTTCCCCCAACACCCATGACTTAGATTAGTCACTTTAACTTTCCTTCGCACCTCCAAATTTTGTCGCTTCTTTTATTTTTCTTCCTTTATTATTATTCCTTTCTTCTTCTTTTTATTCTTCTTCCTGGTCGTTTATTTCGGCCGACCCCGTCGCGTTCGATTTACGGTCCGGTCACCCCTCCCCCCCCTTTCAGCTATGTCCCTGATTCTTCTGTGTCCGGCAGTACCTCCCCCCCCCCCATACACACTCACACTTGTAACGAGGAACATTGGCTTAATATGAAGAACTGTTGTTGAGTTTTCATGCTGATTATTATTTTCGAAATTGTTTGGAATCATTTTTTTTATAGAAAATGTTTTTAATAAGTATGGGTTCGCAAGCATTAATTAGTACTTGTATTAGGTTAGTGGTAATATACTTCGTAAAAATTAGTACTTCAAATGAAAATGTACCATAGGGTAATAGTTTCTGTTACTTGGTTGCTTTCTAATTATGTATCCTATATTTAAAAATCATTATACATATTTAAGTTTTTCTTTATTTTTTATTAATTTACAAAATGATTCGTCGTTGCTTGGAACAATATTTTTTTAAAAAATATATTTTAAAATGCAGGTCTCATTTTAAACGAAAATTAGCATTTCATCTTTATTTATTGAAAATAATTGATAATGGAAATGGTAGTGGATTCATGGTGAATTTGGTGTTTAGTGTTTAACGCTTCAAAATGGCCATTAGGAGTCAATGAAGCATTGGTTTAATAATGGTTGAAATCGTCCGTTTAAAAATGGTTAGGGAAAGTCAATGAGGATGTATGCTTTAATAAGGGTACACATGAAACCCTTAATCATAATTTGATTTGTCCCCGTATAATTAACTTACTTAGAAAACAGGTAAAAACATCAGGACATTTAATACCTCCACATCCCACCTCTCTCCCGACACTTACCTATCTCTCCCCCCCCCCCCGCATTTTATTCTGTCCGGGTGTCCTTTTATGGGTGGCCGGGATTAATAGTCCTTCTCTCTCCCCCTATTATGGTCTTGGAAAGATTGGGTCCGGGGGTTTTAGTGTCCGGCTAGCACAAACCGAGAATTAATACAAGTGTAGAGGTTCGGACCTCTTGGATTTACGGAAAATCGAAAACTATTGTGGAGGTTGTCGTTTCGAGTTGGCCATAATTGGTACATGTGGTCTGGGATGGGGCCATTTATTACTGTGGAGGGGGGCCTTGTTGTTAAAAATTGGGGTCTTAGATTGGGATCGAAGTGTGAGATAGTTTCTTGATTGCATCACCTCAATCTTTGTTCTCAGTGAAGGCGTTGTTTCAATGATGGTAAAAACCCGCCGTATAAAAATAATCAGTGTCAATGCCGGCTTCATTTTACTAATGGTGCACATTTGATTTTAAAATCAGATAATCGGGTGATTGTCGGATACATTTCAAAAATGGTGCAGGTCTGCCTCTATAAATCAGATAATGATAATCAATGAAGTCATTTTTTAAATAATTTTATAAATCTGCCGTTTAATAATGATTAATGGCAGTTAATTAATGCATTGTTGTAATTTAATAATAAAATTTTCGGTTAAAAATCAAATATTGTAAGTCAATGAGAACGGTGTGTTTTAATACAGGTTTTGCAATACACTGTTTAACAATATAGATCACGGGAAATAATGAAGGCTTCATTTTTTTAGTAATGGTGAAAACCTGCCGCTCAAAAATGGATAGTGGGAATCATATGCGTTGTTATATTTTATGGTTTGAGTATATAGCCAACACAAATCGAGAAATAAAACCAAGTGCGTAGGTTACGAGTACGACCTATTAGATTTAAAGAAATAAAAAAGTATTATTGGGATTATCAACAGATTCATAAAATTTTATATCAGTCACCATAACAACTTCACCAGTAACCATTTCCAGTTTATCAGTAACAGTTACCAGTTTACCAGTTGCAGTTACCAGTTTACCGTTAAATGTTACCAGTTAGCCAAAAACTTTTAGAAGCTTTCCAGCAACCGTTACAAGTTCCAAAGTAATTGCATTATGAAGAAAAGTAAGCAATACAGATTATACGGTATTAATAATGCATAATGTGGCACTAAAACGTCAAAAATATATAGCATTTATATACAACTAGCTTTGTAAACCCGGCGTTGCACGGGTGTAACCTTAATAACGGTGATTTGTTTTTTTTTAAAATGTAAACTTTGATTTTATGCCAATTGATACACTATCCACTGGATTCCATCAGGATATGATAATCTCCTCCCATTCTGATATCAGCTTTAATTTAAAAAAATAAGTGGATGTCCGATTGTATCCAATCCAGGAACTTTCAGTTGCTTTGAGTCATAGTAGTTTCTTTTCCTAGTAAACACCAATACAAAATCCAGTTCAGTGAAGCCACCGATAGCTTTGTAGTAAGCCTAAACAAACGCTCTCGGTGAAATATTTGACGCTATTCTATAGTAAAGTTTGCATAGGCTTACTCTACATCGACTTGGCGATTGATTTCTAATAAAAAGCTATAATTGCAACGCGTTTTTCTTACCTGTAAAGGAAACCATCGTGGTGTAAATTCAGATGTCCTGCTACAGCCTATACAACCGGGTACAGCTATGATGCAGTGAATATTACGATTTTTATTTATTCTAACACAAAATGATTCTACGATCTCATTCTCTTTTATATGTAGTTTTGTATGTTTTTATTACGCTTACTTCGACTCACAAGAACAAAACCGACGAAAATCCCCCAAAGCCTTAAGCACTCTCCACTTTTCTCTTTCCTTACAAAAACAATCATATCCCGAGCACGCATTCCGAACATTGTCACCAACTCTCGGGATCTCGCAGTTATGACCATCTCTCCGGTTATTCCGGATCATTCTCCAGGATTCCCCGGACAAATAACCGGAAACTGATCCGGCGGTCCATAAACCCAGCAATATGTCGCCGGAGGATGACCATTACCGGGATTACCGGAATGGTCGGCCCGCAATATGGCGACACGGGGACAGACACTTATTCCGCACTATGCGGGCGGACTTCCACATAATTTTAGATCTTTTTTGCTGTTGCTCGCTTTGTTTTGACTTATTAAGATACTCACCGTTCATCCTAGGCATAATTCAAGTAGAGTTAGTTAAACACTTTATGAAGTACATTATTGTATGTACATTTATTGTACTGACACTGGATAGTCCAATAATTGATGGGTCAGTTTTAGAAAGATTTGTTAATAACAGATTTGTATATCAATTGTAGCAATAAACATTTCTGGACATCCTGGGTCCAATTCAAGTAGAGTTAGTTAAACCCTTTATGAGGTAAAGTACTTTTATTGTATTGACACTTGATTGTCCAATAATTGATGGGTCAGTTTTAGAAAGATTTGTTAATAACAGATGTGTATATCATTGTAGCAATAAACATTTCTGGACATCCTGGTCCAATTCAAGTAGAGTTAGTTAAACCCTTTATGAGGTAAAGTACTTTTATTGTATTGACACTTGATTGTCCAATAATTGATGGGTCAGTTTAGAAAGATTTGTTAATAACAGATGTGTATATCAATTGTAGCAATAACATTTCTGGACATCCTGGGTCCAATTCAAGTAGAGTTAGTTAAACCTTTATGAGGTAAAGTACTTTTATTGTATTGACACTTGATTGTCCAATAATTGATGGGTCAGTTTTAGAAGATTTGTTAATAACAGATGTGTATATCAATTGTAGCAATAAACATTTCTGGACATCCTGGGTCCAATTCAAGTAGAGTTAGTTAAACCCTTTATGAGGTAAAGTACTTTTATTGTATTGACACTTGATTGTCCAATAATTGATGGGTCAGTTTTAGAAAGATTTGTTAATAACAGATGTGTATATCAATTGTAGCAATAAACATTTCTGGACATCCTGGGTCCAATTCAAGTAGAGTTAGTTAAACCCTTTATGAGGTAAAGTACTTTTATTGTATTGACACTTGATTGTCCAATAATTGATGGGTCAGTTTTAGAAAGATTTGTTAATAACAGATGTGTATATCAATTGTAGCAATAAACATTTCTGGACATCCTGGGTCCAATTCAAGTAGAGTTAGTTAAACCCTTTATGAGGTAAAGTACTTTTATTGTATTGACACTTGATTGTCCAATAATTGATGGGTCAGTTTTAGAAAGATTTGTTAATAACAGATGTGTATATCAATTGTAGCAATAAACATTTCTGGACATCCTGGGTCCAATTCAAGTAGAGTTAGTTAAACCCTTTATGAGGTAAAGTACTTTTATTGTATTGACACTTGATTGTCCAATAATTGATGGGTCAGTTTTAGAAAGATTTGTTAATAACAGATGTGTATATCAATTGTAGCAATAAACATTTCTGGACATCCTGGGTCCAATTCAAGTAGAGTTAGTTAAACCCTTTATGAGGTAAAGTACATTTATTGTATTGACACTTGATTGTCCAATAATTGATGGGTCAGTATTTAAAAGATTTGTTAATAACAGATGTGTATATCAATTGTAGCAATAAACATTTCTGGACATCCTGGGTCCAATTCAAGTAGAGTTAGTTAAACCCTTTATGAGGTAAAGTACATTTATTGTATTGACACTTGATTGTCCAATAATTGATGGGTCAGTATTTAAAAGATTTGTTAATAACAGATGTGTATATCAATTGTAGCAATAAACATTTCTGGACATCCTGGGTCCAATTCAAGTAGAGTTAGTTAAACCCTTTATGAGGTAAAGTACATTTATTGTATTGACACTTGATTGTCCAATAATTGATGGGTCAGTATTTAAAAGATTTGTTAATAACAGATGTGTATATCAATTGTAGCAATAAACATTTCTGGACATCCTGGGTCCAATTCAAGTAGAGTTAGTTAAACCCTTTATGAGGTAAAGTACATTTATTGTATTGACACTTGATTGTCCAATAATTGATGGGTCAGTATTTAAAAGATTTGTTAATAACAGATGTGTATATCAATTGTAGCAATGAACATTTCCTTTATGATGTCGCTTTACTTTGACAAATTAAGATACTCACATTTTTCAGGGAACTTAAGTATGTGTCTGAAAGAGGGTTTGGTTTCATATGAGCGTTTCTGGCTGTCTATTTCTAGACTCTGGTTTACGAGGCTTTATTGAGAACAAGCGTTTTAATTTTTGGAAACTGTTAGGGGTGTGTAACACTACACGACTTCCAATTATCACTCAATAAGGCAATACATATTTTAAGTTAATGATGTACTCAATAACGTAATTTCAATGACTTTAAAACCTAAAAAGTTTAATAACAGCTTCAATTTGCGCATGCACGATTTTCTAAGAAAAACTTATGACGACCGACAAGTACTGGGAACTGGTGTACCAAATTTGAAGTTTCACCCCATCGCAATATACCTTTATTTCATATAAGGTAATTAAAAGTAAAAATAGTTGTTTTAGGCAAAGTTTAAATTCTCGATTGTAATATCACACACAAATATTGGATTTGCAAGCTGGACAAATCCCCGGAAACTGATGCGGAGGTGAATAAACAATGCAATATGTCATTACTGATGGAGGATGACCATTACTGGGATTACCATTAGAATGGTCAGTCCCACAATATGGCGAACGATACTTATTTGGAACTATTCAGGCGGATTAAGGAGGATAAAATACCAGATTTTTCTAATAATGTTATATTTCATTTCTTTTTCGGCTGCTGCTGTTTTGAGAAATTAGGGCACTCATGGTTTATTCTGAATGACTCTTTGCAATTCTAGAAGTTAAACTCCTTAAGAGGTTACGTAAAAGTAATACTACTACATACATTATATTAATTTTCAAATCAGTAATAGGCCATTAGTATAAAATAGTCAACTAGATGGTGAGTTTATATTAAAGAGGATTTTATAATAAAGTCATTATTATTAAGATACTTCTTGCACTGTTAAATGAAACCTATAGTACATGTCAATGAGATAACTTCTCAAATTGACACATGTTGTATTAGAGTTAAGACACAACTTCAAGAAGCGATTTAATGGATAAATTATATCCATATCTATATCAAAAATGTTCATATATCAACTTTAAAGGCGTGCTTAGTTATTATAAATTAGTCAGATATTTTAATTTCTAATGGAATGAGACTAAAATTGCATGTCCATTAAGTAATGCGAGCATTAAATCCTTACCAGAGAATCTCAATAACACTTACATGGGCTGTCGTTATTTGCAATAAGGTATTATTATAACTTAAGCAGTTAACTAAGTGCTTGTTAAATAGTGAGATTTATCAATCGCGTTTGTGTGAAAACAGCAACTAGAATGCTCTCTAAATGATTTTGCCAAGAACAGATATGTCCATTAATTGTAATAATAATTAGGGTTTTTTAAAGTTTTGTATTTTTATAGTTGTATTTATTTATTAAAATAACATTCATGATTACAATTTTTTTAAATTGTGTAAAGATATATATATTAGGCTAATTGGCATTAAATTCGAAATAACCATCCGCATATAATGTCCAAAGAGTTACATATTTTATAAACTATGTTTTATGCTGTGGCAAATGAAAAGGTTTTAATAAAACTTATATGCAAATATGTATGTTAAATAACATTTATACAAATATATATTATTGAATCTTATTGGTCTAAGTTATTCAAAATTGGGTATCTAGATTTGCTTCTAACCGTCTTACAGTCTGTTAAGGAATCAACAAACGATTCACACAGCTTGGTAAATATGCCCAATAAAATTCCATCTCATAAAAGAGGCAACAGCCCAGGGTCGTCCGCAAAAGCAGACGATGATACGTATAACTTCATTTTCCCGCCCACTGAACAATGGAACAGATGGAATGTGAAAGAAAATAAGACAATGTTCAATTTCACTTGTTTGGTAACCTAACAAGAAAAATTGTTCTTTTGAGCCTTTAACTACTGCTTGCTTAAAATGTTAGTTTATTTTCGTGTTTCTTCGAATTATGATCCTTAAATAGTAACGCTTAATGGTGTTTGTGTTCTTTCTTTAATTCATTAACGTCATTTTCTTTTTTTTAACCATGACATCTAGAAAGCTTTATTCGCGTTTTTTTAAGGTTATTTAATGTTATCTTCAATGAAAACTGCACAATACAGTTCACACTCATTTAACCGAACCTTAGGCTCTCTAGGCACACAAAAGACTTGGTTGATATTCAGTCCAAGAGCTAGAGTTTTCAACTCTTGATGCTAAGTTGTTAAAAAGGAGAGGAATTAAGTCAGCATCAGTAAATCAGTAAATTATAATGGGTGTGTTTTACTTCTTGAGTGGCAACAGCGGTATTGTTTTCAATCTTGCTCTTTAGGAACTACTTATGGTTTGTTGTTGAAATTTTGATATCATTATTTCAATTCAATATAAAAAAATATAAGAATTGCTTATTAGCATAGTGATTTCTATTGGCCCATAGTGATTTCTTTTGGCTTTATTTTCTCTGATGCTCGTTTCGACTAGTTTGTTTTCATAGTGTTCTTTTTACATTGAATGATCTATTGTACTGTAGTCTGTAGAGTTGTCATATCAAACTACTAAAAAAAAAATACTAAATATATAAAATATTCGCTAATATCCAAAATACTAAAGGACCTCGGTTTTTACCGCGCATTGAGAGTGAAACCGAAACAACAAATGAAATCACGGAAATGCTGGAACGAAAACTGGAAAGAGTTACGTCATCTGAAATAACCCAATTAAAAATACACGTTAAACAACACATCAGAAAACAACAGAAACAAAAACAACCACTCATTTAAACAAATGTGTTCTCTAATCGGAGAGAATATATACCTCTGAAGGGGGTCGGGGGGAAGCGTTATATATATATATAACCCGAATTAATAGCCCCTCTCTGAAGGTCGTAAGAACGGTATGACGTCCCGAATAACTATCTAATCGTTTTACGGCAACAACAGTTTACGCAAAAATACCGGCAGCGAAATTATCGGCACCATAAAAACGTTCCTTTTTACGGGCGCACACGATATTTTCAGCGCGTTCTGAATGCTTTATGTAGCTAAGCGTTTGGAATCGTTTTTGTTTATGGCTGTTAAGTGCATATTCCCCGGGACGAGATTATGTTCCAAAGTGATTAAGAAATGAGATTACATTCTTTTTTTTATTCTTCCTTCTCTTTTATTTTATTATTATATTTGTAACTTTCTATTTTATGTCAAACTAATACGCTTTCACGGTTGGTCAGGCAGGAGTTTCTTCTTTCGTTTATTATAGATCTGTTGCTGATACCTTCCAAGAAGTAACGAAAATAAAAAAAGAAAGAAAGGAGGCTTGGTCTTGTTTTCTTTCCACGAATAGCAATCTTCTCTTTCTCAAACGCTCTTTCCTTTCTCTTTTTAAAAACCGTCTGTAATAAAGAACTAAGAGGACGGATGATGGTAGTAAATTATTCGAAATTGGATTTGGCAATGTCTATTTTACGCCAAGCATACTTAGGTAAATATATAGTCAATTACGAGCTTTTTATGAGGTTTTTTTTTGTTTTGTTTTAAAGTATTAGACGAGAGAGGTGAACCATTTTATGATTACTTCAAACAAGTATTAAAGTGTAAACAAGAAAGTTTATCAAAAATATTTTTTTAAGTTTCAAATGAACCGAAATATTATCATTGCTTTAAAATTTAAAATGGTTATTTGCCAACTTTCAAAAATTTTGTTCTCTGCTCCTCGAAGATAAGATTAGTTTGCACTTTAATAACACAATTCAAAATTTTATCATTCAGGTCGAAAAAACTCATTTTTTCGAAAACAGTTGAAACTTTTACATAAAAAATAGCTGTTTAACTAAATTATTATTTTTAAATTATAGGTTTTGATTATTGCATTTAAAAAAATTAACTCGGTAAACGTTATTCCAATTTTAGTCTACATTGATTTTATACTTTACTGTACAAACCATATCATCATTTAAAAATCTAATAAGATAGATCGATAGAATATGATTTTTTAAGTTTAAATTCGAGAGTGCCATCCATTTTCACGGAAATGGACAAGTTGAATGAAACGCGAAATTCATAATATATGTAATTTTCTGGTACATTAGAAGCTGCAGATTCCGAATGTAAGGTTAAATATTCACAAATATGTTTAATTTCAACAAAAAATGCATTTGAAATTTGCCGAAAATGTACGTCACTGAAAACAGCTCTGACGTCAACTGTTATGTTTTTGGCGATGTTTCGATCTATGCTGTAATACACTTTATAAAATAGTAAACCTTACAATTTCTGCGAAACCTCATTAAAAGAAGACAATATTATTTGTAACCAGTTCATATCAAGGAAGTTAAACAGCTTGTTCCAAGTTTGGTTGTTAGTTAAAATACACACACTAGAGCGCGTATGAGCTATTGCATAACTATTGACTGTTGGATCTGATCGGAATAGTCGAGTGAAATCGTTCAACGTTTGAAGAAATTAACTGGAATGAACATGACATGTTTCTGTTAAATAGCATAACTTTTTAAAGAGTTTGATAAGGATGAAAGCACGTTTCACAGTTTCAAAAGCGATACAGTAAAGCGTGATACGAAATAACACGCCAAGAACAAAAAAAAAGCCAACCGTGACGTCATCTGTTATGCTAAGAGAGGTTTAACAGGAGGGACGTATCATTAACTTTAAAAATGAATTTAAAAATAAATACATCTTAAATAAATACCAGAAATACTTGAGTTTTAGAGGTTTTTTAATATGCTTAATCGAATAAATATGTTTGTGGAAAATGCTGTAATTGTCCACTGCCATTATTGGAAAATCCGAGTAGCCGCGTGGATTCTTGGAACATCATTCTGCCAACGCGGGTTGGCATCACTTGAAAAGTAAACAAAACATCGGCGTGTATTGATGAACGCCCGAGCGATCTTATTCCAGAGAACACTCAAACTACGTACAACAGAAATGATCCGTTATTGGGGACGAATTCACTTGTTGGGTGCGACAAAGTTTTAAATGGATTTTAATGAAACAAATCTGTGAAGAAAAGTCTATTATAATTGTAAAATTTGAATTGTTTATTGATCATATTTATTCTAATAAAATATTTAACTACTTTAAATATATTCATTTACCAATAAGTGAATATATTCATTAACGAATATAGTAATTGACCAATATAGTCATTAACCAGGCTTTATTTCCCTTCAAGGCTTAATTTCTCGAGTAAGATCCTGTAGGCAAAACTGTTTTTGCAGCAGCAACTGTTTAGTACTGTAGAGTGGATGACATATACGCATTGTATGGTCATTGATAATCGAATTAAGAGGACGTACGCTGCGTACGTCCTGTTAGTGAAACGGGTTTTAAGATTGATTAGAGAGGCTTACACTAGGGTACATATATTCTTAACAAAACTGATTTGTTTTAAGTTTTGACATTTACGTATCGTACGGATATGATATAGTTCGAAGTGTGCATTAGAGGTGCTGAATCACGCGTTGACCTCGCCTCTTGACCAAGAGTCAAAATTACGAGGCCCACGTGTCTGTGTTAAAGCTCCTCCTTGAGGCCAGAAACAGGCAGCCTGAAACATTCAAAATCAAAACTGCCACGTATTGAACAATGGAAGGTTTATAAGCGGGTCTACCTCTATGCGGGTCTCTGATCAAGCACACAAGTCGGAAAATATATGTACCAACCTACCTATAGAACTATGGAAGCAGGAATAGACCGCCGGTAAACGTATAACGTATAGAACCTATTCTTGAGGAAAATGTTCGATACAACTTTGTCAGACTGATGTTGACAAATGTATTTTCAAATTAGTGTCGGATTTTCGTGTTGTGCTGCACGTTGTGTGTCTTTACTACATAATACAATACAAGAGGGCTGTCTGTTGGATTTGATTGATTATAGTTATTCCCTGAATATTTGAGTTCAAATAATCCCACAGGTAACTCAAACAGTAAAGGTTGGAAAAACGTTGGATGCGTTTAAAACTAAAATATGATTTCGATGTTTACTAGTTTATGTATAAATATTTGAAAATGGCGTATGTATAAATATTTGAAAAGATGAGCCTATATTATTGCGGTTAGGTGTTCTGGATAAACAGTTTTCACTGAAATAAATTACATTTCAATATCTAAATACATATTGGCGCAAAAATTACAAGAAAAACCCTAATTCGCATATCTCTAGAACCATCAAAATTTAATAAAAGTAGGAGGATCTTAGTTTCTCATACGGCGCACGGAAACAGTTAAAAGTTAACGAGAAAGTGTTTAGTAGTGATATAAACGTTTTGCAATTTGTCTGTACCGGCAAAAAAGTATTTCAAAGTAATAAACTTACCTATTTACTTCATATTATAAAGAAATAATTGTACATATATTTACAAATTTGGCTGAAAAATATTACTTATTTTTTAAATATTTCAAAACAATTCACACTCTTAGCCTTCAAAACCCCACAAAACCGTTTAACTTTTTTCGCAGTGTAAAGGATATCAATAACATTCTAAAGGCACCTAAAAATTTAAAAACTAATCTCAATTTTGCCTTTTAGGATCCGTAACCCTGCAATACCCTCTGAAAACCCCATACTCCACTTTCCCCTAAAAACACTGACCATTAGGAACCATAATGGAAAAGCTTTCAATGGCAAGGAGGACATGCCCAAATATTAAGTCAAACTCTTACCCTCCCACACCGAGACCAAAAATCATAGACATATAGTCGAGGAGATTATTGGGGCTTACACTCCCCCCCTCTCCAGCAGAGAGCCCTATAATTGCAGCCCCGGCTTTGGGGCGCAGGGGCTTACGAGTTATAATAATCTGTTACCAAGTTGACAGCCGCTTTGATTTGGGCGGAAAGAAGGCAAGCGGGATTAGCATGGAGTGATTGGGACGCAATTAGAAAAATAACAATGTTTGCTGGTGGCAACAATGTGTGTACAATTATCTTGGGATTGTTTATGTTTTTGTATGTATTTGTAGACATAAAATGTGTAAGCTTCACTGGTACAATGTGTGTACAATTATCTTGGGATTGGTAATGTTTGTATATGTATTTGTAGACATAAAATGTGTAAGCTTCACTGGTACAATGTGTGTACAATTATCTTGGGATTGGTAATGTTTGTATATGTATTTGTAGAATGAAAAATGTGTAAGCTTCACTGGTACAGTGTGTACAATTATCTGGGATTGGTTATGTTTCTGTATATATTTCTAGATATAAAATGTGTAAGCTTCACTGGTAAAAGTTTGGAGCTTGGTTTCACCAAAAATAGGGTTCCTAGTAGTATCAGCAACGTTTGTATGGTGAAGTGTGTCACTATGTTTTGGTAAGAACCGTTTCTCAGGTTTTTTATTTCCTTAACCTGAAAAGTTGTTCAATCTAATACCGAAAATAACATGAACGATTTCACCACACAGCCATTAACCATTATTATGGTGAAAAAAAAACATTTTTAACAGTGTTGTTCATATTTTTTAATATGTCTATGGAATAATAATAAATAATCCAATGCAATTTTCAATCCTTAATTTTGTTTTAGGACTTAACTAAATGCAAATAGTTTGAAATATTTCTTAATATTATGAGTTGTTAACCAATTTGACAAAATACATGTTATACGATAGTCTAATAAAAAAAATATGACCATTCGTAGACATATTCTTAAGAATCACCTGTGAACAGCTTTTAAAAATTATATGGCAGAAAATAAATTACTTTTATGTTGAAATAAGAACCAAGTTGTTTTATTAAGCTATAAAAGTGGTTTTAGCACTGATGCCGTGACTTTTTTTTAAGTCCGCCATAGCTGCATATGTTTTAACGTCCTTTAGAATCTCACTTGCGTTTTTACCGTAATTAAACGTAAGTTCATAAACTATAGTACAATGAAAGTTGTAGATGACATTATTAAAGCAGCAGTTATGACGAAACGCTTGCAAAAGTATTATTTCAGAACTAAATTTCTATAAAAACCTTCAATATGTTTCTTGTCTACGGGGTCATTCAATCCAATCTTAAGCCCACCTTAAAACTCAAAAGCTTTCCCTCCAAGTCACAGACTCATAAAAACATTCCCTATCAACTCCAGGGTAAAAGGCAGTAGCCACCGAGGTAGGAATGGTATGGTGGTGCTAGCATGTCCAAAAACCTGTGGTGAATACAGTGTTGAGTGAAGGCATTACTCGTTTCTACAATAGGCCCCAACAGACATTTAAGCAAATATTTGGCGCTATGTTGAATAGAATTAATTCAACAAGTGATATTTTAAATCGCAAGGAAAATGTGATACACAAGTTCAGATCTTGGAATAATATCTACATTTGCGCAAACTTTTGATTATCTTAATTTTAATTTCAAATTAGACGTTTTGTATATAAATAACATTCAGGGTACACAGCGTGGTTTGGTTAGGATGAATTAAAGTTGCACTATAGAGCGAGATGAGGGCTACTGGCGATGTGCTTTGCAATCTCGTGCGTTTTTTTAGGTGTCTATCACATCGTTTTAGAGGCTTCCAGTCAGTCTTCACTCCTGCCAAAAATCTGCTTCTCATTCTTGCCTCCGTGGCAGTACCCTCAGAAACCATCTCCCAATAAGGACCACAAATCGTTTAAAGGACGAAAAGAAGAAGAAAAAAAAACTTTTAAAACAGGGTATGTCGATCCCTTCTCATCTTCGGACCTTCATAAGCAAAAAAGAAAAAAAAAAGAACATTCGGCAACACATTCCATTCCGCTGTGACACACGGGTGCTAATGGTCAAGCGAAGAGGAGGAGAGAGAGAACAAAACGAAATAGTTTCTGCTTCCTATTTTTTGTTGTTATTCTCTCTGTTCTCACATGAAGATGGTCGTTCGATTTTTATTGGAAGTTGCGAAGTAGTTGGACACTGCCCCCAATATACCTGTCAGTCAGGCCCCCCCAGGAGGGGGGGGGGGGATGTTTCAGACAAGGGATGCTGCTGCTGCCACCGAAAAAAAGGGAACTTCCTTCCATAATACCAAACAATAACTTAGCTTCAATTCAAAGTAATGGGAAGATCGAGCAGTGGACACGTCTTGGCTCTCTCGCGCCGTAATGACCAGGGTTGCCATGAGGATCGGTCGCCAAATGGCGAGCTTTTGGTGATGGAATTTGAGATGGTAGGGGAGTAATGCGGCAGCTCCTGTTCTTTTTTTTAAAAAAAAAAGATATATATGCTTATTTAATTAATGCATAATTTAATTTTTTATGTCATTATTATTGATTTCCAAATAAAAAGACAAAGTGTTTACAAAAACTTGCCCACATATTTATTGAATTTTATTTATAGTTTTATAAAAATGTTATTTAATTGACAGGTTCGTTCATGTTTTATTGACATTCATTCTAATCGCCCTTCTTTCCATAATTAAAAGATATTATTAGATTAATTAAAAAAAATACTCATTACTCATGATTGAAGTCTGCCTGATTATAATAAAAATGATACACTATTCACATTTAAGACATAAATGGCACTGTCTTTTCTTTCATAACAATCAGTTTTTTGCAATAGATAGGTAAATATAGTTAGTATTAATATACAAGTGGATATAAGTTATTTTAAAACGTTGAATTGAAGGATTGGCTTTTACCTTAAAAACCCACTTTATTAAAGTTAAAAATTAAAATCTAACTTAAGTTTTAATAATTCTTCGATATTCTATGTGAAACATATTCTTTTGCGCTCAATAAATCCCAAAATTTGTCGGAAATTTTAGTGACAGTTAAAACGATGGAGCAAACTTTTTACTTCAATCCAATTGTATAGGGCCAATTTTAAACAGCTGCCAGCCCTCATGCTTAAAGATGAATTCTAACATGCAGGCTTTGTTACAATATCTCTTTTTCTCGTCTAGGCTATCGTCCGGTCGAGCCTTTCGGAAACCCCAAATTCTACTCAAGTATACCTACATACCATCCCTTACCATTTGTACGCACTGACATCGGTATGCAAAACCACGTAAGCTCCAAATTGACATCATTTGAAAAATCACTCCCACCATGCAAATCCAACTGAACTACCCCACCCCTACCCACAAAAAAAATCACAATTTTACAGAACGGAGTTACAACGTTACACTCGATCCAATCCCCAAGAGACTCGACCCAAAATACCAAAATAAAAGCACTAAACGCGCCAAAGGTAGTCACCCCCTCAGGCCACCCAAAGCGCTATCAATTTAAAGGGGCGAGAAATTTCAGGTTCTCCTGTCACCTTTCGCAGGGGGGAAGGGAGTCCGGCCGGCCAATCAGAAAGCGAGAGTGACCGGACCATCCCCAAGGGATGTATCCAAGGTAACAGCAGCCGTGTCCGGCAAGCAACAATATCTCGAGAATTGCCGGATGACCCAGAGCCGGAATGTCCGGGAGATTGTCACAGCGAGGAATGTCATTCACTACCACTCTATCTCTTTTTTATATTGCCGGACTTTGATGCCGGACCCTATCTCAATTCGTCGATGTTTTTTAGGGTCATGCTGCTTTTAAAAGTAGTTTTTCCGTGTGGGAATAAATTTGTATTTTAACCCTCCGAACGTAACACGCATATTTCTATCAATATGTGTAAGTATTGCTATTGCTAGCAATAGATACGGTCGTAAATTATTAAAGTGTAATTCACTATTTAAATGCAAAAAAATCATGTATTTTGTTTTATTATTTTTATTTATTTATTTAGTTCGTTTCATTATTTTTTTTATTTCTATAAAAACTCTAGCGATGATATCGATTGAGAGCTGTAACTGTAAAGATCGCATACTGCAAAGCGCTAAAAATAACTAAAACTCAACTCCTCGGCGCAACAGCCCATTACTGGGCCAAGGCCCCCAATGCCCATTTCAGCTTTCGTGACCTAGGGCTCTGGGGTGCTAGGCATATGTCCCGGTAAGGTGGTCAGCCTCACGCGGAACCCCCAGTGTTTAGTTACCAAGCATGCTTGGTACCCTGCACAAAGTACCCCTACTGCAAAGTGCAGTATATAATATATGTGGTACATACACCCCATGCGGAACTTGTTAACCATTTTTCAGCCGTAACGCATCTTATTTTAATAGATTGAGTAATCTACTCCGCTTTCTGCTTCAAAGATCTGCCTCAAGATGACAATTGAAAAAAATTGGAGTAGAACAGTTACCCCCATAATTTAATATTATCTGAGTTACACATACGTCATTTTTACATTATAAAAGTAGGTAGCGCAGTTTATTTTTTTAAAATCTATTTAGTCAATTATCAATCCAAAAGGATATCTAAAAAACGATTTTAAACACAGATATATAAAAATATATTAGTATTTGTGAGGATATTCTTCTTCTTTCATGTACATTTTTTTAAAAATTCTGCAATCAATTAAAAAATTCAAGTTTTAAGGATACAAATCTTTTTTTGAAACACCCTGAATAAAAAAAACTTTCTCTTTTAAAACTATGTCACAACCGAACAGCGTTTTTTCCCAGTGAGATAAACATTTGCCGCCAACGTTCACATAAACAAAAATAAATGGCCGAAAGTCCGAACATGCTACACAGCGATGGATGCTGTCGAACTGTCGGCTTACTTGAGAAAGCAGAGATTCCCTTTTTCCCTTCACAATATGTACTCTGGACAGCGACTTTTATGGCCTATTAAAAGGACTGTCAGAAACGTCAAGGGGGTGAGAGGGATTTCCGAAATGGAGTTTTAAAAGTCACTTTGGAAATACTTTCAGTTGTAAAATAGAAACATCTATCTTAAAGTATATCTTGTTATTGGCCGATAAGTATTAGGCATTCTTAATACCTTAAGTTAGTTTAAATATTTATTATTATTATATTTCGATTTTGTAAAAAATGTAAATAAAATATAATCACTGTTAAAAGATTGGCACAAAATGACTCCCCTGATCCCGAAACTTTCTAGCTGCCACCACTATTTGGTGTGGATTCATCACTTTTGCGTTGCATAAAAGGTATGGTTTTATAACAAAAGTGATTAAGCAGTGCTCCAAATAGGGAGGGGGGGGGGGGGGGCATCCAAAAAGTTCTAATATTCCGGTGCAATCCTGCACCAAACTTTTAACTCTGTAGAACTTCAAATAACACCTCTATAATAAAGAAATGTTAAAAACACATATCAATTTCCCACTAATATTTTTTAACTATTGTGGCGACGCGCTGAGATGAGAAGTACGGTAGATCGTCGGTGGCGCTCTTCGGCTGTGATCACCCGTGGTGGCGCTCTTCGTCTATGATCACCCGTGGTGGCGCTCATGTACTGGAATGCAACTACGCAAGCCCCACAGTTGAAGCAGCTCCATAAAAAGACTGCACGCCGGACTATCCCCCTCTTTTCAGTAACTTTTTACCAAGTTTGCTGCCTGCGTGCGGTGTCGAGTAATCAAATTAATTTATGTTTTACATTCAATAATAACCTTTCTTGTTAATGTGTTAATTTATAAATTTTTGTAACAAGCGTTGAAAAAGGTGGTATTTATTTAACCTAGCATTCGCATACGCTTGTACACTATGTACAATCTTTATAAAAATGTGATTGTACAACTCGAGAACCAGACTCATTTTAATTTTAAAAAAAATGACCCGCAGTGTTAATTCTTTATATGCAAATAAACATACATAACCATGACGTTAGTCTGGCTTAGACACATCCAAATTCACCCAGTCCATGCTTCCAACCAAACTCCTTAGCCTTTATTTTTAAACTCCGATCAACTTTAAAAAAAAAAAAAAACTCCACCAAATGCCCACTTTCGAGTTTAAACTCGGTGGTTTTTCCTTTAAATTGTCTGCCGCTCTTTTTTCGTTACCCTAACTGGATTGAAAAAAAAAAAAACTAAAATCCCGCGTGCCCTGTAAAACGAACCTCTGTTGAAAATAGAGGTCTCAATGTGTTTAAGGACATTTGCTGAGGCCAGTTTTATTCTACGAGTAAACCACTGCGGACAGATGTCCTTTCCGATGAACTTTTTTCTCCCCTTACATTTTAGGGATTTTGAGGGGGCGGGGGGACGTAGAGGGGATTATCAAGGAGGATTAAGGTTGGGGTTAATCTGTTTTTCAAGAGTAAATAGTGTTCGTAAAGGAAATGAAATTAAGGAAGTTTGCTTTAACGACATTATTGTCTATGACCATTTAACGTTGCTTGAGGTGGAGATGAAAGGACACATAATAAAACAAAACACATAAATAATACAACACATAAATAAACTACATCACATTTTAAAAAGAATCGATGCAAAACTCTATAATATGTTTTTAAAATGTTAGGCAATGATTTAGGAATGAAAGTTCTAATCAAAATTAAACTATAGGGGGAACCAGGGACACATGACCCAACTTGTAGTTTTCGGCTTGTAACTTTAAAAAAAAACACTATTTATGGATGTGCAAATGCAGTCAATTTATACTTTAATAAGTATTACACAATATAAATTAGTATTTTTCTGAAGTATTAACTGCAATATTAGTAAAATATAAACTATTTAAAACTTTAGTTTTGGGTCATGTATTCCTATTCATCGGGATACAAGTACGCAATGATTCAGTTGGGTTCTTTCACCATGTGGTCAGCTGACTGAAAGGAAATAAGTGATGCCACTTTCAACTCATAAAACTTTTCCAATGCTGAGAAAAACGCATTGGGCCATGTATCCTTATGGGTCAAATGTCCCTGGTTCCCCCTTCTAAATCCCAAAACTGAAATGTTTATTTAAAAGTGCACCGGCAAACCAAGTTCACTAAATGAAATAACAAGCTAGTACATCGATTAAGTGACATCTATGATCATAACCTTAAAAAATTATTTAACTTGATTACAGCTAAAATAACTATCACACCACAAGACACTGTTTCTGAGGCAAATAGTCCTTAGACTTGTTTTCACTGCAAGATATTTACTCAAAAGTTGAAACATTACTATTTTTAATGTACTCACATGTTACAAATGGTTTTAACTAAAATAAAATACTTCAACACAATTTTTTTTATTATATTATACAATTTCATTAAATTATGTGTGTTGTTGTAAAACTAACAGTGCCTAAATGTTTTATATAATACACATCCCTATCTCTTTGGAGTGGGAATTTTAAAATTACCAAGTTTAACACAGTTTACCATGAGTCAATTCCTCACCTGAACCAAGGTTTATTTCCGATTTCCAGATATGGACAGAAAAAATGACAAAAAGGCAAGAGGGGGAAAAAAAACCTCTGGAGTCTAGAGTGGACCGCTGACAAATGCCGGGATTTATGAGGATAGCGGAAGGGGCTTTTCCGCAACTTACGTTCTGATCTCGTTTGAGTCAGTCTCTTGACCAAGGGGGGGGGGGTGGGGGGTCTCAAGAGGGGTCTTGACTGACCTCGACTCCGATTGTGTGTGTGTGTGGGGCGGGGTATCATGTGACCAGCATTGTCTTTAGAAGAAGCTACTGCTATTAGGGAACTCGGTCGTCTTTTTAGGGTAGTCATTTGTTTTTTCCATTAAAAATTTAATTGATGTTATTTTAATGGTTGTAGATATTTCTACGAGGCCATTTTCCCCCGCCTCATAGTTATAATTTCAGTGATTATTTTTGGTTCAGATCAACCGTAATACCTTTTTTTCCCTCCGTTAAAAATACACAATTCACAAATGTTTTTGCTTTAAATATACAAAGTTATCCTATATATATATATAGCAAAGCCCTCGTATAGCTCTAATGCGCTGTACTTTCCACCACAGAGTAAAAACCCTCTAATTTACCATCACACAGTGAGATGGTAAAAAGTGCTGCCATCCCCCTGTGCTGTGCATTTACATTATAAAATTGCCCACAAATTTTACTGTAATTTTACAGTCATTTTTACAATATACCAATAATATTAAATGATCAACGCTTCCCAAAATCAACCTAATCCAAATATAAGAAGTTCTCGAAAAATATGCTGTAATTTTACAAAAAAAAAATTAACCATACAAAAACAAAATAATAATATTTATGGTTACTCTTAAAAAAATTAAACAACCATACAAACCCATGCCTACAAAGTTACCCCCCTCCCCGTTCCATATGTTCCCATTGTGACAATCCAACTTCAGTTACGTGAAAATCATCAGCGATGTCCAGCGATAAAGACAGAGCGATAATATCTCTGACATCTTAAAAATCTGTATAATATTACTAAGAGAATTTTTTGTACGTTTTGACTTAATCAATACTGTGAACCATTTTAACTCATATATTATTTTTGCTATATCTTTTTTTTATACTGGAAATACCAGATCAATGTTTTTGCTTTACATTTACAAAATAAAAACTTTTACTTACGTTTACAAAGTAAAAGTAGCCGAAAAATGTGCAATAATTTTACAGACAGTTTTACAGTGCACGAACAAAACCCCAATATACCAATGGTTACTCTTAAACATTAAACAATATAAACAATTAATAATATAAACCTACACTCTTAAAACAAACGAGCGGTTTTAACTCAGTGATAACCGAGTTAATTTCCCCTCCTTTCCGTGCCGATAATGCACTTCCCCTATAGGAGTGGATTTCACTCTTTTTCGGAGTGGGTAAAAGAAATAAAAGAAAACAATCTACGTCCTACACTCTTAAAACGAAGATAAACGACATAAAGACAATTTATCAATAGAAATGTGTATAAACCAATGAAATGATTGATTATTAAAACATATGAGTGAAAATGTACACTCTTAAAATAAACTAGCGGTTTTAACTCAGTCTGAGTTAATTTCCACTCCTTTCCGGTGCCGAAAATGCACTTCTCCTATAGGAGTGGATTTCACTCATTTGTTTTGTACAAGAGTGTATAGCCAACCCCCATGCCCCATATGTTCCCATTGTGACAATCCAACTTCCTGTCACACAGTTACATGAAAATCATCAGCGATGTACCCAGCGATAAAGACACAGGGCACGAAGATTAGTGTCAACTTCTCTGACATTGTCCCGCGCTAGAGAGACACGTTACGCTGTCGCGCGAGTGACAGAGTTTATCCGAGCGAGGCTGGTCATGAAACGAGATATGAGAGGAATTTGGTGGATTTATTGTTGGGTTCTTTTAGCGGGTATTTAGTGAGTTGTCAGCTAATCCGTGGGGGCCGGTGGATTAAGGCGTCATGAGCAAATAAAAATTAATATTTGGCATACTTTATTATATTTCGTTCCTGTAAACACTGGTTTTAAGTCATTTATTTTTGCTTATTTTAATCGAAATTTCGTTTTACATGAGAAAAAAAACTTTTATACGAAAATAAGTTCTTGGGCATAGAAAAAAAAACCCAGCTTTTTCCTAGTCTTAATTCACGCCATTATCCCTGTTTTAGGAGAATTTCAAGGATAAATTATACTATGTTCACTTCAAAATAATTATCGCAAAAGATTAGTTTTAGAAAGATAAATTTCCTCTAAAGATTTTTTACGCGAAAATAATGTTTACTGCACATTAATATTTCAGGAGATTGTTTCAAGGAAGTCAATGTGCTTGGTAAAATAATTTTTAAGACTCCTTTAAAACTTAATGTAATTTTTCCAAAATAAATCTTTGTATTTATTTGTAAGTTCATTGACGAGTATTTAATAACACCTACCAAAAAAAAAACTTTATATGAGATCTACTCTAGGGGGGCATGCAATTAAGGCGAACTAAAATAATATCTTTCAAGAGAGTGCTTTGGAAAGAAAGAGAGAGTCCAATCTAATATAAACCATCTCAAAGAAAGAACAATTTAGATTAATGCATTCCTCAGTTCATTTATACTCCTTAAGAAACAACAGTCTGACATTGATTTCAAAATGGTAGGCATTGATTCTCTCTGTGTAGTGCTACACCAGTTGCTACCTTTTGCAACAGATGGCGCCACAAATGCTGAACGATTTAACGCCTGATGATTCGAACTAACGCAAAAATTGCATTTTCGACTTTTTTTTTTCTTCTATTCTTATTATTTCTGGCCCAATCTTTTAAATTTAATTACAGGGAAAAAGGAAAAGCACTGCTTTTATTTAAAAGGAATAAATTTTTATTATTATTTTGGCAACGCTACCATTCTATCGCGCGAGATTACGAATTTACATCACGCAAATTCAATGGAGAATTTTAACGAGATTTCCTAAATTATTTGTCTGTACATACATATATTTAGATTAGAGATTGGAGAATTCTTTTATTTTATATTAATGGTAGCAAGTCTAATAAAATTGTTCTGCAATGGAATAAATAAAAGAACGTTGCAGGAAAGTTAATAGGTAAGTGGCAGAAGAAAATCTCGGTAAGTTTATTTAGTATTCAATTTTTATTTTTATTCTATTCTAAAATAGAATAATTGAAACGGTTTTAATTTGGAGGAACCGCTTCGTATGTAAATTTTGGCGATTTTTGTTAGTTTTAAAAACTTGCCGCAGAATAATAGAACGAAGGTTTCATTAAAAACTTTTTGTTTGGAAATATTTTATAATCCGTTTTTATAATTCGATACACGTACATGAGGTAAATTAAAACTTGGCATTAGGAAAACTTAATTTTTCTTTACCCCATTAATATAAAAACATAGATTCACACAAAAGTTAAAAGCAATTTAAAGAAAATTCTCATTTTTAAGGAATTTTTGCGGAGATCATTTCGAGAGGGGAGGGTGATATGTGAAGAAATATAGAAAAAGTTACTCTTTTATTGTTGTTAATTTATTTATCAAATATTTTTGTTTATCATAATTTGATATTTTTTTAAAACTGTAAAGAGCATTTTTAACTACATAACCTAATGTTTTGTAATTTTGTTTTACACCAAAAAAAGTTTTTCAAAAGTAAAAAACTCCCTTTTTAATTATAAGTTAAGATTTTATAATTTTTTACCATTATTATTGAAATATGTTTTTATTATTCTGATTGTTTAGATTTTATATTACTTTACATGAAAATATTTACCCACCATAAAAACAAAATTCTTAGGCATAAATCAGTAACACAATCAGCATGTTTTGAAAAATCGCCACAACGAATTTTTATGACAATTTTTATTTAGAATTAAATATTTCCATTTTGAGTGAGTGAATTGACCAACTTTTGCGAGTATGAGATAAAGCAGGGGGGGGGGGGGGGGGACAATAATCTTCTTCTAATTCCAAAATAATGCAAACCAATTCCAATCGCAACAAGAAAAATGCACAAAAGAACGAAAAAAATTTATTTAATTCCAACTTTTCACTCAAAAAATCGGCAAAATGAAGCAAAATTATTCAAACTGTCCCATAACCTAACAATAAAATTAGTTGAAATCCAACTTTTCACTCAAAAAGATCGGTAAAATGAAACAAAATTATTCAAACTGTCCCATAACCTAACAATAAATTAGTTGAAATACAACTTTTCACTCAAAAAGATCGGCAAAATGAAACAAAATTTTCAACTTTCCCTAACCCAACAATAAAATTATTGAAATAATTTTTCATTTCAAAAAGATCGCAATGAAACGAAAAATTTTTCAAACCGCCCATAACCCAATCACCAAATTTGGGAACCAAACGTGTTTCACTCAAAAAGATCAGCACATTGAAACAAAATTATTCAAACTGTCCCATAACCTAACAATAAATTAGTTGAAATCCAACTTTTCACTCAAAAAGATCGGCACATTGAAACAAAATTTTTCAAACTGTCCCATTAAACCTAACAATAAAATTAGTTGAAATCCAACTTTTCACGCAAAAAGATCGGCAAAATGAAACAAAATTTTTCAAACTGTCCCATTAAACCTAACAATAAAATTAGTTGAAATCCAACTTTTCACGCAAAAAGATCGGCACATTGAAACAAAAATTTTCAAACTGTCCCGTTAAACCTAACAATAAAATTAGTTGAAATCCAACTTTTCACTCAAAAAGATCGGCACATTGAAACAAAAATTTTCAAACTGTCCCATTAAACCTAACAATAAAATTAGTTGAAATCCAACTTTTCACGCAAAAAGACCGGCAAAATGAAACAAAAATTTTCAACTCTTCCCTAACCCAACAATAAAATTTATTTAAAATAATTGTTTCATTCAAAAAGATCGTCATAATGAAACGTGATGTTTCAACCCGCCCCATAACCCAAAGGTGCCGACCCCAATGGGACACAAAACTGTTACATACACTCGGAGTGAGAAGAGAAACCCATAAAATAAACGCACGCGCGACATCTTTCAGACATTTGCGGGTGATGTTTATTATTATGTTAATAGAACAGTGTTGATATTTTAATGTTTTTTTTTAATAGTAGTTTGTTCTTCATTTATGAATTAAAATCAAAGTAGGATAAACATGGCAAAATAATTGCCGATTAATTATTAAAAATAGAATTAAATATGTAAACAAAAATTAAATTTAAATTTTGAAATGTGGTTTTAGATAAGTGCGTACCACTTTAACATTTTTTGGTTTTACTTCTATAAAGCCACTACAAATATTCTAAGAATTACCACTTTTTAAAAGCTTCTTAAACACAATCTACTACAAAATTTATGCGCATTTGTGAAGGGAAAAATTTACTAGTTTTAATTTAATATGCAGAAATCATAATTTTAAAACAGCGGTTTTATTTAATGAAGCAATATTTAGGCCAACAATTAAAAAAAAAGCAAATGCAATTAAATTGAATGAAACCGTAATATATTGAGTATAAAGGTTAATTTACGAAAAAAGTCTAAATCTGAATAATTTTGTAGATATTTTTTTGTTGTACACTGTTAAAAATGTTGTGCTTGGTTTCACCATGATATTGGTTCCTAGAAGCTGCAACGGCTGTGTGGTGAAATGTTTCTCCTTTTTTTCGGTGTTTGGTTGAGCCATTTTTCTGGATTTGGAAACAAAAACCTGAGAAATGGTTCAACCGAATACCAAAAATATGGTTAAACGTTTCACCACACAGCCGTTGCAGCTACTAGGAACCAATATCATGGTGAAACCAAGCACAACATTTTTAACAGTGTATAACTTATCCTAAATGAAGTGCCTTTCTTTCCCTTTAAAATTAAGGATACATCTTTTACTTGATTAATTTAATTTATGTAAAAGGATTTTTTTTCTATAATTATTCTACTCTACCATAAAAAAATTACTACTCACGTTACTATAAACGAGTAAGAAATATCGTATCGTTCTCATGCGTCTCCTATTGGGGTCGTCGGCTCCATTTGCAAAATGGCCGCCACGCGGGATGATGGCCACTTTTACAACTTCCGCTCGGGTTTGGGACGCATCATTTCACACTCCCCCATGTGAGAGAAAATATTAAGTTACACCTCGGACATCTGTCACGACGGGGGAGATGATGATCATTGTTCATGTTTCATTGTTCAGCGTGTGTTATTAGGGTAACATTGACATTTAACAATTTCTTATTTACCATTTCATCATTTGAAGAGCTCAAGTGCAAAACAAGTTAAATCACTTTTTGGAAAAAATTGTGTTGGTTAGCTTTTCATACAGGTATTGTAGGAAGGGATCCACCAACATTTTGATTTGCACAAAAAAAGTGACTTTTGACAAAAGGTGAAAACTTTTTTTGTGCAAATCAAAATATTGGTGGATCCCTTCCTACAATGCCTGTATGAAAAGCTAACCAACACAATTTTTTCCAAAAAGTGATTTAACTTGTTTTGCAATTAAGCTCTTCATTTATTATTAATAATATTTTTTTCATTTATTAACAATTTTATTGATTTTTTAAAATATATTTACTATTTCATTTATATTTTCATTCATTAACAATTTCATGTTGTTTCATTAATAAACAGATTCATTTATTTATTCATTTTCAAACATTCATTTATTTTCTTTGATCAATATGAATAAACGAAGATTCTGTTGTAAATTTTCAAAAATTCCATTATTATTGCGATGGGAATTTCTAAGAGATAATTTACTTCATAAACTAATGTTTTATTGTTCAGCGTGTGTTACTTAGATAATTGATCATTTAACAATTTTATTTATATTAACAATATTTGTTATTTTGTCCTTTCAAACTTTCATTTATTTTCTTCGATCAATATAAATTATTTGTATTTGGTAGTAAGTTAAAAAAAAAATTATTAATCGGATGAGAATTTCTAAGCCAATTTACAGTATAAATATGTTTATTGTTAACTTTGTGTTATTAGGATCACATGGATCTTTTAATAGTTTCACTGTTTTTTCATTTATTTCATCATTTCAAACTCAGTTTTTTCAATCAATATGAATTAACGGGGATTTGGTGCTAATTTTTCGCAAAATTTCATTATTTGCAATGGGAATTTTTAGGAAGCAATTTGCTGTATAAAAATATGTACACATTTTTAACATGTTCCTATATTATATCAAATTAAGGGAATATGCTTTAATAAATAGATACATTGATTTAAAAGACTAAAGTTTGACTAAAATAGAAATTTTTTAAGTCATTATTAAAATTAAAATTTACACTCGTAAAACAAAAGAGTGAAATCCACTCCTATAGAGGAAGTGCATTTTCGGCACCGGAAAGGAGCGGAAATTAACTCAGACTGAGTTAAAACCGCTCGTTTATTTTAAGAGTGTACATTTTCACTCATATGTTTTAATAATCAATCATTTCATTGGTTTATACACATTTCTATTGATAAATTGTCTTTATGAAAAAAAAGCGCACAATATTAGTCTTCAAATTCATTGGAAATTCCATTTAACTCAAACACGATTTCAAATGATCGATACAATTTTTACCTTTTGTATATAACTTCGAGAAATGAAGTTGTTATTATTTTTAACGACATTACCTTGAACGGACAATGTTTAGTCGAGAAGAGAGCGTCTGGATTTCAGCGAAAAGTCATCATGACAAGCATAAGTACAACAAAAATCGCCATCCGATAGGGTTAAAGTTTAACACAATTCGAATTATCAGTCAATGTCAAAACAGAAAAAAAACAGAGAATAAAACAGGAAAGGGGGAGGGGGAGCGGAGGATATAAAATGCAAATAATAAAGTTTAAATAAAAAAAAAACGTTTCTGAAACTGAATAATTTCCGAGAAAAGAAAACAGCAAATACGGTCGATTAACAAAGCTAAACAACTTGAGTGGTATTACAATTATTCCACGCTGTTCAATATAAAAACGATGAAAATATCTCAGCACACAAACCAGCGTGTCTTTCCTTCCATAAGGCAGGATATACGTCTCATCGACTACAATATCCAGCAATGCGCTTAGTTTGATAAAGAGCGTAACTGACAATTATTTCTGTTACGATTATTATGGACCCGGATCGTATTCTCGAGTGCTCAGCAGTTAATCCCAGATATTTTACAACTCGGTATTGTGCATAGATATCATAGTTAAAGTATTAGATTGGCAGATCACGTGACCTCCAATGCTAACGACGGGACGCGCATGGAGACCAGAATAAGAGGGCAATTTGGCCAGTGTTGCCACCCCATTAAGGAGAAAAATACTACGAAAAAATACAGTTTAATTATAAAATTACAAAAAAAATACCATAAAAATACTAAAAAAGCGTTTCACGTATTTTTGACACTAAAAAGATTCCAAAATGCTAGTATTTTTATGGTATTTTTTTTGTAATTTTATAATTAAACGGTATTTTTTCGTAGTATTTTTCTCATTAATGTGGCGGCAACACTGGCCCATTTGCCCTCTTATTGTGGTCTCCATGCGCGTCCCGTCGTTAGCATTGGAGGTCACGTGATCTGCCAATCTAATACTTTAACTATGATATCTATGGTATTGTGCCACTGGCTTCAGAACTTCGAGAGGTCCCCTACAGCAGTCAGCACAGATGTATTGGAACTAGCTGATATAGTTTTAAAGTCAAGCGTGGCAGGCCATTTCATTGTCTGTGGACACGATAAAAAAAATATGTTTCAAGATTTTATCAATATTTTTAGTTTCTAAATGTGTTGATTTAGGTGAAAACAATAGGGGTGTAAAATACCACACGACTTTAAATTATAGATAGAAGATTCGTGATATTTTACCCCAGTTTTATTAGTTTTCGGTTTGGCTGAGTCAACGTTTTGATTTGGGATTATCTTCTGTATTATGAAGTTACAGAATGGCTGGACGAGGACACTTCCTGTGAATGTAACCTCCGCAGCTTTCAAGTGAGTTCACTTGAACCGAGACCACTGCCAGACCTTCAATAACCCTCTGAGTGAGTAGGATAGTTATAAATGGCTAAATAAATTTTAACAATGGCAAGAAGTAAGTAATGTAAAGTTATATTATGTACATTGTTGGACTTTGAAAAGACTATGGACTATTCGCAAGAACGACTAAACACAGGATTTAACGCTTGCGAAAGGACGAGAATTATGAAAAGTTTTTTTATTGTTTAGATTTTTTTAAATTTATGTAGATTAATATTTAGGAAACATCTGGATCAGGATATTAAAGTTTTCTAATAACACTGGACAACCAACATCTAAAAAAATTTCTGAGACTGAGATGAAAGTACCCAATTCTGAATGATTTCAACGTGATAAGCTTTGGATACCCAAAGAAGGATATCTGAAGTGTAAACTTTTCTTCACTGAATGAGTTTTAAAGTTAAGTTTTGGCTTCGTTAATTAACGGGTTTATTTAAACAAAATTTAATTGCGCAGTAGATGGTTTAAAAACACCCCTCAATATTTTAAATGTTTAAATTTGATTAAATTTTTAAAAACAATAAATTTTTAAAATTTTATATGTGTGGCTGGAAAACTGACGACTGGTTGACGGGTTTTATAAGTATGCATCCTACAGGTGGGTAAATGACAACAGTATAATCATATTTTATTTTACTTATTATACTAATAATACTTATTGATTTTACTGTTACTTACTCAAAATCTGTCAAATACCAGATACATCTTTTCCAAACCGCAGCCGCGAAGTATCCCGTGGCTTTATTTTTGTCGCAAAAGGGGTGGAACCGACACAAATGTTTTTTCGACCATCGGAGGAAGACACTTAAAATAAATATACATTTTGCATTTTTATTTTTCATTACGTTGTTGTCCCTTTCCCTTCGATCTATCTTTCTCTCTCTCTCTCTCTCTCTCTCTGGTTAAGCAAACACACGTTGAGAAAAAAAAAAGTTCTCCGAAATCAAGGCAGACACGGGGGGAGGACTGCCTACAATGCGTAACATTGGCGAAAAATAAAAACTTATCGTTGTACATGAACATTAATCATTTTCATACTGTTGGAGTAGGAGGTGGTTAAGATGTAATTTTTGTGTTCTACATCAAAAACAGCTTGACCCTGATTGATATTTAACTCTATTAGTCCCCAATTAAATTTTACTAGCGTACTAGTAATAATTATGTAGAAAAAGTATTTATATTTTAATCAATTAATTTTTTTAGCCCAAAAATGCCAATAATTTTCATTGTCAACCTATTTATTTTGCAAATACGCCAAAAAATTACAAATTAAATTATCAATAGAATGTAAAGTTAGACGAACACGATTGTGTATTTAACCCTTTCAGTCCCAGTGATGCCATTTGGCATCATCATGTTTCTGATCATAATTTTAAAAAATAATAGGGCTGGCATCTATTGGGATTAATAAAAAATATTTTCTAAAAGAAAAAAGTTTAAAGAATCGAATGATGTGCTTTTTGATATTATAAATGGCTATAGAAGATCAGAAAAAAAAATTATAAAATGAAGATGCCAAATTGTCATTGGGACTGAAAGGGTTAAGGGCTCAAAAGGGTTTAATAACAGCTTGTCTTGACTGCGTTAGAGTCAAAACAAGTACGGAGCATACTCAAAAATACTACTTAAAGATTAGGACTGGTGTAATCAGGACTGTGGTGAAGCACTAAACATACACTATAAAAACCAAATGAGCATATATATACTGCTAAAGTCAGTTCATTTCAAACAACAAGAGTCACAACAACAATTATAATTTCCTCACCATCCCTTTCTTCACCAATCCTGCTTAAATATATAGTATAAGGTAACACCAGAAGCCGGTTTACATAAAATAATAACACGGGACACGTTTTACACTTCCAAGAAACACGAAACTCTCCGGTAGGTATAAAGACAGTCTACTGATGGGGAGTCCCGTCTTTGGGGAAAAATTATAACTTATATTTCGAAGGCAATCATTACTTTGTGGTAATGTGCGAGGTGGGATATCTCGCGGATGGGGTGTTGAAAGTATACAAAAGCAAATATAGATTGCAGCGTGAGGGGAAATCTGGCGTAACTTAAAAGTTTATGAGATTCTACTCAATTAAAATCTCTAAATATATGTGTTAAATTATGAGATTGCAGAAGCGTTGGTGGTGATAGATTTGGCACTGTTTGCCGATATTCGATGCTTAGCTTATTATTATTTTTTTTTCATGTACAGTCCCTGGACAAATTATTAGACGCACTGCAAGATTTCATGTAACAATCAATGATGAACAAAACACTTTTAGAAGGACATTTGTGTTCCTAAACTTATGCTATTGAATAGAAAATACTATCTGCTATACTTAATACATATATCGACATCTTTTTTAATGCTGTGGTATTCTTTGGTAAGTTTTCATCATTACTAAAAAAATACAGTACTTTTAATAATTTGTCCAGGGACTGTATGTCTTTGGAAGGCGTTTCACGTGTTAAAATATAACGTAGGACAGTGTTTAACGTTTGACAAAAATATCAAACATATTTTGGCAATCAACTTTGAGTAAGGGATATCAGTAGCATAAAACTACCCATCCCATCATGTATAGGAGAGTCTTCCGAAAGGTCATTTTGTCGGATACGTCACTTTTCCACGTATCTAAAATTATAGAGTTCACAACGTGTCGCCGCTCAGTCGTCTTCATCAGAAGGGTATTTTTTAATAATTTGGTGTGGATAGGGTGTGCATTTTTGTTTATGTATTATTATTTACGGGAAGTAGGGGTTTGCAGTAGCGTGGGAGTATTTTATGTAGTGGATTTGAAAATGGATTTTTGCTGCTGTCTATTTCACAGTTATAGTTAAAGTTTAAAAAAATTAGACCTTGGGCTATTGTTTTATAAAAAAAATCGTTGTACACTCTTAAACAAACGAGCGGTTTTAACTCAGTCTGAGTTAATTTCCACTCCTTTCCGTGCCGAAATGCACTTCTCCTATAGGAGTGAATTTCACTTTTTTCGGAGTGGTAAAAGAAATAAAAGAAAACAATCTGCGTCCTACACTCTTAAAACGAGCGGTTTTAACTCAGTCTGAGTTAATT
Organism: Oedothorax gibbosus; assembly: GCA_019343175.1. Classification (NCBI taxonomy): domain Eukaryota; kingdom Metazoa; phylum Arthropoda; class Arachnida; order Araneae; family Linyphiidae; genus Oedothorax; species Oedothorax gibbosus. Next base: position 716,813 of record CM033278.1, on the reverse strand, counting down.
TCCACTCCTTTCCGGTGCCGAAAATGCACTTCTCCTATAGGAGTGAATTTCACACTTTTGTTTTAAGAGTGTATACTGTAGTAATCTGACTTTTATTCCCGTTCATACCTAGAATAAGTTACACTCTTAAAACAAACGAGCGGTTTTAACTCAGTCTGAGTTAATTTCCACTCCTTTCCGTGCCGAAAATGCACTTCTCATATAGGAGTGAATTTCACTCTTTTTTGGAGTGGGTAAAAGAAATAAAAGAAAACAATCTGCGTCCTACACTCTTAAAACGAGCGGTTTTAACTCAGTCTGAGTTAATTTCCACTCCTTTCCGGTGCCGAAAATGCACTTCTCCTATAGGAGTGAATTTCACTCTTTTGTTTTAAGAGTGTACATACTAGTAGTTTTGAGTTGTTGGTAATAGAAGGCAATTTTAAATTATTTAAAGGTAGAGTACCATACTTTGCCAAATGGTGCATAGTTTATTATACTAAAGTGCGCCACAAGCCTCATTCAACCTTAAGGGGGCGCGCTGGACCGCGGGTCTCCAAAGCAAAGTGCATCAGTGTTAATCCTATGGAGAAAAGAATATTTTCTCTGCCACATTTCTCCGGCTGTATGGAATATTTTTACAAGCGGATTTTTTATGCGATAAATGTGGCTGACTTACAGGTCCCGACCTTCCCACTTTTTGAAATTGGTTCGAATATTTTTTTTTTAATTTTCAATAAATAATTTTACACAAAATATTCGAAGTAACTAAAATTAGTTTATTTATGCTAAAAGTTCTTCAAATATACGGTTTTTATATAAATGTGTTGTATGAAAAAGCGGCTAAAATTTCCAACTTAAAAAAAAAGGTTCGTACAATTCACACACTGTCTCTAAAACATATCCCCTCGAAATAAATGTGTGGCACGTACACATACATACGGAAGGGTCGCCTCCTACATTATTTAATTCATCAGTCCAGCAGGTGAAACTATTTTTGCTTATTGTAAAGATAGTCTTAAGTTGTTGCTAATATAAGCTGATATAAGTATATAGATGTCTTAAAGCCTAGTCCATATCTAAAAGTGTAGTCCAAATGTAGTGGGCCAGAAACCAATCTTAACAAAAGGTATGTTATCATTCATGCTTAAAATTTCTTTCAAATATATGCAATTTTTTATGAAAGTGTGGAGGTGGCTCAAATTTGCATCTTCAAAAGGGGCTTATACAATTGATACGGTATCTATAAAACATATTCCCTCACTTCTGAAAGTACAAGCTGAAGTAAAAAAGCCCGTAGGATTTTTATTTTCCATAGATTTCCCAATATTATTCAGTATGGCAGCAAAACCTGTGCGCGGCGCGTGCTCATGCGTACACACAGATACAGAAGGGTCCTCCGCACATGATTTCATTATGCGACAAGAGGGTACAAATCCAATTGAGGGGGGGGGGTGCACCCTCCAGCGAACGTTTTTATATGTATTTTCCGGGCTTTTTTATTCTCTTTTATTGTTATTACTATTACCTAGACATTGTTGTTTCTCTTGGCTTTATGCAATAAGTTGGTACCCGAGGGATCGGATACTATTTTTTTTCTTTCTTTTCTGCTCTGTTCTTGTCGTACGTTGTGAAAGTGTATCGGCAGATCAAATGCTCGAGAGTCGTGTTCAGAAATTTTTATGTATTTTTCTCTGTCTTCCCCCCCCCCCAACTTTCTGTCATTTTTTGCGTGTTTTTTGGGGATGTGTATCGGTGTGTGGTTTGTATTTGGGAGGTGTATTTTGAAAGTGTAGAAGCCCAGTGGCTGAAGTGGCAGCGCTTTACACTGCCATGACACAGGTACGGGTTCGAATCACTGCCCGATATGGAAAGGTTCACTCATCCTTCTAATGAGTCGATAAATTGATAACCACGCATGCTTGGTATACAACTAATTTGGGATTGTGATTATAGTACTCAGTGAGTTGGGAACTAATCCCTGGGAATTGACCACCTGACCAGGACATACACTCTTAAAACAAAAGAGTGAAATCCACTCCTGGAAGTGCATTTTCGGCATCGGAAAGGAGTGGAAATGAACTCAGACTGAGTTAAAACCACTCGTTTGTTTTAAGAGTGTATACTTTGCTCCCAGAGCACTTGGAGAGCTGAAATAGGCACAGTAAGCCTTGACTCGCCACTGAGCTTAGTATAGTTGATTTGAAAGTGTAAGTCTGTTTAGTGGTAGTTACAGTTTTAACACTTTCTAGTTCCTCCCTCCTGCTTTCTCTATATCGTCTTATGAATGCCTTAAATCTGACTATTGGGTTTGTTGACAATAATCTGGGAAGCAACTATAATTTATTTTATGTAGAAATGAAATTTGGCCAAAATGCAGTCAAAAATTACAAAAACCACAACGGCTCACTTTTCTTTTAATTTAATCATAAAAGTTATAAACTCTTGCTTTCATAAAAAAATAGTTCTTACACATTTTAATTTAAATATTGACAAATTTAATCCCTTTCTTTGACTTCCAGAAATTCAACTGTATATATAGCTATTCACATTATCGAAATCACTAAACATTAATTTGATAATTTACTATTTATGGATAAAACCCATCTCTGCCTTAAACTAATATTTTGAAAGTCAGTTTCAACACGAAGTTAAAAAACAGCGGGGATGAGAAAAAGTTTTTCTTAGATTAAAATAAAAAATGATTTACGAGGTAGAATAATATGTATTTCAAACAAGTTAATAAGTATGAATTTAATGAATCATTAAAATGTTAGGGTGTTGCATAAGGTGTTTTGGAAAACTTAAAAGATTATTAGTAGCTGTATATTTATTCTAACAAATTATATTTTCAAATAGTGACTCGTTTAGACATAAACTAAATATTTAAATGAATAACTGTTAGTTAATTGACATAATGCTATTAGAATCCAAACACTGTAAAATTAATTAACAAAAATTGTATTGTATGAAATAACTTTTGAATAGAATATTACACGGTCTTACCAAGCACGGTCTTTTATAATCCAAACAGTTTTTACTTGTTACCTATCGTTTGGTTTATAGGTCAAATAAAAGTTTTCACAATATTTACAATAACAAAAAAAAAGGCATAACATTAAAAGTTAATTAACATTTCGTCGACATTGTAAATTCTGACTGTTATGAATGATATTACATTTGAATCCAAATAGTTTTATATTGGATAAAAATGACATCATTCTGTCTGCATTTAATGTAATTCCATCGCAGGATATTATCCCACGACTAAAACTAGCGACACAGGTCATAATTGAAATAATTGTATGTTCATATCAACAACAAATTATGTAAATTGAAAATGTGAAATAATGGTAAGATTGATGATTTTTTTGCTGATAATTACATCGCTTTTTTATGTCAAAATAATGACCAACTCCGAACTACCCACTTAACGCACGCCTACTGGGCTACAATCTAATGATTACTTCTGAATTAAAAATTAAAAAAGCGTAATGTCATTGACAGTATTGTATTGAGTATTTCTGACTAAATTAGAAACCTTGGCATGCTGTAATATCTATAGAGAAAACAAAGTACTTGAAAACTGAGCTTTAGTAATTGGCAGTGTACACTCTTAAAACAAAAGAGTGAAATTCACTCCTATAGGAGAAGTGCATTTTCGGCACCGGAAAGGAGTGGAAATTAACTCAGACTGAGTTAAAACCACTCGTTTTAAGAGTGTAGGACGCAGATTGTTTTCTTTTATTTCTTTTACGCACTCCGAAAAAGAGTGAAATTCACTCCTATAGGAGAAGTGCATTTTTGACACGGAAAGGAGTAGAAATTAACTCAGACTGAGTTAAAACCGCTCGTTTGTTTTAAGAGTGTAGAGCTAGAGAGAGCCACCTAGAAGCTGTCTCAAGGCTAAAAGGATATGTCTCTCAGTTACAGAGAATTTGTCGAGTCTGCAAAGGCTTAATACATCGAAAGCATCTTCGTTAGAAAGAAAAAAAATATTAAGTCTTCAAATAAATAATTAAAAAGTCAAATTTTTAGGGATAAAAGAAAGAGGGAAATTCGTATATTTTATGAACCAAAGAGACAAACATGTTCATTTTATTTGTACAAATCCTTTTCAATAAAATTTACTTACATGTCATTTAACCCTTAAGGGATACAGAGGTATACCCTTTCACCTGACTGTCAGGTTTTCCAGCAAAAAACAATTTTATAAATTTACAAATTTAATAATTTCATTAAATTTAAAGCATGGAGGAGCCGTATATATAACCATCAACTACGGAAATATAAAAAAATTAAGAAATTTAATTTTGAGTTTAAAAAAATTAATTTAAATCTCATGCAGTGATAAAAACTTTACATTTCAGCCATCCTTCAGAGGGAAGAACTGTTCTACAGCTGTTTTATGAGATTAAAATTTCAACAACCAACCGCAAAGCTAAAGTGCTAAATCATCAACACTCATTTTGGAGGCAACTTATTTTTCCCACAGAGCCCATCTTATACAAAGTTTCTAAACCGACAACCCTTTCCAAAAAAAAAAAAAAAATCTCCTCCACACTCCCCGCCAAAAGGTGGAAAAGAAACCTCAAAGATAGGATCAGAAAAGTTCGAAAAGAGAATAAAGAAGAAAAAAACCAAATGGAAAAGAAACCACAAAGTCGAAAACCTCAAAATGCTCGCGACTTGCGCTTAAAAACAAAAGAGGGGGGAGTTTAGAACTTCTGTTGTTCTTTTCGTTTGTCTGGCTTTGATCCGAACCATCGAATAAAAAAAAAAGGGGGGGGGGGGGGGGGGGGAGTAGCTCATTTCCGTTCGAAACGTATCGCTTCCCGCGCGTCCTTTCCACGGGTTGTCGACACTTTTTTTATGTTCAAAAACATCTTTTTCTCTTTCAGTATTTAAAAAGAAACCCCCTTGTTTGCTTGTCTAACGATGTTCCATTGTGATCTAATATTAACTAATATTAAATCATGGAGCTTAGGTTAGAAAGAGTACCAAAGGTACCAAAAGTATAGCAGTGGAAACAACATTTAAACCCCGCGGGGAAAAAAGGATGCAAAAATAAACCAAGTGACGGGAGAACGAAAAAGTGTCATACCTGGCAACTTAGCACCTGCATGTGCAAAAAAGGTTTAAAAAAATTTAATAATAAATTTAGAATACATTTTTCCAGTTAGGATTGTTCTATTAGTACGCAAAATTAGATTAGCACAATGTAGTAGTTTTTGTAAAAGTCGCAGTATCACCCCCCCCCCCCCCCATCCCTGCTAATTGGGATTTATCGAACATTCTATTGACAATAAGCATTAAAATCATGGGACTAACAGCCAGAAAACAGGCTATATCCCCATTATGGAATAGGGTTAGTGAGCTTCTACTTCGATTCCTTCTCTACGGTCGAATGACGTTGGATTGTGATCCTTTGAAAAAAAGATGAAATTTCTCCTTTTTTTTATATTAATGTTGTATTAGGAGTAATGTTGTGGCATTAGAAGAAAAACCAGGTTTTTCTTGAATGAAATGTCGATGATAATCGCTGCGTGTTTTATTTTACTATGAATGAAGGTTTCGTAGAAATGATACGCTTCCCAAACCCACAACAAACGAGTTAGTTTTTTTCCCCCTTTCCTATGCTTTTTGAAACATTTGTTGGAAATGGGCAGGTTTCTATTGTACGTGGGGAATGGAGACTTTTGTGTTACATTTTATTATTTAAAAAAATGTTTTTGTTTCTTACAACTCGTTTTAAACTGCCTTTAATATCAACACATGTATTTGTCATAATGCCATAGTAAATGGTATGTAAAACTATCAGAGCGAAGTTTAAATTTGATAGCTTTAAAGTATCGGACTTTTTCTGTTGGGAATTAATGTATAATGTTTCTAGGCTTGATGTTGATATTGTGTTCGATAAAATTATCTCATTTTCGAGAAGTTTTAAACGAGTTAACTATTTTAAATTGTATATAGATAAAAGCATTGATTTATAATCAACGTACGCATATAAGCAAATATATCGGTTATGTTGTAAAAAAATTTCTTATATTTCTTATAAATTATACACGTGATAATATTTTTATCTGCTATGTTTGATATTTTAAAAAGTCATTACAGGCAAAATATTTAACTTTTAAATTTTAATACTTTGCCTTCTATGACTAAACCAAACATCGTACGGGTACGCATTTGTTTAATTTTTTAATTTATTTAAAAACATTTTTAAAAAAATAAAGAACAATTTTTTTGTACATCTGAATTATCAGAATTTCATGATACAAAGTATATAAAGTAAAAAAAAATTCAGAGAGTGCCTCATTGTGTTAAAAAGTTTACATGTAAAGCAAAACCGCATCACATTTATCCTGGGTGTACGGTTTAGCCCCGCTGTACGGTTTAGCCCCGCTCTCCCTTATACAACTCAACTAATCTTATCTAGATGAACTCGTTAATGTTAATTTCCACGTTAATTATGCAAAACAGTTCCCTGTATAGAGAGACCTTCGGACTATCGGTTTAAAGACTTAGGATTGGTGAAATATTAGAGCCTTAAATTAAGTAACCAATAGAGCTTGCCAATATATCCATGAAAAACTGAGATTCCCCTTCCTATCATTGTTGGCAACTCCACGCACATTGTACACTTCCTTACACTAAACTTCCTTAATGTTTATGAGTTATGGAGTATTTGCAAGAGTAGTTAATGTCTTTAGTGTATATTCGGCCGTTTACCTGCACACGGAAGCACAAAGCATGTTACAAGTATCATTTTACTCAAATTGCTACATAAGCAGTGCCAACGCAGAAATGCATTCCTCCGTTTTTTGAATAAGTATCCCTGTCGTCGCTTCTCTAATCACTTAGCTGGCACGTAGTCCATATTCAATTTTTCTCAATGTCTATTGTGTTTTCGGATCCATCTTGCCTAATTGTCAGTTAAGTCAGAACGAAAATAAAAAATGCTGGGCGCCATTAGTTTGTCACGTCACGTTGGAAAACAATGAGATCAATTGATGATGTTTCAGAAGACGTCCAGGATTTTTTTTTCATTCGAATAAGAACAAAATTTCTTTAGAGAAGGACTTTGTAATCAAATAATGACGTCATTTAAGTTCATTCTGACTAGTGACAAACAAACCGTGAGATAGCGCCAATCATTTTTCGCCAAATTTTTAAAGTTATTCATGGTCAGAGTAGACTCATCTCTCTACGTCAAGTATAAAATAGTAACCCGTGCAAAGGCCCTTTTTTGTAGAGGTATGTTTTGTAAATCCTGTCCAAGAATCGCAATACTATGTTGAATCCAGTGTTATCCAGTCCAGGAAACGCAGCAAAGCAACGAACTTCATATGCGTAACTCAACTATTAGCCTGAGAGGAATTGAAGGCACGAAAAAAAAAGCCAAGGTCCCCTTGTCTTGATCATGGGCATAAACTTAGGAAGAAAAGGAAATTTAAGTATTAAATATAAGCAAATGCGGGTTGACAGTCATATGGGGGGGGGGGGGGGGGTCCAAACTGCCTTGTAGTTGAGTCACTACACGTTATAGTCGGAAGAGACTCTGAAGGTCTGTAGTCGTCTATGAAGAAATGTTTCTTTCCGTCGCACTGCAAACTATGTTATGCGGCGTATTAAATATAAGAAATTGAGTTGATAATCGTGGGCCATATAGTCCATGATAGTCGCTGCCATGTTGTAGTCGGCGCATATAATGATATGTGTCCGCGTGTGGGTATAATATATTTCCGCCTCACAGAAAGCCATATCGCATGGCCTAATCAATGTAAGAAAATGAGGTAATAGTTCGTGAGCCATGTAGTAGTGGGCCATGTAGTCTCTGATAGTCACTGTCATGTAGTAGTCGGCGCCTGTGTGGCGAAATGTATATTTCCATCGCACCGAAAGCCATATCGTGTTCCTCTCGACAGTTCGACAAAAGGCAAAAGCCGCCGCTTGACGAAGCAGCTCTCAAGCTCTTGGTCATCCGCTGGCACGTGTGGCATCCTAAGCGTGTGTATTTTTTCCACATTGTCTTTTCTTTCTTTTGCCTTTATTTTTGTTTCGCGCGAGTATTTCGGGGGGAGACAATGCCGTCCGGTTCTAATTATGTTTCGGGCGCCCCCCCTCTGAAAATTTTTACTTCCAGAGAGAGGGAAAGTAAGAACAAAGGAACCGAGTGTGTGCGGATGTGTCGCGACGTGCGCGGAAAAGTGAAGTACAGGCAAAAAGACAACATTTCAGGAGAGTCACCTAAAGATAAGATTTTCCATTAAATTTCATAAAAAAAGGAATCATGTCTCTGCTAACCAGTGTTGTATTCATCAAAAGTAGCATAAGGTAAAGTGTACAGAATTTAAAAAAAAAGGTGTACTCTTTTGGATGAGTATTATAGCCTCTTTTGGTACAGTGGAGAGGATGGGTAACTTGAAATGTAATGAATGGGTAACTTGAATGGTAACTTGAATTGAAAATGTAGGAAATGTGTACAAAGAATTGAAGTCGCCAACTGTATGGCGACTGTTGTACAGAACTATTTTCAAATTTCGCATTTATTAATATTTTTAATACATTAATGATATTGATAATATATTAAAGTTAAGGGTTAAATCCCTTTTCAAATCTCCTACCCATAAATATAATTATATTGAGAATTTTTTTCTTTTTAAATTTTATAAATTTTTGATAGTGTTCACGGTAATGTTGATTTATTTTTTATGTCTTATACTGAAGTTTAAAAATATGCATGAGTAAAATCTTGTTATTTTAATCTATAATTTATAAGTGATTGTACTGCCTTTTTGTATTTTAATATTTTTATTCCTTGTTTTTCTTTTGGTGTTCCCTTTTACTTTTTTGCATTTGTGTTTTGTCTTGTTTTTATCCTCTACCTGTAATGGGACAATGTCTGTACGGTAGTTGTAATTAAGCAAACAAATAAATAATTGTGCGATACGCCACTTTTCCGCGCTCCGTGGGATATGTAACGGTGAGACACAAAAACCATTACGTGTGCCTCCTATTCCTATTGTTTCCCTACCTTTAAAAATAGACACTTAAAAATGTAAGCGGCCTGCGCGCATTTTCACGGGTACTTTTCTTTCTTGCGGTCGCGAGCGAAACATCATTACAAGGAGGCGAGTCGGATGGTTAAACCGATGTTGACTGAAATGAATGGACTGGGTTATTTGCGTCAAATCAAGCGGATCATTACGTGGAGGCTGTTGGATGAGTTGCGTGTTTGTTTGTTTTAGTGAGTGTATAACACGCTTTTACTACAGAAATATGGGCTTGGCCGTTGTGTAACAGAAAATTTAACTATTCCCCTAAATATCAATTGTTTAGAAAACAGAACGGGTTTTTTATTTCCATGATGGAGATGCGTTTTATCAATGGTTGAAGAAAATGAAGAATTGAAGTTTATGTAATTTAGATTGCAACAAAATGTTACTTTCTTCGATTTGGGGATTTTTTTTATTTTTGAATGGGGTTTTGAGAAGACTAAACTATAAATAATTCTCAGAATGTGTTGTCCTATTTTTTTTATCAAATAACCGTCGAAAGGAAGTGATATATTTTTTAAAAAGGAAAAAAAAAAGTTATTTTGTTATAAATCTAGATTTCAGTGTTCTTAAACATATTTTTGAAAAAATTGCGTGTTAGCCTTTATAACTTACAGATTAATGAATCATGAGAAGTAATTTGTTTTATAGGAATTTTTATAATTCAAATAATACTTTTCGTTTTACATTGAATTCATCTCATTTATTTTTCTGTAAATTATACTAAAGAACTTACGAATCGTGATTTATTAAATACTATTTTTTAATTTCATTCAGCATTACGAGTAGTACCCAATACAGAAGAAATTTTCTTTTTCTCTTTAAGCTTTTTGGGATAAAATAAATGCATTCAAGTTAAAAAGTAACACTACGCGACTTTGAATTACCGCTCAATAAATCAATGCACACATTTAAAGACAGTTATGTACCTCATAAGGTATTTTCAATAACTTTAAAACCTAAAAAGCTTTATGGCAGCTAACCCTTGGGCATGCGCAATTTTCTCGAAAATCTAATGGGCGCCCGACAGATAGCAGGAACCAAATTTGAAGTCCGTTGCTCTTTTAGTTCGAGCTGTAAAGTGGTTTCAAACAGACGGGCCACTGTTCTAAAACCACTTTTTGGAACCCTCAAAAATTCTCTCTTTTGAATTTTTGGTCCCATTACAATACTTTCATTACTTTATATTTTATGTTAGGTAGTTGTAATTAACAATTTAAATAATACACTACATACTATAAACGGTATGAAATTTACCTGCAGAAAGCAACTTCAATGGTACACTGTTAAAAATTTGGCGCTAGGTTTCACCATGATATTGGTTCCTAGTAGGTGCAACGGCTGAATGGTGAAATGTTTCACCTTTTTTTCGGTGTTTGGTTGAACCATTTTTCTGGATTTGGAAACAAAAAACCTGAGAAATGGTTCAACCGAATACCAAAAATATGGTGGAACGTTTCACAATTCAGCCGTTGCAGCTACTAGGAACCAATATTATGGTGAAACCAAGCACAAAATTTTTAACAGTGTACATATCTTCGAAATATGATGACGCCATTAGTAAAACTTACACCGAATTATTAAGAGTGTAACACTTATCCGCGTGGCACAGGTAGTTAAAAATCTCCTCACGCTGGATGTGATACATATTCCTTAAAACCGACTCTAAATTTAGCCCAACTCTGTCGAGAACAAATCATACGAATAGAAACCACATGTGACAGAAGATGACGCAGCTACAGAAGAATGGAAATAAAGGAAGATGAGGAATAAAGACAAAACGGAGGGATGGGGAAGAAAAAACGCACTGGTTTGGTCAGTTGTTACTTATTTTCACCTGACATAACTAGCCGTTATTCAGTTGCAATATCGTTTGATACGAATTAGTTATTTTTAACTTTTCGAAATTTTAAAATTATGTGTGTTTACCCTATTGACAGATCCATTGAAAATGCTTTGTTAAATTATTTATTACTTTGTCTTTTTTGTTTTTTTAGGAAAGATAATTTCCATGACATGTCCTGTAGAATTTCAAAATAAATTAAACACTTTCTATTAGGTAAACATTAATTTAAAAAAAAAAACCTTTAATATTATTTCAGAAAGTTAATGTGCTATGAAAACTGACAATCAGTCGTTAATACTATTTTTACATCGGTAATTATGCAAAAAAACACTCTAAAACTAATTGAAATGTTTCAAATTCAATTAAATGTTAAAATATCCATGAGGCTAAGAACCCTAATTTCTTATTTGACTACAACGAACCTGATGAGTGAGTAAATAAAAGAAGTGTAGAACTTGTTTCATTTTAAATATGTTTGCTTTCACACAACGTTTATAACGTAAAAAGTGGAAGGTATTATAATCGTTCAGTCCGTCTGTCTGTCCATCACCCACTTTCATATCCCAAACTACAAATGCTACGGACAAGTGTGATACGTCAAAAAAATCAGCGCATCGAAATTAGAATACATTGAAAATTTCAGAAAAGAATTCGAATTCAAAGTACTTTGATTATTTAAAAAAATTGCCAAATTTAATGCTCATTTTAAAAGCACAAGAAGCAATTTTTATTATAATTTAATCATCATTGCCATGCGCAACAATCACTCGAGAAACTTTAATTCTTTTAGACAATAAATTAAAATTAATTTATTTTTGCGACATCGATCAGTTTGAAATGACGTCAAATATATTTCACTACGAGATTCTTTGTATGTCGATATGAATGTTTTCATTCTATTTAAAAGCGAGGTATATTACATATTTATTCTTTGAAATATAAATTAATTGTTGCAAACGATAAGTAATAGTTATTGAATTTTCGAAATAAAATAAATGAAACTAGCCAAATTTAGCATGTAAATGTTTAATATGGAATAGCAATGCTGTGTTTGTCGCCTTTTTACCTGTTAAGAGGGACTGTCAGTTCCATAGAGCTAATGCATTAGTTTTTGAATTACAATTTTCGCAGAAGTATTGTTTTGGGAATGTTAGCCCTTTTATCCCAGGTATGGAAATCAACATAACATCCAACTGAAACAAATTTAAAACGAAAATGTTATCGAGTTTTTAATTATATATTTTTGAAGTTTTAAAATTCAAAAAATATACTGCAGATGGCGACACTATTTTAAAACTTTATCAATGAATTATTAAATAATCGAATATTAATTTCTTTTCAATTTTGTTTTAAATTGATGTTATGATGATTCTCATACCTGGTGAAAATGGGATAGCATGGCAAACCAATTCTTTTGCAGATGTTGTGATTTCAAAACTAATGTATTAGCTCTATGGGACTGACAGTCGCTCTTAAACACAACTGTTGTGTGGAAGCGGGTTAAGTGACAGATTCTGTTACAAACCTACTTGTTTTTTTTAAAAGAATTCTTGACAGGAAAAGAGTGCAAACGTATTACAACTGCTTATCGAAACAAACTCCCCTTCAAAACAAAAACCTCGAAAAAGAACAACAGTCCCAAAATAGCCCCGAGTACCCGGGGAAACAGCTTTCGAGATAGATTTCGGGAATCGAGACACAAAAACATTACTTTTCCCGGCTATCAGTGGGCCGCTGAAAGGAGGCTTACGACGCGGATTTACCTCTTCCAAAGGTTTTTCTTTGTCAGAGCTTCTGTTGCATGTGGCATATATTAGGAACATGAAAAATGAAGGGCGCTGACAGACCAAGACTTGTCTCAGAGTGTGGGGTACTTTTGACGATTATCCCATCTTAAAAGAGAATCAAATTGTGGGATTTAAAACCCTCCGATCGTAAGACCCGGCTTTTTGTGCATTAGTCTTTCTTACAATAATCTTAAATTTTATAATTTACACATTTTTATTCATAATGTACTTTTTTTTTATCTGGAAATGTTTTTAAAATAAACTCTTTAAAAATAAACCTGATTCTAATTATTTTTTTTAAAATATTTTATTTGAAATAAATTAAATTTAAAATGTATGCTGTGAAAGGAACCATATATATTTGCCCATTTCCTGGCCGTCCGGCAGGTTAAGTGGGTTGTAAAAGTTTTTGATGCTATGTGTAATTTATTGCATTGGGAGTAACAGAAAAGGAAAAAAAATGTGCTTTCCCAGTTATTACAAATTGTAAACAATAAAAAAATGTGATGTGACCAAATCATAATGCATGGCTAGTACAAAAATTGTGTTGGAGGTACAGCACGTAAGCATTCTACCGAAATGTAGTCTAACATCTGCAGTTTAATGTTTCAGAAAAATAGCACTGCATACTTAAAATAGATGCTATAATTTTTTAATACATATTTTTGAAAACAAAATTTGCAGTTTTAATGATAATCGCTCATGGATAAAATAATCGTTTCTTCTCGCGATCGTCAGTTGTGTAGGAACAACACGATATTGTAATGCTGCAATTTTTGCACAATGCGTGTGTTTCATTTGCGCTGTTTGAACGCAAGTTTATTGCTTGTATTTGTTTAGCTTATACTTTCACATGTGTCGATAACTAAGGAAACAAATTAAAAGCAACTCTTTAAAACCTATGTGTACCACAGATATTTTATAAATGTTCTATCTATATTCGATTACTTATCAATCATCAAATAAATGCATCAACAATTATAAAATTAAACAAAAATCCTTCCTTTACTTAACAACCCAACACAGATTGCTTCAGCAAACTCCTAATGACACAACTCACCCTCAAACGCAAATATTAAGACACCAAACACGATTTCGGGGGTTTGTTAACTGTGAGAACACAGCCCCCCCCCTCCCCCTAAATGTTGCCCCCCGGGTGCCCACCCCCGAAATCGCTCATAACTCCTGCAGAAGCAATCACGCGGCAGACTTCCATAACGGCCGAATATGTCCTGTTTCGCAAGCTGAGCCCCGGCACCCCCGCAAAACGAACATCCAGTCCCGCGAGACACGAGGAAATATGGCAACGCACTGGTCCGTTTCAGCTGTTATGTGGGTTGGACGGTAACTCCGTGATATATTTTTCAAAATTCGTATTTCGTCAGTTTTATTGAAAACATGCAGGTTCCGATCTGGAGTTTCAACTCAAGGATCCCCCACGCAATGTCTCTGACTAAACTAAAATACAACTATAATTTCTATATTTTTACAGAATATGAATCGTGAAAAATGAGTATTTGTTGGAACATAAAACTCTTATGGACTATGGCTAGGTCTATTCAGTGGTCCGATAGTGTAGTAAAATTACTCACTGTAGGGTACGCATCCAGTGTGCCGAAACTTAAAAAATTTCTATACTGAAGGTGTCCTCCATCAGAAGACGAAAACAACAAACGCCTATACAGATGAATTTCACTTAAATATCCAGTTTTAGTGAACTTACTCAACGTACTGGCAAACTATAACGATTTTTTTAAAAAAAAATCTTTAGAAAATTTTATAGAAAATTTCAAATTTCTAACTAATTTTTGGTCTATATGCAGGTTCAAAGTTGATGATTTCAATATGAGATAAAGTTGTCAATGTGAATTTTTCCTGTTTTACCGGAGAAATTAGTGAGATAATCTAGAATCCATTCAAATTTCTTTCAACAAAATTGTCTATAGACAATTTTTATGGTGGTATCTCTCTTTGTAAGGGGACCATGGCCATGGTTATTTGACTGAAACGTTATCTTGCTGCACACAAGTTCTCATTTGCTGAATCGAATCACAAGGACAGCTTACACAGCTTACTGACAGCGGGATTGTCAGTCTCATAGAGCTAATGCATTAGTTTTGGAATCACAACTTCCGCAGAAGTATTGTTTTGCCATGTTAGCCCTTTTTCCACAGGTATGGGAATCCTCATAACATCAAAACGAAAAAAAATTGAAACGAAAATGTTATCTATTTATTAAATTATATATTTTAAAAGTTTCAAAACGCCAAAATATACAGCAGATGGCGACACTAGTTTAAAACTTTATCAATTAATAATTAAATAACCAGATGTTATTTTCTTTTCAATTTTGTTTTAAATTGATGTTATGATGATTCCCATAATTGGTGAAAATGGGACAACAAGGCAAAGCAATTCTTTTGCAAAAGTTGTGATTTAAAAACTAATGCATTAGCTCCATGGGACTGACAGTCCTTCTTAAAATAACAAAAATACAAAAGGACACTTCTCCGAAAAATACCTTCAAAAACCAATCCCAAAGGGCGCAAGAAAAACCCATACATCGCTGTATAGAGAGAGGTTATGGCAAAGCAGGAAGACCACCGAACACGAAATATGACCCATCCAGAAGCTCAAGCCAGAGGATTGCAGCTGTAAATCCTGATCGTCCAGTTTGACCACAGGACTTGCAGCTGAGATTTACGTCGATGAGTCCCGTTTTTCCCACTGCAAGAAGATTGGCGCGAAAAAGTAAAAGATCCGCCAAATTCCTGAGATACGCCCAAATAAACCGCTGCATGAAATTTCGATACGATAAGTCACATTTTAATTTTCAAGGAACAAGGTATGCACTAATACTAAGTTTTAATATTTAACTTCAGGCATAGGGGGGATTTAAATTATCATTAAATATTTTAGGAATAAGAAAAATAATAAAAGAGGCATTAGATTTTATTAGAGAAGATGGAGAGACATACTTTCGGATAGTACAAGATGGTTTAAAATGAACGACTGGAACAGCCACACCTACAGAACAGTGACGTCACTGAGCGTTGCATAAAGACCCACAATTAAACCACCGGCAGCTAAGTCGTCCAAATTAGAACGGCCACGCTTACGTTGAAGTCACAGCTACGTCAAACATTGTCTTATATCCCACAAACAAATCTCGCCTGTTGTCCATTATTTGCTAAACCTTGGTATGTCACATACTGTACGACGGACATTTTTTTCTTAAATAAACGTCGCCCTAGAGCTGCACGAAGGATATAGGTAACGGGCTGTAGTTGAAAGCCACGGTTAAATAAAGAAAATAAGAACCCCATAAAAGGGGCCCGGGTGGCCTAGTGTGTTTGATCGCAGCCCATCACGCTAACAGTCTGCGCACTGTACTGCGGGTGCTGGTTCGATTTCCGCCTTCGCCCTGGATGTACTTTCTCTCTCTGTGTCAGTAAAAATTCTGTCTGTGTCTGCTTTACTTGACGAAGGTTCATAAGCGGGTCTCTGATTAAGCGCATAAACCGGAAAAAGAATGTACCAACCTTCCTATACCCCATAAAAGAGCGATTATTTTTATTATATTCAACGCACTGAACTGAATTGAAACTCTGGAATGAGCATCGTAACGCTCGCTAATAGGGTCGGTGAAGTCCGGCAACCCTGTAAGAGCAACCTAACTTTTGCCGCCAATCCTATACTTTACCTGTTAAAATAGGTATTTTAAACCAACTTTTTCCATAATTTTTCAAACAGAAAATTTATATGTTATTGCTTTAGGAGGTTCTTTATATAATGAAGTTTCGGAAACATGTACTTTAAAAGAATAGAATTGCAGGAACAATTTTTAAAACTTAAATTCCTTGGAGTACGATTCTTGGCGAGCGATTTTGACGATCCAATGCAAACTGTCAAGTCAAGTGTCAATTGTGATCGGTGAATTCATGCCAAATGTGGTACATATTCTCCCTAAAGCTGTCGCCAAGTGACCCAAAAATAGGCTTCACCAGCTTTTCATGAGATGCTCATTCCAGAGTTTCAGTTCAGTTCAGTGATTCAACGTATGACGAATGATTGGCGAAGTATCTGTTTGGGCGTATCGAGGAAGCGATACATAGCTTCACTTGGCAAACCAGTTTTTGGCTTCGTTTCTGACCCGGCAGCCTCCTCAAACCTACATGGCTTTCCCGTTTTTTCTCCCTGGAAAAGGGTCTCTCCAGGGAGCTCCCGGCAATCGGGAGTTCATAACTGGAGAGACGGAATTGTTGCTCATAAACACGGCCGATATGGTCGTAGGTGAAGGGAGGGTTGCTGTAGTTTTGTGCCAGGGATTGAGTTGTCTCTGGTTTGAGCCGGGTTTCTAGTTTTGAGTTTGACTATGGGATTGTCTGGGTAAATAAATCAAGGTTTGTTTGTCTTGATTGGGTTTGGAGGGTTAAAGAGAAAATAATGTTTTTTGTAGAGGAAATAATTTTTTTATAAAAAAACACCTCTATGTTATCGTGTATAAGAAAAAGTAAATTTTATGTATGTCAAGCGTTTAACTTCTTTTAAAATTGTAGTATTTTCTTTTGTGTTATGTATAAAATATCGATTAAGTAAGCAAAAGTATTAGGCAATAACTTAGACTGACTTTTAATTTAAAAAAAAGTTGTGTTTTCCCAGTTTTGTAAGTTGTGTTGAAACAATGCGAAAATTGTATTGCGACCCACAATACATGGTTAGTACAAAAATTGTGTTGAAGGCCCAACATGCATACATTCTTTCGACAGCACCCGCACTTTAACATTTCGAATAAATAACTATACTAAAGCTTAAAAAAAGAATACATTACGGTACTTCAAAAGGAATATTATAATTTTGTTACGCATATTTTAGAAAACAATTTAGTTTAAATGGGGGGATTTTGTCAATCCGTGCATAGATATAATAATGGCCTCCTTTCACGATCTCCAGTTATGTTGGAACAACACAAATTTGTGTTCGTATGTCTTCAACACAATTCTTATATTCAAACAACGCAATATTGTAATGGTGCCATTTTTGCACAGTACTTGTGTTCCACTTATTCTGTTTGTACACAAGTTCTTTCTAAGTTCACCAGTAAAAAATTTGCAAGAAGATGACAGCGACCTCACATACGTTCATACACTCTTAAAACAAACGAGCGGTTTTAAGTAACGAGCGGTTTTAACAGTCTGAGTTAATTTCCACTCCTTTCCGTGCCGAAAATGCACTTCCCCTATAGGAGTGGATTTCACTCTTTTTGCGGAGTGGGTAAAAGAAATAAAAGAAAACAATCTACGTCCTACGCTCTTAAAACGAGCGGTTTTAACTCAGTCGTCCAGTTCATTCAACTCCTTTCGGATGCCGTGGATTCCGTCCTGAATAACAGAATATTATGCCTGATGTTTCATCAGTATTTTTTTTAAACAAGTTTGAGATTAAGGAATAAAAGCAAAAATTTCATCCAACACTCTTAAAACCGAGCGGTTTTAACTCAGTCTAGTTAATTTCCACTCCTTTCCGGTGCCGAAAATGCACTTCCCCTGGATTTCACTCTTTTGTTTTAAGAGTGTAGGTCAATTAAAAATCCCGAAAAGGGCGCCGACCATGCCAAACCTGGGGACCCCGAATGTGGGTGCGGGGGAGGGATTCATGTTTGGATTAGGGTGTTTCGGGTTGACCCGGGGGCGACTGGACCCTGGGGAGCCTTTTCATGGGCTACGGAAGAGGATCGGCCAGCTGACTCTACTCCTTCTGGAATAACATGGGCTTCCCCATTGTTTTCCCCATGGAGTCGGGTTGTGGATGGCAGAGGTGTGGAATTCCACAGAATGTGGAATTGTAGTGGTTAAGTTTAAAAATCACCGCACTAGCGATATGGTCCCTACAATTACAACGCAAGCTTGGCTTCCTCCACCACCTCGTGTGGTTTTCCATGAAACGGGCGTGAACGTCGCTTTCCTAAACCTGCATTGTTTGAGGCTCTGTTAATCGCAACTGCTCTCCAAACCCAAGAAGGGTGGGGAAAACGAAAAGAGCGCCCTCATGCCGTTTCCTGGAAAACCACACCTGGTGAGGACATTTTAAGCTATGAGAAATTTTAAAGTGTTACTCTCTTTTAAGATTTTTTTTAAAAATAATGCTCGTTTATAGTTTCGTTAAAATAATTGTTGATTAAAATAATTTGTTTAATAAATCTTAATCTACCGCACGTCAAACAATTGTCAGAGTCTGCCGTTGTACTCTTTACAGTTAATATATAATGTTCGTATTCTCCACAAATACATCACTATATTATTCGAGATAGAGTCTCGAAAGAAAATTCTGGGCATTCTTATCGAAGTTGACTTTAAAATTTTTATTTACAAATTAGATAAAAAAAATGCATTCAAAATGTATCAAAACGAACTAACGTCCTTTCCTCACGACACCAAAAGACCCCTACCTTACCTTTCACCCAGACCCCTTCTCACACTCATATCAGTTCTGGGCCCTAAATAACCTCTTAAATATATCAGCTCTCCTCGCCTGCAATACATAAGAACTGTAATTGCATCAGACCTTTAGATCGCATCTCTCCCCTTTCAGTGACATATTTCATGTAAGAGGGAGGGGGGGGGGGCGCCCTTCTATCTTTAGCCCCATTGGAGGGGGGGGGGTGCGCCCCCTTTTGTTCCGAGATTTAACCCCTATTGTGGATAAAGTGCGCCCTTCTTTTAGCGGCTGCCACCCACCGTGTTAGAGGGGCTGTTTGCTTATTGTTGATGTTATGCAAGAAACAACTGAGCAATGGTGAATATGTGATGTTAAATGCATAAAAATCATGTTTTTTTTTATAAAACTAATATGACTGATTTTTGGCGGGGGGGAATCAGGTTGCGCCGTTCTGGTGACAGATAATTTGTTTTTAATATTTTAAGGAAAACTCGACTGAAATCTTCTTAAGTTTAATTTTAATCAAACAATCGTATGAGAAATAATAAGGAATGTTTAAAGAATTAAAATAGGTATAATTATTTAAATTCAATGTGGTGCGAATAAATTTCTAAATTTAATTTTTTTTTAAGGTTAATATAAATAATCTTAATGAATATATATATTTTTTTAATTTGTAAAATAAATATATGATTTTTTTCAAAAAATGGAAAGACTGGAAATAATGGTAATCCATATATTGTGATCTGTAATATGAAAGGGCTGGGAATACAACTTTATACTTAACTAACTATTTTATGAGGGATAGGCATGTACTGGTCCCAAACAGTAGGCTTCAACTAAAATAACTACTAAACCAGTAGTGTATTGAGGCTATGTGTCTCTAAAGAGTGATTGTCAGCTGTCAACCCTATAGGTCTAATGCATTATTTTTTGAAGTTTTCTTTAAAATTTATGCATTATTTCACCAGGTATTGCAATAACAGCTCAACAAAAACATAACAAATTTAGAGTAAAATATCATTGATATTCGTTAATAGGACTGATTTCTACTTGGAAAACAACCCAACCTTGCCATTTAACTCTTTAATTTGATCACCCACCAAATCTCCCAGTGTTCGCAACATGTTCACCACCCCTTTCCCCAACGTAAAAACCACTACTCCCTCCCCTCCCCGTCACTGTCCTGGTGTGGCCTTTGACACGTGCACACTTGCCCCCACTTACTTGCCCCCCCCCTCTGTTTTCGTTTGTAGCATTTTTATAGCGCAGTCTGCACTTTTATGATTCTAGTTTGGATATGCAGATAAATATGGAAGAATTACGGGGTTGGGTTGAACGGCAAGTGTTTACAAGGGGGGGGGGGGGGGGAATATTTTTCTAAAAGTACGAGATGGCTAAGTCTGAATTTTTTTTATTTTACAAATCTTATGATAATGCTACACTTTTTTTTATTTAAGTACGTTGTAAAAACCATTTTTGTTACGATTTTGGTAAAGTAACTCACTATTTTTGGTCGATAACTATTCTAATTATGTGTGGTTGTTAAAAAATCTAAGCCTCTGCCCTCAATATTTGTATAAAAGAGCGAATAGCGAGTCCCTAGTAGCTGTGTGGTGAAATATTGTACCCTATTTCCAGGCTTCAGAAACAAAAACTTGAGAAAAGGTTCATTCAAATGCCTAAAAGTTTGGCGAAACATTTCTCAGCACAGCCCGTTGCAGCTACTATGAACCATATTTTTGGTGAAACCAAGCGCAAAATTTTTAACTGTGTAGAGCAATTGTTCGAAAATTATTCATAAAATTTATGTCACTGTTTGAATTCCAAAGAAGTATACATTAGTTTATATCCACAAATATAGTTTGTGTCTTGAGGGTGAATGAGAATTGTGTCTTAAGCTAAATCACTTATAGAGCAATTGCTCTAAGAAAATGATTCATTAAAATGTACACATGCCAGTATCTTAATACTAAAGAAAAAAGAACAAATCTGTTTACATCCACAAATTGCCTCTTAAGAAAATTTTACTTGAAAGAGCGACTGAATGAAAATAGTTTCTTAAATTTATAAACAAGCCACCTTATCATACATCGTTCAGGAGTTTCGATACCTCCAACAGACTTCCAACCAAGCCGTTTGTTTAGGTGTTGAACATCCCTATCCAGAGGTCTGACAGGCCAATGGGCTAATAAAGCAAGGCGGGAGGCGCCCGTATCGTTTAATGAGGAGACAGGCACCCAGTTTTTACAAGGGAGATTCAATAAGGCAATGACCATATTTTATCGGGGGAGACCACCTTCCACGAACGAGAGGGCTCAAACAAGGAAAGATGTATGGACAGGGTAAGAGGGGTATTTTATGAGAACCATTGTTATAGATTTCGGTGTTATTTCCTTTATGTTTGCTTTTTGATAAGTTTGAAACGAATATAGTTGCCTTAACAAGTTATCAAGGGATATTTATGAAATTGTCATTATAGAAAAGACGTATTCTGTGGAAATATTTATGTTGGAATATTGGGTTATAGAGAATGGAAGACACAAACGGAGATAAAATATACGGGGACGAAACAAAATTACCTAAATGACTATTTTACTTGACATTGTCAAATAAACTAATTATATAATTTGCTTATGTTAAAAAATACTTCCTTAGTAGTATATAACTTCATGTATATTGGTATCATTTTTACATCATTCTGATATCATTCTAACATTAGACAAGCAAATAGACATCGGCAGATGATCGTTTGATATCATATGATACTTACAACTTGGGTTTCTAACGGTGCAAATTTTTTAAAAAAAGAAACATTTATTTTTTATTGAACACAATAAAGTACATAAATACTAAAAGGCAATGATGGATTTAAAAATAATTTATTAAGGACAACAGCTAAAAACTACTATCACGCTCCTGAACCTTTAGAAGAACAAAATGGTTTATTTGCATGAACAGGTGTACAAGAAAAGGTCATTTTTGTCTTTCTATACCTGTGAGTTATACATAGCGATTCGACCTTTCTTTCGGTTTGTGCCATTATCCTATATGCCTCGAATATCGGACCCCATCGGGCGATAACTACCGAGACAGACACGATTGCAACTGTTTGTCAAAAGTGGTTATGCAATAAATTTAGGCAAGGGATACTTTATCTATATGTTTTTTTAGGAGAATAGTAAATAGAGAAAGCTCTTGGGGTGAGGCGAATTCATAACTATCTGTGCGTGTTTTTTGTGTAGATTTTTAGTGGAAAAGATGTCGAAGAACGAAGATAAGGTTTTGAAGGCGCCTCTCTGCATAAGGGGGGGGGGAATTACTGCTCTATTTTTTATGTGTACGTTGTTTGTCAAATGAGTCGTGGAATGTCATTCTATAAACTAACTTGGTTAGATATTTGTATTTTAGTCAGAAAGTAAATATCAATATGACATGGTACTAAACGTCTCAGTACACTTTAAACAAGGTGGTTAACTCATTGGTTATTTCACCTTCCGCCGAAAGACTTTCTATAGGAGTGATTTCACTCTTTTGAGGGGTAAGAAATAAAAGAACAATCTGCGTTACACTCTTGAACGAGCGTTTTAACTCAGTCTGAGTAATTACTTCCGGTGCCGAAAATGCACTTCTCCAAAGGAGGAATTCACTCTTTGTTTTAAGAGTGTAGGAACTCTATAGATAAGCCCTAACATTTTGTTGATAGTTGGTTTGCTTTCTCAAGACAATTGGTTTAGTTGGTCTAATTGTAGAACCAACTGGACATTATGAGAAGACGTCTCATTTCAATTAGGTACGTCGCCGTGATATTCCGTCCTGACAATTAACAGAAGCATTATGTCATGATGTTTCATCAGTATTTTTTTTAAAAACAAGTTTGAGATTATAGTTGGACACTTTTACTACTCATAGCCCCGTCAAAAATTTCATACCCAACACTCTTAAAACCAAGGAGCGGTTTTAACTCAGTCTTAGTTAATTTCCACTCCTTTCCGGTGCCGAAAATGCACTCCCCTATAGGAGTGGATTTCACTCTTTTGTTTTAAGAGTGAACCTTTTAAGTATGAGGATAGTCAAACATAGTTAAAAATTGGTTTCATCAAAAATATGGTTCCTAGTTGCAGCAATGGTTGTGTGGTGAAATGTTTCAGCATATTTTCGGTTGAACAGTTTCTCAGGTTTTTATCCCCAGAACCTATAAAAACGTTTCAATCGAATACTGAAAATATGGTGAAATATTTCACCACATAACCATTGCAGCTTCTAGGAACCATATTTTTAGTGAAACCAAGTGCAACATTTTTAACAGTAAAGTACACTGCGCCCATTTTAACGACCAATTCCACTGTATCACCAGAGATAAAAGACCAGCACTTTCTTTCCCAACTTGTTGCAGTCCCCCGTTTTAAGTATTGATTCGTGTTGCGAGTGCACTGTTGCACGTGAGCCCACTTCACCCGCTCTTGTGTATGCAAATAAGCCCACGTGGTGCCGCAACACTCTAGGCGTTGTTTGCGCAGCCTGGTCACGTTTTTTGACGGCCCTAGTGTATAAAAGGGGATCTTTTTCATTAAAGTCCTGCTGCATGGTGTGTGTGTGTAATGGCTGTTGTTGTTTTTGGAATGGCTTGAGGGTCGAGTTTAATGCGTCGTGAAGTTGAAGTGGCCCTTTCCAAACACAGTTGTGGTGACTTTGCTGTGTGTGTAAGTGGGTGAAATACATTTTGTCAAGGGATTTCGTGGCAGGTATACAGAAACCACACCATTTGAAAAGCTGGAGAGTGAACTGGTGTTCATCTGACTTCAGTACAAGGAAAGCAAGTCCTTTATCTGTCGGCGCACCTTAGCAAAGTAACCGACTAAAATACGCCGTAACTGAATTAAATATTTTCATTACATTTCATGACTACTGCCGAATTAAATTTCTTGAACATCAAACTACTGTATGGACTCAATTGGAACACATTAAAAACAAATTGAAAAAAAAAACATGTAATGCCATTAGTGTCAGCATATCTAAATATAGTCTCCCTGGAATTAGAAACTCCTTCAAAATTAATTAAAGCTGTTCATCATTGCGATTCACAGGCCCATTTGACGGACAGTTCCTGCTGGTGATGGTATTTTCGAAGGGAGAAACATGTCCTAATAAATTTAATTAGTAATATATCATTCATCAAATAATGTGTAAAATATATTTGTTTACTTAAAAATTTAAGACTTTAGGGTTACTCGTTCGTTTCTAATAGTCGTTGTTATTTTCAAACTGCCCACTTATCTTTCTGTACGTATAAACCACGAATAATTACCGCAATCACAGGGCCGTGGGGTATGTTTTTTTCATATGATGCAAATCATTAAAATGCCGCTCTTGATTTTTTAAAAAAAAGTTTCTCTACTAATTATGTTTTAACTCAAAAACTAACAAATTTTCTATCCACGACCCATATGAATTTTTTTTTAATCATTTTTACATTGTTCACAACTGTTGGGCAAATAAACGTGTTTTTTCTAAAGTTTAGTTATTGAAATTATATTGTTATTAATTTTACAACCCCCGACCTCCTAACTCATCCCTGGCCACTTCGAGCCTGTATTAGATCTATTTTCCATCTCACTATTTCGGGTATTCATTAGAATTGCTGCTCTCTTTTCTTTCTATATTTGAAGATTTAGAAGTATTTATTTTACACAGATTTAGTAAATGGTAAAGTTTTTTTTTTAAAGCAGTAGTTAAAAAAAAGGAATTTGTGTCTCGAAATTTTCCGCCCCTAGTCAGCTGCCGCCTGATGCAACCGCCTCTCTGCATCATAGCACCACACGGTACTGCGCAATCACATACCCTCTTACAAGTGTACGAAGTCAATTCATCATCAACAAACTTCCGAAAAGTGATAGAAATTTACTATTCAGAGGATTCTAAACTTGTCCGGCGCCCTTTCTGATGCACCCAAATAAAATAACCTGTATACCCTTTGAATCAAGAATCCACGTAGTCTATCTCACAACGTCTATGCTCGGAGCACCAGGAAGCCACGGCCCGAACTTTGAGAATACCTGCTAACCCTTTCTCCTGCTCACTCATACCACCCTTCCAACAAGCAATAATGGAAAAATAATTGACAACCCCACGGACTGCATTCGCAGAAGGCGGTGCACAAGCAATTGTCAGGCCTCCATATCTGACTGTATATGATTTATGGAATAAAATAGCAAGAAGGTTTGACAATCCAGGTAGAAAATTACAATTGACTGACCACCCCCGACTAAAGGATGACCAGTGGTCAGTCCGGCATGTAAGAAATGGAAAATGACCAGATGGGTGAAAAGGTATAATAATCGATTTATAAGAGAGCTGACCACGACTGTGTGGTTTGGACTGGCATACGCCCCCTGTGGGTTGCATTTGAAGTTATGTCTTGTCATTTTTCTGTTTTATTTCAATAATATCGTTGAAGTATGAAGTACGCGGGCTGTAAGTAACCCGCTGTGAAATGCATAAGAAATGAATTTGAAAACAATGCTATAATATACGCTTAATTTTTTTCCCGACGCTAAAAAAATCATTCAAAATATTGATAAGGGAGGTATACAGTTGAAAAAACTTTAAAAAAAATATTTATACCTAGTACAGTACTACAAAAAAAACTTTACATTTTTATTCAAGCTGTGTTACACAAATATTTGTGTATAAGCACCAATGTTATTCTTTTTGTGCATTTGTATTAATATTTTGAGGCTCAATTGCACAGATAGAACCGCAAATATATAAGTCAAGCCCTGCACCAACCTGGTCCCTTTTGCCTATTGACCACCAAAACTGACCAGTGGCCGGAGCATTCATTCATCAGTCGGGGGCGGTCATTCAGTGGTCATTTTGTACTCCCTCTTGTCAAAACTTCTCGGTTTTTATTCCATGAATCATACCCGGAGGCCCGGACAACAATTGTTGCTTTCGAGTATATCTATCATCAACGAATATCTATCCGTTCGAGTATCTAACTGCAATATGTAGAGAGTGGAGTCGCAATCAATGTGTTTGTTTGTCTGTCTGGAGAAAGTATGTCTGGTTGTCAATTATTCTGATATTCTCGGCCTAGAAAAATATGGGGATGATGGCGAGGGAACGGGGGGGGGGGGGAAGGGGATTAGCGTGGCACTAAAAGATTATGGGGTTTTGTCAAAACTGGTGAATTTGCAAATTGACATCTTCTAACAATCCTTTTTTTATTATTCATTTAAAATTTAATTGATAATTTTATCACTGTAATTAAATTTCCTTAAAATTTTATTATGGCAGATAGCTAAATGAGTTATATAGGTGAGAGTAAATCTTTATCATTAATGCCACAAGTAACTTTAGTATTAACCTCACCAGAAAAAGATAAGTAATAACAAATTAATTATTTCATAATTTTAAGGTTGACCATCCAACTGAACTATTTTTTAAAAAGAATGTTTCTCTACCATCTTATGACACATTTTTGTTTCCAAAAAAAATGATATAAAAAAACTTGTAAAACAACCCTTGACTTGGACAGGAAAAAAAAAAACGAAACGTTGCGATGTAAAATTTAAAAACCAAAATCCAATGTCGCTCTCGAAATCAATAACTAGATAGACAAAATCCATTACTAATAAGAAGAAAATTCCGGATTTCAAATATCATTATCCTATATAAGCTTGTAACTGAGTTATTTAATAAAGCCCTTCAAAAGCTTAGCTTATTTCCCAAAACACATCTTTCATTTTCAGACGTCTACATATTTTCCTAAGCTGTGATCTTTGGCATTCCATGGACATAAACCTCTTTCCCACCCCCTCATCCGTCTATTTCAGTGTTCCACGCATATAAACTTAACAAGTCCTCTCTCCCACTCATACACCAGGTGGGATTCAGTTGTCATTCATTGCTGTTGTGGTGTGACAAAGCTCTATTCGCCCAAAGACTGTTTCTAACCTTTTTAGCTCGTTGATGCGGACACTCAATACGCTGTTAAAACTGAAGGTGACAAAGGGAAGCCATTTTTCGCCGCAGGGTGAAAAGGTGGTCCCATTTGGCACCTCAAGACTTTGAATCGCTTTGGGTTGATGAATCTTGGTCTTGTAAATCGCCTATTGGTGCCAGAATGGCTGAAGGGACCACCATTCACCCCTGGGGGTGCCAAGTATCACCTTCAGTTTTAACCTCTTAAGACCAGAGCAAAATCCTACACGTATATTCTTAATCTAAACATACTTTTCATACAAATATATGCTAAAAAGTATTTTTGCAAAGTAATTTTTAAAAAAAATATGTTTAATAGTTACTGAGAGACACGCCTTAAGCTCTAAAAATACATATTTTTTTTGTGCTAAAAAAATGCAAAAAGAAAGGTCGTATCACTTATTTGTAGTTAAAAACAATGTTAAAATAAACTGTTAATACCAAAAGCCTTTAAAATTAATTACTAAAAGAACTTTTTGAAAAGTTTGAAAAAATAGTTTAAATTAATTTTTGTGAGAACTCTAATATCGTATTGACCCTCGTTCGACTCATTTTTATAGAAATAAATGACTGATACCTGTAATCAAAGGCTGAAAACTGAGATATTTGGATCTTTTTCTATCGGACCAGGTCAATTTCGGAACAATTAACACGTTAATTGTCTGTGAGGAGGTTTTAAAAAATGTCCCCAAATGGGGACGCCATGGTCGCAAGAGGTTAACAGTGTAAACTCTCCATCGCTAATCCGAAAGCTCTCTCGACACACCGAAAAGGGCTTAGTTTGTGTTTGATCCATGAGGGTCAGATGTAAGTGCTAATATCGATGATCCGCGGCTAAATACGAGGAAACACTAGAAAGAAGGAACAAAACACTGTACTCTTGTTTTTGACTACCATCGCTCTTAATCGTACTCTCGAAGTAGACGCAGAACCACGGTCAGAAAACACAAAGCGTCATTAAACATTGTCCCCACACTCTTATTTCAAAATAAAAATCAAGGAGTTTTTAAGGACTTTTCAAGGACTCCCACAAATTTTTTAAAAGACCCTTCATCATAATGCGACGATTATTTTACCGATTAAAATTCGACCGATTTGCTTTTTTTTTTTAAAAAAATAAATACAAAATTTGGTATTCAGTACAAAAAAATACGATTTAACTGCGACCCTTTACTTTTTTACAACAAAAAAATATTTAGATTTGAGGTTGGATTTTGGCAGGCGTAAGTCACGGACCAGCCATTTATCCCTAACAGCCAGGTTTGTCACAGTTACGTCGCTTCAAGTAATTTTTGTCATCTAGGTCACAGTCGCAATGTGAAAGTATGGACATTCACAGTGTATCGCATAAGTACCGCACAATGTGATGGTATGGATATCAAAAGGTGTCACTTGCGTTTTCAGTGACATCATATTGTGACTTGTATGTGATACGCAGTGATGTCATCTAAATCCCGCCCACCAATGGGGATTCCAAGATGTCGCAATTTGTTTGTAGTGACTTACATTGTGCAGTTGTGAGACCAGCGAGTCGCTTTAATCCCCGTACAATGTGACTTGTATTATATTCCAGTGATATCACAATGTGATATTACAGTGGCATTGGTGTGACTTGTAGTGATATCCCATTTTTTCCATACCAATATGGCTGCAACATGATCTTTTGGACCTGCGCGATGTCAAGTTCGTCGTTATTCGCCACGCACGTAACCTAGGTTCTACAAGTCGCCAAAAAAAATTCGTCAACTTCCTCTGGTTATTTAACCGTATTTCGGGTCATATGGAACCCCCAAAAAAAAAGGGTTTATTACCAGTATCGTTTGGTAGTGACTTTTGGTAAATTTACTAAAAAAAAAATGGTTTCTTCCATGTGTTTGGTAGCGCATTTGGTTTTTTTACTTTATGTAGGGTTTTAAACCAATGTGGGTTTATACCATATATGTGGCTTTATTACCGATATATGGTTTCATTACCGGTATTAGTGATTTTTTACCGTATACAATAGTATTATTGCTGTGCACAAAGTTAATATTACCAAATAAGATTACGTAAACCACATGCGTAATTACCGTATTTCTATATAAATTTTAAATTTCATTCACAAGAAATCCGGATCCATCGGGAAATGTGCGTGGAGCTCCATTTTATACTACTTTAAAAAAAAATGCAAAATTACTACAGATAATAAGTTTAGTTGCTTATATGATTCTTTTAGTTGCCACAAACGATGAAAACAGCACCGTCATTTTGATGAGGTATTTACCATAGGTAATTGGTAGTAAAATTTCGCTAATACCGTGGTATTTGGTGGTATCATTGCGCAAATGATCCGACCCAAGCATATGGTAAAAGACCGATGCTTTTGGAAATTAATTTGGTTTGTTAAACCATGCTTCTCGTATAAAAACAAAGCGTATGGTAGGAAAACCATTTGGTGGTAAAACTTATTTTCATAGTTGAATCTTACCAAACGTACGGGTAAAAAGATTATAATTTTAATACCGAAATTATAGTAATCCGTTTACCAAAACGAATAGTAAGGTTACTAATTGAATGGTTTAAGTACCCCGGTATTCTGGTTTTATTACTAGAAATACCATTACCATACAATTATTTTTTTTTTTCAGAAAAATTTTTTTTTTTCAGTGCGCAATGCGACATTGCCATTTCGGACATTGCTATTACACTTTACCCAGCTAAAAATAAACTGAAGTTTTTTACGAAGCAAGTGATTTTGAAGTATTTCTACAGTCAACGCAGATTTTCTGTAGAAAAAAAGCGACTGTAAAAAAACTTCAGTTATTTTGCAAAAAATTAAAGTTAATTTGAAGTGATTTATTCAAAGGTTACTGTGGGCTGTTAACTGCAAAAATTACTGTAGATTTTTTTAAGGGCCATTTGATTTAAATCTTTAATTATTAAAGGTGATTTGAAGGATCTATTAAAAAATTATATAAATGGTTAACTGCAAAAATATATGTAGATTTTTCGTAGTTTCATTTGGCTTAAAGTATTTGAGCTATTTTTTTAAAAACTAATTAAAAGTTTATTTAAAGTTATTTTTTAAAAAATAATGTGTGCGTTTTAAACCCCCAAAAAAACTGTAAATTTTTTAGTGAATCTTTATCTTAAAATTCTTTTATTTTTGAAATTATTTTTATATTTAACTTGTAGCAATTGTATCCCAGCTAAAAATTGTTGAAATTTTTTCGCGGAAAAAATTTAATTTTTTTAATGAAATTTGCAGGTTTTTTTTGCAAATTAGCTTAATTTTACGCAGTAAAAACGGGAACATTTTTGTTTTTGCCTTCGTGGACAAAATGTTTGCAAAAAAAATTATTCTGGTTAGCAAAATATTCTTAATTTCCGGAAAATTTAAAAGATTTATTTACATTAAATTTAGTAATGGTTTTTTTTTTGTAATCTAGCTAAGTTCAAATCGCAGATCAGATTTGTTAATCTGAACTTCTAAAAATTCCGAAGCGATATCAAAAATGATTGGCGATTCAAATTCTTTTTTCCAATTTCCTGGACGTTTTGATTTGATTTTGCAAAAAAAAAAGAAAATAATGCCATCTCTCAAACGTCTAAGTAATAAAATACCTAAAGATTTGATTTACCAATATGTGTCCTGAACTAAAAAAAAAAAAAAGGACCCCACTTTACGCTTACACCGCAAACTAGAATACAAGACGTCGAAGTTGGATGATCTCATCTGTCTTTTTTATTACTCATGATTAAAGAAGAAGAATTTTTTTTTAAACAGAATATATTGGCTGCCAAGGGTGGCCTATCCAGACAACACATAAAATTATATAATCGAAATAATCAAGGTAAATTAAAAAGCACATTAAAAATGACACCCAAATAAAAGGGAAAACAAAAACTAACAACAATTAAAGAAGATAAAAAAGATAGATTTATTTATTGAGAAACATTCTAAAAGAGTTTACAGCGTATTTAAGACTTTATTTGTACAAATTACAATCAAGTCTTATACCCAGGAATTGAACCCAGACAATGAGCACTTCAATCCAGAGTTATATCCGGTACACTCGGATGACACAAAAAAGGATACTCTATTTACTTTTCTAAAGTTTAAAAATAACCATTTAAAGAAAAGGAAGCCCCTGGACTCAACTATTGATTTTACTATAAGGTAATTCGATATAGAAAAAATAAAAAAGCGTATGTTGTGTTCATGTCTAAATCATTCCTTTAATTGTTTCAAAAAGCTGTAATTGAAACAGGCAGTAAACTACTTTTACCATGTCACTTTACTGTGACGAGATGTTGCTATTCATTTTCCAAAAAAATACGACTGTTGTTTTTTCCTTATTCTGTAAGAGGGTGGTTATTCTGTCAGTGGATTGGCCATATAATCTTTTCTTTTTTACTTTTATTGCTATTCAAGAAGTCAAGACATAATGTTAACCACCAAGTAAATTTAAAATAAAAAAAGAAGGGGTACTAATTTAAACTCACTATAAACACAATTAACAATTACAATTATGTCAAATCAACG
Organism: Oedothorax gibbosus; assembly: GCA_019343175.1. NCBI lineage: Eukaryota > Metazoa > Arthropoda > Arachnida > Araneae > Linyphiidae > Oedothorax > Oedothorax gibbosus. The sequence goes on along the minus strand of CM033278.1, from coordinate 685,190 downwards.
AATATTCATGTCCATATAAGGGATAAAAGGGAATAGGTAACGATTGCCGGTCGCATCGTTCCTCGCTTGCCGTTCCAGGGACGGGACGGCGCGGCATGAGCCGATGCCGGATGGTAGCGGGGACCTATGCCGCCGGATTGGATTGGGTGCATCGGGGTGTAATGTTGTTGATTAATGGGGCATAAGTTACTGTTTGGCTTGGATTTTCTATTTAAATATAATGATGCAAAATAAATTAGAGTAAGGGAAGACTTATATTTCGAGGCTTATAGGAATGTTGAAAGGGGGGGGGGGGGCTGGGTTTCTCCGTTCTTTTGAGGAATTCTGTGTAACGTTGCGAGAAAAAGGTTTTCAAAGTTATTTAAAATTATAGCAAAACTTAAAAATAATGTTATTAAAAAACTTTAGATAAAAACAAGCGAAAATAGGGTTAAACTATTTCAGACACTGAAGTAACGTTAAAGGGTGAATGCAAATTAAATCCAATCATATAAACACTCTTTTACAAATATAAACACATGAAAATCCTTATGTGATTTGCTTAGCTGTCTCGTGATGGTTGAGGCTATGTCAACTCATTATTGGAGAAAGGCTTACTCATCTGATAACAGTAATCGCATTTCAATTTTAATCCTACTTGATGGTCAACGGCTATCTTATTACATGGCATGTGATCCTTTTATGAAGCATATTTCTAAAATGAGTTGCCATTGATAAGTCTGGGCCAAAAATATGCTGTAGCATAATAAATGGAATGCAACTATATTGTTAACTTTTAAAGATCTTTGCGTTTGTCGAAGTTGTAAGCTCATTCTTATAGCGTTTATAAGGAATTATTATTATATTATATTATTATTTTAAAATTTAAAAATAAATATTTAAATTTTAGATTTTTTTTTATTTGAGTAATACTGCAAAACTAAAAAAGTGCAACAGATTTTTTTTTTAAAAAATTAAGAAAAATTTAGTTATGTAGAAAATTATTCAACTAATGTAGTTATTTTTTTTAATTCCTTTTTTTTTATAAAATTATTTTGCTGAAATTCGCTTTACTGGATTTAATTTTTATTATATCTTTATAGTTTTTTTTAAATAAATATATTTCACACACACACAAGTCACATTAAAATGAAATTAAAATGCATAACCAATGCATCAAGTAAACATTTGTTATGGATAATATTTAGATTGGACCTCGAAAAATAATCTTTTCAGAATAAAATCCATTATTGACTAAGTATTACCTGCAATAATTTTTAATGTAAAATGAATTAAAACTTTAATTCTCCATCGTGAAAATTACTTCCTGTCGTACGACCTGCTCCATCCTGAAATTAAAGCGTGATTTTTTTTAATCTTTTATCATTACCCCCTTCATACAACATAACCGCACTGTTTTTTTTTATCTATAAAACCCATTGTTATCAATTATTAAAAATATTTTTATTTTCTTTAAATTTATAATTACTTCCTGTTATCTTAAAACCTTATAAATTGAAGTAATATGCAGCTCAAAGGATTTGGGTCATCAACGTTAGCCTTGTTCGCCTAGTCTACACCCTTAAAACAAACGAGCGGTTTTAACTCAGTCTGAGTTAATTTCCACTCCTTTCCGTGCCGAAAATGCACTTCTCCTATAGGAGTGAATTTCACTCTTTTTCGGAGGTAAAATAAATAAAAGAAAACAATCTGCGTCCTACACTCTTAAAACGAGCGGTTTTAAACTCAGTCTGAGTTAATTTTCACTCCTTTCCGGTGCCGAAAATGCACTTCTCCTATAGGAGTGAATTTCACTCTTTTGTTTTAAGAGTGTACATTAAAAAGAATGGACAGCGCATGAACAAACCTAAAAGCGTTCCTCGCATAGTCACGTGACTTGGTATCAAGTCGCGTAGTTTAGACCATTTGACGAGTTTTCCAGTAGTATAGTATAGTTATAGTACAGCAGAGTTTAGTACAGTTTAAAGTGGGAGTCTAATAGTATAACAGGGGGGAGTTGAGAAAAGAACAAAGACGAATCGCCATTTTGGTGAACAAGGTTCGTTACTTTAGCGAATATTTAATGACTCTGGCCTATATATATGCCTTATAAAATTACTAATTTTCAAATTATAGAACGTTTAGCAACCAGAAACGAATCCCACCCGCAATCAGTGTCTTTATTCATACAGGAGTGGGTCCGTCATTCATAAGTTGTGCAAAGTCTTCCCAAAGCACAAGCCTGTTGCCTATGTAATGAGTCGCATTCAAAGCTATCGGCTTTTGTTTAAACTCTAGAGAGAGAGGAGAGAGAAAGGCGGATTAGGGTGGAGGACTTTTTGAAAGGCGTTGATTGGGAGATATAGGAATAGTGTAGCAACGATAAGTTGATAATGATTTGTGGGTAGAGTCAATGAAGGTGTCTTTAGTGGGAAGGTATTTCTAATGGGGTGCAGCAAATAGTTATTGGTTATGGTTTGGTGTGTAAAATTATGGATTATTTAATTAATCGCTATAATTAATCATGCTACCATAATAAATGTGGTCTTAGTGGTATCGCTTCGCGCTACACTCCAGGGCCCAGGAGGTGCATTTGGGGAGGAGTGGAATACCGATGGAGCCAAGAGTGTACCAAGCCTTTTTCTTACCCTAAGCAGGTTTACTCTAAAAGAACTAAGATAGATTGGAAATTAACCAACTGAGGTTTCGTGTTTCAATGACCAATGACCGGATTGCGTTCAGCGCAACCCATGTGAGCTCTAATAGGCGCATCAATTTTAGATAAGGAAAAGTAAATATCTCCTTATTGCTTAATCTTTTAACATCGCACCATTTTCTAGATATAAATATGCTAATTTTAAAATTGAAGATCGAAAATAGCAATGAAAAGTTTATATTTTCTGTTTAATTCACAATTATCAAGGTAAAAATAAGCTTAAATAATGTGTAAAAACAACTGTCATTTGTTATCACATTTAACAGAATGACAGAAAACTAAACACTGAGGCAATTATGAATAAGACAAAGTAAGATTAGCGATAAGCTCTACACTCTTAAAACAAACGAGCGGTTTTAACTCAGCTGAGTTAATTCCATCTTCGTGCAAAAGCACTCCCATAGGAGTGATTTCACTCTTTTCGGAGTGGTAAAAGAATAAAGAAACAATCTCGTCTACACTCTTAAACGATCCGTTTAATTTCCGTCAAAATGTTAATTTCACTCCTTTCCGGTTCGAAAATGCACTTCCCCTATAGGAGTGGATTTAACTCTTTTATTTTAAGAGTGTGCCGCTCAGCTACTGTGCCTTTTACATAATGTTAGTATAGCTAAGCGGTAGCGCTTATAATGACTTCAGTACATATTTTATCTGTTAAAGGACCATGAGCTAAAATTGCCTAAGACATAAATCATCTGTTTAACTATATACCACTAATAGTATAAGAAATGATTAAAAGGGGACTTCTGCCAACTCTGACTAACACAAATGGTATAATGATGTCCGGTAATCTTAGCATACTGTAACTCGATAGCTTCTCCCAGCTTGAACAAAATCCCACGGTATTATTCTAAGCAAGGGTAATTCTGGTGAGAAGGCACATCATTCATTCTCCCATTGACACTGTCAACCCTTTTCACACCAGTTGTCTCAGACCAGAGCCCCCTGTCGATAGCGCCATACACCCAGACGTTATTTTGTAGCCCGACACCTGTTAGGGACACATTATATAGCCCCTGGGCTTTTACGACAAAAAACGCGTTTCCATCCCCTTCACTTTTTTTCAAGAACTACTTCCAAAGACTGATGACTCCGATTGAATGGGAATGGGGGGAAAATGTAGACTTCAGCTATCCCAAGTCACGTGTGATTGGCGAAACGACTTGGTGTGCGTTAAAAAAAAGACTGAATAGTTTCAGTTTAATTTTATAATCAGCAATTGAAATTTTATGCCATTGCATTGATACAAAAAAGCAAAGTGTGCCTATTACTGATATTGAATTTCAAAAAAATCTTTTAATTGTCGTTTAACATGAATGTTTAACCCATATAGGCAGACATAAGTTACCAAATATAGGAGCCTTTCCCGAAAATTCAGAGGTTCATGTTGGACCTAACCTAACCGTTTCTTTTTACTATTAGATGCTCAGTCTAACTCCAGCAGGTCGTTGAAAATTCCCAGAAATTCCTGTTATTTGAAATCGCTCCATTCCTATGTCCCACACGTCTGCTGGAGACTTCGAGATAAGCGGGCAATAAACGGGTTCGAACTGTGCGTAATAGTGGTAAGGAGTGCTTTTATGAATGGGCACCATTATCTTATGGCTCCCAAGTATCTTGTGACTTTATGAGAAAATCCAAAGTTTGCTTTTAACTACTATTTGTGTACTTTTATTTGCTACTCTCAGCAATAAATATCCCTTTTGAAGAATTTTCAAACGTCAAAAGAATTTCGCCACTTTTGACAATCCTTTCATATGACTTTACGATGCGCTCATTACTCGGACACAAATTGACTACAGTTTTGAAGAAAGGTTCACCAGGAGCATTTCATTTTTAACGATATTTCATTTTGTCAAAAAAGACGATCGCATCAATTTCTGGTAGTGTCATGTTATGTCCTACATTTTTTTTGTATGATTTAATTAGTTATGCTAAGAGTTTTTTTTCCATTGACTCACGTCGTAAAAAAAACCTTATATGTCGATTTGTATTCTTCATGTAAGATATATTATCGTTCCAGGATACAAAAGGGCGATACTATTTGGAAAACAAAAACTGTTCGAACATGCGATACCGAGGCAGCATTTGCTGCCACCGCCTGAGTAACGTTCGACTAAAACGTTATATAGAAAGCAGAATTGAACTTTTAACTTTACTTATGGAAGGAAAAAAGTATCCTTGCCGTAACAAGCAGTTTACGTAACTTAAAATTTTTAATTAAAAAAAGAGCAAAATCATGATCGTTTTTCTACAGTTTAACTACATTATACTAGCATTTTCCCTCCACATTACTTTAGCAAAGAGAAAATGCGAGGTATTTGCGAAATTGCGAATTATTTTAGATGTGATAGTGTTACTTACAGAAACACGCACGTCTCTACAAAGCCTAGCAAGTATTCAGAGAAGAGATAATGATTAATAGCTATCCCTATGGAATACCGGTTATTGCTGAAACATGTAGTTTTGCAAGTTATCGTGAAATCCGTTGATTCATGGAACATTTTATGGAATACAGATATTCTTTTATTAGTAATACACTGTAAAACGCTTGGTGTATGTGTAACGTTACTTCAAAAAACTGGTGGCAGCAAATAATGCATTGCATAATGTGAAATTCTGTAGCTATAATTGTATGGTTTGTTTTTTTATAGTTTAATACCCAAAGACAAAGGTATTTATAATTCAAGACTCGACCTTGCAACCCTTTGATTACAAAAACGTACTTTTACCTTTTATACTCATTATGTAGGCTTGATCGAATTGGCCATTTTTTTTCATAATCCTTTATGATTCACAACATTTATAATTACGCAGGATGCGTATGGAGTCGATGGAAGGTTTCACCGGGTTACACAAGAAGAGTAATTTCTTATAATTATTTTTTAATTTGAAACAAATATTTCTGTAGACAATAAGCTGAAATTGAAATAAGTTAATTTTGTGGAAACATTTTGTAAAAACTGTTTGATTTTTAAGAATTGTAGAAATAATGCACCCGAAGCTCTTTGATTTTCATATTACTGTTTCATTATTTCAAATAGAATTATAAAAAATTCATAAAATTATATTATTAAAATGTACTACTCCAAAATAAAAGTACGTAGATAACTATTTAATTTTTAAAGTTATAAGACAGATTTTTTTAATCAGAAAAAAAATATTTTCTCTAATTGGACTAGTGGAGTATTTTCCTGAAGTGAGCAGTTTCGTCATAAACGTAGAAAATTTCGTTGCTTACAGGGACTTATCAACATTTTCTTCCAAAGCTCTTACGTCGTTATCTTCTAAAAACTACAATATATATCAGTATGATTAAAAAAATGAATTTGTTTGTCCCCTTGTATCTTTCGCTTTTATGTAAGTAGAGAAATCTTTTTATTTAGTTCGTGTTATAATTATTCTATTTTTATCGACAAAATAAAACTATAGTATATAATATATTTAGTGATAAATAGATGAGCCGTGATTTCCGCATGCAACACGTTATTTGAGGAATAAAGAATCTTTACGATATTTATTTGACCTAACAAAATATCATATTTTTACATTTTGAATAGTTTTAAATCTAGAAGCGGTGTCTGTAAAGTCTTTATTTCTCATACTTGTAATTAAGAGTTGTGTTATTGTATTTTTGCTTATTCCCACAAAAATTATTAAATGTTTCACAACAACCTTATCTTTAATAAACAAACGAAGTGTCAACATGTTTAATGAATTTCAAAAATAAATAGAAAGTCATAGTTAATCATTCCTAAAAATGTAAATATAATTGTCATTATTTTTTCATATAGCGGCAAGAGAACGATAATAGAAATTAGATATTGTATGGTTTGTCTAAAGGCATGTCAAAGGTTACTTAAAATTAATTAATGAAAATTAAATGGAAAATTTATGCGAAAAAAATTACAGTATTCTTTGTTAATAAATGCGAAAAGAACTTATTAACACCTCAAAAGGAAAAACCGTATATTTTGTGGAAGGTGAACCAAATGAAACTAATGCTACAAAAAAAATGTGTACAAAAATTATATGTTCTGTAATATTCTGAAACATTTGGTGGTTTTTTTTTTCAGATGCCCCAATGTTGTTTTTTTTACAAAAACTCATAATATTCTTCATTTAAACAAATCGCAAAAAGTTACGAATCATGGACTAACAATTAAACAAAGAAAAACAGTGTAACGGTGGAAACTTTTTAAAACTCATCATAAAAAAAAATCGAAAGTATTAATTAAAAGTTTTTTATACTATGCACTTTCCGGTTACTATTTTACAAAGTACACTTATAGCACGAATCAAAGTTGATGAAGTCGAGAAAAAAATTTAAATGTTCGGAAAAATTACGTTTTGCTAGTAAAATAAAATTTATATTTTCTTTTTTAGATCCCTCTCTAATTAAAAAAAAACATAAAAGAAAAAAATTGAAAATATAAATTCAAAAGTTTAGTTATAACTAAACTTTTCTCACATCATCCTAAAAATAAAAAATAACATATGTTTGACAAATATGACTGTAGTGTCAACCTAAGATATTAATATGCTGACATAACAAATAAAATTGTTATGAAATTTATGAAATAATAAATTAGTAATCAAAAACATTACTAATAACTAAACAATTAAAAAAAATAATCGTAAAAAAGTGGATAAGTAAATGACTGGCCCTATATAACTCTTCAAGTTATTCTCCAACTCCAAAAAGTGTTTAGATTTTATATTTAAAAAATTGTATAAGAGTTATAATCCAAACAATAGGTTTCTTATATATCGTATTCACTTTCAATACCGTTGTGTTAAACGGTATATTATTTCATTATTACCTTATCCCGGACAAACCTCATACAACTTCAAATAATTATTTTGTGAGTGGAAGTATTGTGTAAAACTGATGACTAATTAATAAATAAAAAGGATTTGAAACCTAACAACAGGTTTCTAAAACATCGTATTCCTTTTAATACCATCGTAAAAATGGTATAATAATATATTAATACCTTGTCCCGGGTAAAGCACATACACCTTCAAAAAATTATTTTGTGTGTGTAAATATTGTGTAAAACCTATGACTAATTAATAAATTAAAGGATAAAAAAAAACCTAACAATAGATTTCTTAAAAATTGTATTTCCTTCTAATGCCATCGGTATAATAATTTATTAATACCTTGCTCCTTGTGTGTAAAACCAATGACTTATTATTAATTAATAAAAAAGTGTCAAAACTTTTTGATTAAAATTGTATAAAGATTTTAAAAAGAACAAGGTTTCTTAAATACCTTATTACTTTTTAATACCATCGCTAACCGGTATAATAAGTTATTTACCACTTTGTTCCGGCAGAAAACTCATACACCCAGACATAATTGAAAACAAATGAATAATAAAAAATATTAAAAATTAATAAACAGAATATTAAAAATTAATTTTTAAATAAAAAAAATCGACTGACCATTCTGTAGAGACGAGGCTACCTCTTCCGGATCTTCGAGATGTTTGGGTCTCTCTTGCTTGCGCCGCGGCATATCTGGAACTGAAAACGTCTGATGCCACACTCAAATCAAAAGCTATTCTCCACGCCACCGCGCATGCGTCCGATATTAACAATTTCCCACTAACGTGATTATGATAATGTAATTTCGGAAGAGCCTTCTCATTGGGCGGCGGCCAGATCGCGTCATCGGCGACGTCACAGTTTTGATTCTTTCTTGGAAGAAGAAAAGTTTTTCCCGGATGATATTTTTGTTATTTTTATTTGTCTTCGATGGAATGGCAACTTTGTCGTCTTCTTGGAATGGTAACTTGTTGGAATATTTCTGGTGTTGGATGGGTTTTTTTCTTAGTGTTCGGATTTATTATTACTATTATTATTTTTAATAATTTAATTTATATTAATTGTTGATATTGTTGCTGAAACGTTTCTTGATTTTCCTTGAATAGTATCGAGTTTACTTTTGAAATACGATTGAAACGTCGCGAGTCACTTCGAAAGATTGGCATTCAGTTCAATTTTGACATTTCTTTGAAGTCCGATTGGTTTCATTGAAATTACTTTTTAAATTTATTCTACGTTCAAAAGATATTATTTCGAATATGAAATTTTCCAACAGGATATTAGTCGTTTAAAATCTATTATTTACTGCTCTATACACGATAAATCATAATCTTAAAATCACATATGATTATTTCTCCACTAGTATTTTCAATATAGCATTCAATTATTATCCATTTCACAAGATCAATTGACTATCACCATGTCTCTGCGATAACACAAAATCCTTTCTCCAACTACACCGAAAGTCAATGTCATCTATCTCCAACATCCACAATCCGACTCACTTACTTTCAAATATCGATAAACAAATCCAAAATTTTAAAATATCACCCACTTTTTCGAACTTCACCGCACACAATTTTTCTTCTTCTTCATCATGTTCATTCTAATCCAGACAATCACAAGCAGCCACCACGTTCACCATCTTCCAACACACATCAAAAACTGTCTCTCTTTCTCGATATAGTAGGAGAGAGAGGGAGTCTCTCTAAAATTCACTTTCCCCTCGCTACTGTGATACAACGAAGGATGGGAGAGGGAATACACTTGCTGGATCGGGAAATCTCTCTCTCTCTCTCTGCGGGGTTGCCCCACGCCGGGGAGAGAGACAACATCGCCAAGGAAATGCGCCAAACGAGATGGTTTGCTCCCTTGTGGAACTCACCAAGGGTGCAAAATTTGTATAATTGGGAGTGTTATATTTTTAAAAATAAAAAGCCTTTAAAATGGGCGTGTTGTTGAACTGATTTCCACTGGCCCCCATGGAGTCAGCGCCTATGCTTGACAGTAAATGAATTCTGTAAAACTATAGCACATTTTGCAGTTACTTTTGGCATCATAGTGTTGTAATGTTTGTTTTACAGGAAAATGATGTCTGCACGACGCGACGGACAGAATTGCTTGAACAACTTACTGCAACAGCGTATAAACAGAGAAGTTGGTTCATCCAATCACTGTCGGTGAAGCAAACGTTTTTGCCGGTGTACCACTCAATAAATTTGACATGATATGTAAATTTACAGCACAGGTTGATGGCATCAGTACTTTTACCATCACACTGTGATGGTAAATTCGGCGAAATTTTTTACACTGTAAATGCGTAAACCCGTGTTTGGAAAGTGTATTAATTTGCCCCGGGTGGTAAAAAGACAGATTACGTCTTAAGTGACTATTGAGTGACTGTATTGAACACCGATCAGAGGTCTGTATCACACCGCAATATCTGGAAAGTGACACTTCCGTTACATTAATTCAATTGGAGAAGATTCGCTTTTCCACATTATGTTCAATGTCACCTTGATCAGGCTTGGTAAAATGAAGAGCGTCATATCGCAACGTGCTGGGAAAAGTGTCGACTCTGATGACGTATAATTACATTAAAAAAACAGAAATCTGGCGATTAAAAAAAGAGGGGGGAATAGGGGATACAGACGGATAGACATATTGACTTACAGAATTCTCCACCCTTAAAAAGCCCAACTTCCATTTTTTTTTAACTATTTCGAATCGAATAAAAAAAATAAGTATAGGCTAAAAAGGAATAATGAGACCTTAATAAATGAAATTCAAAGGTCCCTTACAAAATGCATTTCACCTATATACACTTATAGTTTTAATCATTTAAAAAGTGTAGGTGTAATGATAAATAGTGTATGAATTTCCCTTTAACTCCCTGAGGGACAAGCAAATTGGCTGAAGAGTAAACTTGTTTTCACTGAATGATATTTTAATTAAATTTTTTAAACTGAAAATTTAATTTTTAATTTTTAAAAAAAAATATGCAGTCATGTGACGGGTTTATACATCTGTGTCCCTCAGTGGGTTAAGAAGTACAAGCATACTCTTCTCCTTTATCTTTAGTTTGAAATCATCGTCTTTTGACAAAACAAGATAACGATAATTATTACAAAGAATTTCGCTTTCCATTTGAGAAAAACATGTCTACCCTTTTACCCTTGTTGATTAATCTAACTTATCTTACTGCTGAATGTTTATTTCGATAAAAAAAGTTATAAGGTTAATCATAAAACCAATAATACTATGACTTGTCCGGATAATAGTGCATATACTAATTGTATTTTATAAAGTTCTTGTTTTGTAAAAGTAAATTTTACTATGATTATGACATTTTAGATTTGAAATAAGTGCTTTTGTCATAATTATTTCATAAAATAATACCACTATTCGAAAAAGTGATACCTGTGTACATATTTTTCCCCTATGCAATATTTAAATAAAATGGATTCATAAAAAAGCTTTTGCTTGTTACTATATAAAAAAACAAAGATTATTAAAGCATCAAATTTTAGTTTAAGTTGTTTAAAAAAGAAAAGTTTTTGAAAACAACGTATACACTGTAAAAAAAATACTGTAAACATACAAAAATATTTTGTAATGTTAAGAAATAACAAGAATGACAAAAAAAAAAACAATGGTTAGAAATATAGTCCCTTTTCTTGTTAAAAATTTCTAGTATTTTTGACTTTTTACTTAATATCTACCCACACCAAGTTTTCGCTTGATTGCCCACTGATCCTTAAACATATCTAATCCATATTATTCCACAGACATACTTGGACATTATTTCAGGGCATGCTCTGTAATACTTTAGGGTTCTTCCTTGCTTTAGTCTAACCGCAGAGGGACATATCTTCAAGAATTTGCCTTTTTGAAAACATTAATGAAATTTAGGTTTGTACAAAGCTGACACATTTTGAATGACGTCGGCTGGGCTCCGACCGTTTGGCCGCCATCTTGAAAAATGGTGGACAATCTATTTTTGATCATAACTCCTGAACCGCATGTCCAAATATAATGAAATTTGGTTTAAAATGATCGCAAATATTTTCTAAATCTTTTATGTAATATGTTTTAGGGGGTTTTATCCAGCCGTTAATCCGCTACGTGGCTTTGTTTAAGAAAATCATGCAATATAACGCACGTTTACGTATTTCTCTAGACACACATAAAATTTCGCTAATAACATGAAATTAGAACGTTGTAGGCCGTTTTATTGTGAAAAGAACATTTTTTGTTTGTTGCAATTCGGAACAGTAGTTCTTGAGATACAAAATATATAATATGACTACGTGCGTACTTGGGGCTGGTGGAACCGTTTCGGTTTCTATCCGCTGTGTGTTTATGGCGCTGGCGTCGCTTAATCGTGTCATCTACTGCATCCTCTATTTTAAACATGGTCTTGTGGATATGCTGTTTTTAACGTAGGTAAACACATCGAAATAATTTTATAAAGGATGTCTATCTTTACCAATTTATAACATATTACAGGAAAAGTCGAAAATAAAGTTTTTATTTGACGTAATTTAAATAACAATGCATGATATCATAAATTTATACTATTTAAGAAAGTTTTAATGTTTACGTACTTTTGTTTTGTATTACCACCAAAGTCCATGTTTCTTTATGTTCAAGTATTAACTCCTTTTTGTGTATTTATTTTGATATTTTATAAGTTTTATAGGAAAATACTTAAACTACAATTAATAAATAATTTTAAGATTTAAATTCAAAATCTTAAGAAATATTTATTTAGTTTCCCTATTTTATTTAAAAACAGTTTTTTTAAAGCTAAAACCAATTTTTGCTTGAATTGAGGACTTTTATGACCGGTAACAACTGAGCTGTGTTCAATTATTGCAATTTTTTGAAATTTTTTCCGAATTTAAGTTTCGTTTTCATTTAAAGTTTACCGTCAGTACCGGTGTCTTAGATGCTAATACAATGCTAAGTAAATATTTTACAATTTATCTTAATGAAACTGACGCGTAAATTAAAAAAAAAACGCGAACCTTTTGAAAACGAAACTATGGCATACTAAGCCAATCGGAAACCAAGAAGGGAATTGTAGCCCCGTAAACTCACGCATTGTAATTGGTTATCCAATGCTGGCTACGAGCCTGGTCAGGGGCCCCTTTTTGCCACCAGAGACATCAACCAGCATTGAACTAATTTTAATTTTGTTTTTTAAAGGTTTGTTTGTCATACAGTATATATTTTTTTCAATTAAAAAAATGTAGAATATAATGCAGTTTTAAAATTTGCCTCTGGTTTTCTAGTTTTCACGTAAAAGATATTTTTTCCCTTGAAGTGTTGGGTGCTGGGGAGCCCAGTCGGTTAAGGCGTTCGCCTTGCATGTGTAAGGTCCAAGGTTCGGGTCCAGGCACCGCCAAAATAACTGTCGAACTATAAACGGCCCGTGCAGTCTTGCATAGCAGATACATAGTTACTTCTTCTGAGGCTCTGAAAACCGTGGAGAATGCTCTACAGATTGGAAAAACACAGTTTAATGATTTTGTGACAGAGCGTCTAATAAAGAAATGTAAGAGTATTCATGATGTTATTTCGCGCAATAACTTGGCATTTCTGAACTCCACAATTCGGACTCTTGAATAAACAAAAACAACATTTAGCCATGGTAAAGTGTAACATTCAAGGCTTTTTATTTCCTGTCAAGCGCGTGGTGGAAATTTGGAAGATTTTTTCCAACACGAAAATTTACCATATCCTCTCTCTCAACACAAGGTAACCTATACCTGGGAACCAAATCTGAGTTAATAGACTGTCTTCAGAAAATCGCTGCAGCTCAACGAGAAGCGCCTGTCGTTGATGCAATAACCTTTGACGGTCCATTCATTGTTTAACTGTTAAATCCAGGCCCTGCAAAAACATTATTGGAGAGTATACACAAAAAGTGTTTCTTCCATACATCACTTCACAGCTTCAACGTGCGAGCCGTGTTGATGTGGTGTGGGATACATATCTGGATGACAGTCTCAAAAAACATACCCGGCTAGACAGAGGCCTTGGTATTCGCCGCAGAGTTGCAGCTGATATAACGGTACCTACAGATTGGAAGTCATTTCTTCGAAATAATGAAAACAAGATTGAGCTGTTTCATTTTCTAACTCAAGCTGCAGCTAACTTGAATGTCCATAGTAGAAATGAGTCAATAATTACTAACGGTGAATCAGTTGTCTGTTCTTCTGCTCGTGAATTGACTTTTCTATATCCTTGCAAACATGAAGAAGCTGATACCAGAACGATGCTTCATGTTTGTGATGCTTGAAACACTGGAAAACGAAAAATATTGACAGCACGGTAGTTACAGACCTGGTGGTGCTATCAATCTGGTTGGTTCAAGCAAAAAGCATAGACAAATTGTGGGTAGCCTTTGAAAAAGGAAATGATTTCCGATACATACCAGCCCATACAATAAGTGCTACTCTTGGCCCTGAGAAATCACATGCTCTGCTAGGATTCCACGCATTCGCAGGCTGTAATACGACTTCGGCGTTTGTTGGGCGAGGAAAGAAGACTGCCTGGAACGTGTGGAATAGTTACCCCGATGTAACACCTGCATTCATCACATTATCTACATCAGATCCAAACGAACATATGACAGAAGATACCTCAGATCTGATTCAGAGATACAACGGTATTGATGTACGACAAAACTAGCAAGTGTTACCTCTGTAGATGTAGCGCGCAGGAAACTTTTTGCCAACAAAGGCAGGACTATGGAATCCATTCCTCCAACATTAGATTCTCTTCAATTACATGTGAAGCGGGCAGCTCGTCAGGCAAAAGTATGGAGCGAGTGCACCAATCCTCGGCCAGCAATACCAGAACCATTGCAATGTGGTTGGACTAGAAATGACGTGGAAAGCTTCACCCCAGTGTGGAGAACTCTATCTGAAGTTTCAAAAAAATGTCAAGAGCAAGTCGTTAAATGTGGCAGCACAAAAACTTGCAAAGAGCGTGTAAATGCATTTTACGCCTATGGACTAAAATGCACGCGAACTTCTCTCCTGTGACTGCAAGTAACTTAAAAATTTCAAATATTAAGAAACTAAGTACGATTATTTGTGTAAACAATTAACGATGATTTGTATGCTAAAATTTTTGCCACTGCAAGAAATTCTTTGATATCTTCTGTTACATTCATATTTGTAATAACCCACAAGACATGACAATAACATATAGACAAATGAAAGACATATTCCTGAACAAGTTGCTGTGTAAGATAAAGTAAGTTCCCACTAAAAGTAAACTTAAAAAAATTTCAGCTAAACGTTTTTTATTCGGAAATATAGTGTTAATGGTACTGACAAAAAGTCGTCGTCCATGTGGTTAGTCAGTGTGCTTACGCTTGTCATTGTTTTGGCAGTGTGTTTTTACAGCATCGACGTATTTTGCAATCATATGACGCGACACTTATCGATTAGTCGTCGTATTACATATAGCGTATCTAAAGAAGTACTGCTCCGAATTGCATCAAACAAAAACTGTTTTTTTAACAATAAAAAGACATACAACTTTGTAAATACATGTTATTAGCGAAGTTTTATGTGTATCCAGATAAATAAGTAAACGCGTTAAATATTACATGATTTTCTGAAATAAAGCCACGTAGCGGATTAACGGCTGGATAAAACTCCCTAAAACATATTACATAAAAGATTTAGAAAACATTTGCGATCATTTTAAACCAAATTTCATTATATTTGGACAAGCGGTTCAGGAGTTATAATCAAAAATAGATTTTCCGCCATTTTTCAAGATGGCGGCCAAACGGGTCGGAACCCAGCCGACGTCCATATCAAAAAATGATCGTCTTGTGCTAGTGTACAAACCCTGAAAGTTTCATAAATGTTTCTCAAAACGCACAATTTGTCACACTTGCTGCTGGACTATTAGCCATTTCCTACTAGAGGATAGTGTTTAGCAAGAAAAAAAAACGCTAATGCAGTCCCTGGACAAATTATTAGAAGCACTGCAAGATTTCATGTATCAATCAATGACGAACAAAATACCTTTAGAAAGACATTTGTGTTCCTAAACCTAAGCTATTGAATAGAAAATACTATCTGCTATACTTAATACATATATCGACATCTTTTTTAATGATATTGTATTCTTTGGTATTTTTTTCATTATTACTAAAAAAAATACAGTGAGTTTAATAATTTGTCCAGGGACTGTAAGTATCCTCATGTATTGATGCACGTTCAATATTTTATGGTTCAAAGTCCTCACGGTAAAAGGTTTCGCTGAGTGCCAGCTTTGGTTTCGACCTCGTCAACTGAACTGTAGTGAGACCGACCGACCAAACTATACCGATTTTAATGACCTATCGAAAAAAACATTTTTTTTATATTGTACATGAGAGTCATACATAAAATGGGCTTGTAAATTCACATTATTTGTGTCGGGTATGTAAAATTTTCTAGTAAATCCACAAGATATATCAATATGTACTGCAAACAAAAATATGTTATGTATTGTTGTAGCAATATTTTAAGTAATTTTTTGCTAGAAATTTTCCAGGAAAAATAATTAATTTATGTATAAAAAAACGTAATGCTTACGCATTCTTTATGGCGAATACTTTCGTTCCATAATCAAAATTTTCAAAGCACCTTAGGGAAGAATCAAAGTTTGAATGCCTCAATAAATGGTAAACTTAAAATAATTTTTACTAATGGATCGATCAAGTTACTCAGACTTTTAAGTTAACTCGTTTGCACATAATATTTTTAATTTCCATGTAACCCACCGTCAATTGAAATTTCCGAGTAAGCATAAGAGGTCATTATCAGAAATTGAATAAATCGAGCTTTAGAAGGGAGGTCAGAAAACATTATTTTTACAATAGAGTTGTCAATGAGTGGAATGCTTTACCAGATTATGTTGTGCATTCAAAGAGAGTAGAAGATTTGAAGAAGAAACTTGACGGACATTGGAAACTGGTAATGTATTAGATTTATTTTGGACCAACCTTGCTGGGCTTCTGGCCTGTTGTTGGTCGACAATTTTTGTATTTGTATTTGTATAACAAATGTACTCTAAACTTTGGCAGTGAGTTGACAAAAATCTGTTTAATGACGCGAAAAGTTTTTCAGCTTCTCCTCCATTATAAACTCTGCTACCGATCGAAACTTTAAAATATTGTTTAATTTAGTTTTTTTTTAAAAAGTAAAGCATTCGAAGAAATACCTTCGTCTCGATTGTAAACACATTCAATATAATTTTAGTAACGATATAATTTTTCTCATCTAAACTGGAGGCGTGTTTGAACTTTGCTGTAACTCTTTCACTGGTGTGTTGACATTTTCAGCGAAACTTAGTCATGCGTTGCTTTGTACACCAACTGTTAAAATACAAATCAAAGAGAAAATAAATCACTTATTTATAACGATAGGAGATACATTTACACAGTACGAAAACGTTTCATTTACCCTCACAGTGTTGGGATGGTAAAAGTACTGTCAACCCCCTGTGCTGGGAATTTATATATACACTGCTCAAAAGAATTAGGGGAATGCATGGTTTAAACCCTTTCACCCCCAATGATTCCATTTGGAATCATCAGCATGCGATTTTTTTTTCTTACTAAGTTGAGCTTGCACTTATTTATTGTTATATGGTAGAATCATGTCTCTTGAAGAATTAAATAATGTTTGTTTTAATTAAATGTAAATACGAAAAACATGGTAAAATAAAATTCACTCCCAAAAAAATTTTATGAAATAAATTGACCCTAAATTCTTCCCGCTTGCATTCTTAGATGTTTAAAAATTGATTTTAACTTTTTTTTTAATAAATAAAGTTTTGAAAAAAATATTGTTATAATTTATTCAAAAGTTATGATACCAATTTTCCCCCTTAAATTTTAGTTTAAAAAAAATTAAGATTTTGTACCCCCGTTTTTTACCATTTCATTGTAGATGCATAATGAATCTATTTCACATAGTTAAGATTTTTAAAATAAAAATAAAAAAAGTTGAAACTGAAAGGGTTAACACAAAAGTACAGAAAGTGCTCCCCTAATTTTTTTGAGCCGTGTATGATGTATAAACTTTATTGTGTGGTACCGATTGTGTGGCAATGATTGTAATTAAGCCATTCTTTATTTTTTCGTTTGTTCTTTGCTTCCCGAATTTCCCCGGTTTTATTCATAATCATTGGTCATGGCCTCATCGTCATAATACTTCCAATCCAATAACACAATTATCGATCTCTGAGTTTCTGTCAAGACTTTTTGAAGAACTTTGCTGTAACTGGTGAGCTATTCTAATATAAAGGAGTTTAAAATAGAAAAACGTAATTTCTTAGCCATTTGTTCTCGCTTCACACTCATAAAGTGTATTTTTTTCTGTCTTTCATGTTTTTCACAAGTTTATTTTTGAAATGGGTAGGGCATTTGGATGCTATTGTTTGCTCGGATGACAATTGTTAAAAACAACCATTTGCCTATTATATTGGTTGGTTGGTAGACATATTTTCAGGCTTGTGTGCTTGGTCACAAAGACCCACTTCCTATTATATTAAATATAATAAAGTGATTAAATAAAACTAAGTGACCACAATCTTCGACGTCATTTGTCTTTAAATATAAGATACTAAAGTTATTATTGTTCTATTATTAATATAGGTAACCTGCTCTTAAATCCGGCTTTGTTTCCGGCTGCAATTTCTATACCATTTTTCGTTGGACGTCATGTCACCGAAATAACCTTTGTAAGTTCTATCCCAATCTTATACATTTTATAAACGAATCGCTCTAGAAATAAAAAAAAACCTAACTCATAAACAAAGTCGTGTATATGAGGTTGGTGCACGTTAAATCTTCAGTGCTCTGAAGTCTTGACACCGAGTACGAATGAGGTAAACTGAGGTAAATTTCAACGGTATTTACTTGATAGAGATTTTTGAAGTTAGTTGAGTGAAAAAAAATATTTAAATATGAGTTTTTAATGTTCGCGTTATTGGTTGGTTGGTTGGTAGACATATATATTCAGGTTTGTGTGCTTGGTCAGCGACCCGCTTATAAACCTTCGTCAAGTAAGACAGACACAACAGACAACACACACACATAAGTGGATCCATCTAATTTTTAGAGACAGAAGCCAACTAGAAGACCCCCAGAATTGGCTTGTCACCCCCAGAGGTATTGATTTGGTATGGGAACTTGGAGGACTTTCGGACCCAACAGATTTAACGAGGACGTACTCCGCATATACTCGGTAGGTCTTCAGTGGTACCGGGACTCGATCGCAGGACCTTCCGATCCCGAGACCGAGACGCTGACCACTAGGCTCACTACGGCCCGTTCGCGTTATTTTGTGGAGCCGATAAAATCTTTATAAACTTAGTCTTTCAATAAGATTTATTAATATCTACGAAATATATATTTTTTAAATTATTAATTTTAGACCCTTTCTTACGAAACATTTCGGCTTAGCTTCTCCCACGAAATTTGAGTCATTCCAATAATTAAAAATGTCAACAATTAAAGATTAAATTTATCAGTGCAATCTCTAAGTTATGAACTTTACTCGATAGAAATATGTAGGAGTAAACAATCAACCCCATGATCCTTTGAATATCTGTTATCAACAGTTATATTCAAACACGGGGCTCAATAAGAGATAAACTTCTTAAGAAAGGATGAATCATGTAATTACATCTCAAGTATGATAAATCCTTTTCTGTATTTTGATAAATTTTTCGAAAAGGTTAAATGTTGGACTATCAAATATTGACCAAACTTATTTTCATCAGTATTTAGGCATAATGATGGGGCTATAGAATGTTCTTTCGAGTGATAATATTGTTAAATACTTTGATTAGGTTTGGACATATTTCAAAACATTAAGGAAGTGAAACAACGTTGATTTGGATTAGGTTGAGTGAGTGCATATTTGATTATTTTATGTTATTGGTATATGGGCTAACGTTCATTTTCCGCACCTCTATAGTTCATAATTTAATTAAAAATATTGTTTTATATACAATAAATGAAGTTTATTGGAGTTTTTAAATTCGTTTTTCGTGTAATTTAATTTGTCTTTCATAAATTGTTATTTAGTATAGTCTTCTTAATTTTTCAGATAGTCCATGGATCATTTATATATAAACTTAATCAGAAAGCTCATTTTCGCTTGGCAAATTTTCTTGCTAATCGTCTTTAATGGGTTTTAAACAAAGCTCAGTTAGTTTCAATAAAATTACGATTTCAAAATTTCACATAAAAATCTAATTTTAAGTTTGGAAAAAAATTGAAGAATTGCCACCCCTTTAAAGTTCGCCGCTCTAGGCTGCACTGAAGCGAGCCTACTCAGCCTATTTATAAATGGTATTCTAGGTAAGGTAAGGTAATCGTTTCCGGCTGCCTATTTCTAGCCTCCTTGAGGAGCTTTAACACAGCCAATAACGCCTCGTAATTTAGAACCCTGGTCAAGTGACGAGGTTGACACCTGAGCGGGCACCCAACGAAACTTCGAGCGACATCGTACGCTAACGCCGTCGGGACTTTGGACTCCACAGATTTAACGAGCACGTCTGTCCCTGTGTACTCGGGCCCATCCGTGATGAGGATTTTTCTACTATTTCCAGCACGGATCCGATCGGTATTCTATTTATAAATGGTATTCTATTTATAAATGGTAAATTTCTTCGTGTAGCTAAACACATACGCAATGATTCAGCTGGTTGTTTAGTTTAGTTGGTACATATATATTCCGGTTTGTGTGCTTGATCAAAGATCCGCTTATAAGCCATCGTCAAGTAAGACAGACACAGACAGAATATTTTTACTGATATAGAGAGAGAAGTTACACCCATGGCGAAGGCAGGAACCGAACCCGCACCCGTTACAGCGCGCAGACTGTGAACGTAATGTCCAAACCACTAGGCCATCCGGGCCCCAGCTGGTTGTTTTCACCATGTGATCAGCTGAATGAAAAAAGTGATACCACTTCCAACTCATAAAACTTTTTCAATGCTGAAAAAAAGGCATTGGGCCATGTATCCTTATGGGTCAAATGTTCCTAGTTCCCCCTACAATAATAAAAAAAAGTCATAATTCAGATACTATTCGCTATATTACTATTCTCTAGAAGCAGCAATTAAAAAAATGGTATATTTGTAAAAAGGAAATTTTGTTATAAATATTTAACTCTAAACCTCTACTGTAGCACAAAGATTCTTTTTCTGCTCTGGGGTTCACTTGTAATCATAGCCCTCCCAAATTGCTCTTTCCCCTGGAAACTTTTTTTACAAACCTTACCATCCTCATTTCGCCAAAACGGCGATACGCTTCCCAATAGTGTCAAACCCGGCACCTCGCACAAGTTTCGCGGTCATGACGCAACGCGGCTCCATTGGCCGTGCCGCCGCGTCATCTTGATCAATGGGAAGGGGAGAAAGTTATGAAGAGTTATGAATATGTCGACGCCTCGCCAATCATAATACGCGCCAACAAGTGGTGGGTGGCGCCGAAAGGGCGGGGATGGCTCCATCTCGATGCGCAGGAATTTGAGAGCGGGTTATGAAGTCTCGTATTGAAATATGATTTGGGGATTTTCGGGCGTTGAATCTGAATGTCATCAGATAGCTTCATGATATAAGATTTGAAGTTTTTTGGATGTTTCTTTTCGGCATTCGATCGAGCTTTAACACAACCACTTTTCACCTCGTAATTTTGAACCACGGTCAAGTGACGAGCTGAACATCCTTACCCAATGCAGAATCCCTTACGACATCATTTGTTAACGCCGTACAAGGATTTTGGATTCCGTTTTTGTTCACCTTCACAAGAGGCATTTCTATTTTTAGTGTCTTAGTAAAAAAGAGCCATGTCCTAATTTATACTATTGGACATGGGCTTTTTTCTACCATGCCACGGTTGTATATAGAGAAAAATACAATTGTGATACAAAGTGTAGCAAGAGTTCGTCACCTGTCACTTCGGAACAGTCTAAGTAAATAAGGAAGCTACTGCTCTGACACAAAGGGACTAAAAATAATTCACAAATAAATCGCTTTTGGCAAGGACATCCCCATTATACTACGAGTCAGGAGGACTGTTTAGTTACTTCATTGAAATTGAAAAGGTAAACACGAAGAAAATTATACTTTGTTGTGGTCGGATATCTTAATCTGTTCATTCTAAAGTTAGGTTGATTTAGAATGGTTAAAAGCATTCGCCTATTATAGTGGATAAGACTTTTGTGCAATCAATTTCTCCAAAGGGTAACTCTTAGAAATACATGCTGACGGGCCGTAGTGAGCCTAGTGGTCAGCGTCTCGGTCTCGGGATCGGAAGGTCCTGCGATCGAGTCAGGGTACCACTGAAGACCTACCGAGTATATGCGGAGTACGTGCTCGTTAAATCTGTTGGGTCCGAAAGTCCTCTAAGTTCCCATACCAAATCAATACCTCTGGGGGTGACAAGCCAATTCTGGGGATCCTCTAGTTGGCCTCTGTCTCTAAAAATTAGATGGATCCACTTATGTGTGTGTGTTGTCTGTTGTGTCTGTCTTACTTGACGAAGGTTTATAAGCGGGTCGCTGACCAAGCACACAAACCTGAATATATATGTCTACCAACCAACCAACCAACATGCTGACATTTTTACGACAAGTTTGTCTTTTTTGAAGCTACGATGTCGTGATAAATGCTCCGAATAAAACCTGGTTGTCAAATTGTTGTGTCTGAGAGAGTACGTTTGCACATCATCGTGTCCGGGGGCTGGGGAACCCAGTTAGTTAGGCGTTCGCCTTGCATGCGGAAGGTCCCAGGTTCGGGTCCGGGGATCGCCAAAATAACTGCCCCCCCCCCTATAAACGGTCCGTGTAGCCAAAAGTGTCCGACGAATGATACCCCGTGTACGTGTAGAGGGAGTGCACGTTAAACATGAAGTCCCGACGCTGCGTACGATGTCGCCCTTCACGGTTGCGTTGGGTGCCTACTCAGGTGTCACTTGACTGGGGTTCTAAATGACGACGCCGATAGCCCTCGTGTAGCTCTAGTGCGATGATAATTCAAACCAAACATCCGCGAGACATCGTGACTAGCGAGGAAAATATTGTCAAACTCGTCCTCGAACACTGTTCAATTACGAGGCGTACGATTATGTGTTAAATCCCTTCTTGGAAGCTATCGAAGTAGACAATCCAAAATGTTCAAACCAAACCGAATCTACAAGCGCAAGATGGCTCTACTCTTTTGCTTTGGGTGCTTGCTCAGGGGTCGACCTCACTTGACCAGGGTCCTAAATTACGATGCGTCATTTAGCTGTGTTAAAGTTCCATGGGGGCTAGAAATAGGCAATCCGAAAACTTACAACCTAACCTTACCCATACGCTACTCTAGACATACATTAAACCAAATCCTGCGTTTATATTCCAACCATTCCCTTACACAAAATAACTAACAACAGCATCCACTCTCCAAATGGGAGCTTTGGGGCCGGACATTATCTCAACCCTTCGCCCCCAATGTAGATCGGGGCCGACGCACGGGCGGGCCCCACCGCGTCAAGGAAGGGCCCCGAATGGTGAAGGGCCGTCGTTAAGGAGAGGGCCTAAGAAGGCCCCTGGGCCCCTTTTCCCTATTTGGAGGAGAGTCATTTTGTTTCTTTGTTTCGTTTGGAAAGGAGTTGAAGCTTATTTGCGATGAGGAAGAGTTTATAAACAGGCTCTCTCTTGAAAACAATTTCATTTAACCCCATCTTCTCTTGTTTTCTCTCTCGTTTCAATGAATTTCGGATGGCGAGAGAGGGGCTTGCTACAAATTGCGGGAAATGGCCGTTTGTGTCTGATCACGGCCTACTCAACTACTAAGGCCGAAGAAGCTTTCCCAAACAAGCTCGGGGACGGAAATTCTGACGTCATAGTTGCGAGTGACGTTGTTCCGAAGATGAAGAAAACCTGTCTCGAAACCAGTTCGGAACCACTCGTTCACGGCTGACTACAATTTTAGGGTTCCGAATGCGTCCGAACTAGTTTCTCGATCTTCGGCACTGGGAACAGTGACGTCAAAATTTCCGTCTACGCTCATGTTTGAGAGAGCTTCTCTGGCCTTGTTATTGAAGTTGGCCGTGGTCCGATGCAGACACTTTCAGAGATGGATGCTTCACGACAATCTCGTTATTTTTGACGAAGTGATGTCGTGAAAAACGTTCCGATGTTATTTTTTATATAGATTTTACCTTGCAGCAGATCTTTCTTAAGCGGTTATGTTTTTTCACAGCCTTTCTTCAAATTGTGGTAATCTACCTCGCGAGAAAAGGAGAGTAAAAAAATAGGGTTTTTTTTTGTCAATTGGAAGAATCCTCAAAAGTGAGACTTATATTTCTGATAGCGAATGTATTTCTGTACACTATTTTAAATTAACTGTTGCAATTTCAATTAAATGATAGTTAAATAACGAAGATAAATGCTGTGTAAAAATTGCATTAATGATACAATTGTTTAAATAATGAATAAGTTTACATGTATAATTGAAATTAACACTTTTTTTATTATTTTTCTTAAGACCTAAAACATTACCATAGTACTTATTAAATTAATTTATTTTTAAAATTTAATTTTGAATTAATTGTTGCAAAAAATATTCTATGCATCAAACATTTATTATTGTATTTTGTAATTTAAATGGTTTATTTTTCTAATTTTCTAAAATAAATATGATGGGGGCTTTGCGAAGAGGAGAATCAACGATATTTGTCATTTTTCCAAAGTAATAATGATTACCTAATTCAATTCACCATTTAATTAATTGATAGTTCAATTCACCAAGCGCAAAATATTTCGACTTCTGCCTTGGCATATTCATAATCTACGTAAAAAAACAGAACACAAAATGACACTTCACCTGGCACGTCACTTGACATCTTCACGAAATTACGAGGCCTGTTGGGCTTGAGTAGCTGCAGTGCGACGATATCTCACCAACCAATTCAAACCCGAGAAATGATCCAACTGTCTTATTATCTAATAGACGATCACATAATGAGGAAGTTGCATTAATTTCAAATTCATTGGCAGACAATAGCCCTTTTAAAAACACGTCGAATGCTACGTTTCACACTAGTAAAAAAGTTATTAAATTAGTCAGTAATTGAGTTTTAAGTAGGGGATACGTCACTTACGGTAAAAACACTCACAATCCTCTTGCAGTGCGTAATGACGTCAGGCTAGGCTTTTTTGTCCATTGGCGTGCAATTTCTAACCAACTTCTGTGCAATACAGCTGTTGAAAATACAAAATGTGTTTTGAATGATCCCATATAGGAATAGGATTATTTAGAATAAGTGGTTTTCTAAGTTCAAGTTATTCTCATAAGACTTGGTAGATCTCCTACGAAGATATCGATTGATCCAACAATTGACTAGGTCTGAAGTGTCAACAGCGTGCTCTTGTACGATTTTAAATTCAACAACCAAGCAAGAAACAAGCTGTTCTAATTTATTATCAAAAGCTGGTTTAAGTGAGCAGTCTGTTCTTTTAAATAGAACGTTTTGAAAAACGTTGCATGTTTATTTTAATTATGGACATGCTAACCGTAGCGCCATTTTTAGAAAAAATCGCCAAATGGTGTGTTGTTACGTCAGACGCCGTTTTCGGTCACGTGAGTTTCATGGAATTTTAATAGGCATATTTCGAGTAAAACTAATAATTTTTGATGATTTTTAAGCTGATATTTAGAATCTGTAGCTTCTATTGTTCCAGAAAATGGTAAGAGTACGTCATTTTGGGTAGGATGTAAGTTCCTCATTCTGACGCGGGCCGCCACTACTAAAGTGATCATTTTTGGATACAGTTTTTACTTCAATTGCACTAAATAACTAAATTATGTAAAATATACATTATTCGTAAGCATATTTGATCATTGAATTAGCAATTTGTTTTGTATACTGATACTTTATGATGTACCATATGGCAAAATAAATAAGTGGAAGATATTTTAACAATGGAAGAAGTCAACCCTTTCCTTCAAAAAGCAACGTCGCCAAACTATTTTCCCATGCCCTCCATCCGCCACGTCATGCGAATCCCCATTAGCACAAAGAGTGCCAAAAGGAGATATATAACACGAACTGCCGCCAACAAAACGTCGCCTATTGTCCGCCAGATGAAGACTTGTCAACGCCAACAGCAAGGAGAGGTTCCCATTGCTAAAAGTTCTGCCCTACCCAATTTTTAGGACAGATAGAAATTCAGTGCTGCAGGGCATACCTTTCAGGTGCGGATGTTTGACAATGCAAATTGTGTCTATGAAGACGTTTTAGGACTCTGAATGGTACCTAGTGATTATGGTTTAGCAGAAAGACAAGCCGCTATGGGGATATTTGACTTATGGTCGTGTTTGGTGACATGTGTATGCCTTTCCGGCGCCTGCCGGACCTGCTCAAAGTGAGTTTTTGAGACATGGTGGAAGATAAATGGTTTTTGTGCACCCTTTTTTTGGTCTTGTATTGTTATCTCAAGCAAAGAATAAGCAACCGCATAGCAATTCACTGTTGTGGACTTCAAAAGAGTCGTTCTTTTTATTTTGAAATTTGAAAAGTTACGAAAACACTTAACACATCTTTTTAAACCCTGCCCAAAAAAATTTAGAAAAATCCCACAAAAAGCTCAGTAACTTTCCTGTAAATGTCAAAAATGTCCAGATGGATACGATACAAGTTTTACACACGAAAGTATCCCAATTTTATTATAATTTTTTCCCCCTCAACTATTGGTAATATGCCGAATTCGATTCTCCGACCTCAGGTTTATACACTTTAAAGCATTCAATATTTGCGCGCCAAGCGTCACGGCCAAGGCTGCTGGTTAACAACGATGAAAAAATTGTACATTTAACTATAAAAAAGGTACAAAAAGGTGCTTGATTAAGAAAGTTTTAAAAAGCATGCAACGTACTCACAAACGCAAATGAAAAGTCTTGGGGAAAAAAAAAGCTTACAGCTGTTTTGGGATTTAACCGAAAATTCTTTTCCTTTTTTTAAAAATTCATTTATGGTTTATGGTTATTTATGGTTTATGATATGCACTGACGATGACTTCGTTTCAGAACCGAAGCGGCTGTATGCTTTTTTAATATCTTTTATTTTTTTCATTTATGTTGCAATACGCTGCTTTTTAAAACTCTTACATTGAATTGTTCGAAAAAGCGCTTTCAAAATTATTTTAGTTATGTTTCTGTGGAAAAGTAAAAAATCCCAAGAATCGATGTAAACTTGAAAAAGCCAAAAATGTGGGGGATATATAAGAGTATCGTTACGAATTTTGTTTACAGTGTACTTGATTTTAATATTTTACGTTTCTTCTCAGATATTGCAACCAAGGTACCATGCTGAAATCCAAAAACTAAGCAAAACTTTCAGCCCATGCATGTCTGAAAATCTCCCCCCTAGGGCACCTAAGTACCCGAACCGCAAACGAAACCGGACCCATAACTGATTACAAACCACTTGACAGGTGCAAAACGAAGATGTCTGCCTTACAAAACCCATTGTGTGCGCTGCTAAACACTTTCTTTTCGAGCGAGTCCATAGAACCACAATAAGCATGTTTCTCCCATTGTACGGGAGGGTCATACATCAAACATAGGCTTCTTGACTCGTTTTTTAAAAGGCGACAATGAAAGGGGCTGGTATTTAACGTCGTTAAAATATTTCCCCCTTTTTTTATCTGTCCCCGCCACAAAAAAACGACTGGTTTATGTCTATTTTTTGACCCCCCCCCCCTCCCCTCCTTACCTGGAGCGTTTTTTAGGGGGTTTGGATGCCTGTCTTGCAGTGAAGGGTGACTAGTGTATTGTTCGCTTCAGTTTTCTGGGAATATGCTTTGTAATAATAGGATTGTGGAGGGAACTGTAATAATTAAAAATGCAGGTGTGCTGATTTTGAAATATCTAGTTTAGTTTGAATAATCTTTGAAATAGAGCTACGCGAGGGCTATTGGCGACGGGAGTCGTAATTTAGAACCACAGTCGGGTGACGAGCCGACACCTGAGTAGGCACCCGACGCAACCGTTAAGGGCGACGTCGTACTCAGCGTCGAGACTTTGAAGAATAGTTTGTTATGTTATTGAAGAATAGTTAGTTTACCGGCAGTTATTTTTGGTGGTGCCCGAACCCGAACCTTGGACCTTCCGCATGCAAGCGAACGTCTTAAACGACTGGGCTCCCCAGCCCCCTTTAAAATATCTATGAAAGGGAAAATCTCAAAACGATGTAATTTAAAGAAAGTTTAAATACAGGTGTCATTTTCCTTCAGATCACATGTTAAGTGTCTGAAACAATTCCTATTACCCTGCTTTTGATTTAAAAATTTCTTCTATCAGATTTTAAACAAATTATAATGAAAATTTATGTTTGAATTTTAAATCAGGCGGGATAAAATAAAAAGTTGTATACAGCCAAAGATCCAAAAATTGTCTGAAGTACTATTCAAATAAAAAAAAATGCTGCAGTTTTCGATTTTGAATAAATTATAGAGCAACTACTGAATGGCAGAACAATTATAAAATCAATTATAGAAAATGTTGCTAAAATTACAAGATTTTCTGAACTTCTCGAAACTACACCACACCAATTTTTTCTTCGTTAATTTTTGTATTTAGAGCAAAAGTGGTGTAGTTTCGACAAGTTCAGAAAATCGGCTAACTGTTTCAGCATCATTTCCTATCACTTAATTGATCTTAAAATTGGCTGCCTTTCAGAAGTTGCTCTAATTTATTCGAAATACGATTACGTAACGGACATTCTGATTCGCCATTCGCATCCCTGCAACCACCTTAGATATCACACATTAACCTAAAACTATACTTCTCCACGCTTCAGTCTGAGGAAAATTGACCTCACCCGAATTCAATCCATAACTCACCTAAATATAAAATCCATCCCGAAATAAAACAAAAAACCAGAGAAGCCCCCGAGTGTTTGGGAACAAGATATATGACTTTATTCAACAACCCATAAAAATAAAGCAGATAGGTGCCCCCCTTCCCACCCCATATGTCATTCTCACAGGACATTCAAACGTCAAACCCACTTGAGGATTGGATTAGGATTACTTCAAAGACCAGTCAAGTTTAGGGAGTTCTCTTTGGACAGGTACTTTTCAAGGTCCTACATTTTCAACAAATAGTAAAGAAACGTTTGTTACAGAATCTGTCACTTAACCCGCTTCCACACAACAGTTGTGTTTAACAGGTAAAAAGGCGCCAAACACAGCATTAATTCTATATTAAACATTTACATGCTAAATTTGGCTAGTTCCATTTATTTTTATTTCGAAAATTCAATAATTATTTATTTTTATTTCGAAAATTCAATATTTCAAAGAAAAAATATGTAATATTCCTCTCTTTTAAATAGAATGAAAATATTTCATATCAACATACAAAGAATCTCGTAGTGAAATATATTTGACGTCATTTCAAACTGATCGATGTCGCAAAAATAAATTAATTTTAATTTATTGTTTAAAAGAATTAAAGTTTCTCGAGCAATTGTTGCGAATGGCAATGGTGATTTAACTCTAATAAAAATGGCCTCTTATGCTTTTTAAATGAGCATTAAATTTTGCAGTTATTTTTAAATAATTGAAGTACTACTTCGAATTCGAATTCTTTTCTGAAATTTTCAATGTTTTCTAATTTCGATGACTGAATTTTTTGACGTATCACACTTGTCCGTAGCATTTGTAGTTTGGACTATGAAAGTGGGTGAAGGACAGACAGACGAACAGACAGGTAGACGGACTGAACGATTATAATACCTTACGTTATAAACGTAGTGTGGAAGCTAAAATTTTGTGTCCTTGGTTATCTGTACTGTAAATGTTTTGCATTTCGTCTGATGTATGGAATCGTCATTGAAAAAATAGTCCATATCTTTCATAAAATCTCGATGAAACGTTTAATGTAAAGTTTTTCCGTAAAGCTCCGTAAAAGCCCCCTATTTCACGGAGTAAAGTTACAACGTAAGGGGTAACGGAAACATTTTTTTTTCACACACACACAGATTTCCAATATCATAAGTCCTTATTCATAATACGTTTCGTTTCGCAACATTTATGATTGCGCTTGGACTCTGCGGAAGGTTACATCGTCTTCCAAAGCGTTTTGCAGAACGTTCTTCGCATATTTGGAGTTCAGTAAGCTTACTCCAAATTTAGTGTAAAGTCACACCCAAAATCCTAACAACGCTACTCATTTTTTTAGTCATAAAATGTAACCGAATTTCATGTTTCAAATGACATTTTTGTTCTTCTTAACTTTCAATTGTAATGGGATTAGTTGCACCTATTATGGATAATCAAGCAGTGCCTAATACCACTTTGATAAGATTCCACGTTTTTAAAGGACTATCTTTTGTGGGTGGAACACTCCTATGAAATTGTCCTACTTGTACCCGCAGCCGTTATCTTGCGTCAGTACAAAGTTTGTTTATTAATATTTAACATTCAATTTTCAAGTCGCCATAAAATGATATCTTGTCTAAATCAATTTAAATCTATATGAAGAAAAAGATATCTGTGTTTGTCTAAGGTATACATACACACTAGAAAAGGCCAAAAATAATCAAATTAGGTATTTTTTGTTTTTAAATTTATTAGAATCTCCAATTCTTCTTCTTCAAAATGATGTAAAGTTTGTACTAATACTCCACTCTAATAAAAAGTTACAGAGGTTTTTCTAATCTTCCAAATCATGAAAGTTAGTTAGCTTTTATAACCTTTAAACTCAATGTTCTCAAAACTTCATTTTTCTCATGTGTTACTTTGCTTAAACAATGATTACTACAGTTAAAATTAACATTTTGTCAAACGAATTGTTTATTTATTTGTGGAATAAGTTGGTGGATGGCGTGAACCTTCAAAAAAGAAGATTTGGTTTTTAAATTAATTTTATATTGCATGTCAAAGTTATTTTTTTTTCTAAAAAAATGGCTTTTTTAATGTTGCTTATTATAAAAAATTATAAATAAAAAACTAAAAGAGCCACAAACTTGGTTTGTGGTTCACGCCCTTTAGAATGAATTGGTAATTAATTTGCATGGTAATTTTATAGGTCTAAGTTAATTAGTTCTTGAGTTATGAGTGTTTAAAAAACATGCTAATTAATGCATAAAATGCTATTTAATTAATTAACATTTTAATTTTTTAAAAATATTTTACACGTACCCTCATACACTTATGAATTATATCAAATATAAAAAAAAAATTGGACTTTTAAGTGAAATATTAGGAAAAAAAAGTTCAAGTGTATACGTACACCTTAGATAAAATAATATAATTAATATATTTAAAACCAAAAACACATGCACATATTACAAAGATAACCAACTATCCTTCATACCGCATAAACATGTTCTACCTCAACTATTTTAGCAAAAATGAGGAGACTAAGTTTCCTCTATTGGATCCCGCAGTAGAATCGCAATCCAAGCTTCCCGCGCTACCTTCGGGTCCAAGCGAGAGAAATAAAAAACGATATGGATGGAGCGAAAAAATTTATTACACGAAGACCTTTCTTCAAAAAAGTGCAGCAGAAGAGAAATCAGTTGACCACTTTCGTCCATTTCTCTACTTCTTCCTGTATCGCCACCTGCGCTAGAGTTGGAGTCGCTAGAGAGCCGGAAAGATGGATGCACGAGATCTGAGAGAAAATGCTCCGGAGATGTTTATTTTGGGCTAAAGGATGGATTTTTGGAAGGTGATATATTGGATTTATGGCTTTTAAGGGTCTGTATTGGGAGTATGGAGTTATAGGGGTCAGCTTATGTAACTATTTCCAGGTAAGTTTTGCTCAGAGATAATTATTTGCCATATCTTTTTTCAACTTAAGAAATTGCTGGAACCACAAGGTTTATTTTGGTATAAAGGATGGATTTTTGGAAGGTGATATATCGGATTTATGGCTTTTAAGGGTCTGTATTGGGAGTATGTAGTTATAGGGGTCATCTTATGTAACTATTTCCAGGTAAGTTTTGCTCAGAAATAATTACTTGCCATATCTTTTTTCAACTTAAGAAATTGCTGGAACCACAAGGTTTATTTTGGTCTAAAGGATGGATTTTTGGAAGGTGATATATATCGGATTTATGTCTTTTGGGGTGCCTGTATTGGGAGTATATATAGTTATAGGGGTCAGCTTATGTAAGTCTTGCCAGATAAGGCGGTTAAGTGTTGGTCAGTTTTGGCCATAGGCAATTATTAGCCATATATTTTTTTAACTTAAAAAATTGCTGTGTAACAATATTTATATATGACAAGCACTCTGAAGCACTGTAAGTTGAATTTTAATATTTAAACTAAACTAAACTCCTCGGCGCAACAGCCCATTAGTGAGACAAGGCCTGCTGTGCCCATTTCAGCTTTCGTGGCCTAGGGCTCTTGGGTGCTAGGCATATGTCCCGGTAAGGTGGCCAGCCTCACGCGGAACCCTTAGTGTTTAGTTCCCAAGCATGCTTGGTACCCATTTTATCGACCCACTTAAGGGATGAAAGGATGGGTCAATCTCGGCCAATCCGGGATTCGAAACCCGGACCTGTGGCACAGCAATGCAAAGCACTACCACTGCGCCACGGGGCCTCATTTTTAATATTTAAGCTTTTGAAATCTTAAGTGTTAAAATAACTTGCTTTTTTCCCTAATATGGGTCAAATACCAGGGGATTATTAGGTTTTGTGTCAATTAAAACCAATAAAAGGTTGCGATTACAATAAGGAATGAATTAGTAATAGTAAATCAACTTTCAAATAACTCTTTTTAATATTAATATGCGCCATTTTCAAACAATAGCTAAGCATCATCTTATAATTATATTATTTTAATTAATAGTTAATCTCTTACATACTAAGTCAATGAAACCTTTTTCTCGATTTCACCCTTCTATGACACACATGGCGACTATCCATTCAATTTAAGTCCTTAATCTTTATACGCATGTGTCATTCTACAAATTGCAAACCCATTACAAAATGACTCCAACTAAATAAAGCTACCAAATATTCGAAAGACCACCCTGTCACAAATATGCCCTAACAAATATACACCTTCCCCTGACATTGATCCCAAAGCTAAGCCATCCATCATAAAGAAACATACCACAGAAACGCCATAACGAACAGAAACTATCTGCATCAGGATAATCACTTTCCAGTAAAAGAATCAAATCTGCACGTCAACTGGACATCACGTCTGGATCTGTTTTCAGGGGATTACGAGTCCCCCCCCTCTTACCGACCCCTTTATGTACAGCTGACCAACTGTGGCAAGCAGATAGCGTGGGATGGATGGGGTCAGGAAGAGTTAAGAAGAAGATGGATATGTTGCAGAGGTAAAAACCAATACAAAAAACGGTTTGCAAGTGAAGCCATCGATCGCCTTGTAGTAAGCCCAAATAAATGCTCTGGACAGAGTCATTGGCACTATTCTACAGTGAAGTTTGCATAGGCTCACTACATCAACTTGGCGATTTCTGACTCTCTTATAAAAGCTATAATTACAACGCATTTGTCCTCACCTGTGAAGGGATTCCTTTATTATGTTAACTCTAGTGAGCTATAAGCCTTGCATCGGAGGTCCGCTCGGTCGGGCTCAAAACTGCCACTATACCCTCAGCCAAAGTCGACGAACAATACAGAGGCAGTGCACGTTAAAAGGAGGAAACCCGTCAGAGGGAGAGCACGTCCAAAGCCCCAACGCTGCGTACGATGTCGCTCTTAACGGTTGCGTTGGGTGCATACTCAGGTGTCGGCTCGTCACTTGACTATGGTTCTAAATTTTGACGCCCATCGCCAATAGCTCTCGTGTTGCTCCAGTGCGGCAATAATTCAAAACTGACCTTACCTTGATTTTTAATCAACGTTTTTTAAAGAATAAAATGATGCGTTTTATGTTATTGAACTAACGTCGAGTGATCGGTTTTGTTTGGGCTTACTAGGGTAACTTGGCGACTTTCTGGCGGCTTTTCAATTTATTTCGTGCCAAGTATCTCCATCTTCTTCTTAACTCTCTGGATGGGTTATACTGTGTGTGGAGATGACCAGCTCTCTTGTTCGTGTGTGGGGAGAGAGGTGTTTGGGGTACGATTATGGACTTGCTCGAATGGGCCCATGTGTGTTGACGAGTGCATCTCGAAGCCGTAGTAGTGTAAGTCAGCTTTGGGCAATACAGTAGGGTCCTTCTTAACCGGACTCTGTTTAATCGGAACTCCACTTTAACAAGCAGTATTGTAAAAAAAAAATAGCTAAAGATGACGTGTTTCGTTATCGATCACCCATCTATGAGATGCTTATACAATAAATGACGAAACTATTTATCGAACTTCCGATTGTCTAGGCTTTTATCAGAAAAAGTGTTTTTATCATGTCTTTCTTGTAATGCTTGAATACATTAAATAAATGGCTTATTACTTTAATTGTGCATTTATTTATAAAGGAATATAGTAACATTCATTTTAGAGTAATGTTATTTACATTTTTAAGACTTTAGTATAGCTGTTTATCCTAAACATTACAGAGTACAGATGCTGAGCTACATTTCGGAAATATGCATGCGACACAATTTTTACGCTAACCATGCATTATTATTTGGTAGCAATAGAATTTTTGTATTGTTTCAATACAACTTGTAATAACTGGGAAAAGCTTTTTTTTTTAATTGAAAGAAAACGCAAGTTTTTTCTGAGTGCATCCGATAAATGCAGTCCTAACAAGGCATTCTAAATCTTACTATATTTAGGTATATTACGAAAAGAACGCTTCGATATCATTTGAGCAATCCTTCCATATGCCAATAGCCCCTTTTCCAGCATCTTTGATTAATATCTCTTCTCGTGCCAAAACTCAAACCGTTCCCCTCTAAACAATAAATCAGGGCGCATTTCAATCCCCCGCCGTATGAGAATACTAATAACAAACCCACAAAAACCATCTTCGCTCTTCTTCAAACCTTTTCTTCAAATAAAACAACCATAAAAAAACTTCCTGATCCCGATTCCGTCGGGACTTTCCCGCAATATGTCATTCAAAAAAGGGGAAAAGAGTGGGATAGATTCAACGACTTAGGAGATTTATAATGGGCATCCAACATATAAAAGAAGCATTTGAGAGGATTCAACATGGATGAGACAACTTGCCGGAAATTTTATCTCATATTTGGCGACTTATTGATGCCTTTGGCGTAGATGCTAATATCTTTATAGACAATTCTACTAGCTTTTCAAGTTATTATCCTTATATTCATTGACATTTTTAATATCAATAAAGTGATACAAATATGTTAATACTTGTGAACTTTAAATCGACATTATCCAACCATTTTCAGTGCTTGGTTTGCCAAATAATCGCGCCATTATCACATGACTTGGGTGGTGTCATATCTAGGGTTGCCAACACTCACTCTATCCTTATGAGAAGTCTTTGTCCTCAATGAAATATGGTCGTATGAAGCGAGTTATTTTTCAAGTTCCCATCAAATCCGGGAGTTTTATCCGAGGCGCAATGGTTCCGAGGCTTCGATATCAATGCGATGGAAAGACGATGGAAGAGTTTCTGTGAATTCAAAAAGCATCAGTTTTGTTGGGAGATATAAATAATGTCCGGGATGCCGACGCTGAGTGATTGAAGGTGAAATATTATGCGTGGGATTGCCAGAGGGGCTGCGTACGTATTGAGGAAGCTTGGTTGAAGTTTGTTCATATATATAACTAGCAAATTTATACCCGTTCTTCGCACGGAATAAAAAAATATCAAATAGATTCCAAATATGTGTACCATATAACCTGTTATAGGATCATAAACTTATTATTGTTTCCGCTCGTTATAAATTATAAAATCCCGTTTCATTGCCTTAAAATTCCAAAATGAAAAATACGCTGTAAAATGCACTCATAAATGCCATCACAATTCCCTCATAAATACATAAAACCTTTTTGCTCATTTGGCGCATTTTGGGAAATAATTTGGCGAGAAAATAGATATAGCTACCCACACCCATTATACAGCTCAAACACAATGACCTTCGAACAACCGACCAGCTTATAAATTATTCATAAAAGAAATTGCCTATTTGGCGAATTTTAGTTAATAATTTGGCGAGTTTGGCAACGTATTTGGCGAAAAAATAAAGACATAACACACTAATAGCTCTAGTGCGATGGCCTTTATTAACCATCCTAGTTCAGTAATAGCTTAACTATACATTTATTGCTTAAATATGCATACATGCAGTCAACAGAAAAATCCGATGAAAAAATCATCAAATAACCCATAAAATCCGGGAATGAAGACTGCGGAATTACGTCACTTGAAACGTGTCATTATTTTTCAAATAATAATTTAGTTTCTGAAAGTAATGGCAAAAGAATAAATAAACATTTTTGAATTTAAATGTTTTTCGTTAAAAGTTTTATTTAATTTTTTCAGCCGATGGCATCAGGAAAGAGAAAAATGATCGGATTTGAGCGAAAGTGGTGTATTTTTTTCAGAAAATTCGACTTTCTCTAAAAATGGAACAAATATGAAAACTAAGCCTAGGGGCACACGTTGTATTAAAGGATCTATCTTTAAAATTCGAATTCCTGGGGCAATATAAGTAGGTCTTTTACGATCCGATAACAGACACACACACAGACAGACAGACTCTTTCTTTTATTATTATAGATGACTTGCATTTCTGTTCATAAAGAGTATGATGCACTTAAATATTATTTAATATAAAGCCCATTGAGATCGTGTTATGTTCGAATTAACATTGCGTGTTATCAAAGGGCCTGCTAGGATAGCATGGACTATAGGTACAGAATATATTGGGGTCTTCAT
This sequence comes from Oedothorax gibbosus, assembly GCA_019343175.1. NCBI lineage: Eukaryota > Metazoa > Arthropoda > Arachnida > Araneae > Linyphiidae > Oedothorax > Oedothorax gibbosus. The sequence continues at coordinate 648,792 of CM033278.1, read as the reverse complement.
CAGGCTCATAAGGCTGATTGCTCGTATAATGGTCCGTATTAGGATCAAAATCTAAAGATATGAACTAAAATATTTAAAATAAATAATTAAATTCCTTTTTGTTAAACCTTATTCGCTTCCTTTTGCTGGATTTTAATGCTTTATTTCCTCAACATACATGGTGATTTCTCGTATAATGGTCAATGTCTGACGTCAAAATCAAATGAGAGCTTAAAAATATTGAATATTATTATTAATTGAATTCATTTTGTTAAACTTGTGCATTTTAATGCTTTATTTCTTAGTTTCAAACTGAACAGGGGTCTAGTGCAAAATTAGCAAATCTGCACCAAAGACTAGAAATATTTATGGTATGCAGTATCCGCTAGCTTGATTTACCAAAATGAATATCCTTTGTCCATCGTTAAAATGCATTTGGTGTTCCTTCATTACAGCAAAGTTGTATGTTTACAACAACCCAGGCAGGGGCTTTCTAAATGTAGACACACAAGGAAGCAAAGCTTATTTCAAAAGATTCCATTGGTTTCTATATATACGACATTAACAATACAACAACAACTTCAATCTCAATCTATATTCCACCGAAGCATTACGATATCCCCAAATATGCTAATCCCGATTCATATAAAGATTCCACCCTCTCTACTATCACATACACGTATACACAAGAAACACACACATACAACAGGACTTCTGCTACAACGGACACCCACCGCTCACAAGAAGGTATCAAACTGCTTTTGAAGTTGCCGCCGAAGGTGTTGCATCTTGGATGATGTGAAGGAAGGGAAGACGGTGTTCTTAGTCAACTGTTCTTTGTCAAACATCTTGTGACCATCTAATAGCAGTCGCTTTACACAACAAGCATGCAACGCTATACAAAAAGACAGCTTGAAGCGGTCAAACAATTATGTAAAAATTCACTGGAACACTCGTGTTGTAATGGATTATTTCAAAACATTTCATGGTTAATTTTTTTTGTTTGTAAAGATCACTTTATTTTGGGACAAGTAAATAAAATACATTAATGTCATATTTGCTTTCTTTATATACGTCAATGTATGTTTTTTGTTTGTTGCTATGTTTTGTTGTAATGTTTATTTTTTATAAAATGACGGCGCACGGAAATAATTATTCTTATCGTGAATTTTTCTGGAAATTTATTTCATTGTTCACAGTGTCATTTATTATTTTATTGATATACACAATACTGTTTTACAATGATATGCAGAGCATATAAATATTGTAATTGAGATTCAATAAACGTTAAAATCATAATTTTTGTAAAAAATTGACCAGAAAACTCTAAGCAGATCGATTTGAGGTTATTTATCTTTTTGAAACTATAGATATCATTGCTTTAACTTTCTTCCTAAATTTTTTTGCTAAAAACACATACCTAGCCTGACCAGATTTGTTTCAGTTAGGTTAGGTTAGTTTGAATTATCGTCGCACTAGAGCTACACGAGGGCTATTATTTGCTTCAGTGATTAACTTTTCGACGACTATGAAATCATCGTTTAATTCTCATAACTAATATTTTAATGACGTTGTTTTTGTTTCATAAAACTATAAAATGGAGACTATTATAGTTAAATAGATCATCATTAAATTTTTGATAATTTAGATTTTATTTAGTTTAAAAAAAACTATAAAAGAAATAAAAGGGAAACTATTTACACATTTTTATGGCTAAATATATTGAATAACAAAGTAAAATGTACAGCGAAATGCACATATGTGTGTGTGTGTGTCTAGTTACCCTACACCAAGCAGTTATAAAACAGCAACAACCGAGCTCGGCTACTTCTAAAAAAGAACCAACTTGAGTTAACCTAGTTGCTAGTTCTCGCACCACGGTATGGCATTGTGCCCCTTGTCACCAGTCGAGTGACTAACAGGATTCAAAACAGGGCAGGCTGTTGAGATTCGCGGCCCACAACCATTCATGCCCGACCAGATATGTATCTCGGCCATTGTCAGAGGATGGGGCGGCTCGTCTTGAGTCGCTTATGAATGCGCTCACTTTCATGGTGGGCTGGAGGCTGTTGATTTTTGGGGCGGTCCTTTTTGGACCCTCACTTGGTGCAGGAAACAGTTTGTGATGGACCATCTGAGGTTAGATATATGGACTCTAAAAAGGCGTCGTGGTATGAGGACCGGACACTTTGAAGATCATCCTTGCATGAGCCGTTCTTTCACCAAGTAATGGCTCGTGGTACGAGGGGTCACTGGTCAGTCAGTAATGTGGCATGAGCTCGTGGTATAAGTGGTCAGCCAAGTAATGGCATGAGGGTCATTAGCAGTCATATTTTCGGTCCCTTTGCTACTTTTACTACTGCACTCAGCTCTCAGAAGTTTTGCAGATCTATGTCTATGTGTAAAAGGCAAGGACAACCAGCCGATATATACATATATATCAGCTGAGCAACCAGGGGTTATGGGTAAACCGAGTTTTTATGTAATGTTCTATGACAGTTATGGCCGACTTCATTACAATGAAAGGTGATTGACCATCTGAGTTCGGATGTGGACACTAAAAGTCGTCGTGGTATGAGGACCGGAAACTTTGAAGATCATCCTTGCATGAGCCGTTCTTCCACTAAATATGGGTCTCAAAGTATGAGTGGTCAGTCAGTAATGGCATGAGGGGGTCATTAGCAGTTATATTTTCGGTCCCTTTGCGACATTTACTACTTCACTCAGCTCTCAGAAGTCTTGCAGATCTATTTGTGAATGGCAAGCACAACCAGAAGATATGTATATTAGCCCAGCACCTAGGGGGTTATGGGTAAAAAGAGTTTTGATGTAATGTTCTACAACACTTCTGGCCGACTTCATTACAATAAAAGCCTATGGTGCGGCTGTGGGGAGCCTAGGTCAGCGCTCGGTCAGCGTCTCGGTCTCGAGATCGGAAGGTCCCGCGATCGAGTCCCGGTGCCACTGAACACCTACCGAGTATATGCGGAGTACGTGCTCGTTAAATCTGTTGGGTCCGAAAGTCCTGTGGTCGGTCATTGCGCAGTTTACCACGGGTACAGGTCCCTGGAGTCTATTTCCCTCCCCTTCAGGGACATGTATAAATTGTGGAGGTGGCGATAGAGGTGTCTTGTATGTGTGTGTATGTCGTGTACGTCCTTCTTGACGAAGGTTTATAAGCGGCTCTCTGTGACCAAGCAGACAAGCCTGAAAATATATGTCTACCAACCAAAAGCCTATGGTGATGGACTATCTCAGTTGGATATGGACTTAAAAGGCGTCGCGGTATATGAGGAACGGACACTTTGAAGATCAACCTTACATGAGCTGTTCTTTCGCTAAATAAGGGTCTCATGGTATGAGTGGTCAGTCAGTAATGACATGAGGGTCATTAGCCTCCCTTTGCAACTTTTACCACTACACTCAGCTCTTAGAAGTCTTGCAGATATATGTTTAACACACAAGCACAGCGAGCAGATATGTATCTCAGCCCACGGCCATTGACAAAAAAAAAACCCTGCGCTGCTGTCAAGTCGCATATTAATGTAATTTCTTTCAGGGCGGGTAGCAGTTGATTTTTGATTAGGTTGTTTTTTTAACCTAAATATGATACAATGCCGGTAACAGCACTTCTGTATTCGTAAAAGTAGCCATAAGGTATACAGAACATAATTTTTTTAAAAAAAGTTAGGTATACTCTTTAACTAACCAAAAACCAGAGGGTTTATTATACTTTTTGAAACAAAATAGAGGGTAGTACAGCTTCCAATGCAGCACTGGGTAACAGTTGGGTGATGGACCAAGACGTTCTGTAAGTAAAAAAGTGAGGTTTCATTAACTCAGACATTGAAATTGAAAGTCGTGTAATAATAGTAATAATATTTTATTATGACACACAGTCTAACAGGTTTTAACCCAATTACAAGACTAGAGATAAGTGCAATTTACAACCATGTCTTACCCGGGAATCGAACCCAGACCTCCAGCTCTGCAGTGTAGAGCTATAACCGTTAATTTATATTTCAGGGGGCGAATACACACCACTAGTTTGAAAAAAGGATAATTTTTCTTTTGAATCTTTTCTTTAGAATAAATTCTATTTGCAATGTAAAACAGTTACTTCGTATCAGATGGGCCGTCCCGGACCTATACCAACCTCCCCCCGCACAATAAGTAGCCAGTCCCCCTCCTGGAATGATCAAAGACGTAAGTTAATTAAGCGCGTGCAATTTTAACGATGCCACATAATCAGGATTCAAGGAAGAGCGGGGCAAGAAACAACGGCCCCATCGATTGACTTTTGATGTCTTTTCGCAGAGAGGCCCGCGCTTTTAATGAGCTAATTGCTCCGCTTTTTTTTGCCCCTACCCCTTTTCTATCCAATTTTCGCCCCACTCGTTTAATGAGGGGGAGGGGGAGAGTGGGCGTTAACCGTAAATCGCAATCGTTTTCTGGTTTTCGGGGTCCGTGTTAGGGTTTTAACAGCATAGTCATTTGAATAGGGAGGTGGTGTGTGTGGTTTTTTTGTGATTTTAAATTTCTCCTTTTAAGGGTTCAAATAGGAGTTTGAGATTTTTGAAGCTAGGACGGCGGCTAAATATTAGCGCGGAGGTTATTTTTTTTTTTAGCTTACGACGACTTGGATATGATTAAAATTTTCAGTTTGCACTAGAAAACCTTTGATTTTCATATTAATTTTGGTCTCAACGGTAACTTATGTATTAATTAGTCGTTGGTATATGTGCAGGAAAGTAAAGACTGAATTCCTAGGAGAACCCCGGGTCGGTTAAAAAAATGTTGTTTATATAATAGTAAATGCCCATATTTTCACATTCAGTAAATATTAATATACCGTCAGTCAATACAAAAATGCAGAATTTAGTTTTATTTTAGTCAACAACATTATGTATTGTACCCCTGTATAAAAGACTGACTTCCCTTGTACTGAAGCCTAGAAGGGGCCTGTGTAGCAATCGTGGATGCAATAATATTTTTCTTCAATAAATTGATAAAATACAACATATAAAGCTGGGGCCTTACTTTTACCAACACCTTGCGCTGTAAAAAATGTAAAAGTGTAAGGAGGGTTTACATTTTAGTGAAATCTGCACACTATCTTTTCCAGTCTTTGTAAAATATTTTATCTTTTGATGGTTTATGTTTTGGAAGTAGTTATGGCGACACCAGCATAATCATTTTCTAAAACAGATAACTTTGGCAAATTGTTGTAACATTCAGTATAAAGCAGAGGAAAGTAAACAAAGTAGAATTTGAACACGCATTTGATTAGTTTCAGAAACTAAATGAAGGCTTTATCTTAACAAAACAACATGATAAAGTGAATAGATTTTTTTATTTACAAAAGTGAAATTAAACTTTACCATTATTACAGTTACTTATTCAGTATTGCTGTTCATGTTAAAATCAATAATTAACTCAACGGTTTATTAACAATGATATTAAAGTTAAAGTTTTCTAAGAACCATAACAATATATTTTATTATGAATGTTATTATCGATAGTACAGATTACAGCAAAGAAAATTTTCGAAACGCTGGCCAAAGTTTATAATTTAAGTGCTCCAAGCGGTATAAATATTTTATCTGTCCTGGTCAAACAATGTTTTATAAAAATGAAAATCTTATTACAAATTATTCTTTTAATTTTTAAGTCGACCAAAAATTTAATGTTTAAACTTTGTACCCAACTAATGTATTTTCAGGTGAACAGATACAGAAAAAAGCTATTGTTGAGTTTTTTCTTAGTAGGTGAATTTGTGTCACATGACACATTTCAGCGATGTCTAACGTAACATGGACACATTTTCAGACGCAAATGTTTATGTAAACTTAATCAATTTTCGACCAAAACTATGTATGCCTCTTTAGAAAATAATCGTGTATTTGGTAGATGAAAGTATAAAAAGTACATTGATATTATGTTTTACGCAAAAATATATTAAACAATTAAAAAAAAAATATGCTTGCACAAAATCGAAAAATATCTGAAAACATTCCCTTATATTCGCTACTTTATAAATGCACGAAAATGTATGCACAAGTCTAGCCGTGAGGTGGTTTACACATAAAAAAAATTATTAAGTTTTTTCCCATTAAATTATATATTACGGACTGGAATTGGATCCCCAAATGACGGATTTGCAAACCATCCATTGTCCTTAGTTATAATGTGAAAATAATGGAGCTAGTATTCTTTTTTTATCACACCTACCAATAGCCATATATTTATGATGATAATAGGTGCGGTAGCCAAATGGCGCCTTTTTGGCGCCAACAGTCTGTCGCACCTTGTAAAAAAGGGAGAAAAAGTTTGTTAAAAATTATAAAAAGCAGTATTGAAGAGAATAAAAGTAATCTTGTGATCGTGGGTGGTGGTCTTTTTTATTTCTAGCCAAAAACTTTTAAAGAAACTCTAGTGCGTTGTATGAGAATGAACTTTTTGATCAAAGTGGGAAATTTTACTTTTATTAATAATAAATTTTTTATTTAGTCTGATAGAAGGTAAATATTTCGAGGATTGTTCACTGTAAAAATTCTAATTTTAATTTTAATAATTTAATTTTAATTATTTTAAACGGTTGAAAAGTTAAACTTTGGAGGTTTGTTCGAAAAGAAAGTTCCGTTGAGAGTGAAACACATCATTTTATTTTTACAGTAAGTGCGACTTGATTAAGATTTCTCGTTAACATTGTAATAGAGCAACACGGTCTCGTAATTTTGAACCGCAGTCAACTAAAGAGACAGACACTTGAGCTGCCACACACAGATGAATTGTAAGTGGAGTGAACCACGGCCGATTATCCCATCCCTCATTACCAACTACAAAAAAAAGAGAAGGAAATGACTTGTACTATTTTCCAGTTATAGCAGAAAAATTCAATAATATAGTTAAAGCGCCATCTATTGACTAGTGAAGAATTCTTTGTAATATATATTTTATTGGTTTATGCTAATTTTCTATTGAGTTATGGAGAGAGTTTTACTATATTTTTTATTGATTATTGTTACAAAGTCTAAATATTTTTTTATGAAATAAAGGAAAAAAAAAATTTTTAGTTGACCAATTTACTCTGAAATATAAACTTCTTATGGTTGATGAATAAATAATTTTAGACCATCAATTCATCATTATTTAAGTATATTTCATTAGAAATATCCTAGTATATATGATAGAAGTCTTTAAATTCGTCCTGTATTCCACTCCTATAATTTATTTATTATTTATTATTTATTATTTATTATTTATTATTTATTATTTATTATTTATTATTTATTATTTATTATTTATTATTTATTATTTATTATTTATTATTTATTATTTATTATTTATTATTTATTATTTATTATTTATTATTTATTATTATTATTTTATTTATTATTATTATTTATTATTTATTTTATTATTTATTATTATTATTATTATTTATTATAGAGCCATTAAAATATCTGTTATATTACATAAAACTTATGGTCAATAAGTTGTCAGAAAATATCTGTAACACTACGGAAAAAATATGTTAACAGAATTATCTAAGAACAAAACAATACGGAGCAGCGGAGACCGTACGGCAATTGTATATTTAAATTTTTCTTTTTATAATCAAGCAGAAAAATCTGTTCTCAACAGGTGCCATCTAGATGAGTTGTTACATATTTAATAAGTTGACTGACAAAATTTGTTTTTCAATAGCAAATGAAGTGTAATTTAACAGTACATTTTTGGAGTATCCGAACAAAATTCTGTAGAAACAAACAACTGAAACATTCTCTTTTCTCCCAGATCAGGGAAACAGCTGTTTGGTGATTGTGATTTTAAAAGTGAATGTATTTACACTTAAATCGCTGGTTCTAAATGAAAATTCGGAATTAAAAAAAATTCTGAATTCATATGAAAACAGATTTTCTTTCAAACCTCTACTTTTTGAGACATTCATGTTTTTCGTGTCAAAGAAAGTTTTTTTTATAAAGATAATCTATGTTTCATACACAGTTTTTGATTTCAAACACGAATCTGGTGTCCTTTTTTTTCTCTACCTTTAAAGATTTTTGTTACAATCTGACTTTTTTATATGAAAAAAATTATAGCTTCCCACTTTTAGGTAAAAAGATATTTTGGAACAAACCCTTTAGATATAGAGAAACCCGGAAACAAGTTTTTTGAACCGCACCAAACCTATGCCAGAAAAACTAACGCATATTAAATAAAAAAAAAAATATTAAATTTTAAAAAACTGTCAAAACTTATTTTTTTAATTTTGAAAACTTATTTTTTATAAAAAAAAAGCCGAATATCTTGAAAAGTAGAGAAAAACTTATTTTGTATTTAGAATTAGCGACCCATGTGTAACTAGAATCAGTTTTAAAATTTCAAGCACCAAAAGTGTTCTTTTTTTTGTAGAGCACCGAGTTTTTGTTTGCACCGAGTTACCGTTTGGTAGCATGCTTATTATTCAGTAATATCAAGGTTGAGGATTACTTTTGTTTTCTATTGAATAATAAAGAGAGAATAAAAAAAGTAAACAAAAAATAGTACATTTCCTACTCAAAATAATTACATGAAATACAATTATTTGTGGAAATGTTTCAAACTTTCAACGCATTTTTTAAGGGCAGAAATTGACAACTCAGATTTTTTTTTTGTAATGTTAACTACAGAGGCCCAGTAGCTTAGTGGTAGTGCTTCGCATTGCCACGCCACAGGTCCGGGGATCGAATCCCGGATTGGGCGAGGTTGACCCATCCTTTCATCCCTTGAGTGGGTCGATAAAATGGGTACCAATTATTTTGGGAACTAAACACTGGGGGTTCCGCGTGAGGCTGACCACCTTACCGGGACATATGCCTAGCACCCAGAGTCCTAGGTCACGAAAGCTGAAATGGGCACGGCAGGCCTTGGCCCATAAATGGGCTGTTGCGCCGAGGAGGTGTTTTTAGTTTAGTACCGAAGAACCATTCCAGTTGTTTAAAAATTTTGATTAAGAATTATCAAACACAGACTTTCACTTGTGTAAGTTACAAATAAATCAACATACCTTTTATTTTCCAAATTTAATTATGCTCGTTTAAAATAAACGAATTTCTTCAAAGTTATTTAATTCCTTTTCTCATTAACTAAGTGTTTGAAAGTTTAAGTACTTAATTCCCTTACACGGAGGGGAGATAAAAAAAAACTTCACAAGCAAATATACGAATATTTAAAGCATGTGCCAATAAAGATACTAGAAACAACATACACAGCAAAAAATGTTGATTAGACTAAAAGTATTTTAATTTATAACAACACATACCGACATTCTGGATTTAGCATCGACCAAAAACAAGAAACGACATTTTAAAGGTGAGATGAAAATGTCGTGCTTATTTGACACTGTTGTAACCACTGAAAACGACATGAAGTAAAGGCGCAGTGACCCTAATCTACAGGTGCCAAAATAAACACGTTTTAAAGCTGGTGGTCCTTGATATTAAAGTCGTTGGTAATAGAATTTACGATAAATACTTTTAGCTAGGATATATATTTTTTCTGCTTTAAGACACTCTATTACAAAGTACATCTTGATAACATCTTTTAATTTGTCAATCTATTTGCTAATGGGGTTGTTTTATGTTGTGGATGGCAACATCTCCAACAGTTTGTTGTCATTTGTTGCCTGGGATTACTTATGTTTTGGTAATCGAAAATGAGTTTTTTAAGAATATTTCACTTTCATGTGTTAAAGAAAGCTTGCATATAAAGAAAAAATACTTTTCATCTATATTGGTCATTTTGTGAGTGAAACTGAAGCAACCAATGAAATCGCAGTACGTGAAACCGAAGCAACCCATAAAATGCAGTACGGATAAAAATGAAAAAAAAAGAGATTTACATCATCTGAAACATTCCCATTGGTTTGTTTCAACTGTCGTAAAATCTTTCCTAGTGGTTTTGATGATTGGTGTTAGGCCACCTTAAGCTCCGCTCACTACACTAACCAATCGAAACCTTATCTTCATTCCTGTTGAACTGTTGCCACTTAAGACGTGAAAAATGTCCATTGTCAGTTTCATATTTTTAAATCTAAAAGATAATTCTCCTTAAAAGTAATCACTCTAAAATTGCACTTTTAACAACTATTTAAAATTTTATTAACATTTTTTACGTTGCTTCTTGAGCCAAAATAAGAGCAAAATGGTAGCATAGTTATGGGCTTTGCCTCTTTTTTTCTCTCTACTTATACTTGAATGGAGTTGTTTCACGTCGTGGGTCGTGGGTGGCAACAGCTTGTTTCATTTTTCTGGAATTACATTGGTTTTGGTATATCGAAAATGAGTTTCTAGGACCATTTTAGAATTAATTTTTTAAAATGCTAACTTCTTGCTGTGCTGTGGGTTGTTCTTTGTTCAAACAATTTATTAGAGAAAGCTTGCAAAGAAAGAAAAGTTTCTTTACACCTATTTCCGCATTCTGATGCTAGATAAAAACAAGTTGCATGTTGACGTAGCAGAAGCAGACGAAAAGTACGTTCATTTTAAGAATAGAATCGAAACAACCCATGAAATCACAGTACGTGGAAAAATGAAAACAAGAGCGTTACATCAGCTGAAACATTCCCATCATAGTTTTTATTTTTAGCCTACAATTCTGCATAGTTTTAATTTACATTAATTTTTTAATGCGGTTTGTAGCAGTTTCATTATTTTTGTTATTAATAAATATTTAATTATTCTTCGAACTACAAATAAATCGAGCAGACGATAAATAATATTAAGTTATTTGTGAAAAAATATTAAGGAAAATAGTTGATTTTGGCTTTTAGAAGTTTAAATTATACCTGGTTGCTGTGTTCAACGATTTTTTTTCTAATGTGTGTAAATCTAGTGTAGCAACGATAGTTGAAGATATTTACTGTTATGAACCTAGTTGTTTCCCGATTAGAATTCAGTAAGTATTTAAGTAACAGGAAAGTAGGCTATTTTAGTTCTTTAAGAACTTCTTGTTTACCCAAAAATACTATCCAATGCCACTTACAGCTTTGCGCAACCGGTTGTCGAGACGTGAATCCTACCAAAACCTATTTGCATGATGGGGATATCATCATCAGGGGTAAATTTAATTTCAGACCCTCGCTAATTACCCTAATGTAGTATCCGTGTCACCCTATAAGGTCCCGTGTGACACATACGTTTTAACACGGGGAAGATTACACAAACCGCGGAATGGAAAACTTTGCTTTAAACTGTGTGGTTATTTGGTAGGGGAAAAAAATTCAACTTGCATCTTCAAGAAATTGTCGTGTGTTGTAATGTTCGTATAATTAATTGTAAATGAATTTAAGGTAGTAGGCGTTTTACTGTTTGGATTCCTTGAATTTTGGAACAGATTCAGGGATTTGATAATCATGAATCACTGAATATCGCACAAAACCGTCTCGTATACATACAGAATAGTCCATTTTTTTCTCCAACGGGGCTGCTTGATTGGCGGCTAAGCCTTTGCAGACTCGGCATATTCCCTAGAACTGAGAGTCATTTTTCTGTGGCACCATCTAAGCGACTCTCGCTACCCATTTTGAAGCTCAGATTGCAATAAATGTGTGCTCTCTGTGGATTTAAATTATGTCGAGATTTAATTTTGCCGAGAGAACCCAAACCAAATGAGTACTCAAGGGACCTTTTACAAATGCCCCATAATCATAAGATATAGCAATTGCTTCCAACCAGAAAATCTGGTTATTCTCACAGGCCGAGCCGAAATTCACTTTCGTGGATGAAACTCTCAGCCAATTAGGCCCTCGAGTTATCCATCGTCATATTGCATTTCTTTGTAAAATGAAAAATCTGTACTGTGTGAAGAAAATTCTGAAATTAGTGGAAAACTTTATTTTCCTCATTTAACAGATCGCTAATATTACTCGCTGAGTATTCACCGAAGATTTCTTGAGATACTTGTGTAAATAAGAAATTGCACATCTTCGATAACTAGCAAACCCCCGCGGATGATGATTTCTCTTTTCGGTAAAATAAAACATTGTTATTCAGGTAGTAGTATAGCAATGATTTAAGAGTTTACCTTTCGATGTAAAAAAAGAGCGTGGGGTTTTAACTCAGTCTGAGTTAATTTCCACTCCTTTCGTGCCGAAAATCACTTTCATGAGTGAATTTACTTTTTTCGGAGTTAAAGAAATAAAAGCATCTGCGTCCTAACCTTAACGATTTAACGTTGAGTTAATTTCCACTCTTTCGTGCAAAAGATTCCTGGAGGATTTATTTTTCGGTGGTAAAAGAAATAAAAGAAAACAATCTGCGTCCTACACTCTTAAAACGACGGTTTTAACTCAGTCTGAGTTAATTTCCACTCCTTTCCGTGCCGAAAATGCACTTCTCCTATAGGAGTGAATTTCACTCTTTTTCGGAGTGTAAAGAAATAAGAACATCGGCTACCCTAACGGCGGTTTTAACTCAGTCTGAGTTAATTTCACTCCTTTCCGTGCGAAATGCACTTCTCCTATAGGATGAATTCACTCTTTTTCGGAGTGGGTAAAAGAATAAAAGAAACAATCTGCGTCCTACCTCTTAAAACGAGCGGTTTTAACTCAGTCTGAGTTAATTTCACTCCTTTCCGTGCCGAAATGCATTCTCCTATAGGAGTGAATTCACTCTTTTTCGGAGTGGGTAAAAGAATAAAGAAACATCTGCTCTACACTCTTAAAACGAGCGGTTTTAACTCAGTCTGAGTTAATTTCCACTCCTTTCCGTGCCGAAAATGCACTTCTCCTATAGGAGTGAATTTCACTCTTTTTCGGAGTGGGTAAAAGAAATAAAAGAAAACAATCTGCGTCCTACACTCTTAAAACGAGCGTTAACTAGTCTGGTTAATTTCACTCCTTTCCGTGCCGAAAATCACTTTCCTTGGAGTGAATTTCACTCTTTTTCGGAGTTAAAGAATAAGAACAATCTGGTCTACACTTAAAACACGGTTTTAACTCAGCGAGTTAATTCACTCTTTCCGTGCCGAAAATGCACTTCTCCTATAGGAGTGAATTTCACTCTTTTTCGGAGTGGGTAAAAGAAATAAAAGAAAACAATATGCGTCCTACACTCTTAAAACGAGCGGTTTTAACTCAGTCTGAGTTAATTTCCACTCCTTTCCGTGCCGAAAATGCACTTCTCCTATAGGAGTGAATTTCACTCTTTTTCGGAGTGGGTAAAAGAAATAAAAGAAAACAATCTGCGTCCTACACTCTTAAAACGAGCGGTTTTAACTCAGTCTGAGTTAATTTCCACTCCTTTCCGTGCCGAAAATGCACTTCTCCTATAGGAGTGAATTTCACTCTTTTTCGGAGTGGGTAAAAGAAATAAAAGAAAACAATCTGCGTCCTACACTCTTAAAACGAGCGGTTTTAACTCAGTCTGAGTTAATTTCCACTCCTTTCCGTGCCGAAAATGCACTTCTCCTATAGGAGTGAATTTCACTCTTTTTCGGAGTGGGTAAAAGAAATAAAAGAAAACAATCTGCGTCCTACACTCTTAAAACGAGCGGTTTTAACTCAGTCTGAGTTAATTTCCACTCCTTTCCGTGCCGAAAATGCACTTCTCCTATAGGAGTGAATTTCACTCTTTTTCGGAGTGGGTAAAAGAAATAAAAGAAAACAATCTGCGTCCTACACTCTTAAAACGAGCGGTTTTAACTCAGTCTGAGTTAATTTTCCACTCCTTTCCGTGCCGAAAATGCACTTCTCCTATAGGAGTGAATTTCACTCTTTTTCGGAGTGGGTAAAAGAAATAAAAGAAAACAATCTGCGTCCTACACTCTTAAAACGAGCGGTTTTAACTCAGTCTGAGTTAATTTCCACTCCTTTCCGTGCCGAAAATGCACTTCTCCTATAGGAGTGAATTTCACTCTTTTTCGGAGTGGGTAAAAGAAATAAAAGAAAACAATCTGCGTCCTACACTCTTAAAACGAGCTGTTTTAACTCAGTCTGAGTTAATTTCCACTCCTTTCCGTGCCGAAAATGCACTTCTCCTATAGGAGTGAATTTCACTCTTTTTCGGAGTGGGTAAAAGAAATAAAAGAAAACAATATGCGTCCTACACTCTTAAAACGAGCGGTTTTAACTCAGTCTGAGTTAATTTCCACTCCTTTCCGTGCCGAAAATGCACTTCTCCTATAGGAGTGAATTTCACTCTTTTTCGGAGTGGGTAAAAGAAATAAAAGAAAACAATCTGCGTCCTACACTCTTAAAACGAGCGGTTTTAACTCAGTCTGAGTTAATTTCCACTCCTTTCCGTGCCGAAAATGCACTTCTCCTATAGGAGTGAATTTCACTCTTTTTCGGAGTGGGTAAAAGAAATAAAAGAAAACAATCTGCGTCCTACACTCTTAAAACGAGCGGTTTTAACTCAGTCTGAGTTAATTTCCACACCTTTCCGGTGCCGAAAATGCACTTCTCCTATAGGAGTGAATTTCACTCTTTTGTTTTAAGAGTGTACTTGTACTAGTATTTAACTTGAAAAATTTGTCGATACAGGGTAAGGCAGATTCATACATTTTTGGGATTCGTCGAGATATTTCCAAAGTTGAAAGAGAGAATAAAAAAAGTTTAAAAAAATAGTACATTTCCAACTCAAAATAATTACAGGAAATACAATTATTTATGGAAATGTTTAAAATTTTCAACGCATTTTTTAAGGGCAGAAATTGACGACTCACAATTTTTTTGTTGTAAAGTTATCTATAGAGGCCCAGTGGCTTAGTGGTAGTGCTTCGCATTGCCACGCAACAGGTCCGGGGATCGAGTTCCGGATTGGGCGAGGTTGACTCAGCCTTTCATCTCGTAAGTGGGTCGATAAAATGAGTACCAAGCATGCTTGGGAACTAAACAAAACACTGGGGGTTCCGCGTGAGGCTGACCACCTTACCGGGAGATTTGCCTAGCACCCCAGAGCCCTTGGTCACGAAAGTTGGAATGGGCACGGCAGGCCTTGGCCCACTTATGGGCTGTTGCGCCGAGGAGTTTAGTTTTTTTATTATAAATATCTAATAGTCTTATTTAACGTTTCTAGTTAGACCAACGTTAAAGTAATCATAAAATTGCTCAGAGTGTCATCGACTGAATCGTTTTTCTTCCATTACTGCTGGCAGCAAAGTGAATAAAGGAGCTTCCAATATAAAAGCTCCGTCCGAATTCCGTCATTTTCGAAGCGCAGCAGAACAACCTCTTAGAGATATTAGAAGCCAATGTCCAGGACCATTTCTCATCCAGGGCATCAACTAGCTGCTTCGGATGTTCAAGAAAGAACTGAACACAGTTTTCTCCCAGTTTAAAAGCAAAGGAATAATTTTTAATTAAAAAACCGCAATATTTTATGTTAAGGAATAATAGTTTTTATTTTCGTATTGTGATTATTTTCTCTTATGAAGTAATATATTGAAGTAAAAAAAAATGAATGTTGTAGATATTAAGAAGCAAAAATTTATTTTATCCTCTTTTTACCTTAAAAAAATATCGTAAGGAAAGCCTTCATAATTAAATTTAAACATTGAAAAGGCTTTAACAATTATTTCTTTTCATGGAAATAGTGAGTATCGGAAAATGTAACCATATCCTAAATGATTTTTTTTGGGGGGGAAGAAAATAGAGTGGAAGCTAAAACAATTATGTTTATGTTTGTAATGTTAAAATTTCAATGGTGACTTAAGTTTATGCATTTTTCATTTCGAAAGATAAATATCACCACTAAAATGAGGTTAAAAAGACAATTGAACTTATTTGAGGGGTGCAAATATAATTACAAGACAAAGTGAGTAATGTGACAAAGTGACAAATGGGTATTTAAAACAATTCTGTAAAATTACAGCACATTTTGTGGTAAATTTTTACATTACAGTGTTGTAATGTTTGTTTCGCCCAGTGGCTTAGGCCCAGTGGCTTAGGGGTAGTGCTTCGCATTGCCACGCCGCAGGTCCGGAGATCGAATCCCGGATTGGGAGAGGTTGACCCATCCTTTCATCCCTTCAGTGGGTTGATAAAATGGGGACCAAGCATGCTTGGGAACTAAACACTGGGAGTTCCGCGTGAGACTGACCACCTTACCGGGACATATGCCTAGCACCCCAGAGCCCTAGGTCACGAAAGCTGAAATGGGCATGGCAGGCCTTGGCCCACTCATGGGCTGTTGCGCCGAGGAGTTTAGTTTAGTTTAATGTTTGTTTCGCAGCAAATTGGCGCTTTTACGACATACAGCGTCACGTGTACAACTTACTTCAGTAGCGTTTAAACAGAGAAGATGGGCGCATCCAATCACTGCCAGTTAAGAAAACTTTTCGCCGGTACCACACAATATATTTTACATCATATATATGTTCACACAACAGTCTGATGACCGCACTTTTATACATAGCACCATAATGCAGCCTACATATATGACGCAGCGAAACTTTGAAACACAACAAAAGTATTTGTGGTTTGTTGAATATAAGACTAATGAATTGAAATTTTATTTGCTATCCATTTTATTCGAAGTAAAATAAAGTCTAAAGTAAGGACAAGTACAATTAAAGAAAAAATAAATTAAAGTCAACTAAAGGAAAAAGAAAGGAACAATAAAGTTAAAGGAAAAATGAAGTAAAGAGTAAACTAAAGGTAAAAGTAAATGTAAAATGAAGTATAAGTAAAATAAAGGGGCAAAGGTAAAGAATATCTAACTGTTTATCCACAATAACTTCAGCGCCACACTCCCACACAGGCCTCCAAAAATAAAAAGAAGAAACTTCTGTCTTCCTGCGAATTTAATCGAGGCATCGAAAACAAGAATATCATATTAAAGCAGGGGCCGACGAAGAAGAAACCTTTGAAGGGGGGTATGAAAACAAGCGGATGAGCGACGAACAAAACAAGAGAATGAAAAAGCGACCCCCCCCTCTACCCCCCTTTTTGTGGAAATTAATTTCCTAAAGTGTTGAGGAGTCGAGCTCATAGAAATTCATAGCTGCCCCCCTCCCCCGACCTCGCTGCTTCCGATTTGATTGACCTTCAATGACCTCGGAACAACAATGGGAGGCTGGTCACGTGCTTACTCCCCTCTACTCTGGTTGTTGTGTCCCCCCCCTCCCCTATGGTTTTCCGCAGATTGTAATCGGCAGGTTCATTTATGTGGGAGACGGAGAGATGAAGTTGCTAATCAAGTAGAATAAAAGGAAATTATCTTTGCTTTGTTTTATGTGAATCGTGTTTATGTCATTTTTTAGAAATTACGGAAGTCATATGACGCATTTTCGGTTGAAATAACGTTGCACTAGCACTGCACGAATACTCTTGAAAAATGGAATTGGCATTTTTGAAAAGCTGTCAAGTGACGAGGCCGACATCTGAGCTGGTATGCAAAGCAACCTTATTGCGACACCGTATGCAGGACTCTACGGACCCCGTCAGGACTTTAGACCCTGACATATTTAATACAGCTTTATTCATTGGCAGATTTTTTTTTATCCAGCACGATATAGTCTCCATTGCATGAAACCCTGCATTGTAATAAAAATTTACTATTAGTGCAAATATAAAGGGAATCATTCTTGCTTAATATAATGAATTATAATTTGTGCGTCACATGAATCCTATCACTGGATATTATCTATTACTTACTCTGTAAAATAATAGATAAATAAAAAAAATGGATGCCATAGATAAGTAGATTAATATTTTGAGAAGCAGCTTATAAGTGCAATTTAGGGGAAAAATTACATTAAATTAATTTATGTAATAAATTGAATTTACAAGTTTCAGGGCCTTGTAATTTTATACATTTATATTTAAAATCAATATTTAATTTTTTATCGCTTTATTCTTTCTCTATTTTACTTTGTTATTACATTATTCATCTATTTCCCGGAATGCTATTTATAAATTGCGAAATATACAACTATGAAAAATAATTTACTTTTGATAAGATAATTTACTTTTGATAATTTAATACAGTAATAAAACTACTATGGATTCTGACATTCAACATTTCTTTCTTTCTTTTTAAAGTTTTTTTCCCAGGATGAGAGCGAAGTTTTGTACCCCTGTACAACGTTCTTTACCTTTCACATACTATGTCCGCAAGGAAACTTTCAACACATCATAATAAGAAAAATCGCGTAATTTCGCAATTTCAAATTATCTATAGAAGTGTACAACTTTCATTCCGGATATTTTACCAACTATAAAGTATTGATACTTTTATATATCCCTTAAAAACTACATGACGATCAGAATGGTTCAAGTTATTATAAAAAAAAATCTAGTCTCCTTAAACCTTCATTTCTTTTATTTTCTGGCCATAAAATGAAAACTAATGAGTATTATTGTAAATTTAATGGTACTATGTACCTGAACTAAATGTGTGTTAGTGCAAATACTAAGTGCAATTACGTATGGCGTACCCTTTATTTAACTTTTGGGGGGAAAATCGACATATTATTACTTTCAATTATCTTAATATGAAATATAAGATAATGGAATTATTGCGATGGGGTCGAAAATCCGAGATGGATTTTAATGTTTTCTACACGTTTTGGAGGGTACTGATTCAGAAAAAGTGCTTTTTGAAAATTGGTGCATTTATTTGTCTGCCCGAAACCACTCTACAGCTCGAACTAAAAGAGTTCCGGGCTTCAAATTTGGTATTCGAGTCCATGGTACCAGTCGGACTTCATAACAAGGTTTTTCGAAAAAATCGTGCATGTGCAAAAGGTAGTTGCTATCGGACTTTTTTTGTTTTAAAGGTAAGGGAGCCTGGGGAGCCATGGCCATAAGGGAGACTTGGCCTACCTTTAAATTTTAGTATTTAAAAATATTTTTGCATTTTCTCAATAGATGGTACTCAAAGCTACTGTTGTCAGCAGATATCCACCTTAGTTTTATTGAGCTACTTTTTGGCATTGAGGAGAAAATAAAAAAAAAGAAAGTTTCTCACCCCAAAAAGTAAACATTTTAGACATAATTTGTAAGATTTTTTCAGAAAAACCAATTCAATTAAGTTTAAGTATATGGTATTTTTAAAATACTGTTACATTAAGGTTTTATTTTAGCTATAAAATTTGTGCAATGAAGTAGGCTTCAAAGCACCATGTGCCATTCTTTACGAAATGTCTAGGTGGGGATGGTTGGCCACTGGATTAAGGCTCCCTAAGTGATCTAGTTATGAAAATCTATACATAATGTTTATCAAATACACGGTTAATAATAACGTATGATTATAACTTTATGAAGGTAATAGATTGATTATTAGTATTTGTACTTGTTTAGAATAAAACGAAAACCTCAACTAAATCAAACTTATCATTTAAAACCAAATATCAAACTTTTTCTGCAAAAAACTATATAAGTTATTAATTCGAGTATAATAATACTCCAGATTAATATTAAGATATTATCAGACTTTTTCTTTATGGGGGAGGGGGGACGAATGAGTAGCTTTGAAAGTGCGCTTTGACTTTGACTTTTACAGTTTGTACCGTTAAAAAAAATTCAAAATGTGGCTTATATCTTGTTCATTTTAACTTGGCCAAGTCTCCCTTAATAAGAGAGACTTGGCCAAGTTTTAAAAATACATTAAATTTAGAAAAATGAATTATTTATAGTATCACTACTATATCCTTGTTGCCAATAAAATTTCCGTTAATATGTGCTATCATATGAAATTTTTAGTGTAAAAATAAAATTTATCAAAATAAAATTCTGAAACTATGGCCAAGGCTCCCCAGTCTCTAATATTGCTGAAAGACGAGCGGGATGCAGACTTTAAATTTGGTGCACGAATTTCATGTACCTGTCGGAAGTCATAATAAGGGTGGGGTTTTTTTTAAAGAAAAACTTTTATGCTCCAATAGTAGCTGCCATTGAACTTTTTAGGTTTTAAAGTTATTGAAATTTCCTTATGGCTTGCATACAAACTTTTAAATTTGTATGGTTTTAATGCGCGGCAATTAAACGTCATGTAACGTTACACACTCCGGTGACCTTTAATGAAAATGGTCCTGCTTAATTCAATCCAAAATGCGGATGGCACCTTATACCTAGCCCCAACCTAAAATACCTAAACCAACGATGACCCAATTAAACCTAATGCACGCAGAACAATAACGACTTTGACAATCCCTTCTTAAATTCCCCGTGTCCTCTACAACAAAACACGACCATCCATAAAACTCATTGTGTCACTTTCATTATCGGGGAAAACAAGACAAAACACCATATATCATATCACTGCTGCCAACTGTTTTTTGTAATTTAATAAAATATTCTGTTACTCTTTTGTCGGAACGGTTCCGATGAAACGTAACCTTTTTCACCCTACGCTAAACGGGAAGGGCCATATAATTTTTCACCCGCGATTTCATTCAACCTTTAACAATCGACGCCAATTTTTCACTTTATTTTTTCCCGTCACGAGTATAATTATAATAAAAAAAGTATCCCCCGTTTTTATAAATCAGCAGTCTGGCGCAGTTTAAGTAACAAGCCCGGGTAGGTGTAAAGTGAGAGTTCTGCGCCAGAGGGGGGAGGGGGATGTACGGGGATCATCCCATTGTCATCCGCATATTTGTCTCCCAACTTGTCACTCGATTCACCCCTGTATTCTTCCGACACAATGGGGAGCGGGATGCCAACTTGGCGAAGGTAGAATGTCGCCAAGGTTTTCGATAGAGTATCGATTCAAAGGAAAATGTATTACTATATATGAAATAAATAGTTTGCTGCTTTGTAATAGTTTGCTTTGTAGTAGAAATTTTCAATGTGAATGTATCTGACAGTATGTAGTATTTCCTTTATCGAAAACTTAAATGCTAAATTTAAAATGTAGATAAATAACAAATTGTCAGTTATGTATTTATGGGTACAATTTGCAAAAAAATATTAAAATTAAAAATCAAGTAACCAAGACTTTTAATCACGAGCAATTTTATAAAAGATAAAAATTATCATCAAAATGTACATTTATTAGGTATATTTAAAACACGTAAATCTAAAGCAAAATTATTATTAGCAATTAAAAAAAAGTCCATCAGCATCAACATCCTTTCAAAATTGAAACTAATTTTGAAACATTGTTTGTATATGCTAACTTCTTTTACCAAATCATGCAAATTAAAAAAAATCGCCAAACCATTAGATAAATTGCCAAATACGGTACCCAAAAAGGTGAGTGATATCTCCCCTACCGGTATCCGTTCAATTACCGTTTGAAGGGGGTGTCATGTACGATGAGTCAGAATAATATGGAATCATATCGTCTGGCAGATTAGGATTGGATGTTGCTCTTTTTTTCCACCCCTCTATGTCCTCTTCCTTTTATTGTCGGTTATTGGTTTTATGATTGGGGAGGGGGAGGGGGGGGGGGGTGTTACACCCCTCCTCGAAAAGAGAGAAGTGTGGGATAATTGTCCGGTTCTGATTCATATTTCGGCCCTTATGTCGGGTGGAGTGTAAAAAAAGGACGATTGGCGACATGGAAAAGCTTTTTAGGGGGCCGCGACCTAATTTGGGGGGGTGGAGGTGTCTTCTTTTTTTTGTGTGTCCTTTCTCGTCTTTCAATCGGATGGTACTAACAGTCAAGATGGATTTTTCTGATAAAGAGCGCTTATTGGAGTAAAGCACTCAATCAACACTTCCTGAAAAGAAGACACGTTGCGATTTTACTTAAGACGTATACTAATAAGAGTAGTCACTTCAACCAATTCTTTACCGTAACAAGTTGTTGAGGAACTTCACAATTAATTTGGATTTTTGGCAAAGGAATTATCTAAAGATCTCTCTGTAGACTATTATTGTGTAAATTAAGTTATAGAAAAGGTTGAAAAATGAAAAAAAAAAAAATTGCATGGGGCATAAAAAAAATTATGTGCGTATAGCGGTTATTTTCGTTTTTAAAAAGGCTTCGTTGGTTAAATTGAAGTACATTTGGTTTATTATTTATTTTTGGAATTTTTTTTTATTGAAGTTATATTTTGAGTAATATATAGGGCATAGCAAAAACACGAGTTTAAACAAAAAAAAACCGTTTTGTTGTTGTTATTTTTAAGATGGTTATCATATTTTTTTTGATTAGTTGTGAATTAGTTGAAAAATAATTTATTGGATGGATTTAAGGCCAATTAAATTGTTAAAAATCGTTACATTATGACAGTTCGGTAAAATGAAGCCATTTTTGTGTTTATGAGGAAAAGTAAAAACTTTGCAAAACATAAAATATGTCTCTTTTGGTGCTAATCCGATCAGATCATTTACTGTTAATGATAAAAAGGAAATCTTATCACTTTTTTTGCATATAATTTTGTTATTGAATATAACTCAGTGTATTATAATATTTATAAAAAAAAACTTAAGCTAGAAAAACGTATAAGCCCCAAACTAAAAAGGCGTAAAATTTCCAACGTTTATTAAGACAGAGGGAAAAAAAATTATACGAAGCGTGAGAAAACTCCTTGTTTCTAAAGATCTACACACATTATTTATAGATAGTATTTATTTATATTTATTTAGAAAATACACACTCTACCAATAAAAGTATCCAATTACAGTAGTGCAAAGAAAATTCACAACCAAATAAAACACCAAAATAAAATCGCAAATACACTAAAAAATACTATAAAAATATATATAATCAGTTAAAAATTTGAAAACATGTAGCTTTGAAATTTTTTAAAAGACATTAAAAACATCAAGATCATTGGAGAACCTATTGTGCAATTTATAAAATTTATATAAACAAAAATTTTCAATGACATTCGATTTTGTAAAAAATGAAAGATGATTTCTTAAAAGTCTACATGGAACAGCAAAATGAACAGAATTAAGAATATCAACACAATCTATTTCATTATTTAAAACTTTATAAAAGAGCAAAACACACACAGAAAAGATCACGTCGGGATTTAAGAGTTGGAACTTCAAAAGTATTTCTCAAGTAGGTAACTGATATTAATTGAAAACTCGTATGTGTGTATGGTTGTGATAATACTTAAATATAAATATAGATGGAACTTATTCTATAAAAGGAAGGATGTATTTAGTTTGTAAATCTTTTTTATGTTAAATAACAAGTAGGTTTGTAACAGAATCTGTCACTTAACCCGCTTCCACACAACAGTTGTATTTAACAGGTAAAAAAGCGCCAAACACAGCATTTATTCTATATTAAACATTTACATGCTAAATTTGGCTAGTTTAATTTATTTTATTTCGAAAATTCAATAATTTTTAATTATCGTTTGTAAAAATTAATATATATTTCAAAGAATAAATATGTAATATTCCTCGCTTTTAAATAGAATGAAAATATTTCATATCAACATACAAAGAATCTCGTAGTGAAATATATTTGACGTCATTTCAAACTGATTGATGTCGCAAAAATAAATTTATTTTAATTTATTGTCTAAAAGAATTAAAGTTTCTCGAGCGATTGTTGCTAATAGCAAAGGTGATTTAATTCTAATAAAAATGGCTTCCTATGCTTTTTAAATGAGCATTAAATTTTGCAGTTTTTTTTAAATAATTGAAGTACTTCGAATTCGAATTCTTTTTTGAAATTTTCAATGTATTCTAATTTCGACGAGCTGAATTTTTTTACGTATCTCACTTGTCCCTAGCATTTGTAGTTCGGGCTACGAAAGTGGATGACAGACGGACAGAACGATTATAATACCTTCCACTTTTTACGTTATAAACGTAGTGTGGAATCTAAAATCAGTTATTCCATATAAATAAACTACCAAAAACACCAAACACCCAACATACCACGCATAAAATATGCTCTGCATTTTAAAGGGTTAAAACCCCTTACACATTCCTTCTGCACCCCCTCCCATCACTGATGCATGAAGTATCGACAGATGAACCAAAGCCCTATTAAAAAGGGGAGAAGTTCAAAAAGCCAGTGTTCAACTGGTGTTTCGGAACATCAAAAGTGTCAGCATAAGTGAGAAGTTGCCAAGCGTGGCCAAATCGCTGCCTTTTTATCCCGTGTAACACGGCACGCGTTCATCATACTTTGCTTCAGCGCACCCTGCACTTCATATGACGTTATGAGGTATCCCTTGTTGGCGGGCTCGCGGCAGAAATATCGCCAAGAATTGATACGGGACCAGAAATTACTTCCTACACTGTGAAAAAAAAATCAGGAACGTACTGGTAAGTTTAGGGACGCTGAGCTGACAAATATTTACCAGTAATGTTCCTAGAATATATAAGTAACTTTCAATAAAAATTTAGAAACATTCCCACATAAAGCCAGTAGTTTCCTAAAAATGTCAAAAACATACCATTTAGATGCAAAAAGCAGAACGGCGCAACTATTATTTTTTATTTCTTTATCAACAAGTGCTTCTTGGATTGGTGGGGGGGGGGGAGGTAGTTACATATATATTCCGGCTTGCGTGCTTGATCAGAGACCCGCTTACGAAGCATTCGTCAAGTAAGACAGACACAGAAACAATTTTTTACTGTCACAAAGAAAGGAATTTACACCCAGGGCGAAGGCGGGAATCGAAACCGCACCCGTTACAGCGCGCAGACTGCTGGCGTAATGGTCCAAACCACTCGGCCATCCGGGCCCCCTTGATTGATATATACTAAATTTCGGGTCCATTCGCTAAACCACTTCATAACTGAGCTCCAAGTATCGCTTCCATGGTTGCCTGCTGCCAACAATGCATTATATTAAATTGTCCAAAAGAATGTTAAATGATTTTACTTATATATCCAAGAACAACCTGAAAATCTAAAAAAAAGCTATGTATACTTGAAAAATCCAGGAAAGTTTTCGATATGTAAGAGTAACGTTATGGAATTTTGTACAGTGTAGAGCTAAGCAAGCCCATGCAATAACGGAATTTTGCCTGGAATGCAGAAAAAAACTCATGCAATGAGTGTTTAAGTCCTTGTTTGTCCCGGCTCCATATAAAATGTTGTTCGTTAATGATTCGTATGAGAATAAATAGCCCTAAAAATAGGATTGGTTGGTTGGTAGACATATATTTTCAGGCTTGTGTGCTTGGTCACAAAGATCCGCTTATAAGCCTTCGTCAAGAAGGACGGACACGGCATACACACACATACAAGACAGATGCTGCCATGTATCGCTACCTCACCTCCACAATTTAGACATGTCCCTGAAGGGGAGGGAAATAGTCTCCAGGGACCTGTACCCTTGGTAAACTGCGCAATGACCTACAAAGGTAACTGACAAAGGTTTAACACAACTTAACTTCTTATAATTTATAAACACAATCCAATAACGGGACAACACCCATTTGAACCAAAGAGTTCTATAGTAGGGATTACTATAGAATACCTATATATACCCTACTATAGAACTCTTTGATTTGAACTTTAAGTGACCTCTTACTGTAATGCCGTGGGAACTTTAGACTAAAAAGGTTAATCAACACAAGCATGTCCCAATGAACCCACTCCATTACCCTCTCTTAAATAAGATTGTATACACAAAATTAAACCATGTTTCCAATAGTGCTCATGTGTATCTAACCAAATCTGCTCAAATAAACAAGGTTCTCAGGTCATTTCCAATCACATCCGCTGGTCAAGGCGGCGCCAACATTTTAATTCCATTTCCAAGCAGGAACTCATCTCTCTTGCACGACAAGGGCTTCCAAGCGAAAATCTATTTGCCAACGAAAGTGAGTGTTTTTTGCTACTTTTAGAACAGTGACTGTTACTCGAATCGAGAAATCTGTTTTTTCAGCCTGTTTTCTTAATTATGGGAACCTGGTGGGGTTTTTTTGTGTGGTGTATTTTAAATTACAGCCTGTCGTCGGATTTAGCAAATGCAATCGTTTTAAAATCCGATAATGGTCGATAATGAGCTACATTGTACATCGGGTGGATGCGAGGTCATTATTTTTCAATCTCAAATTGGAATTCTTGCATAACCGTTAAGGTTATTTAAACGGGAAATTCATGCATGAACGTTATTTCTTATTGCTGCTTGGTTGGTTGGTAGACATATATATTCAGGTTTGTGTGCTTGGTCAGAGACCCGCTTATAAACCTTCGTCAAGTAAGACAGACACAACACACACATAAGTGGATCCATCTAATTTTTAGAGACAGAGGCCAACTAGAGGATCCCCAGAATTGGCTTGTCACTGCCAGAGGTATTGATTTGGTATGGGCACATGGAGGACTTTGTGACCACGACGGATTTAACGTGCACCAGTCACCATTAAGGCAGCGGGACTCGAACTCGCAACCTTAGGGATGCCAGTCCAAGACCTTACTGACCAGGCGATCCCTGACTCACGTTATTTCTTTTGGAAGGTTAGTCACTTTAAATGCAAAATATCAGCAAACAATTGTTAAGGATTCATTGTAAAAAGGAAATCCAACTTTTTTACTTCCAAATGCAAAAGAAACAATTTCAGACTATTTTTATACTTGAAAAATCATAAAAGTCTTGTACACAGATATGAAACAGAAATTTCAAATGAAATTTTTTTACATAGATAACCAAAACTAACTATGGGATGCAATTAAAACTATTGGGGTAGAGAAAGTTCAACTTAGAGAAACGTCATGAATTTCTTTAGTGTAGGCCCCTTACATAAGTACTGAATAAATTTTAAAAAATTAGTTGAAAACACTGTATTAACGCTTAATTACTTCACACTGTATAGAAAAGACCACTTTTTTTGTAAATTTCGAATCGCTTTTAAGTGAGGTTTGATTTTGAGGATAGAAATATTTTCTAACTTCCAGTAAATATTTGCATTCTGCATAACATTTTTTCTCATTGTTGGATCGAATATGGCTTTTTTTTTATGATGCCCTTCTTATAAGGAATTACGTTGTTAAAAATGCAAAAAAAAAAACATATCCATATAGAAGTGGCTAATGCACGTTAAATACGCCTTGCTTCAAGTTTCTGCACGCCTTCCTATTATCTCTCTCTGTCTCTAAGTTTTGTACCATTCAGGTGGTGGTCACTCGACCAAGGCTAAGAAATTACGAAGCCCATCTACAATAGCCCAGTTGTAACACCGTCAATAAAAAGCGAATCAAAATTTACTAACTTTTAACAAAACCTTTAAATATACCTTCAATGTCGTCTCTTGACTAGGGTTCTAAACTACGAGGTAAAATTTGCTATATTAAAGCTTCATGGAGGCTAGAAATATGGACAACCGAAAAAAGGTACAACCTAAACCACTTTCAATTCAATTTTGTCAGTGTACGATGTCGCCCGAAGTCCAGTTGGGTGCCAGCTCAGGTGTCGACATCGCCAGTTGATCGCGGTTATAAATAGCGAGGCGTAATTGGCTGTGTACAAGCTCCTAAAAAAAGGCAAAAAATAGACAGCCAGAAACGATTCAATTACCAAATTTGAAATTGTAAGTTGAGTTGGGTGCCTACTAAGGTGTCGTATCGTCACTTGACTCTGATACTAAATTATGACGCCCGCCGCCAATAGCCTCAGTGTAGCTCTAGTGCGACGATAGTTCAATCCTATTCTTAAAAAAAAGTTCAATTTGGGGATCTCTCGCCAAATAGGGCAACCCTTCTACCTCTCGGCTCATCCGTTCCGCTCGACGTGCCTCGCCGGAAAGTTTATGTACAGGGGGGGGGGGGCTGAGAGGGAAAGCAACAGATATATCTATCGAACAGGGGGGGGGATGTCAAACATTCCATCCGCTTGCTGCGAACGATAATGCAAAGCAGTTATTAAGGAAGGTAAGAGTCGATTCATTGGAGCAAACGATTTCTCATTAGCCGGGGCGCAAAATAACACATTCCGAAGAGCCCCGGCGTTCCACGATTGAATAATGTTCAGCGACAGGCCCCCGCTATTTTATGGCCGCATGCCTCGTGCATAAATTGTTTATTCTGAACTGGCAACGCGGGTGATTATGGAACTCTGGCTTGGCAGAGAGGGATTCTGAATTTTAATGAGTTACGGCTCGCCAATGATAATGATATTGTTTCTAAATTTTTTTGTAGGATTTCTGCCTGTAGAGGTATGCGGTAATTAGTTTTCGAGGGGGTTTTCTGAAGGGAGATGGTGGATGGTCTTTTGGTGCATTAGAAATGGCGCCGTTAGATTAGAAGGTAATGCTGGTTATTGACTTAATGCCATTTTTCGAAAGCGTGTCTCAATTCGAATAGGTAATCTCGGTAGATTTGATTTAGAAGATTTACTGCAGAGCATTCAATTGAAAAAGAACGAATGAAAAGTGGTGTATGTTTTTTTAAAGCGTTTTATTAAGTAATAATAATTGAAATTTTCTGCACCCAATAAAATTGAATAAGTGATTAATTCTATATTATTAATTCTTTTGTGGTTCACCAAGTCGGAAGTTAAATAAAAATAAGCTTTGATTGTAACATAATATAATTTATTCAACAAACATAACAACAATAATAAACTTAACTTAACAAACAAGATGAACTCATAACATAACTAACCGCGGTACAACATAAGATAATAATAACCCAAAGGGGGTGTGCGCGCCAACACAGTGGCACTTCTGTAGGTAGGTTGGTTGGTAGACATATATTTTCAGGCTTGTGTGCTTGGTCACAAAGACCCGCTTATAAACCATCGTCAAGAAGGACGGACACGACATACACACATATATGACAGATGCTGCCATCTATCGCCACCTCCACAATTTAGACATGTCCCTGAAGGGGAGGGAAATAGTCTCCAGGGACCTGTACCCGTGGGAAACTGCGCAATGACCGCCCACAGGACTTTCGGACCCAACAGATTTAACGAGCACGTACTCCGCATATACTCGACAAACAAAAACATCCATGCCTTACCGGGATTCGAACCCGAACCCAGAGGCTCCAAAGGCTAGCTCCCTAACCGTTGTGCCACCGGGTCGGCTGGCACTTCTGTATTTATATACAACACAAGAGACGAGAAGGTTAAAGTTACAGATTTAGATAACTAGTTACAGTTCCAGTCAAAGGGGCACGCCACAAACACTCCCCCCTCGGAGAAAAAGACAGGACGCAAGGGTAGAGAGACATCAGATCCGAAAGCGGACACGTCTTCCACGTTTTGTGATGTAGTACTTCTCAGGTGGACTGGAAGCTGGTGATCTCTGTCCTGTCGCAGGCGGTTGAACATGCGGAGCCGGAGGAGCAGTGGGAGTCAACGCTGCAGGGGCTGGGACAGACTCTTCCACTGGAAGGAAAGCAGGCTTGAGCCTGTCAATGGAGACCCATCGCTCTTTAATGTTAATCTGCAAAATAAAAATCTTAGGCCTACGTTTCAAAACTTTAAATGGACCCTCGTAGGGAGGCTGTAAGGATTTGCGAACTAAGTCTACTCTTTGAAATACATGAGAGCATGTACTAAGGCATTTAGGTACATAAACAGTCTTCCGACCATGCCATGCAGTTGGACTAGGTTTAACATTTTTAAAAGCCCTTTGTAACTGCACAATCAAATCTGGTTGAGACAAAGAGATTTGTGGTTCAATAAAAAATTGACCAGGTATTCCCAAATTTTGACCATACACCAGTGAAGCTGAAGAATATTCCCAATCACCCCGAACAGCAGTTCTCAACCCCAAGAGTATAAGAGGCAAACAATCAATCCATGAGGCATTATTATAGCACATTAAAGCAGCCTTAATTGTTCTATGTTGCCGTTCAATCAATCCATTCGCTTTAGGATTGTAAGCAGTAGTACGGATGATTTCAGTACCCAAACTCTGCATAAGACCTTTAAAAGTAACAGATTCTAATTGCCTACCCTGG
This sequence comes from Oedothorax gibbosus, assembly GCA_019343175.1. Lineage (NCBI taxonomy): Eukaryota > Metazoa > Arthropoda > Arachnida > Araneae > Linyphiidae > Oedothorax > Oedothorax gibbosus. The sequence continues at coordinate 619,040 of CM033278.1, read as the reverse complement.
TCAGTCGTGATTCGAGCATGTGCACTAAAGCGTGCTACCCAATGGAAAAGGAATGCACTGGAAACTGATTCTGCAGTAATATCAACTAAAGGAATCACCTCAACCCACCTGGTGTAACGATCTAGTACTCAGAGGCGATACGGTGTGCCTGCCAACTTTAGCTTTTTGACAAGCTATGCAGGTTCGACACCAACTAACAATGTCTTTACGCATAGACGGCCACACATAACTAGCACAGATTTGCTTTACACATGTTCGTGCACTAGGGTGAGCTAAATTGTGGACAGAGTTAAAAATCACTCGCCTGTGAGAAACCGGAACGTAAAGTCGGGTATTTTCTTGTGGAATATCAAAGTACAGCTCAACTTCAGGATTAGGCAGTTTGATAAGTTTAAGCTTTAAACTAGTTTCGGAAACCTCATCCAAAATATCCCTCAACTGGGAATCTCTCAACTGCTGCTCTGCAATTACATTATAATCAATTTTGACATGTAAAACAATTTCATCAATCCTTGACAACGCATCGGCTACCAGATTTTGAGAACCTTTCAGGTAACGCAAGTCAGTGGTGAATTGCGAAATAAACTCTAGTTGACGTAAACGTCTTGGAGAACATTTTTCAAATTTCTGAGCGAATGCATGTGTCAAGGGTTTGTGGTCAGTGATTACATAGAAATCCTTTCCTTCAAGCATATACCTAAAATGAATAATAGAAAGATATATGGCTAACAACTCTTTATCAAAAGCACTATACTTTTTCTGAGCATTATTCAATTTAGTAGAATAAAATGACAAAGGCAAATAACCATTTGGTGTAACTTTGTGCACAAAAAATAACACAAAAAATTTAGTACTCTCTGTAGTTATATTGGACAAAACAAAATTTGCTTCAATTTGGGAGAAATATAACCTAGGGTTAGACGTCGAAAAAAAACGCAATGCGATTTTGCCAACCTCACTGCCAGTGGCAGGAACCTCTTTGAGGTTAACATCCTCAGAGTCTTTAGGGTCGTTTGGACCAGGCATAGTATAAACAATTTAAATTGATTTACAAAATTTAACACAACCAAATCAAGAAATACCACAAAAAATTTCAAGTTACATAACAATGTTAATTACTAAACACATTAATAAATACTTAATTTGCAGAGAGCAGTTGAAAGAGACAGTTGATATAAAGATTTCGCTTACCGAAAAGACAGAACTGAAACGCTGTTTGTTTACATACTCACGACAGCAAACCAAAGGACAGCTCGAATCACGACCAAGCAGGTTACAATATGGCATGCAAATTGTTCAGAACTCGATACAGGAAAACATGTAAAAATTAAAAAATACATGGTTAATAAAAAGCATTCAGAATAGACCGGGTCACCATTTCGTGGTTCACCAAGTCGGAAGTTAAATAAAAATAAGCTTTGATTGTAACATAATATAATTTATTCAACAAACATAACAACGATAATAATAACTTAACAAACAAGATGAACTCATACTGAAGATGCGGCAGTAGTGAGATAACAATGTGGGAAGTGGCACAAGTTAAAATGGCTTTCCATGTCCATTCAGACTCATCTGCAGGATTCCCTCCCACGTCGATATGAGGAACGACGCGGACAATTTAGCAAAGCTGGTCTGGCGAGGCCTCTGTTCGCACGCCCACCTTTCGGGATTCATCAAAGATTAAACACAAGAACAGGACTATTGGATTGTCCCAGTGCACATGTATCATGTTCGCGTCTGGAACTCCCTTGCTCCTGGCTTTATAGACAGGATCAAACTGCTTTACCAGCTTTCGATGCCACCTTAAGACATTGAAATTATGAGGATCCAGAGCTTCGAAATTGTTTTAACTGCTTTTTTGAGCAGGCTTCGCTATCACAACTCGCGTGCTGGGTCTCAGCAGGATTTTGACGACGAACCTTAAGGTTTGGGACTTCTGAGGGTACGATCATGGACCTGGTCTGCACTGCTGGCCTCCGGGTGCATGACACAACAGATTGAATCATACTAACTAACGCGGCACAACATAAGATAATAATACCAAAAGGTGTGCGCGCCAACACAGTGGCACTTTGTATTGATATACAACACAAGAGACGAGAAGGTTAAAGTTACAGATTTAGATAACTAGTTACAGTTCCAGTACAAGGGGCACGCCACACTTTATAGGCAAATCGTCGTCTTTAACAATAATTGTATTACTACCGATTCTTCAATTGCCAATTCAAATTGAAATTTACATCACTGGTAGTTTTTCTCTGTGCAATATTTATTCGAATATGTTATCAACTCAACAAAATCAATCAAAAAACCAATTAAAAACTTAAATATAAATCGATTAAAATATTACATACGAAAAATAGCATTTTATAAAGTTGGTGTAAATATGCGGCATATATACTGCATAATAATCATCTATATTAGGAGGTTCATTTTATATTGAAAACTAGAAATTGTGCAAAGTAGTTAGAACTCTAGTCAAGAAAACAAAATGTATAGAACAAAAGAGATGGCTTATTGTTAGAAAACAGATGTGCTAGAATGTTATTGTTAGAAGGTAGATGGGCTAAATCTAAAAAGCTTAGATAAACTCTTTATTTATTGAATCAAAAAGAATGGGAGAAGTATGATTGCTAATAAAAAAATTAAATTGAAATCTATTTTTGGAAAAAAAATCGAGAACGAGTTGCTTTTTTTAAAAAACTGTCTTAGCATTAAACATTTTCCCAAATGCTAAATAAGAGTATAAACCTTAACCTTTTATTATGTGAATGACTTTCAGTTTATGTTATAAAGAGATCCCAGTATTGTACATTTTATTTTCTAAGATATTTTCTTTCTTTATTTTCTAAGATTTCTTTTATTTTCAACGATTTATTACTTTATAATTTCTACGATTTCTTTCTTTATTTTCAACGATTTATTTCTTTATTTTCTACGATTTCTTTTTTTTATTCGGTTTATAAATATTACATCACGGGAAATTATTAGTTCATTAATGTACATTAACTTAGACAAAAAAAACTTTAAAATTTTTGAAAACAATAAGCAAGATTGCGTGTACTATCTATGAGTATAAAAACAAAATCCTCCGACCACCCAAAAAGAAATCCCCAAACCACACTCAAATATACCTGAATCTTCAAAACTTCTACAAAAAAACTCCCAGATAACTGTCCTTATGGGTCATATACAACCTCCAAAACCTCCATAAAACAGCGCCCTATACCACGACTATTTTATTAAAACACAAAGACACCAAAAACCGGAAAATCACAAAACCCTGGAGCGGATTTTTAAAAATATCGCCAAAAAACAATCACAGGAAACGTCAAATCCGAGGGAAAATCATTTCTGTTCGGATTCCGAGCCTCGGATCTGTCCGTGGCTGGTCCGTGGTTTCTATTATTCAGAACATGTTGGACACAGAGGAAGACGCTCGAAATAGAAGCGATGGAAAAGTCACTTTCAGTTTATGTGTGTTATAGAGGGAGGAGGGTTGAATGAGATGAGAGCTGCCTTGGCGCAAAAAATACTGATGCAGTTTCAGAGTAGCCAAATACATGTGGTAGGCTAGTTAGGTTAGGTTGAGATATCGTCGCACTAGAGCTACACGAGGGCTATTGATGACAGGCGTTGTAATTTAGAATCATAGTCAAGTGAAGAACCCTTGAGTCGGTGCCCAAAGCAACTGTTAAGGGCGACATCGTACGCAGCATTGGGTCTTTGGAGAATATTTAACGTGGACTCCCTCTACACGGGATCCGTCGTACGTTTTAGCTGCACACACTGGTTGTTGGCTGTTTATTGGTTGGCAGTTATTTTGGCAATGCCCGGAAGATCCGAACCTGGGCGTGCAAAGGCAAGCGCCTTACCGACTTGGCTCCCCATCCCTATGGAAGACTAGAGCCCCTAAATAGCCACTTGTCATAATGCCTACAGAAGAGTTGCGACCAGTCATGGTTTTGCCGAGTTGGCAAACGCGTCTTTTCACTGCATGAAGCAGCGCACTCAAGGCTAATAGCAATCCACCGTGAGTTCACTAAGCTTATGATTTTGGGAAACGCAGTTATGTTATGCCAATATTCCACACACAACTATCCAAAGTCGAAATCTATACTATGGGATAGAGTTATTAAATATCTACTTATACTAATGCGAACAGAAACTTTGTTTTGGTGAGTAGACGAAGGATCCTTTTACCTCCCGAGGCTATTTAGTGCAATTGAGTGTCCTCTAGGTCAATAGCCATCCGCCGTGAGTTTACACACATTACTTTAGTGAACGCGGGTTATCATTTCTCCAATGTCATCGCAAGTCTACTTTAGTAGAGCCAATATCCAGAGTTTCTGTGACATCGCAGCAGTTAGATTAATTTACAAATCGTCTCATTTAGGTTTTTAAAAATAAAAAAATATATAATAAAAATCAATTTCTTAAATAATTCGCCAAGCTTTTGTTTGGGCGTATTATGAAAGCAATAGGTGCCTTCACTTAGCCGACCGGGTTTTAATAGGTTTCCCCATGGGCAGCATTTCTATCCCATTCTTAGCCTCCAATGGCATATAGAAATGTATAAGGGTGGGCGCGTTATTGGGGCAGGTCGGGGTTTTTATAGAGGTCGCGGATATTGTTTTTTAGATTTATTTTTTCCTAAGAGACGAGTAAATATGTCCCACGCAAGTACCGATTTTCTCTTATGGTTTTTTATATTTAGTTTTTGTTACATTGAGAGGGATGATTTGAAATATTTTGTGGGGTAATATAGAGCAAGAAACGTATCGATGAATAGGTTTTTAAAATTTTTATTCGGCTTTGGGGGGGGTGTTTCAGAACGTGTTTATAAAATTTGCGTATTTTGAAAAAAGTGAATTTGGTACCACAGCTTTTTTATAATATTCTTCAACTCTATTGAGCTATCTTTTAACAAGCTTCAAATAGGGTACTTGACTAAAAAATTTTTATTTGCTTAAAATATTCTTATGCCAAAAATATTAGACCCGTATTTTTTCTTTTTTTTTAAAAAACCACATAAAAAGGGGAAAAAATGAATTTTAAAATTAGGACGAAAAATCACTCCCGAAAAAGCTTTGTGGCTGTCACGTGGTATGTATGATGTCACTAGTAACTATAAACAAACTTTGAAACACCATTTTGGAATCTACTTTAAGCAAATTTGAACTATCCGCTTCTGTAAAACCTCCACCCATTATCTATATAATTCTTATTTTAATAGTAAGTTAGATTAAAACCAGTTTAATTACAAACAAAAAAACATCACACCGGTTTCTTTATATACTAGTGACGTCAGCCAAATCGACGTGTTTGTGATCACGTGACGTACCGATGAAAAAAAAGCCATTTGAAAATGATTTTTATTAATTATTTAAAGATTTATTTTGCCAAAAAATATATACGTTTGTTATATTTGGGTTCAAACTATAATTTAATTAATATTGGAAGGTATTTTAGCGATACTATCAAGTACCCTATTAGTCACAATTTTATTATTCATTCCTTTTGAATAATTGTCCTAATAGGGCAGGGTGAGCATAAAGGAATTCCAGTTTTTCACCATTGAAATTAGAAGAGTCCTCCTCTCAAATAAGTCCCATTTATAACGTACAAGTGGAAATTTAGTCCAATAACCTAGACTCTTAGACTATTTAAAATGCCACATTTCCGCCTTAGTGGCTGGGAGGTAGTACGTGCCCGCGATATGATAACAAGATTGCGGGTTCGAGCCTCGGGTTAGTCGTCAGATTTTCAGGATTTGAAAATCGTCGGCACGCATGTCATATGCTTATGTGACATATAAAGAATCTCTTGACTAGCTAAGGCTTGATTTCTCTCTTTTTTCTTTAAATCTCTGCATACTTTAACATCCACAAAGAGCTCAGATTCATTGTAATCTGAGCGTCAAAATTGATAGCGAGAGTCGCCTAGGTAGTGCACAGAAAAAAATATTTTGTTGTAAGAAGAAACATTTTGTTGTTTCAACAAAATTTTTTGGTCAATATAGCGCCAACAAAAATTTTGTTGTCAGTACCAAATTAATTTGTTGAGATTATTTTGTTGATTCAACCAAATGGTTTTGTTTATTCAACCAAAAATGTGCCAAACCGAAAATGCGCAATTGCCGACCACAGGACTTTCTGACCCAACAGATTTAACGAGCACGTACTCCGCGTATACTCGGTAGGTCTTCAGTGGTACCGGGACTCGATCGAGGGACCTTCCGATCTCGAGACCGAGACGCTGACCACTTGGCTCACTACACTCACGCCATGACGTCACAGTTAGAAACAGCCAATAGCAGGCCGAGCTTACCTCAACCAAACGGGTTTTGTTGTGATGAAAATACTCGCTTTGTTGGGACAAGTAAAATATTGTTAAGTCAACAAAATTAGTCAGCAAAACACGTCAACAAAAAAAATTTGGTTCTCCCAAAAAAACATTTTTTTCTGTGTGCTACGAAATAAATGGCTCTCAGTACTGTGGAATATTCCGAGTGTGAAAAAAGCTTGATCTACAAAAGGGGCAGTCCTGTTTGAAAAACAACAACTTTTCAATATCAGAGGGGCACTAAACATTTTGCAATAGGACATTTAAAAGACATCATAAAAATAGACTACCTAAATGTTGCTTTCCGAAATCAATATCCCATCTCTTTAATTAAATAAATTAAATTTATTTTTAAAAACTCGCATTCCCCACTAGCTACTCTAATAAGCAATCTCTATTGGTCATCAGAATTCTGCCTTCGTCCGTCCGTCCACTTCTCCCCATTCCCTAGGGAACTTAGCCCCATAAAAAGCTGCCAAACAAGACCAATTACCGCCAAACTGAAAAACCGAATCTTCCAAAAAGCGTCCACTTCTTAAGAATGTGAAATATTGGAACGCCAAGTTGTTTTTAATCTGCTCAATAACACAAAAAAATGGAGTAAGTTTGGCAATTTAAAATTATTTTAAATTTTCTTCCTCATAGAGTACTCGCACTCTAAAAACTAAATGCGTAAATTTACACACGAAAGCAGGTATTTTTTTGCCACTAGAATGATTTGTTTATGTGTGTAAAAAAGCGTGTAATTTCAGTTTACACACTTTACTGTGCAATCGAGAATTACACACTTTACTGTGCAATCGAGAATTACACGCTTTACTGTGCAATCGAGAATTACACGCTTTACTGTGCAATCGAGAATTACACACTTTACCGATTAATTGAGAAAGACACACTTTATTGAGTAATTCAGAAATACACACTTTATTAAGTAATTTAGAAATGCATACATACAATATACATTCCTAACCATATTACACTTAAATACATATTTTTAGACAACACAAATTTTTGAGTTATAATATGAAACAAAAAATAAAAATAATGTGGAATATTTTTTATAGATTTAATCACTTTGGAAATTACCATCCATTTTAATAAACAACGAACAACACAATAATAATGCTACACTACTTCTTATATATCAAGTTATTCCAATTCATGATACACTGTAAAAAAAAATTCCTGAAATTAACGGGAAAAGTACCAGCAGCAGAGTTGCCGGGACTTTCCCGTTTCGTTAAGTATTTTCCCGTGTATTTACAGAAGTTCCGTTTCTTATCTCTCCGTTGTTAAAATTTTCCATTTTGCATTTCCCGTGTATCCACCGTAGAATATAAAGTTAAATTTAAAACTAATCCACTATTAACAGTAAAATATAATTGTCACAATTACATATTTTTTCAAACTTAGGAGAAACTACTTTAAAAGACAACAAACTGTTCAATATTAAATTATAGTGATACTACTGCACTTTAACTTTACATATTAAAATTACTTTAAAAGAAAAAACAGCAAGTTACAAAAATGTAATGGATCATTACACAAAAAATAAATTTACCTTTCAATGTAAAACATTCTTGATTAATAACCAGAATTTAAGACACAAATATGCATAGTAAAAATAATACTTTTAACTATAAAGAAGTAGAAATTATAAAGTTTTCCCTACTGTTTTTCTTTTTTAACAAGTAATAACTAAATAATTTTATAGTAATACTATATGTATCGGTTGAATGAAGAAACCAAAGCAATTTATAGAAAACATTTTTATTTCAACAGAAAAAAGTATTACATTACTCACACTTACCTTGATAAATTTTTTAACAAAATAATCCAAACCTTTACAACAAAAAATGTTGTTTCAGAATTTCCAGCACACATATTTTTAAAAACACTTTGAGCTATATATGAAAATGATTAAACATTACGTTTGAAATAATCGAATGTGAGAATATCGAACTGACCATAGGACTACCTATAATAAGACAGCGACAACAATTCAATTTTCTGGTATGGAAGAGCAAAACAAGTGACAGATGTTTTCCGAATCAAATCCCGGTTTCCACTGCATTAACTTGCAAGCGTGGAATATGTTTATTTTTCTTTTCAACTCTTCCGATAAAAATCAGCTGCACATCACCTGCTGGCAAAATTCATACGAAAGAGTGGCGTTATAAAATTATCTTCTTTTTTAGTTGACTTCGAAGTTATAACTAATTTTATACATTTATTTATTTTTCTAAAAGCCATAGAAGCCTTTGCCGCAAATATACCACAGCGAAAAGAACACGAACAGATAACTATTATTTTAATAAAAAAAAGAGTTGAGTAGTACTTTACATTCTTCAAGTTTTTTCAAACGATTTACAAATATTTAAAGTTTCTTTAAAAAACTATATTTAATTATTTAATGTGTTCTAATCGTATTTTCAGCAACAACTGTTTGTTTTACATACTGTTTGCATTTTTATTATACGATTTTTATCAAACTGTTTGATAGAAGTTTGCGAAAACAAAGCGCTCCATTTGACTGCGCTAAAGCTCAATTCAAGAACGTAGTGTAAATTGGCAGCTGAAAAGCAGTTGCAATAGTAAACAATAGCTATAATTTCGTTCTAGGGGCCGTAGTGAGCCTAGTGGTCAGCGTCTCGGTCTCGGGATCGGAAGGTCCTGCGATCGAGTCCCGGTACCACTGAAGACCTACCGAGTATATGCGGAGTACGTGCTCGTTAAATCTGTTGGGTCCGAAAGTCCTCTAAGTTCCCATACCAAATCAATACCTCTGGGGGTGATAAGCCAATTCTGGGGGTCCTCTAGTTGGCCTCTGTCTCTAAAAATTAGATGGATCCACTTATGTGTGTGTGTTGTCTGTTGTGTCTGTCTTACTTGACGAAGGTTTATAAGCGGGTCGCTGACCAAGCACACAAACCTGAATATATATGTCTACCAACCAACCAACCAATTTCTATCTTTATAATACTGCACGGGTCGTTTATAGGTCGGCAGTTATTTTGTTAGGAATAGCCCTCATGTAGCTCTAGTGCGACGCCAATTCAAACTAACAGTGGATTGTTAGGGTTTAGTGTAGAAATTCGTCACACTAGAGCTACACGAGGGCTATTGGCGACGGTCGTCATAATTAAGAAACACGGTCAAGTGACGACCCGACACCTGAGAAGGCACCAACGCAATTTTTTACGGTCAAGGTCATCTGCAGCTTTGTGACTTTGGAGCATATTTAAAGTGCACTTCCTCTATACGGGGTATTATTCCGAAGAATAATTTTTAGCTGCACACACACAGACCGTTTATAGGTCAGCAGTTATTTTAACAATACTCGGTCCCGAACCTGGGATCGTTCGCATACAAAGGCAAGCGGCTTACTGACTGGGCTCTCCAGCCTTTAGCTGAATTGTAAAATAAAGTTTAGAGTGAAGTTAAGCATGTGATTTTCTTAACACATATATGTGTGTAAATTAAAAAAAAAACTCACAGTACTAGGTAAAATGCTTGATGTTTTTTTAACATATAAATATGTGTAAATTAAAAAAAACTCACCATACTGGGATAAAATGCTTGATATTTTCATGATTACACATAAATATGTGTTTTTGACCATTTGTCAATTTACACGCCTCTCATTTACACATACAAATGCGTAATTTGGTGCCTCATATGTGTAATTCTTGAAATATACCCATAATCGTGTGTAAATTTTCAAGTTTACACATTCAGTTTTTAGAGTGCGGGCACTGCATTGGATTATTCTAATTTTTATGAAAACGCTTGCTTTTTAAAATAATATTCTCTCTTTGCTATGTAATGTAGGGCACTGAAATATCATATTTGGTTTGAAATATCTCAACCGGCTTATTTCTAGCCTCATAGAAAAGCTTTAACACAGCCATATACTTCCCGAAATTTTAAACCATTATTAAGTAACCAAAAATGTCGTGAACATTTCTAATAACAAATCATGATATTATACTCATTTGGTTCCTGTAAATCCGCTAAAATTAAACATAAATAATTAGCTTTTTATTAATTTTTTATACACCGCTACAATGTTATGTATATAAATCTCTAGACCATAGTGTGGAATGTTTTCGAATGAACGCTGGAAATTTTTAACAAAAACTTCAGATACTTTAAAGTTATATATCAAAAATTTCAATAAAAGCAACACTTTTATTTTATTAAAGCAACGCTTTCGCTTTATTTTTACAGTTAATATGCTCTACAAAACTGTCTACAAAATAACGGGATCAGTTGACATTTGCTATTAAAATAAAACAAACTACCAGGATATCCTCGTTTAAAAACTGTCGCTACCTCCCGAGTATAAAATTGAACTCATCTCTCTGAGAACTTTCTTCCCTTTTCCCCTCTCTGACCTAAAGACGCGAGGGGAAGGGAAGTCTCATGGGGAAAAGTTAGCGCTTGTGGGACAAGTTGGTTCAGAAAAGAGCCTGAGTCATTTTTGGCACATTTTAAGTTTTTTAAACTGGTGTCAGTAGGATGCTATAATTCTCTTTCTTTATAAAATGAAATTAAGAAAAAAACATAATGTTTCCCATATTACATTATTTTATGCGTAAGAAATGTGAGACAGTAATAGTTTTTCTCATGATTTACTCAAGAGATATCACAACAAACTGCAGAATTTGTTTCGTTAATTATTTTTTCGATATTAGCTTTGTCAATATTCACCTTTCAGGGAAGGGTAGCATTAAAGGTTGGTTGGGTTTTTATTGCTTCACCATAGTCCCTCTTATACCAGTCATCATCCTTTATTATTTTGAAAAAAGTTTTTGAGTAGGTTTCAAACGTGTACTGACTCTAACACCGACAACTCATGCCTCATAATTTAGTCGATAAATAATCGCCTGAGTTGGCACTCAATAGAACGTCAAACGACATCGTATGCTAACGCCGTCGGGACTTACGACTCCACAGATTCAACGAGCACGTATGTTGCAGTGTACACGGAGAAACCAGTGATTTGGGGGGATTTTTCTTTCAGCACGAATACGTATAAAGTATGGCTGGAGATAGAACCAAGAACCTTCTCGGTCAAAGGCTGGTCGTTTATCCAGCTCAGCCATTGGGAGCTTTGAGTAGTACAAAAAAACTATTTAAATGCTTCATGCTGTCTATTTATATTTCCCGAGAGATCTTTAACACATCCACGTAAGCTTCGTCATTTTTGACTGTGGTTAAGTGACGAGGCATACGTCTGATCTGGCACCCAACTGAACTTCGAACGACATCGTAATGAATTCGTAAATCAATAGTTTTTCTCCTGAAAGCTAAATACGGAAAAGTTTTTCATTTGCAATCAGATAAAAAAAAAGTTTGAAAACTAGTTATTTTGAAATACTATAACTGATTTTTAACTGATAAATAATTTCAAATTTTGTCCACACATAATTATGTTCAATTTAGTTTAGTGGAATTATCGTTGGACTGATGCAAAGCAAAGCAAGCACTTTCAAATTTTGAACAGTGATCAAGTGACGAATTTGTCCAATGTCTTATATTATACTAAACTCTTATGTCAATGTCACCTTTTATATTATAAAAATTTCCTTTTGTGCTTTTGGGGAACTTGACCACTGAACTTTCAACCTCACCCATTAACCCCCTCACCCCCCCCCCCATTTCTGCTGACGCACAGAGAAGAAAATAAAATCCGGGCTAAAACAGGAAAAACAAGGAGTCACGTCTTCTCTCCCGGATCCTGCCTATTACCTAGCGCGAGGCACGGACGACATTTATTAGCGTGTGTTAGCCCAGAGGTGGCAAGAAAGGGGGGAGGGGGTCAAGTGCGGAGCTGATTTGTGACCCGGTGTGCCGCCAAACTGGCCGGACGTGACCTCCCGGATGGACATCGATTGGACTGAGGATGGGGAGCCTTGTTTGGTGATTATTCGCGCTTGGGTGTGCGATATTTGCCGACATTTGGTTATAAAATTCTTTTTTAAAATTGTAAGATTGGTTAGTTAGATTAGGTTGAACTATCGCCGCACTAGAGCTACATGAGGGCTGTTGGCGACGGGCGTAATAATTTTGAACCACAGTCAAGTGACGAGCCGACACCTGAGTCGGCACCGAACTCAACTTTTAAGGGAGATATTATACTCAGGGCTGGGACTTTGGAAAATATTTAGTGTGCACTTCCTCTACAAGGGGTATTATTCGTGCATTTCAAATAGTATCATTTATTTCACCTGTCAATCCCCAAAAAGGAGGTGGTTGATGTAGTGGCCGATGATGGATTTTAATAAACTTTAGAAAAAAAAACTTATTTCTTTTCTTAACTACTTTATTTTAAAGAACCGACTTCACTTTTTACACCAATTCGAAAACAAATCTTTTCCATTTCTACAAAACTACTGTTGCCACCGCACATATGCTTTTACACAATCGTCTGCACGTTTTCAGTTATTTATTTAATCTGAGCGTGACCCTTACAGTTGATATGAGGGGGGTATCAGTTTTGATTAATTGACTTTAAGGCACCGTCATAGTGTTTCATATTATAGAACCACCTTAAGTTTACCAGGAAAATTTAAAGAAAAAACACTATTTCTTGAAAAAATATTTTGGTTGAAAAAATCGTTGCCCAACACACGAGTTTGCAGTATATAATGCATGTACTCAAAATTTTAAATAAAAAAACGAGATTTTTTTTACATAAGAGCCAGGCAGCATAAGGGGCAGTCAGCACACATAGATTACAGATTACAAGTTGTATTTTAGAAATGTTTTTTTTATCAAAAATTGAAACAAAATAAATCCAATCGCACAATTCCTTACACCGGGAAGTCTAAAAATTATAAGAGAAGGGATCGAAAACACTCCTCTTCTGTCTACTGTTCGCAAAAAAGTACCGAAGTCTTTGTCAGTGAGTCTTGTCCTTTGTTACCCGTGTCTTAAAATGCAATTGTTAATTTTCGAATATCTGATATTAATGAGAAGAAATTTTGTTTTGGTCACCTTTCCGAGTTCGTCTTCTTCTCCTGTATCTTCCTTTAAATATAATCAATAAAAAAATTACTCTTCGTCGAGAAATTATGTCATTAGGGAACAATATAAACAAAACAGATTTTTGTAATAAATTTGTTTGCACTGCATATAGTCGGCTAAATTAATAAAACAGGATAAATATGCAAATATTTTCTGTAAAAATATTTAACTACTATTTATTATTCTGGTAATAATGTGCCAAAGAATAAGTAAAAGCAAAAAAATCATTTGTTAACCGAATAATCAAAACATATTCCTTTAATAGATTGGCTTTAAGTGTTTAACTAAATTTTAATAGAAAAAAATATTCCTAAGCTTAAATACTACTGATCCTAAAAATATTCGATACAGAAATGAGATCTAAGCACGGCCAACTGCAATAACAAGGCCAGAGAAGCTCTCCCAAACATGAACGTAGACGGAAATTTTGACGTCACTGTTCCCAGTGCCGAAGATCGAGAAATTAGTTCGGACGCATTCGGAACCCTAAAATTGTGGTCAGCCGTGAACGAGTGGTTCCCGAACAGGTTTTGAGACAATTTGTCTTCATCTTTGGAACAACGTCACTCGGAACTATGACGTCAAAATTTCCGTCCCCGAGCTTGTTTGGGAAAGCTTCTTCGGCCTTAGTAGTTGAGTAGGCCGTGATCTAAGCAGATTCTTCTCTGTAAAACTGTATTTACTACTACTATCGTGTCCTTGTAGGAAAAGTTAAACGCAGGGGCAAAAAATTTGTTTCGGAACATTGCAGCGTCCCGTGTTTTACATTCAAACGCCATTTTCAGTACATTTTTTTTTAGTTTCTAAATAAATCTAATGGAACTCAAACGACATTTTACATCGATATTTTAGATGGCCATTTATTCAGTAATTACGCACAGATTATTAATAAGACTATTATTTTACTCAAATAGTCCTGTTTTCAAATAGATTCAGTTTACTGCAATTTCTTCCATTAAAATTGTTTTTAAATAAAAATTAATCGTGAATTATTTGAAGTACATGAACATATAACTATATTTGTTAAGTTTTTCTTTTCTGTTTAAGTTTTTATTTTCTATTTATTTCTTGATACTCTAGGACAACTTTCCTTTCCATTGCATTTCGAATTGCAATTTTTTTCTAAAACTTGTCTTAGAGTATCAAAATATTAAAATGAAAATTATAAAATTAAAAAAACTTAACAATTAGAGTTAAATGTTCATATACTTCAAATAATTTACCAATACAACCTTAATATAGTTGGGCCATTCTCTGTAAAAGGGACAAATCAATGTCCCGGATACGTTGCTCTTTATTTTCAAATTATATATATGTATGTTTGTGATTTATTAGTGTAAACTGGCCCACAACCTAACTAGTCCCACTTAAAAAATATCAAATAATTATAATTTACTTACATAAAATTTCATTTAAATACCCGATTTCTCACTCCCTCACATTGTCCCTGCATGCTTTTACAACTTTTAACGTCCTAAAAAAGGCCGTTTTAAATATATAATCCTTTTTGGCGGAACTATTTATGGTTAATTAGTTTCTGTAGTTTCTGAAAATGTATCTGATGTTTTGCTACTATCAATAATTTTATGTAATTTTATGAGTATGTAATGTCCCTGGGTTATAGAGTCACTCTTATAACACTGCTCTAAAGTTCAATTAAAAACTTACTAGGCGACTAAGAAATCGAATTTAAATTGGCATGTTATTCTTAAAGGATTGAGGCTTCTAAATCAGCCATCAGTTGTTTTGATCCATGAGTGATAACGTTTTTACAGTACTTTTAGTATTAAAATATCATGGGAGTATTTTACTGTCGTCACTCACTCAATCTCATTTACTGATTATAGATAAATGCGAGAATTTTTTTACTAGGCTCAAATTGTGGGCATTTAAATGTAGATTAACCATAAAATCTCTAAACCTTATAAAAAAAATCTTTGAAAATGATGTTATTTGACTTTTCCTACGAAATCGTCACTCACTCGCACGTCACTAACTCACATATCAGCTTTGAAGGTCAGTCCACATTGGATAACATCATCTTGGATCTTTCTTTCCAAGCGCATTCAATACCGATCGGTTGTTTCGCTTCAACTGTAGATTTTTAAAAACGCATGCCTTTAGATATTTCACGAGAGTGATTATTCGTATCTTCTTCTACGTTATATAATTAAGAGTTAGGTTTAGTTTTGATTATCCTTACACTAGAGCTACACTAGGGCTATTGATGACGGGTATCGTAATTTAGAACCACGTCGTGTTATCATCAAGAGATTTATGACGAATAACTATAAAATAAAATGCGGTTGCAATTTTTTTAAGCCGCTCTTCACGATCAGGAGTCGTTTACTCTAATCACGTCATACGCATATTATACTTATTTAACACAATTTATTCCATTGAAATTATACTTGACAAAATGCCAATATTCAAGTATGGTCGGTGTCGACCTCATCACTTGACCATGGGGTTTTTGTACTAAATTACGAGGCTTGTGATTGGCTGCGTAGGTCATTAGTAATCATACTAAATTACTACGATGATATGTGGTGTAAGCAAGCCTTGACCAAGCAATAAACCAGCTATACAAACCCATCCAATCAAAGTGTGGTTATGACCGTAACTAGATTCGTAGTTGACACAGTTCTAAATCACCCAAAAATGTTGTACAGTTTCAATTAAAGCGGCTACAACTTAATTAAGAAATATTAAAATAATTTTAAAATTGATTATAGATGTTTTAAAATAGATTATATTATTTATGTAGAAAAATGACACATTAATTGCAACCACTATTCTTTCTATAAAATGCATATGTGTTATCACTCCTAAACTAAAATATTACTTAGCAAAATGCATCAAATATTGAAAGGAGTGCTCTTAAGTCAACTTATTTGAAAACACTCTCTTTACGGGTTTTAATTTAGTTAAATCTTATCTATTTATCAGGCGCCGGCTGTACTGTGGTTCTAAATTACGACGCCAGTCGCCAATTGGCCCTCATGTAACTCTAGTTTGACGGTATTTCAAACTAACCCAACCAAACTTTCCCATTTAAAAGAAAAAATTCGCATTCCTATAGAGATATATATCGTGTACTCTGTCTACTGTAGGTTTAGTGCGCCTTTTATTCAACCAAACTTAACCCCACATAGTTTTAAATCATGCGTTTTTGAACTGAAACACCATGCGTAACTTTTGGGGCAAGTCAAAAAGGCATGCAATGTTTTCGGTGTCGCATGCGCATATATATTGTCTGTTGCGCATGCTCAGTATCTAAAGAAGTTTACGTCAGTTGTCAAGTATGGAAAATATGTATTTTTTAAAAAAAATATCATGAAATGGATCTGAACCATTTCTTTTTACTATATATGAATGTGTGCAACGCATATAAAGAGAATTATTCAATAAGAAAAATATTTTTTTTTTCAGTTTTTAAAAGTGCAATTTGTCCCATTTACAGAGAATGGCCCAGTTATGTCTTTCGTTATGACTTTTTATGTGTCACAAGGAACCATTTTGAGGTTTGACCAATTAATTTGGTTAATGAGTCCATTTGTAGCTGCCTCAGTAACCTACAGTCTACCAAAAGGATCCTCAAGGTGGAGATGAGTTACCTAGGCTTTTATACAACTGCTAGTCTGCTATCGTTGTTATTTAGAATAGTGATAGGAACGAGATGGTAAATCAGCGCCACCTAGTTGTTGATGGCATATTGAGGCTGCGTGTGTGGTGAATCGACACACCACTCCCCTCCTAAAAACGAGGTAAAGAACCGTGCACAGGTTGCTTCGCTGTGCGTTGTGCTGCGGTTGAGTTGTGTACCAGCATTGGCCGTTGAGTAGCGGGGAGCGTTGAGTTGCGTGCAACGTTGAGTGCATTACCAGCGAGTAGCTAACCGTGATTGAGGGCATCGTAGCAGGAGCGCAGTTGGAGTGGGTGACGATCACGTCCGGGTCACCACTGTAGCTGCATTAATCAACCAAAATAAAATTTGGCGTATTTATGATGATTAGTTTTATTTGCAAACTTAAATGCTATAAAACAGAAAAAAACTTTATTTTAAAGAGCTATAAGCTATAATGAAAATTACAAAAAAATAGCAGCCAACTCAAGCCAACTGTTTGGAGGAAGTGCGGACATCACTAGCAACAAGGTTAATTCTTTTGGTTCGATCTTCCAGTGCTAACTTCATTAAATTTTTTTCCCAAATATGTGTTTCCCCTCCTCCGTTGATTTCTTTAGTATTCCTTTCCCATCTCTCATTATGCCTCCATCCTTCGAACCAATCCTCCAACAAAATTTCTTCTTATTTTTATTATCCTTTCCAAACAAGAGTTTTGAGCACTTCGAAAGCAGTAAAAATAAGTTTTGATCAGAAACTTCTTCTCCCACTTTCGTAATAAAGGAGTTTGATGATTGTTTTCTTTATTTTTCATTTCCCGTACACGCTTTTTTCCTCTGCTTCTTCCTGTTGGTCCCAGAATTGAATTGTGTTTTTATCCAAAGAAGAACTAATAAAAATAACTTATTCTCAGAAATCGTTTACCGAGTTTGAGCTAATACTTAAGAGGAATAGTCAGTCCCCATGGACCCAATGCATTACTTTTGGAATCAACATTCCTGCCAAAGTATTGCTTTACAATTCGGGTTTTTTTTACCAGGTATGGTAAATAGTAAAAACATAAAAAAAAATTGAAGAAAAATATCATTCGGTTATTTATTAGTAACTAGCAAATAAATACACGTTCTTCGCACGGACTAAAAGAATATCAAATCGATCCAAGTATATGTATCATTTAATTTGCTATAGGATTGCCTTTGTTCCCGTTCATTATAAAGAATAAAATCCCGTTACTTATATTGCTTTAAAATTCCAAAATAAAAATACATCACTATAAAATGCACATCCTCATATCACAAAAATCTTCCTCAATATGAACTTACTGTCATCGCAATTTTCCTGATAAATTCAAAATTAACAATGATTGTATAACAATGTTATTTCACGTCAAAACCTCCATTCTGGGTTTTAAAAAAAACATTTAGCTCATTGGCACGTTCAATTTTTTTTCAAATCATTAATTTAGTTTCTGCAGGTAATGGCAAGAAAATAAAAGCAATTTCAATTTTAATTGATTTTTGTGTTCACTTTAATTTATTCTGACGAATGGCAACACGAAAGGGAAAAAGTGATCGGATTTGAGCGAAAGTGGTGTATTTTTTTCAGAAAATTAGAATTTTCTCTAAAAAGGGAACATATATGAAAAAACTAAGCCTCGGGTGCACACGTTGGTATTAAAGGGAATCTATTTTGAAAATTTCGATTTTCTTAGGGCAGTATATCTAAGTCTTTTACGATCCACAGACATACAGACACACAGAAAGACTCTTTCTTTTATTATTATAGATTAAATACATTTTTTCTGAATAGTGTATCCATAAGTTAAGATTAACCCTGATATCGGTTATTTATAATTGACGCGCTGGGCTAAATTTTATAAACAATTCTTTCGTGAGTGAAATGACTGGCAAATTCCCCTTCTTATTTTAAAATAAATTCTACGGCATAAAAAAAGTTTTTTTATTTAAGTACTCAATTTCAGATTTTGCTTACAAAATTGTATAAACCATAGTTAAAAAACGCTCATACATTCTTCAGCCCCTAGCTCAGTATAAATTACACTAACTACGACAATGGTTACATTATCAGAATATTCGGATAAAAAAGGGGTAACACTTAGGATACAAGAACTCCGACAGTGTTTATTCTTAGGGTAACAATAAGTGGACGAAAACTACCTAAATTCACCCCACTTCAATTATTTATGAATTTTACACAACAGTTTTTTAAGGCACAGTCTATCTTATTCAATTGATGGGACCTCAGACTTTTCAAGCTTGGTCTGCAAGGTGTGCTTGACACCTTGAGACGGTAAGGTAAGGTAATCGTTTCCGGCTGCCTATTTCTAGCCTCCTTCAGGAGCTTTAACACAGCCAATAACGCCTCGTATTTTAGAACCCTGGTCAAGTGACGAGGTCGACACCTGAGCGGGCACCCAACGGAACTTCAAGCGACATCGTACGCTAACGCCGTCGGGACTTGGACTCCACAGATTTAACGAGCACGTTGGCCCTGTGTACTCGGCCCATCCGTGATGAGGATTTTCTACTATTTCCAGCACAGATCCGATTTATGGGATGACTGGCAGTAAGTGGGATTCGAACCCCCGCACTCCTGAGAAGGTCGAACCTCTAGGCTGATGCCTTAACCACTCGGCCACGGACGGGCCCCTTGAGACGGTCTCGAGGTCAAGTCTATCTCAAGTATCTCAAGTAGGTCAATTTACTGTAGATGCACGAGGGCGATTTGCAACGAACCCTTAGTTTTAATCCACGGTTACTTGACGAAGCCAACATATGAGCTGGCACCCAACTCAATCTTATGGCGACATGATGAACCAGGACACAGGACCACGACACATTTAAAGCTGACCAGTCCCACGTTATTTATTGAAGGTATTCCCCCCCAGCACGATTCGTATATATTATGCCTCAGGCGAGGAAAGAACGTGTGAAGGTATTCTCTGTAGCATATAACCATCGATTTTGCGAGAAGATTTGAAAGCTCTTCCAGCTAAGGTATAAACAAAAATAAATTTTCCTAGTGATAACAACAATGAAACATTAATTCAAAACAATGTCCTACGAAACAAACGAAAAACAGCAGTTACATTAGAGTTTTAAAAAAACTATTAAATTCCGGCTATACTGAACTAGTAAAAAAATAAGATTTTGCCTCTCCCAAATACAATAGCGAACACAGCAGAGCTTAGCGTAGTATTTTCTGTAACATGGGTGCCCAGCCGCCTGTTGCTTTTTCCCTATTCCGTGACGTCACAATCCGTGAGATGGTCACAATTCCCCAAGCGACAGGGAAAAAAACAACGTAGGGAATATAATCTCCCGGATTATGTCCGGACCCGTGGACATTCTTCGGGAGGTCGTTATCCGCTTCTGATGAAGTCCGGGAAGATTTGCCGGACATCAAAATCTTCAGATATTTACGAACTTCTCGGGGGAAATACTAGCTGTCGGGGTGTTTTACTCGCCAATTTTCTGATTTGTCGCCAAGGGCAATTTGGTTCTTGCAATGGTGACCTCTATAGCATCGGTGCAGTGTAAACAATTATTTTATGGTACCCCTTAATCTAGAAAGACATTTATGTGAACAGTGCATAGCTTATCTATTAGTTACCTGATTTGATCTGTTAAAGTGCAGAATCAATAGTTTCCCGCCTTTTATCCAGGCAATGTGCCCATAAATTAAATAAGAAATACTGTTTATAGTTCAAAATTTTTTTATATGTAGTATAATTGATTGTTTACCAACAGAAATTTTTTCTAGTTAACCATATTGAATTTTTCATTATGAATCAGAAAATATGACTTCTTCTTTATTTCTGAGCAAAAAAAGATGATTTTGTTCCTGCAAAAATGTTAGTTTTACTTCAAAGAGTGCTTTGTAGGTAATGTGAAGATATTCTATCTAATTTACAAGGTTATCTAGGTAATTCGAAAAAAAGAAAAACAATCGCACTTTTACAGTCCAAATTAATTAATCTGCAGATTAGCTAGGTAATATCATGAACTGATTTCTGCACTTTAGCTGTAACGTATACAATATACCAAAAGTTCTAACGTTACGCGTTAATTTACAACAGGTGGTCCATCTTTGAGACACTTTTGAAGTACTGGCGACTATTAGGAAGTTTGGCGAAAAAGCCCCCAATAACCAGAAATTCCCAACGAACTTGGCTACCGTGGGGAGATAAAAGATTTAGTTAGTTTGTGTTCTTTATATTTTTTTCTGTTTATATCCCCATCTTCTGATATTACATCATATTCTTTTCTTTGATATGTTTTCGCTTTTTTTTTCTTTCTGTTTTTCGAAAGTTTCTTCTTTCACCCGAGAATAACTCTATGATTGTTAAGACGCCGAAAGGGAAGAAATTAAGAAGTTAAAAGGGAAAATGTGGAGCCGTTCTGGGAAAAATAATAGGTTCGGCCTTGTAATAAAGATAAGCTGATAAAAGTATTAGGTTCCTATTCTTGTCATCTTCTACTCTCCAGGGGTAGTTCCTTCAAGATCGAATTTTGTTTTATTTAATCACATTCAGATTGGCTTCCTCAGTTACGTACGGGAAATCGAAATATATTTTTAAACAATTCACGTTTCTGTGGAACACATTTACCGTCTTGAAAAATTCTTTATATTAGAAAATAAAAGTGTATTATGAGATGTGTGAATGTAATGTGAGCCCTCAAAAATATTCTATGAATCTATGCGAATCACTTTACTTGTATGCATTTTTCGGTGTTTATTAAATTCTTTCTGACATTTCAAATTCCTCAGTTTCTTTTAAGAGGGAAATACTATGTGCTGTATGTATGCATGTTTTCGATGCAATATTTCCAGGCGGTATTTGACGACATCGGATATTTTTTGAGTGGCTCAAAATTATATTCGAAATTTTTTAATATAGTCGAGTTATTTACAAAAGGATATGAGTGCATTTAAACACGATTTTTTTTCTTGAAATTCGATATTTTTCTACTGATGTAATTTTGGAATTAATTGCGTTTTTATTTTGCGTGCGAAACATATTCATCAACAAGTGAATTCGGTTGTCAAGACAGTGGGGTTGTTTCACGTCGGATCTGGCAACAGCTCCGCGGTCTTGTTTTCATTTTTCTCGAATTACTTTTGTTTTGGTATTCGAAAGTGAGTTTTCTAAGAATATTTTAGTTGTTATTTTTTAAAATGCCAACTTCTTGCTGTGCTGTTGGTTATTTTAATCATTTATTAAAGAAAACTTGCATAGAAAGAAAAGTTTCTTTTCATCTATTTCCGCATTCTGATCGTGAATTGAAACCGAAATAACCAATGAAATCGTAGTACGGAAAGAAACCGAAACAACCAATGAAATCGCAGTACAGAGAGCGTAATATCATTAAAAAAACATTCGCATTAAAAAAATAGCTTTCATTTTATAGGAATGAGGTTGTTTCAGATGATGTAACTCCCTTGTTTTCATTTTTGCATTTCCTGTGATATCATTGGTTTTTTCGGTTTCACTCTCAAAATAAGCATTTATTTCGTCTGCAAATAGTTTTATTTCTGCTATTTATTAAACTTTATCTGTTTTATTTCAACAAAATTTCATTCATGCAAAGCATTACCAAAACGAAAACACTTTTTGTAAATCATCCGTTTCGATGATATTTTGTCTTATGCTTAGAAATGAAGCGAAAGTGTGGGACACAGCATTTAAACGTGATTCACGAGCAGAGAAAAGCTTTAGTTTTACTGAAAGGAAAGTTTAAACACGACATTAGTTTCAGTGAAGTAGGAAAATATTGTATCGTGTTCAAATAAAATGTAATTTCAGAATGACCAAAAATGAAAAATATTCTGCTTGAAATGTTGCCTCTCATGACGTGAAACTACTACTAAACTCCTCGGCGCAACAGCCCATTACTGGGCCAAGGCCTGCCGTGCCGATTTCAGCTTTCGTGACCCCATTAAATATGTATGTAACATTTTTTATTTATTATTACATCATTGTTAAAAATGAAACTATCAAAATTGAGCAGTAGGATGTTCTAATCTACTTCGTGTCCGTCTGTATGTATGTTTTCCTGTCCGTCTTTCCATCTCTGCTACGACACTATGTTTTAACTTAATTCTAACAGTCCTATTTAAAAAATTATTTTTATGTTAAAAAGGTAGGATATCAGAGAGTAATCTTCTGTATTTTTATCTGTCTGACCGTATGTTTTCCCGACCATCTGATCTGTCCAAAATAAGACTGTCTGTTATATAAGTTAAGTTCTATCCTTTCGATTTCAAGAATTCTTTTTTTGTTACAAAAGTATGACATAAGAGATTTATCTTTTATACTTTGTGTCCGTCTGTCTGTGCACTTTTTTGTCCATCTACTTCATGACGGTATGTCTTAAATTAGTTCTAACTGACCAATTTAAAAAACAATATTTTTTTGTTGGAACGGTTAGGGCAAAAGATACTTTCATTTATATTTTTTTCTTCTGTCGGCCTATACGTACTATAAGAATTTCAATGAGTATTAAAATAAGGGGAAAATAAGCTATTCAAGTTCTTTCAGAAATTCTTGTTTAGTACCTTTTCTTAAAACACTCAAATATAATAAATAAACCATTATACAATTTGCAACTGTAAATAACAAAATGTCGATACTACTTTTTGGCTTATTCAAAACAATCAAATATTCTCTCTCAGTAAATCAATAGCATAAAATACATTCATCTCCCAAATTTAAGATAACAACAGTAATAGATTATTTATAATTGATATTTCAAGTATCCGAATCCAATATTGCTTTCCAATACGGAACTTAATAACTCTCCAACGCTAGTTATTGATATCTATTCTTAGTCTATGAATACAGAAGAATGAAAAAGGAAAAACCCTGACAATATTAATGCATTATCCGAAAAATTAAAATCCCTATAGCTCGATTGAAACCATACAGAATCCTTTAATCTCCGCACTTTCCATTAAATGATTAAATTTGACATTACTGTATGTGCCATACTTGTCAAACATTTTTTATTCATTTTCTAAAAATCGAATTTTGGATTTAAACATGATTTATCAAATTAAAACTGCTATAAAACACACTTGTAATTAAATACAATGTTTCTGAAAAATTCAAAGCAATCGATGATAAACCTTTCTGAAACTGACTATTTTAAACAGGAATTTTTGCATTTTAATTTACATAAATAAGTTGATCTATTTAAACTCGTTCTTTTAACTTAAATCATTGAAACGGGATATTTTGAATTTATAAATATTTACATTTTAATTCACATAGATGAATTGATTTAATTAAACTCGTTCGTTAAACTAAACTCAGTTTATAACGGTATGCGAATTTTAGAGGATTATAATTATTGTTTTTTGTTGTAATTGTTTATTGTAATATTGGTTTTCAAAAAAAATTGTGAGCTAGAATACAAATCAAAGTTTTTTTTGTTAGTTTATTTTCATTAATACTTTTTTTTTACTGGAAAACCGTAGTGGAAAACTATCTCAATGTTATACTTTATTTCTTACCTTTGGTTAACATTTCTTGGAATGGCCCAAGTAATACAGTGTGGCAATATTAATAAAGGCCTCAAACACAACCATTCGTTTTTAATTTAAAGGCTTCTTTTAAAATTGTCTGCGTGTTCAAATCTGACCATGTGATGAAAATAGATAAACTCGAAGCTTTGATTCAAGCACAAGTCTCTAGACCGAGCATTGCAACATTTTTATTGCTTAAAAACCAAAAATGCATCGCGTCATATAGTCCTCCCACCACTTCTTAGCATCTATGACGTGTGTTTTAGACGAATCCAAACTATCACACGTAAAACTAAAAGGGGTAAGGAAGATTTTGGTTTAAGGCAGAGTTACTATGTTTAGCGATTCATTGCTTTTGCAGGAGCATATTTCTTTATGTCTAGAAACAAGTTTCTCAACTGAAGGACAGTTCGAACTTGCATGGGTTCCCTTTTATTGCATAGCTATAGTTTAACTAATAGCGTTCACCGAAGTGATACTAAATATGGTAAATAATAAATACTACAGATGCAAATATATTGACGATCAAGTCAAGATAGAAAAGAAATTCACGTGCAATTTATGACGACCTTCAGCAATTAACTATAATCCTTCTTTCACTAAGAACCTATGTGTTGTTTATAGTGTGAAACATTATTTCCAATCAAACGAACCCAACAATCCGCAGACTCGCAAGCACCATGAGATTTGGCAACCCTGCCTCCTTTAGGTTATCTACCTTTTTACAAAGTGGACTGTTTCACCATCAAAATTTTTGGGATGCCAAGTTGTGGCAGGCGGACTATACTAGTTTGTGGTGATGTTTGAGTTGTTTATATTGTAGTAGCCTATAATGCTCTCCAACATATTAGGTTAACCCAATGATGAACTGGACGATACGAAAAGGCGGAGCGTGATTTGTTTGTGGGGTAGAAGATAATAGTTGACGAATTTGTGACGTCACCATAGGTGCCCTAAATAGTGGGCTTTCTTTCCTAATACTTCAGAGGGATTGTCAGTCCCAAAGAGCTAATGCATTAGTTTTGGAATCACATTTTCCGCAGAAGTATTGCTTTGCCATGTTAGCCCTTTTCTCCCAGGTATGGGAATCAACATAACATCGAAATGAAACAACTTCGAAACGAAAATGGTATCTAGTTATTTAATTATACATTTTTTAAGTTTTAAAATGCCAAAAATATACCGCAGATGGCGACACTATTTAAAAAAATTACCAATTAATAATTAAATAACCAGATGTTTTAATGTTATGATGATTCCCATACCTGGTGAAACTGGGATAACACGGCAAAGCAATTCTTTTGCGGAAGTTGTGATTTCAAAACCAATGCATTAGATCTATTCTATGGGACTGACAGTCCCCCTTAAGTCGGGATTCCTAAGTATCGTAGTCGCAGCATCCGTTACGATTAATAAGCTTCATTAGGCTGCGTCCTGACTACGACATCAAATTGCACAAATGCAACAAAACTTGGCGACTTGGAAGAGTCAGCCACATGCTATTGCATCGCTTGGCGCCCTTGGCGGTCGCCAAGTTTTGTTGCATTTGTGGCATTTGATGTCGTAGTCAGGACACAGCTTTAGAAAAATTAGCTATAAATATACTATCGCCATACAAAAACATTTTTGCGCCGTAATGCGAGTGTAACGGTCGACAACAGCCTCTAGTTTAGAAAACCTACGATTTAATCGAACGGCTGGCACCACTCGCCACTTTGTCGAACCAGAGAGGCACAATATGTGAGAAAATTAATTACAAGTAACGCGATCCGGGCTTCTTCCTCATAATGAATGCCCGCGAAAGTTATGAGAGTCGTCGCCAATGAGCGTTCATCGGCCATTCCTTTCAGAGTCCGGATTTACGAGGCAGTTGCCATCGCAACCGAGCTGTAAAAATGGGGATAAAAGGGTTCTTCGGGTAGCGGTTCATTACTTCACTTCAGTTTGATCGGATGAGCGGGAATTATCGAGATGAATGCGGTCATTAAGGTGAGATGAAAATGATTATGAAGTGGGGATCCGTTCCAAAGTTTCCCCCCCCCCATTCAATATTTATCGTTTGTGAGAGATAATAAATGAAGTGAAGAGAAGATTTTTTTTTCTTTGGTTGGGTAATTTTGAATTGTCTGTTTTGTGTAAGAGTGGAGTGTAAAATCGGTTTCAGGATTGGAATACTATTCGCGTGTGATGTAGAGTCCTTCCTGCTTTCGTTTGTGGTTTTGGTTGGTTGGTTGGTAGACATATATATTCAAGTTTGTGTGCTTGGTCAGCAACCCGCTTATAAACCTTCGTCAAGTAAGACAGTAGTTCGTCAAGTAAGACAGACACACAGACAACACACACATAAGTGGATCCATCTAATTTTTAGAGACAGAGGCCAACTAGAGGACCTCCAGAATTGGCTTGTCACCCCCAGAGGTATTGATTTGGTATGGGAACTTAGAGGACTTTCGGACCCAACAGATTTAACGAGCACGTACTCCGCATATACACGGTAGGTCTTCAGTGGTACCGGGACTCGATCGCAGGACCTTCCGATCCCGAGACCGAGACGCTGACCACTAGGCTCGTGGTTTTGGTGAATGGTGGAATGATATAACAAAAGCTCCGCCCATTACATTGATTAGATGGCACGTAGAAAAAAAAGAGCACCCATTGATACCTTATTTTCATTTTTACGGAAATGTTGCCAATCAAGGCGTGGAACCTTTCCATTGATAGAATAATAATTATTTATTTGCTTATTAATCTTAAGTTATAGATTATAATTGCGTTATTCCATTTTTCGAATAAGGTTTACTTTTATACTGAATATTACACTATTGAAAAAGAATTGACTGAAAAGATTTTATAGCATATGCAAAAGAGTCTATGTACTAGCAAAAACTAACTTTTAAACATGATAGTGTTTATTCTAAAAGCTGGAATATGTTGCTACTTGAAATTAGCAGCATTTTCCCTTAATTCATTCATTGTCTTGAAAAAGTCTAATCGTTTCTTTTTAGGCTAATTCCATGCTAAATTAACTTTTCTGTAGTGTATGTCACGTGTGTAAAAAGTGATTATCACTTCAAAGTTTAACATTCAACAGAAAAAATTAGTGTGGAATAGCTGATACACACTTATTAAAACCAAATAATGTAACGTTCTTTATTTAATTTGATTTATATTTCAAATTAAAAAAGCTTTTAGTATCCTCTTAAATTGTGACTTACACTACAGTTACATGGAATTAACCTATAGCATTAGATGTTCAGACTCTCTCATTGGGCCATTTATGATTCCGCAGTTCACCTCATTTACAGTTATTCGATTAGCTTCCACGAACCAGGAATCAATCCCGGAACATTTACTTTCCCTGTGATCATTTCTGCCTAATCCCGTAACATTATTTATTTGGTAGTCTGGGTATGCTGGAACGATTTTTTTTCTTTCACGGAAGTAAGAGGGGGATGCTTGGCAGGAAAAAAAGTGAAGCCGCCTCAGAACTGCAAAATTAATGCGAGATGCACTAATTATACTGCAATGACCTCTCTCAATAAAATTTCTTCTGGAAAAGTTACACTTTGTCATCCAAATATTGGGATTTTAAATTTTTAGACTTTCCAGTTTCTGCAATTGTAGTTTCAGTACAAGATCTGATGATGTAATTGAGATAAGAGTGGAAGCATAAACCCTATTGAAACCACATGGCAAATAAAGTTCTTAAATGGGGCCGGGATAGCCTGGTTGGTAAGGTCTTGGACTGGCATCCCTAAGGTTGCGAGTTCGTGTCCCGCTGCCTTCCGAAGACCCCCGTGTACGCTGATGGTGACTGGTACACGTTAAATCCGTCGTGGTCACAAAGTCCTCCAAGTTCCCTTACCAAATCAATACCTCTGGGGGTGACAAGACAATTCTGGGGATCCTCTAGTTGGCCTCTGTCTCTAAAAATTAGATGGATCCACTTATGTGTGTTGTGTCTGTCTTACTTGACGAAGGTTTATAAGCGAATCTCTGACCAAGCACACAAATCTGAATATATATGTCTACCAACCAACCAATCAAAAGTTCTTAAAATAAATTAACGACAAGGACAACGAAATAGTGCCACACTTGGCAACTCATCACCTGCTAGAGAAGCAAAATTGCCATTTAAAAAAATAAATAAGAAGAATAATTTTTAAAAATAAATAAGAGGAGCAATTTCTTATTCGCTTGTTTCTGATATTACACAAATCTAAATTATCATGATGTACCTTGAAATAAAAAGTCGTAAGAAAAAAATATATATTCTAGCGTAAAACATTTGACAAAAATTCTACCACCACAAGCCTTAAAATCACATGACTATTACAACCAGTAAATGTTTTTTTTTTTTTTTTTTTGCCCATTTAGAATAGGGTTACTGTGCCTCTACTTGCATTCTTTATCTTTGTATCTGATAGGCAGATTTGATGGGATAGGTGCAATTAT
This sequence comes from Oedothorax gibbosus, assembly GCA_019343175.1. Taxonomy (NCBI): domain Eukaryota; kingdom Metazoa; phylum Arthropoda; class Arachnida; order Araneae; family Linyphiidae; genus Oedothorax; species Oedothorax gibbosus. The sequence continues at coordinate 590,032 of CM033278.1, read as the reverse complement.
AAAATATTACTCATCATACAAAATATTTAAATTATTTTATAGCAATTTTATTGTATGCAACGTATCTGATAAACGCCAACTCATTTGTTAAGCCTTTGTTGGGATGCATTGGGAAGCAGTCGATGCCTTCACTTGCAAAACAGCTTTCTGCCTTGGTTTTAGATCCAGCCACATCTTTATAGTACTCTAACCTCTGTGGTGTATGCTGCAAGTTTTTTCTTATAGTGCCAGTTACAGTTAGGCCCCAAACACAATTCATTAGAGACACTGACCACGACAAACAAGGATTCTGGAAATCGGGCTGGCAACTGCAGAACGTGATTCCCCTATTTGCCGAGGGGTGGTCACGTGGAAAAATTCCACCGGCCGCGATTGGCGGTTGGGCCGGGGCCTAATCCACTTAAAATGTCTAATTGAGAGAACGAATATAACTCTGTTGTCTTGACTACACAACAATTAATGAAGGTCGAACGAGAGATCGCGGGGATAACAAAGAAGAATTATCTACGGATGCTGCGGAATCTCCCTTTTTAACGAGCCTGGTTTATGGTCTTTCATTTTGAATGGCTGAGGGTAGTTTATTGACTTAGAAACTATATTTTAAAATTAAACTCTGCTTAGGAAAGATGGACTTGTAGTGAAGTTGGAATGAAGGGCTGCGAAGCCATTCCTAACACTAGCAATTTATTATACTTTCATATTTTGATATTAAAGATATTTAAAAGATAATTATTACAATTAAAAATGATTTGAAGATATCGCTGCTGCACACAAGTTTGGTAAGGTAAGGTAATCGTTTCCGGCTGCCTATTTCTAGCCTCCTTCAGGAGCTTTAACACAGCCAATAACGCCTCGTATTTTAGAACCCTGGTCAAGTGACGAGGTCGACACCTGAGCGGGCACCCAACGGAACTTCGAGCGACATCGTACGCTAACGCCGTCGGGACTTTGGACTCCACAGATTTAACGAGCACGTCTGTCCCTGTGTACTCGAGCCCATCTGTGATGAGGATTTTCTACTATTTCCAGCACAGATCCGATTTATAGGATGACTGGCAGTAAGTGGGATTCGAACCCCCGCACTCCTGAGAAGGTTGAACCTCTAGGCTGATGCCTTAACCACTCGGCCACGGACGGGCCCACAAGTTTGGAGGAGCAAGAGTGCATCTTCCAGAGTAGAGTTGTATTTCTGCTCCTCTCGTTCCTGCTGCCAGATGCTTGGCACTGGAGCTTGCCGATATGCTGGCATACTGTGACGTCGCCACCTCTTACACAAAAAGCAGTGGTAGGCGAAACAGCCTTGTTATACACGGTGACAAGTTCAATCAATAGATATTCTTACACGAATAAAACAAATACATTCTTCATTATCAATATACATTCTTACAATATATATTCTTAACTGAAGCACACTTCGAACAAAATAATCATTTTTTTTAGGAAAAGGCACAATTTTTAAATTTTTTTAGGAAAAGGCGAGGCAAAATGAATGACGTAGAGACCACCTACTTTATTTTCCTTGAAAAACTTGTTTGAAAGATAAGCTATCATTCAAATATTGAAAATAGTTATTGGGCGCAGATATATTGGTTAAAATTATTTTTTTAAATATTTTTTATTTACAGTACTAGTTTTGTACGTTTATTATTCCATTGCTATTTTGTCGTATGATTGAATTATTTTGATTTATCTGAATAATTAATGTTGCTGATTTATTTGTATTTTTGCAGCTGGACAACATGCGATTATATTGACTGAAATGAATCCTTCTCGATTCTGATTAATAAGTCTCGGAACAACTTATCTGCTACCTAAAACAAAGAGGTACTGTTTCGCATTGCCATGCCATGAGTCCGGGGATCGAGTACCGGATTGGGTGAGAATGACTAATTCTTTCATCCCTTAAGTGGGTTGATAAAATGAGAACCGAGCATGCTTGGGAACTAAACACTGGAGGTCCCATGTGAGGTTGACCCTCTAACCGGGACATATGCTTAGCACTCCAGAGCCCTTGGTAACGTAAGCTGAAATAGGCACGTCAGGTCTTGGCCTACTAAAGGGCTGTTGCGTAGAGGAGTTTCGGTTTTTTATAAAAAAAATTCAAACTCTTTATGCGTGATGGAATCTTGATAGAGAAATTTGACTTGCAGAGTCGTGATTTCAATAGAATTAATACTTTTTTTACCGCCATAGCCCACCTGCATGAAGCAATCGTTTTGTAACCATTTTAAAACTTAAATACTTTGAGGGGACCTGTCTCACAAACTATCTATCCTGTAACCAAACTTTTTATTTTCAACAGATGCTCAACTTTACCCTCACCTATGCAACTACTCGCCAGGTCTCCTTCTCTGACAACTACTGTTTTTTATACTGTCACGTAAATATACACGTGTAAACTACCTAACTAATACCATTAGAGTCCGACATCTTTATAATTTGAATATTTTTGTCGATACTTTTTGTTGTTGACATACTTAATTTTAAATTCTTTGATTTATTATATTAATACATTCATATTTTTTCTAGCAATTTTTTTCTTCAGAAAAGTTATATTAGTCTATATAAAGTGCAAATACACCTGAAAATTGCAAATTAAATATTTAAAAAAAAAATACTCATCGGCGCAGCAGCCCATTAGTGGGCCGTGCCCATTTCAGCTTTCGTGACCAAGGGATCTGAGGTGCTATATAGGCATATGTCCCGGTAAGGTGGTCAGTCTTACGCGGAACCCCCAGTGTTTAGTTCCCAAGAATGCTTGGTACCCATTTTATCGACCAACTCAAGGGATGAAAGGATGCGTCAACCTCGCCCAATCCGGGATTCGATCCCCGGACTTGTGGGCGTGGCAATGCGAAGCACTACCACTAAGCCACTGGGCCTCATTAAATAATTGAATCAAGATAGAATAAGTTAAAAGGCAATCGTGTACTACACCCCAGCTCAAAATACGAAAAGTAAACCCACAATTTTACTCCCCCCCTTCAACATCACTACTCATTCCCTCTTACCATCTTCACAGTCCCAACCTCAAAAACCCCAAACACACATCCCAGAACCGCCATCTGGTGGAGGAAACACGCAACACCCGTTTATCCCTGAGCAATTTCCCCACTCCGCTTGTTACACAACACTTTTCCCCCTATAAATCCCCACGGGAAGGTTGAGTCAGATTGTTATGAATATCCCTTGCAACTTTTATCGGGGTCGCGCCCTACCCATAAGTGGCAAATTATGTGTGACGACAGCTCCCCTGTTCTAGCGAGAGGGGGGTTTATATATATAGATATAGATATAAGTATGGAAAAGGGGTTGTCGGGGTTATTATTTGTGATGTTTCTACGGAGTTGTTGTCATTTGGTTGTGTTACTTCGTCATGAATGTTGGGATACATATATGCTTTTTAAAGAAATTGAAAATAAGTATTTGTTGTGAAAGAGTTTGCTGAATCTATTTGTAAAAATCTTTATAAATTTAAAGAAATAGGTTTTATTTTTCTATTTTAGATATTTTGGATGTTCAAACATTTATACAGGAAAAATATTTAACACTCTGGTAAAAAAAATTTATTTAACTTAAATGAAAAAAATGCCAAATAATATGCTAGTGTTACAATGTCAAGCAATCTGAGTTCGGCAATTTTAAAATTGTTCCCTAAAATTAGAATACTGATCTTTCCATCTTACTATCCTTTACTTGTACAGATGTTCAAAAGGCATTTCTGTTCTTTTTTTTTATTCGAACTTTTTCAACTGTTTTTTTCTGTTCTCCGAGAGGAGATTTAACGCAGCCACATATCATCTTAATTTTAAACCGTGATACTAAAAAATGATATCGAAACCTGTAACGGTAGGGTAGGGTAGGGTTGATACATATATATTCCGGCTTGTGTGCTTGATCAGAGACCCGCTTATAAACCTTCGTCAAGTAAGACAGACACAGAAAGAATTTTTACTGTCACAGAGAGAGAAATTACACCCAGGGCAAAGGCGGGAATCGAACCCGCACCCGGTACAGTGCGCAGACTGTTAGCGGAGGCAGCTATCTTAACCACTCGGCCACCCGGGCCCCACCTGTAACGGTAGCAACGGTACTTAAGAGCCGCGCACGACATACTACATTACGCTACGAGTACTTTACTTTTACCTATTTAAATAAGCACGCATGACATATTGTTTGAACATGGAATTGGAAGGCAGGAGAAGAACTTGGATACACAATAACAGGTAGAAAACAACACCCAATTTCCCTCCTCACGTGAGTAGGTTATATATATGGATATGTATTACCAAGTGAACAGAGGTTGTTATGACGTTATGATGATAAAATAGGGGATTTCCCTGACTGATTTAGGGCTTAATTGAATAATTAGAGTACGCAGTGGGGTAGATTCGAATCTCTATTAAAGAATGGAAATGTGATTTTTCTCTTTCTAGGGTGGCAACAGTGATGAGAGGACGTTTTCAGGCACAGGTGCTTGTAGGGTTAGGGGTGAATTATGAGTGGTGTCAAATAGGGGAAGGGGGGTTATCTGAGAGATATGGAACGAGATTTAAAATGTTTTTTTTATAATGGATGGGGGTCGGAAATGGTTTAATTGTCCGTGCATTAAAATAATAGCTTTTATGATATTATGTTTTTGTAGGATTGTAATATTTTTTCACACTCGGAGATATAAGTTATTTGTACTTTGTTATTTTGCCAAATTCTAACTTCATTCAGGGATACATTTTAAATAGATGTATTTAAATGCGATGCATTATAAAATTCAATTGCACGATGCATTTAAAATTGAATTCAATGTATGTATAAATGTATTGTATTCAAAATTATTCTTACGCAACAAAAATTATTATTTACCGCTTTATGACATTTTAAGTATGAGGGTTGTACAAAAAATATGGTACAACTCTTAAAAAGAGGGAGTTCATTATAAATTACATATAATAGTTTTTAGAAAATAGTTTTCAACTCAACTCATGAAATTCAAAACTGTAAAAAAGCCATACATTTTAGCATCGTTTGCTGCTTGATTTAACAGTATTTTTGTTAGAAAACAAAGATTTTTTTATGCATGCTCAAGAACGTTTTTAAAAGTTATTTTTTTTATCTTCGTATATTAACAGAGGAAAACCATTTTATTTTGCAAGTTCCATATTTAGTTAAAAGTAAAACTAGTATGACAATTCTCTGGGGTAGACATTATCCTGAAAGTAATTTAATTAATTACCAAGATCCCCCCACCTCAAATTTCTCTATTCATTGCTTTCATGACAATATGGCTGATTAATTCGTTTTCGCTTAACAAGAAAAAAAATCTTTATTTTTAAAATCGCTTTGTAATCTTCCGAATGAATACCCGACCCGTTTCTTTTTTCTAAAGCATACAAAGTTTTACATTCATGTTCAGATGAATTGAGACTCATTAGGCAAAAGATGCAAATTAGAAAAGAATTTTTTTATGTATTTTTTTTCAATCTTTTGGACTATATGCGACGCTGAATGAACCTAAAAAGTTTTAAAATAAATACAGAATTTTTTTTACTGTTATATGATGGAAATTTTTTAAAAAAAATTTTAATGAGAGAATTAGGGAGGAAGTACTTAATTGATAAAAAGTGGCGAAAGAAACGTGTAAATTGTCTTTTATTCTGTGGTTTTTCATTTGACATTAATCAATTCTTAGCTCCGCCCATGTATCACGTGATGTTGTGTTCGTTAATAATGTAATAAAGTTGAAGGAACATACCCCATTATATAAGATCGATGTTTCAAACATAGATTTCGTTTAGCAAAATTCACTGTGAAATTCACTGTGAACGTTACTCCGTAAACACGGTGGAAGCTGGAAAGAAGTGCTTCCACCGTGTTTACAGAGTAAAATGCCACCAAAGTTTTACAAAGTATAATTTATACTATTCTTATTTTTTCATATTTATATTCAAAAATTATTCTTTATGGATCACATAAATATAATAAAATGCTGAAAAGAAACCAATGTTTTCCCCCCTCATTCCTTTTTTCAATATATTTATAATTTTTTGAAGTTAGTATAAACATCTTTAATTATCTTTTAAATTATCTTTTTTTTACTATCTGTATAGTTCCGCCTTGCAGGGAACCCGTTAAGGTTAGGTAAAGTTCGTTTCTTTTTAGGAGGCACGCCTACTTATTAAAATTTTCAAAACAAAATCGAATTCGTGATTAATGCAAAACAAAACAAATGAATGCAAACAATAACAAATGAAAACTTTTAAAGCAATACTTAAAGAATTTAATGAATAAAAAATAGATATAAGAAAAAAAAGATAAAATTAAAAAATATGTAAAAAATTTAGAAAAAAGATGATAAAATTAAAAAAAAGATAAAATTCAGAAAAAAGATTAAAATTTAGAGAAAAAAGAATAAATTTAGAAAAAAAGGAAAATATCATAAAATTGAGAAAAAAAGATAAAACTCTGTAACTTTTTTTTAATCACTCTTTTTACTGGATTTTAAAGTTTATCGACAGATGACGTAAAGCCCCTGTTTTGGCCCTGCCTATATATGTGTGTGTATGTGTGCTTTGAAAATATTAACAATTAAAAAGTCAAAATCAAACATGTAAAACTAAGCCTCTGGTGGTAGGTATTAAAGGGAATCTATATTAAAAATATATCCATCATTGTGATGGTAAATTAAAGAGGCTTTTTTACAGTATAGCACCTGAATATGCCCTTAATTCTCTGTGCAGAATAAAACGTATAGATATATCCGCTCTTAGATATGTCCATAAATGTGAAAATCGTATCGCACATTCGTGACATAGTTAGTTTAGACATTACCCATGGAACAAATAATAGCCCAGATGAAATATATAAAAGACAGACCATCCAAACACTCCACTCTAAAGAATAGGCCGACGCCGACCATTCCCATTGGCCTTTATGTCCGTCCGTCAAAGCTGCCAGAACAACCCCTTCTCCTATAAATCAGAGCCCGCAGCAACAAAAACAAGCCCCCTCCTCGCAAACAAAGGGCAAACTTGATTGGGGCTGAGAAATGCCCGGGCACGCCATTACTAATTCTGTCCGGACTGCTTCTATCCGGCCTCGGCGAGTCCATGAAAGTTTGATGTCCGGCCACTGTGGATGACAGAGCCATTAGATCGCGACAGCCGGGTCCGGCAAGAAAGTGGGCGAGACAGGTCCGGGCTGGGTTATAAATCAAGGATCCTGTTGCTGGTGGATGGAGGAGGAATTGTTTGAGTGTAAACAGGACAATGGACTGTTCATTGTTTTTCTTGTGGATTTGCATTTACACGGCTTAAGGGGAGTTAGATGGTTCTATCTCGCCCATGCTAATTTACCTAACTTTAGGAACATTTTTCTGTAGGAACTATATGAGATATCATTATGAATTTTTTGTTATTTTGTTCCTTACATATAGCTCTTTGATTTAAACTGAGGATATTTCAAAATACTAAAAAATACTTTTACAGTGATTATTTTAAAAATATGTATTGAAAAACACAAAAAAGAAAACACTTAAAGTTATATAAAAAAAATTTGAGCAGAAATATTTAAAATTCCTCAGTTTAAATCAAATAGCTATTAATGGGGAAGAAATAACAAAAGAAAACATGTTGATATCTTTTATAGTTCTTGAGAAAAATGTTCCTAACTGTTGAAAAACCTTAGGTTTCAGGAAAAGCAAAAGAAAAGTAAGGTTTAGGTAAGAACTGATGTTAAGAGTTTCTCAAAAATGCTTATAAAAAGAAAACCACTGGACAGAAATCGATAATCTTGGTCTTAAATTAAAGCTAAAAATAAACAGGATAGAAAAAAAGGAAAACCAGAAAACCAAAATTTTTGACCTAAGAACATATCCGATCCCCCCCCCCCCTTAAAACAGGGGAGCGCATGGTTTAAACTCTTTCACCCCCAGATTCCATTTGGAAACATAAGTTTGCGATTTTTTTCTCACTAAAAGTTAAGCTCGTACTTATTTCAAATAAGTTTTATCAAATTCTCTATACATTTTTCTATAAGGTTAAATTTTCTTTTTGTATAGTTAGATGGAAAAATCATGTCTTTTGAAGACTTGAATAATGTTTGTTTTAATTAAATGAAAATATGAAAAATAAGTTAAAATAAAATTCACTCTGAAACAATTTTATTAAATAAATTGACCCTAAATTCTTCATGCTTGCATTTTTAGATGTTTAAAAATTGATTTCAACTATTTTTAACAACTAAAGTTTTGAAAAAATTATTGTTATAATTTAATCAAAAGTTATAATTCCAATTTTGTTATCTCTCTTAAATTTCATTAAAACAATTTTTAAAAGATTTTTCCCTGTTTTTTACCATTTCATTCTGGATGCATAATAAATCTATTTAACCAATTTTAGATTTTTAGAATAAAAAAGAAAAAGTTGGAACTCAAAGGGTAACAAAAGTACGCAAAGTGCTCCCCTAATTGTTTTGAGCAGTTAAGCAGTGTTTATCGAAAATCACCATTTAATTTTTTAAAGTTAAAATTACCTGCTTTCAGTAGAAATTTAATTCGATTTCGGGAATTGTATTGTTTATTTTTATATAGCACCGACGCTTTTACCTTATCTCTCTGTCTTATCCTTATCCATCTTGTGTTTTATTGTTCTTTTTTTTGGATATGTTATCTTAAATCTTATGGGATTCAAGCAATGTTCTATATTGTACTTGTTGTATTGTTAATAAAGAATAACTGAATTAAAAAATAACCATAACTTTCACGGATTTTTAGTAACCACGGATAAACTGTATTTTTGTATCAAAAGAGCATTGATAAAAAAGCGAAATCACATGAACAATAAATCAGCAAGTGAAAGAATAAAAAGCAATTGACGTTGAATTTATAAAGAAGTTGAAATAATAAAATTTTGAACATTTTTTAAAGCATACAGTCCCTGGACAAATTATTTGACGTACTGTATTTTTTTTGGTTTGGGTACGAAATCCCGCGGCCGAAATCCCGCGAGACATAATCTCGCATCCCATAATCTCGAGGGACGGAATCTCGCGTGGCCATAATCTCACATCCCATAATCTCGCAGGGACAAAATCTCGCGGGGACATAATCCCGCGTGGACAAAATCCCGCGATACATAATCTCGCGTTTCATAAAAAGTGCAGGATTTGTGAGTTATGTTTAAGATATATTTTTAGCCTACTTTTCTTTTTTTAATTCGAAAGAATTAAAAAAATGAAAAAGTAGGTATTGACATGCGGTCGATGTCCGTCTGTCCGTCTGTCCGTCCGTACCCCCCTTCCAAAATCGGTTCCAATCATCGGATCTTAAAAATTCTTTTTTTGTTAGAAAGCTATAACCTCAGATACCCAACTTTCATACTTTTTGTCCGTCTGTCTGTACGTCCGGACGGACATAAATCTACTATCTGTCGGCGAATTTCCCATTGAATTAGCATTGAAATTCAATTTTGAGTCATTTAAATCACTGTATGTATTGAAATGCGGTTGATGTCCAACTGTCTGTCTGTCCATCTGTCTGTCTGTTCGTATGTCTGTCTGTTCTTATGTCTGTCCGTCTGTCTGTCCGCCTGTCTGTCCGTTTGTCTGTCTGTCTGTACCCCCCTTCCAAAATCGGTTCTAATCATCGGATCTTAAAAATTCTTTTTTTGTTAGAAAGCTATGACCTCAGATACCCAACTTTCATACTTTTTGTCCGTCTGTCTGTACGTCCGGACGGACATAAATCTACTATCTGTCGGCGAATTTCCCATTGAATTAGCATTGAAATTCAATTTTGAGTCATTTAAATCACTGTTGCCAAATCAACAATGGCATGAGAAACTTTATTTATTTAAACATATTTGAAGCAAAATAATATTTTCATGAATCAGTTTGGAAAGACGTCATAAAGTGTAGCACAATTCGATTCTTTGATTATTCATTAATTATCTACCAAGAAAGCGGCAAGGCATACTTTTGCATGCAATTATGCTTAGTTTTAATTTACATTTCTTATTAGCCTACTTTTCTTTTTTTAATTCGAAAGAATTAAAAAAATGAAAAAGTAGGTATTGACATGCGGTCGATGTCCGTCTGTCCGTCTGTCTGTCTGTCTGTCCGTCTGTCCGTCTGTCCGTCTGTCCGTCCGTACCCCCCTTCCAAAATCGGTTCTAATCATCGGATCTTAAAAATTCTTTTTTTGTTAGAAAGCTATAACCTCAGATACCCAACTTTCATACTTTTTGTCCGTCTGTCTGTACGTCCGGACGGACATAAATCTACTATCTGTCGGCGAATTTCCCATTGAATTAGCATTGAAATTCAATTTTGAGTCATTTAAATCACTGTAGGTATTGAAATGCGGTTGATGTCCAACTGTCTGTCTGTCCATCTGTCTGTCTGTTCGTATGTCTGTCTGTTCGTATGTCTGTCCGTCTGTCTGTCCGCCTGTCTGTCCGTTTGTCTGTCTGTCTGTACCCCCCTTCCAAAATCGGTTCTAATCATCGGATCTTAAAATTCTTTTTTTGTTAGAAAGCTATGACCTCAGATACCCAACTTTCATACTTTTTGTCCGTCTGTCTGTACGTCTGGACGGATATAAATCTACTATCTTTCGGCGAATTTCCCATTGAATTAGCATTGAAATTCAATTTTGAGTCATTTAAATCACTGTTGCCAAATCAACAATGGCATGAGAAACTTTATTTATTTAAACATATTTGAAGCAAAATAATATTTTCATGAATCAGTTTGGAATGACGTCATAAAATGTAGCACAATTTGATTATTTGATTATTCATTATTTATCTACCAAGAAAGCGGCAAGGCATACTTTTGCATACAATTATGCTTAGTTTTAATTTACATTTCTTATTTTTTAATGCAGTTAGGAGTAGTTTCATTACTGTTGTTATTAATAAATATTTAATTATTCTTCGAACTACAAATAAATCACGAGCAGATGATAAATAATATTTAATTAATTTGCGAAAGAATATTAAGGAAAATAGTTGATTTTGGCTTTTAGAAGTTTAAATTATAGCTGGGTGCTGTGTTTCGATTTTTTTTCTTCTAATGTGTATAAATCTAGTGTAGAAACGGCTGTTGATGATATTTACTTTTGGAACATAGTTTTTTTTTCCCGATTAGAACTTCAGTAAGTATTTAAGTAACAGGAAAGTAGGCTATTTTAGTTCTTTATGAACTTCTTGTTATTTTGGTTGTTAATAAAAATTTACAACAACACCCTATACCAAAACTAATTAATTCCTTGATTAGTAAAGTACGTAATACAAAAAAAAACAACATCCGAAATAAAAAAAAAATCCCGCGAGATTATGTCCCGCGTAATGTTGTCCACGCGGGATTTTGTCCACGCGGGATTGTGTCCCGCGAGATTTTGTCCATGCGAGATTATGGGATGCGAGATTATGTCCACGCAAGATTCTCTCCCGCTAGATTATAGGATGCGAGATTCTGTCTCGTGGGATTTCGGCCGCGGGATTCTGCCCCATTACCATTTTTTTAGTAATGATGAAAACATACCAAAGAATGCCATATCATTAAAAAAAGATGTCGATATATGTATTAAGTATAGCAGGTAGTATTTTCTGTACAATAGCTTAAGTTTAGGAACACAAATGTCCTTCTAAAGATATTTTGTTCATCATTGATTGATACATGAAATCTTGCAGTGCGTCTAATAATTTGGCCCAGGGACTGTACGTAGAAACAAAAGTATTCATCGAGGGAAAAACATATTTAACATACGAGTCCTATTTAACTGCCTTAATAGTAATAAGTAAACGCTTTTAAATGTAAGCTCTGGAAGTAAAAAAGATATAAGAATCTGACCGAGAATTAATACAAATTAATACAATGAACAAACTTATTACTATTTATGTAAATACCATAAATCTCTCATTTCATCCACTTCTCGACATCCGAAATCCCGCGGATTTACCGCCAAACCAATTTCCAATCCTCACGCCCATTTCTCATTTCTATCAATCCATTAACGCCTCACAAAAAAATCTTAAAAAAAAAAAACTAACCCCACAATCCAAAAATAAAATAAGAAATTTCCAATCTAAATTTCATTCAATCACTCCCACTCTTTAAACTATGCAAATGAAATTCAACTCGATCCTCGCACTGCGGAAAATAATTCCGCTGCCGAAATAATTTCCGATGCAAATTTCGCTTCCCTTTTATAAACATGATGGACAGACCGTAGTACCCGGGGACCCCCGAACAATAATAACAAGGGCCGTAATTAGATAACTGTGGCCCTATTTCACGGGGGGTCACACCCTTTAGCCTCTGCGTTATTTCCGCAGGTCTGACTTCGCGTCCCCCCCTGCGTCATAACTGTCAATCAGTCGTCTGGGTGCAGACAGATGTCGTTCTTGTCAAGCGATGTCACATGCATATGCTTTTCACAAAAACAGTTATTCTCACCTAATGTTTTCCCCTGATTTTATGTTGTCTTAATAGTTGTGTTGAGTGCCTACTCAGATGTCGGCTGGTTACGTAAACGTGGCTCGAAATTACAAAGCCCATCGTCAATAGCCCTCTTATATAGCTCTAGTGCGAAGATAATTAAATCTAATCATAACTCCGATTATGGTGTTTATCTCGGCACTTGACCTCGGCTCTAAATTACGGGCTATAAGTGGCATGATAAAGTTAATGGACAGAAGTTAGAAATGGACACCCGGAAACTTTCACGTCAACTATGATGGTTGGTTGGTAGACATATATTTTGCTTGTGTGCTTGGTCACAAAGACCCGCTTATATGGTTGGTTGGTTGGTAGACATATATATTCAGGTTTGTGTGCTTGGTCAGAGACCCGCTTATAAACCTTCGTCAAGTAAGACAGACACAACAGACACACATAAGTGGATCCATCTAATTTTTAGAGACAGAGGCCAACTAGAGGATCCCCTGAATTGGCTTGTCACCCCCAGAGGTATTGATTTGGTATGGGAACTTGGAGGACTTTCGGACCCAACAGATTTAACGAGCACGTACTCCGCATATACTCGACAAACACAAACATCCATGCCTTACCGAGATTCGAACCCGAACCCAGAGGCTCCAAAGGCTAGCTCCCTAACCGTTGCGCCGCCGGGTCGGCACTCGCTTACAAACCTTCAAACTATGATTATTTAAAGATATAGTTTGAGGGGACTCGTCCGTGGCCGAGTGGTTAGGGCATCAGCCTAGAGATTCAACCCTCTCAGGAGTGCGGGGGTTCGAATCCCACCTACTGCGAGTCATCCTATAAATCGGATCTGTACTGGAAATAGTACAAAAATCCTCAATTCATCACGGATGGGCCCGAGTACCCTGGGACAGACGTGTTCGTTAAATCTGTGGAGTCCAAAATCCCCACGGACGATGTCGCTCGAATTCCGTTGGGTGCCCGCTCAGGTGTCGACCTCGTCACTTGACCAGGGCTCGAAATTACGAGGCATTATTTGGCTGTGCTAAAGCTCATAAAGGAGGCTAGAAATAAGCAGCCGGAAACGATTACATATTTTGAGTTAAATCAACGTCAAACTTCAGCTACACGACGGCGATTGGCAACGACCGTTGTAATTTTAAACCGTTGGGAAGTGGAGATTTCTAAACCTGAGGTAGTGACCTTTTAAAGACATCGAAAACGATGTCATGACTTTCGGAGAGAGAACATGACACATTTAACAATCGCTAGTCTCACATCTCTCTGGGGGATAAGCAAATCGATTGAAGTGTAAACTTGGTTTCAAAAAGTTATCTTTTTTTGTTTTTAAGAAATAAATGATAGAAAGTAGTTAAAATAAAATATTTAATATAGATATTTGGAAAAGATCGTATTTTATAGACAGTTTCTGAATCTTTTGTGTTGGAGAACAGGTTTGAAAAATGGGATGTTTTCTTCTTTTACGTTTACGATCTATCTGCCTGTCCCGGTAAATTTTATTGAGATGACATTACCTAATAAGTCTATGCTTTTATTTGGTCAAACCCCGAATGGTTTGCTTGGATGTTCTTTTTATGGAGCTTGTTCAATATGCATGGACCACCTGTTTGGGGATGCAAGATCGTAAAGGGTAAAACCAATGGCACCTGTAAAGAAGGGCTTTGAATGAATCACTATATTTACCATGTGAGGTGTGGGTTATTCTTAAGGGGATACGGTACCCAAAACAATATATCTAGAAATAATAACATAAACTTGTAAATTAAAGTGGTTTTATATAATGTTCACTCTAAAAAAACATTTTCTAGCAATAAAAACAAATATTTACAAGTAGTTTTTTATTTAAAAAAAAGTACAAATTTTGAACTTTCTTAAAACGCTACTCCTCTTTAAATTTTAAGAATAACTCCACCAAACTTTTATGGTTTGTTCTTAGAACTATTTGTTCAAGAACTGTGCATGGATTTTAAAATGTGAGCTACAGTTAAAAAGTAACATGCATTTATACTGAAAATCACAAAAAAATACAAATTATTGAATTTAACATTTTTTTTAAAAAACAACTATACTTATTAGAACTTATTCCATGCACAATTTTGTGCACCATTCATATAAGAACACAGGTTTAAAATTTCAAAATTCTAACTTAATTAGCAAAAAAGAATTAGGGATTTATTTAACACAAGAATTGAAAAGCTCGAAACAGGGAAAACAGGTTGAAAGCAGACGAAATACGCATTCAAACTTATAGGAATGACTCCAGAAAATATTTAATAACTTTTTTCTACAGAAGATATCATTGTGAAACTTTCAGTAAATGTTCAGAAAGATATTGTAAATAATAAGAAGTAAAAACTGAAAAATCGTTATTTTGACCAATTTTTGGGTACCGTATCCCCTTAAGGAAATAATTACAACTATAATATAAATTTTTAAAAAAATTCTAGAAGCTTTTATTTAGGATGTTTGTTGTTATAGCCTAAAGAACTCTCCTCTGTAATAAAACTCAAAATTTCATATTTAAAATACTACTTTTTATTAAATACCATTAGGAAAACAGAAATTGTACCTTTTATTTTGGAAAGACCCGTGTCATGAGATTAGCTTATTCAAACCATTTTAGACTTTAACAAAATTGGTTAAAATCAGTGTAGTATACGTTCGTTTTTCGAATGTTCTCAATGCGTTGAAAACGTTGCTATTTGAGTACAAATTATTATTATTTTCTTAAAGTATTTAATAAACATGTTTCACATCTTGGGTCGCAAAAGTTAAACAGGTATAAAGAAAAGGTGCCAATTCGCTAATTGATGGAGATTGTGTCATACACCAATCACCAAAACCGCCAATGGAATCCAGAAATGAATGCAGGAATAGAATACGTCACGAGAAAAAAACCAAATAATGAAGAAAATTGCTTTAAAAAATGACTCTGCTCCGTCAGTAATGTACTCCAATATAAGAGCCGCTTGGTAAAAACAAGTAGCTTCATCTTATATATTACTATATTTTATTGTAATTTAGATGATTGGAAGTAACGTAGTAGTAAATCAACGCGATCTAGCGTGGATGTTATTTTTAGATAACGTGTGCGTGTGTGACGTCTTATAAATCATGAATAAAAATCAATAAGCAGTAAGTATTATCAAGAAAAACAAATGCAAATTCAGTGGTATAAGTAACCAGTCGGCAGTTCCAGTTTCTCAAAAACCCGCATAAGAATAAATCTGAGTCCACAAAAAAAAGGAAGCAAGAAACTGTAAGCAAATCACGAATTTCGGCGATTGTTTTCATTTTGGAGCGCGGATGAAACAATGAATAAAACATAACCCTTTACATTTCTCCGCGGGATGGGAAAAAATTGGCCATAAATTTTGCCCGACCGAAAAAGCCCGGGCTGAAATCATAACAAATCACTTTTACATGCAGCAGTCGGGAACAGAGAAATCGAATAAAATGTCGTCCGTTTTTCCCTACCCGGTAAAGTACGGATATAAAGTAAATAAACAGTTTATTATTCTTCATACGTTTTTTTAATTTTATTTATTTATTTATTTATTTATTTATTTCAACCACCAAACAGAACAGGTAAAGTTACAGGCAGAGGACTAACTATAAAGATCTAAAATACAAAAAAAATTACAGGGAAACACCAAAAGAATTAAAAATACAAACGCCAATATGATCATTAAAACAATGCCCTAAAATATAGATAAAACAACGAAGCCAGCAAACTATACCTAAGAGAAACAAATCATTAGGACAAAATATTTGATTAACATCTTTTCTTAAACTCAGTATAAGACATAAAAAATATATCAACATCGTCTTGAACACAATTAAAAATTACATAAAAGTTAAAAAGACAATAGTTATTAACATACATTGGAAAGGGTATAAACGCCAAATTGCTTTGTTTTGGTTGAAAAAACGTCGCACTAGAGCTGCACAAAAATATTGGTGCTGGGCTTTGTAATTTTGAACCAAGGTCAAGTTGCGAGGCCTTGCGACACTTTAGCTAGCACCACACGTAACCTTATAGTGTTTCTTATAAATTCATCATATTGGTAAGGTTTCGAATTTTTTTTTATAAAAGTGTCTTGGGACTACGACGGATTAAAAGTACATCAGACCCATATACACACGGCTATGTATGGGCTGATATATTCTTTCGTCCAGCTTATGGGTCAATATTATGAAAAGTGTCAATTGACAGATGTGAGGAATTCGTTACAGCGCCGATGAAGAAATTAAATTATAATATGAATCATCTATTAAAACTTCAAAATATACCGAAAAACTATTCTGTAACGACCTAACACACTTTTAAGTTATATCGGTAACGGAATCGTATGTTTGTAAAAAGAAATCGAAACGTTACCAATATGATGAATTTATAAGAAAATTAATATATCTTTTATTTCACGTATTGTTCAACTGGAAATCGGGTTAGCTTCTTCCCGTCCTACGAAAATCCCCATTTTATATAAACATTTATAATGTATTATATATTTCTATTATTTTAAGGGATCTGAGCTATACTCAAAAAAGTGAGCGTACTTAAAAAAATTAACTACAAAATTATTGCATGTTTTTCCACCGAAATTGTTTGAACTTGCAGCATGAAACTTTGTAAACAGTGTACGGGAACGTTTCAATGTCGTAGTTCGATTCCGGAAATGACGTTTTCCGCCTGGAACACGGTTCGGAAATCGATGTTAGCGATCTGACATATAAACTTGTGACATGCATATTTTGCTTCTTATATTGCGTAATCCGAGTAAATTTGTTGTAAAAATGAGGCATAATATTGATAACAGACAATAAATAATGTAAGGATTTAAAGCAAAAAAAAATCGTTACTAAGTAAAAAAAAAGGTTAAGATGCTATTTTTTTAACAATTAAAAAAAATCGGTCGGAACGCAAATTGGCCATTTTCCAAACATTAACCCTTTTATTCAACAATAGAAAATGCGGCAGACTGTTCACTACCAAAAACATCAACTCCACACCCGGCCTACTATATAAAATCTACCAGAAGAGTTGAGTTGTGTCCCTGCTGGGGAGCCGGTAAATCATCGCGTAATGATTTGATAGGTGGAGAGATAGTGGAAGTTTCATCCGGGAATTTGCATATGAATCTTTGATGAGCTCTCGCAGCGGCCATCGAAAGCGATTCAAGAAAACGGAACAGAAAAGATTCGCCAGGTGAATTTTTAAATCAGTTTCACACACAACAGTTGCGGAATTTTTTTTTTGCCGTACTTTCGGAGCCGCATGGTCTGGTTGGCGATGTTAAGTCATAAGAGCTATCACATGCTGCTGGCAAAGAGTTGTATAGTAGGGTAGAGACTGAACCTGGCAACAGCACCATGGACCAACACGTAGAAAATATAGGGTGGCATGTGGTGCTCGATGGCCGAGTGGTTTGGATCGCAGGACATAACGTAGCATTTCGTGCGCTGTAACGGGTGCGGGTTCGATTCCCGCCTTTGCCCTGGGTGTACTTTCTTTCTCAGTATCAAAATTTCAAATCAACTGCTGCATTTGGTAAAATTTATAAGCCAGCTAAAATATAGTAAAAAAAAAACCCTAAATAGCTTCGATTCCAATTGGCCTCTAAACCGAAACTAGCTCTTTTGCCACTCTATTCCCGTTCCGTAGTGAGCCATGGCTGCCGATGACAGCTCAGTACGAGTCGTTCCTCTACCCTACTATAGAACTCTTTGGCTGCTGGAAAAATTATCGTAATTGAAAAGTTTCGTCAACTATCTTCGATAAGATCATGGGGCCACAAATGTTACTTGTGAGTTCTAAATTAGCCGCACTTGTATTGTGAAACACTTGTATTAAAAAACCCCAGTATGAATTAAAAGAGGTGTACTTACCACTGTTTTTTCTTGAGATAATATTCTTGATTAAACTTAGTATACGATATTTGTTTCCTTGGTATGTGAAAGCTACCAATGAAATAAAAATGCCACAGTGTATTTTGAAGCACAGCAAAAATTACTAGAAGTATAATGCGTGAAAGGCCCAGTCTCTTTGTGATAGTGCTTCGCATTGCCACGCCACAGGTCCGGGGATCGAATCCCGGACTGGGCGAGGTCGACCCATCCTTTCATCCCTTGAGTGGGTCGCTAAAATGGGTACCAAGCATGCTTGGGAACTAAACACTGGGGGTTCCGCGTGAGGCTGACCACCTTACCGGGACATATGCCTAGCACCCCAGAACCCTAGGTCACGAAAGCTGAAATGGGCACGGCAGGCCTTGGCCCAGTAATGGGCTGTTGCGCCGAGGAGTTTAGTAGTAGTATAATGTGTGAAAAGATGCTTATACACAATGAAGTAACGTCATCTTTTGCAAAGTAGATCTTTGCATTGGTTCCAATGTTACAATTAACGTTATATAAATAGTCTATTCTGAACTATCTGATTATGAATTAAAATACTTGGTGAGAAAGAGTGTGACAATGAACTACGTATTTGCTACTTGTTGAATCAAACTACTCTAGCCAATACAGAACACGAGTGCAGGAGTGTTTTTCAAAGAGCGTAATGGAAAAATCTAAGATTTTCTTTACCTGTCACCATGAGTAAATAAATCTTTAAAAAAAAGTTAAAACATTTTTAAGGTGTTTTTTTTTGTATTCCATAACTTTTAAGACATAGGCAAGTATTACATAAAAATATTTCCAGTTAAATAGAATTTTACTTTGATTATAGTATTTAAATGAAAACTTTAAGCAAATATTTACGTCTAAAATCATTCAATTGCCTAGAACCTAAATTTACGAAACAACTGAGAAAATAATAAAAATTTTGTTCATAACTAAATCATTAAATTATTTTTTTCGTTAATTATGCACTATATTGAAGAGACTCAAAAAACAAAATTACTTACTTTTTACAATAAACAAAACAACAAACTCATAAAAACTTTTCTTTTAAATACACCATTTACAAACCGCGCCGAATCAAAATATGCATTCATTTAATTATTCTTAAAAACCACCAAAGCTTCCGTGATAAAATTTCTGGAACTCCTCTTACCTGATTTATCATTCTTTATCGCTCTTAATGATCGGCCAAGGAATTTAATTTACCTAAGTCCTTACAAAATCCATAAGGCAAATGGGGCTGTGATTCCGTCCTATTTATAGGCGAGGCCATTTAAAGGTATGACTTGAAGATAAGCATGTATATTGTGCAGAAAGTTTGATGGTTTTTATGAGGTATTTGGATTGCTGGAAACTTTTAAGAAATTAAATGGGGTGATATTTTGGGCGAGGAATTTTCACCACCTAAAATTCAATCAGTTAATTGATTGTTTTTTATGAGTTATTTCTGTTTGAAAAGTTGCAGTTTTACGAAGAATTTAAATAAGTGGTTGTATAAGTATATACATATTATTAAATTATGAAGAATGTATTTACTATTAAATTTACTAAAACAGCAATTTTTTCAATAAAAATATATGAAGTATGCTAATGAAAAATAATCTAAAAGGTGAAAATATAATTATATTTCATTCCAAATGCGAGTTTTTTGGTGACCTCAAACTTTTTTCGAGCAAGTACACTCTTAAAACAAAAGAGTGAAATTCACTCCTATAGGAGAAGTGCATTTTCGGCACCGGAAAGGAGTGAAAATTAACTCAGACTGAGTTAAAACCGCTCGTTTTAAGAGTGTAGGACGCAGATTGTTTTCTTTTATTTCTTTTACCCACTCCGAAAAAGAGTGAAATTCACTCCTATAGGAGAAGTGCATTTTCGGCACGGAAAGGAGTGGAAATTAACTCACACTGAGTTAAAACCGCTCGTTTGTTTTAAGAGTGTAGTTTATGTTTCTTTGTTTTTTGCTAAACATAAATAAATCGGTTTTATTTTTGTTTATAATATGTTAACACTCCCTACTGACCAAAATGAAATTTAAGTATCTAAGTAATTTAAGTCCCAAAAAGATAACTTTCTTTTAATTTAACTGCTATTTTTCCAACTCCGGCAAATTCGGGTCCCATAATCCCAATCGAAGGGGGACACCTGATCATGGGAAACAATTGTCCCTAAAGCTAAAATTAATTATTGTAGACGATTTTTATTGACCACCCACTGCCTAATAAGATTTTAAAATCCTACTTAAGTGACCCTATCAAGTATTACTTACAATGTAAAGTACTTCACTTTGAATTATGGTAATTTAAAAGCATCTAGTTTTAAGGATCAAGTCTCCATTGAAAAATGATACATTCTTCTTTTGACTTGGGAAGCTTGTTCTTTTTTTCTAATTGCTGTGAAGAAGTATCAAAAATTAGTTCTCAATAGTAAAACAAATTACAATACATCACTAACGACAGTACAGCTTTCATTAAAAAAAATTAACGTGAATTTTTTAAAGCATAAATTGACTCAAAGGCACCAGAAGCAGAGTATCACATCTCTTTAGAACTGGTTTCAAGTCCCCCTTCAATGAGGATGACTTGGCCGCTTAGTTCATAATTTAAAAACTCAATATTGATATTATTTTTAAATATTTTTTCAAAATAAAAACCTTCATTATCATGTTCAAGCAATATAATACCGCAATATATTACTTAAGGCGAATTTTAAGTTCGTACATCGTTTAACTATTTTGCCTAATCAGTCTAACCCTGAATCAATAAATTACCCAAAATCAAAGAACGGATTTTCAATCCAACTACACCTCATTACTCAACCTTAAAACTCTCCAACAATACAAACAATAAAATTCTGGATAAAGTAAGAATCATAAAAATTTACCCCGAACGGCAAAACCGAACAAACGAATGCCGAAACGGAAAAAAGAACGTTCAGGGACGAGTTAATTCTTGAACAAAGGTTCCTCTTTCATTCGAAATAAGAAACAATAAAATAAATACCACTTTATCTTTTTTCGAAGGAATCTCTCTTGGAATATGTGCGGCGGCCATTAGCTTATGCTAATAGTTCGCTAAACAAAGGCAATTTAGCAGCGCCCACCTTTCTAATGTCGGCCAATTTTATAATTTTCTTCCCGAAGTGGGTTTAATTGTTTTCCGACAAGTATGCAGCTCGTTAATGGAGACCCACCTATTACTAGTATCCCGTTTTGAAGAGGGAAAGAAAACTTTTAACTGCCATTCTTTTCCATCTCGGTCTTTTGTTTTAATTGCGGGCATAGAAAAGCTTCAGGAGAACGGGCTAAAAGTCGATACCAGTTGATACTCCAAAGTATCGTTTCTAAATATTTTTTTTGTTTTCTGCCATTATTAGCTGGACCAATGAGAGAGAGAGAGAGGAGAAATTATTCTTTGGTTCTTTAAATTCTCGCTATTACGATGTGTTAGTTTGGCAATCCTTTAAACGGTATACTCACCAAAACTCAATATTGTATACGTAGCTATACTACAAAGCAATTTCGGTTTAATATGAGGATAAATGAGTGGGCTGAGTGACATGTCGGTTTTCATCTATCAATCGAATTGGATTGTTTCAAGTGACGTATTTCTTTCCATCTTTCATTCCAGTCTTTTTTTTTATCGGTACTCCAATTGGAGCTCTTTTCCCACGTATCATTGAGTCATCAATCGTGGCTCAAGAAAAATTTATTTTCATTTATTAATTATGCTGCCACCTGAAACATACCCATTTAGAATAGTAATCATAATAAAAGAAATATTAAAATTTTACAAGAAATCTATGCGTCATTTTTGCAAACTACACACTACGAAGCATTTTGCAACTACTTTTCCACTACAAATTATTTTACGCATGTTGAAATTGTTGTTTTTACTTATGCTGGCACTGGCAAAGATCAGTTTACAGGCCCTTCGAAGACCAACTTCTGAGGAAGTACCTAATGAAACGATGCCGTACGCGTGAAGGGACTTTGCTGGCAAGGGTGCCTTTGGATTAAGCAGATTTAGCGAGCACATGTCTTCTTCTACTCGGGAACCACTGTTGGCGATTTAATTTTTAAAATCACCTGGAAAAATCTGTTTACAAGAGAGCTGGCAGTCGTATTTGATCTCAAGTCTCACGCCGAAAGTCCCACCGTCAAGGAAAGCCTCTACACCAAACTTACAAAGAGCCTATAAAATGTACTCAAAATGAGTCGATTATTTGATACAATTTTCTCGAAGCAGCGCAAGGATTAAGCGGTGCAAGATGCAGCCTCTAACCAAGGATTAATCTTCCGCGCGTCATTCCTTTTAAATCTCAAACCACCGTGTAGAGAGGGGTTGATTTTTAATTTGGTGTTTATCACTAAAGTTTTAAATGGAGATAATTTGGCTGAAAGTTGATCAAAGAATATTCCAATTAACTTTCGGCTTTTTCTAATGGGTTGAGAAAGGGCTTTGAAAAAAAAAGAAATTGGCCCAGTGACTTTTAAGAGCTTTATTGCTTTTAACATATTAATCACAATTATAAATTACTATGAACGTTTATTTTACTTTGCTTTGATGAATTATTTTTATCGTTTTAACCTTGTTCAACCCGAAGCAATCCAGAAATTGGACGGGTACTAGCTGTTAAATGAAATTATATGACCAAGAAATAATTGATGATACTTGTAATGACAAGCAAATACAACAGCAGCTTATAACAAATGACATTTAACAAACAGTTGAATGTCTTAAATAATTTAAAGATGAACAGCACTTTTCTTATTGCAAGATTCTAAAATAACTTTTACAGGTTGGTTGGTTGGTTGGTAGACATATATATTCAGGTTTGTGTGCTTGGTCAGCGACCCGCTTATAAACCTTCGTCAAGTAAGACAGACACAACAGACAACACACACACATAAGTGGATCCATCTCATTTTTAGAGACAGAGGCCAACTAGAGGATCCCCAGAATTGGCTTGTCACCCCCAGAGGTATTGATTTGGTATGGGAACTTAGAGGACTTTCGGACCCAACAGATTTAACGAGCACGTACTCCGCACATACTCGGTAGGTCTTCAGTGGTACCGGGACTCGATCGCAGGACCTTCCGATCCCGAGACCGAGACGCTGACCGATAGGCTCACTACGGCCCCAACTTTTACAGAACTAAGCATCAGCTCTCTAAACTGTCGTTGCCACAGGACTAAAATTTTCTGTTTCTGGACAGTACTACTTATCAATCAAGCAAAAATAATTTTAACGTTTGTAAAACCGCAGCTAAATCATTGTCTTGAGCTTTGACTCACTTTAATAAACAGTACCTTTTACTTACAAACACAACTTGTCTTACAAACCTTACACGCTGCAGTCACTCTTAAGGTTACTTGTAACAACTTGTAACATTACTCACTGTCACAGTAAAAAGCGAATATACTAACCCACGACTCTCGCTAGTTCCGACATACATTTTTAGTTTAAATCCAACACTACCTCCTAAATTTCAGCCCCCGGCCATCAGGTTGAAAGAAAAAGTAAAGCACTATAGTTAGCAGTAACTATAGTTAAAGCAATCAAAATGTCTAGAATTGACTCTCTTATCCTTTTACTCAAAGAAAAGACGTGATCAGTGGGGAATGGAATAAAAATTATTTTCAAAAAAGTAAACAAAAAGTGTGGATAGCTCAATTTTTTTAAATATCATAATAATGAAGTAATCTCTTCATTTAAATGCAACAATTTGTCAATAAAATCAAAAATGTTACACCAATCGCGCTGCAAAACACAACTAAAAACAAATAAAAAAAAAGCAACACCAACCTTCAGATGAGAACCAAAGTCATTCTTCCAAATTTAAGCTCCATAAGGCATAAGACGATAGTAGCAGCTGAAAAAGCAACCAATAAATGCCGCCCAAGTCCAGGATTTACCTTTCACTTGACCTGGACAGTGCGTATTAATGTGCCGTAATTTTCATAAAAATAAAAGAGTAAACTTTAGATGTCTTAACACAAAAATATTCGAACAGTTCAAGTTTCAAATATATTCCAAACATCAGTCTTTGCCAAACACAACTAAAGACAAATAGAAGAGGGAGCTTACAACTTGTTGTTTTGAATTTGGTGTCCTTTATCTGTACCAAGGGGATGGTAAACAACAATAGAGTGTAATCAGTATTGAACTTGAATGCAAAATTATTGTCATAATAGTCAAAGATAGGACGTCTCAGTTTTAAAATATTGAGTGTTGCCACTGTAATAGAGAGAACCTTTCATTTAAATTTAACAATTTCTCCATCAAACCCATAGATATCATAGTTAAAGTATTAGATTGGCAGATCACGTGACCTCCAATGCTAACGACGGGACCAAAATAAGGGGGGGGGGGGGGGAATGACCAGTGTTGCTGCCACTTTAAGGAGAAAAATGCTACGAAAAAATACCATTTAATTCTAAAATTACAAAAAAATATCGTCAAAATACGAGCTGCATTTTAGAATCTTTTTAGTGACTTTAAATCCTTTTCTAGTATTTTTTTGTAATTTTAGAATTAAATGGTATTTTTTCGTAGTATTTTTCTCCTTAAAGTGGCAGCAACACTGGCCATTTTGCCCTCTTATTTGGCCTCCATGCGCGTCCCGTCGTTAGCATCGGAGGTCACGTGATCTGCCATTCTAATACTTTAACTATGGTATCTATGATCAAACCATACAAGTGACATCATTCACTGCCAAACACAATTAAAAACAAATACAACAACCAACGCTTCCCAATATAATAATCTTTCAGGTGAAAGCTGTAGGCAATCTCCCAAATTTAAGTCCCCCTCCAGCATCGGTCATAAGACAATGATACATCAGCAGTAAAAGCAACCAAAACATACAGTCCAAGTCTAGGGGATTTAACTTCCACTTGACGTGGGCAGTACTGATTCATTTGCAAAATGAGTTTCACAAAAGTAATTGTGGCGGTTACCACACGCACGCAACCTCAATCAATCATCCACTCGCTAGAGGGCGCAGATTTACCCCTGCGTTCCTACCAGTATTCTGAATAACATCGAAAATAGTAGTATATAAGCCGAGGTAACTCATCTCCACCTTGAGGATCCTTTTGGTAGACTGTGGGTTACTGAGGCCGCTACAGTATAATGTAGACTTTATAAGTATTAACAAAAATATATTCAAACCATTCAAGTTGCAAAATATCCCAAGTCTCTGCCAAGTACAAGGGAAGAGTGCAACCTGTTATTTTGAATTAGGTGTGATTTATCTTCACCAAGGAGGTAGGAAACAACAACAGAGCGCGGACAGTATTTAAATTGAATGCGAAATTATCTTTATGACATGATACAATAACAGCAAAAACAGTCAAGAAATGCCGTCTCATTCCACGATTTTCCTACCACTTGACGGGGAAAGTACAGATTTATTTGCAAAATTATTTTCACAAAACTAAAAGAGTAGACCATAAATGTTCTATTTTTTTAGTGAAGTTGCTATTGTAATGAATTCGGGCACGAAAATATTTTTATATCAAACATTTCCATCAAACCATACAAGGGACATCAATCACTGCCAAACACAATTAAAAACAAATACAACAACCGAAGCTTCCCAATACAATAAACCTGCTGTAGACAATCTCCCAAATTTAAGCCCCCCCCCCCCCCCCCTTCAGCACCAGGCATAAGACGATGATACAGCAGCAGCAAAAGCAATCAAGAAATTCCACCCGAGTCCATAGGATTTACCTTATTCCTTCACCCCTTCTGCCCGGCGTGGTCAGTAATGAATCGAGAGGCCGGCCCTAATCCCCCCGCTGCCTTATCTTTCGCGGGATGGCTGGGTATAAACACAGAGTCAAGAAGAAGGTGGAGATGCTTGGCGAGAAGCAAAGTGAAGCAGCCAGAAAGTCGCCAAGCAACCTCAGACAAACTAATCACTCAATGTTAATTCATGCTGAAACGCATCGTTTTATTCCTTAAAAAGCATTAATTAAAAACAAAAAATAAAAATGACTATTTGCGCAGTTGTAGGCTGTAGCGCAAGATCAGAATTTATAAAATATGGTAGTAATTTGCTTCACATGGTTGGAAATATGCCTTGTAATTATAGTTTTTATTAGAGAGTCAAAGATTGCCAAGTCGATATAGTACATTGAGCAAGAAGGGAAACTGGAGTGAAGTGTCAGCGAGCCGAAAACCCACTCACACCCTTTTGAGCGAACAGGGCAGAAAAGGACTATTTTCCATACACTTGTATGCAATGCTTGTATGAGACCCCTCTATCATATGGACTTGGGCTCCTAAATGTATTTTAACATTTTTTGATTTTTAGTTCGAAAGAAATTAACTTTCTTTAACTTTAAATTCCAACTTTTTTAAGAAATAACTATGTGGATCACTAAAAAAGAACCACTTAAGAAGAAAACCCAATAGCGAAATAGGCAAGATAGGCAAGTTTCTAGTTTTTCTGCCCGGTTCGTTTCTGCTGAGGTGCCGTGTATTTCTCCGCGTTTCGGTATTGGACCGGCTCGTTTGCTGCCCTGTTCAGTGAATCACACACACCACTCCACGTTTCTTCTAGCTCAATGATGTAGCAAGCCTATACAAACTCCACTGTAGAATAGCGCCAGATAGTTCGCCGAGCGCGTTTATTTGGGCTTACTAAATACAGTGCAATCGATGGCTTCACTTTCCGAACCGGTTTTGCATTGGTTTTCCGGGCCTTCAGCATCTCCATCTTCCTCTTAACTCTGGTGGGTATAAATGACTCGGGGTGTCCGGGCGTTGATTAGCGACCATTTCTGACCGGACAGATCCGGGGATTTGTCAGCCGATGGTCACGTCTGCGGGGAGATGAATGGCTTGTTGATTAGCTCCGGATTTAGGGGTATTCCCTTCCCGCTGATGCCTTTGATATGTGACATGATAGAGTTGGAAAGTGGATTGTGATATAGAAGTTGTTTGTCAGTTCTGATGAGCTATATGATAAGATATTGAAAATATCTCCTCATCTGGAAACACATCTGAAATATCATGGAACTGATACAAAATAAAGATCCGTTTTTGAAAGTGTACTGTCTCTGTAGATTTTTTTTTATAAAATCAGGGTTTGAATTACTATAAAAAATGGAAACTGAAAACTAGAAAAATATGTTTCTATAATTTCATGAGTATTTGGTATCGTGTTTTACGTATTAATTGAAAAATCAATGTTTTCACATATTGATTTTACTTTTCATACAGATAAACTAGTTAATTATGTGTCTGAAGGTAAGAAGAATGGCTTGTTGATTACCTCCAGATTTAGGGTTATTCTGTTCTCGCAGCTGATGACTTTTATGTGTGTCATGATGGAGTTAGAAAGTGGATTGTGGAGGTGTGGTATAGAAGTTGTTTGTCATAATTAAGTCTAGAATATAGCTTCTCAACTGTTATTAAAATAAGACCTTTCTGTGGAATTTCAGGAATTTCACTGTTTCGTATATTATTTTTACTAATTAGTTGAAAGATTAAAGATATCATATTTTTTATGATTAGACTAGTGCATATTATCTGAATATGACATAAATGGCGTGTCGATTATTTCCGGATTAAGGGTCATTTCGGATTTTCTCTCGCTACCACTGCTGCTGATGCCTTTGATGTGTGGCATGATGGAGTTAGAAAGTGGATTGTTAGAGAGGTGGGATTGAAGTTGTTTGTCATTTCTGGTCGTTTGTATAATAAAGTCAACACTCAGGAAAAACTTATGTTCAAACCGAACAAGTGCAACACAAAAATTGTATAAAAATGAAACGGCTACTTGTTAAACATAACTGTTGTGTGGAAGCGGGTTAAGTAACAGATTCTGTTATAAACCTACTTGTTTTTGTATTGAAAGTTAACAATTTTTCCCCCTGAGTTTAAAAAATATCTTCTTATCTGGTAACGCAAATAAAATATTTTAAAATTGTAACTAAAAAAGTCAATTTTTGAAAGTGTACTGTCTCTTTGAAGCATTTTTTGTAATCAAATCGCAGTTAGAATACCTATTAAAAATGGAAACGTAACGTACTTGAAACAAATATTTTGTTTCTTTAATTTCAATAGTATTTGGTATAAAGATTTCACGAATTAGTTGAAAGGTCAAAGTTTTCCAATATTGTTCATACATAAACTAGTTTATTATATGTTTGAAGGGAGATGAATCGCTTGTCAATTAAGTCCGAATTTAGGATAAGTCCGGATTCTCTCTCTCTCCCTGCTTGCTGCTGATGCCATTTATGTGTATGGGAAGATGGGGTTGGGAGGGGAAAAGTTGGTTGTAGATGTGTGATATTAGTTGACTTGCATAACTAGTATTTTCTATAATGAAGTCTAGAAAATATTATCACGGCAGGAAACGCAAATTCATTATTTTGTAACTGTTTTGTAAAAAAAAATGTATTAAAAAATGTTTACTGCCTCTGTAGCCTAACAATTATTTTTATCAAATAATGATTGAACTATAAAAAAAGCCAAATTTTCAAATATCTTGATTTTTTGGGGCGAATTTAACCGTTTGGTATAGCAGTTCCTTTTTTTACTAATTAGTAGAAACATGCCAGTTACCAAATTTTAATGTGCTGTTCATACATAAACAAAGTTTCGTGTCAGTCTGAAGAGAGATGAATGGCTTCTCCATTAGGTCCGGATTTAGGGTTATTTTGGATTCTTTCTATCTGCTGCTGCCTTTTATGACTTGGGTGATGGGCTTAAGGGATGAACAGTTGGTTGTATACACTCTTAAAACAAAAGAGTGAAATCCACTCCTATAGGAAAAGTGCATTTTCGGCACCGGAAAGGAGTGGAAATTAACTCAGACTGAGTTAAAACTGCTCGTTTTAAGAGTGTAGGACGTAGATTGTTTTCTTTTATTTCTTTTACCCACTCCGCAAAAAGAGTTAAATCCACTCCTATAGGAGAAGTGCATTTTCGGCACGGAAAGGAGCGGAAATTAACTCAGACTGAGTTAAAACCGCTCGTTTGTTTTAAGAGTGTAGAGGTGTGAAGGAAGTTGTTTACCATATCTTGATTATTTCAAGCATAAAAAAAGAATGGTCATCCCAACATCATATCAAATGCATTATTTTGAAATCAGTTGGTCATGCGACACTTTATGAAACGAAATCATCAATGTAATGTAAAACTAACATCACATCTGCGGATGATGTTAAAAGTACCGCAATATCTGATGCCATTTTGCAGTTATTTTTTCATTGCATATTAAAAGCTGTTTGGACGATCACTGATTCTATCTTTCGAGTCAAAGACCTTTTTATGTGCAATTAAACAATGAATAATGACAAAAAAGGTATAAATATATAAGGCCTTGGAAAGTACACTTCTTTTTCAAGTTCGGTAATTACATTTTGTACATTCTGAGAAACAACATAAGACATGCATCTCATCGCATGAAGAATGTTTAATCTAATCGAATACAACATTTCAATCAACGGTTACCGTCAGGATATTGGTTAGACCGATTTAGTAGCCTACTCCCCATTTTTCCCCAACCTTGGGGAAAATGAGGGTATGAAACCAAGTTCTCTAAATTGCCAGATATTAAAGCGTATAACGGGAAAAATTTTAAATATCTATATATTTGAAATCTAAACAGTTCAAATGTATATTATAATCAAAAAAATCCATGAAAATTATTTAAAAAGTAGGTTTTTAATGCGATAGTTTTAAAAATGCTTGATTTTACCCTCATTTTCCCCCACCTCCCCCTATAGAAGAAACAGATTTTTTTTTTTGGTAAATTAAACGATATTTTTTTGTTACTCCAGCTGATAGTTTTTTTCGGTAAACACAACATCCTTTTTTACAGTGTACCCGTGAAGAGGTAAAACCTGTTTTATTCATACGAAAAAATTTCATTTATTTTCTTTAAAACCCCATTTTATTTTTCTAAGAATCAACACAAATTACCTTAGACCCCGCTGCTCAGAAACACCTCCTACACTACCTTCTTTCTTTACTCGCAGCAATGTGCTACAGTAATACCCGCAATCAAATCTACGGCGTTAAAGAATCAAAAACGGCCCTTAAACGCTACCCACCGCCCCGGCAGCAATTTAAGAACGATACGTGCTTGTTTGCGTTGTTCCATCTACCCCCCTTCCCCCCCCTTTTTTGGAATAAATCCCCCCGCTATTGCCTAGAGGTGATTCGAACGTTCCACAGTATGTGACGGCCTCATGCGCCCTTGAAATTGATCTTAATATAATGTAGAACAGGAGCCTTTTGAAAAGCTTTGATTCTTGTAGATATAACTTGTAGAGAAAGTTTTTTATAAAGGTTATATTTAATAGTCATGTGGCGGAAAATGTGCGCCAAGTAGGGAGTAAAATTAATTTTTTGACGAGTACATTCTATGTCTTGTAAAGCTTTAAAATTTCGATTTCTTTATTTCTATAACATATATATATATATATATATATATATATATTATATATATATATATATATATATATATATTATATATATATTATATATATATATATATATATATATATATATATATATATATATATATATATATATATATATATATATATATATATATATATATATATATATATATATATATATATATATATATATATATATATATATATATATATATATATATATATTGTAGTTATAAAATAAATGAAAAAAAAGGATGGTCGTTTAAACAGAAATAATTGATTAAATCAGACCATATTTAAACTCAGCATAACCTACATAAATTATTTTAAATATTTCTGTAGAGTAGATATTGGCATTGACTTTAAAATGTATTTGTTTGACTTTTCAATTTGGATAGTAATACTAGGAAAGGAAACTATATATTTAATACTTTTTGGGAGTCACCAAAATATCTTTTAACAGTTGTGTTTTTTAAATAACTTTTTTAGACAAAATTATTTAATAATATTTATTTTTTGAATAATGTTTGCTTAAAACGATTGCTCTCCAGGAATTATTATTTTTACATTCCGAACTTCATTTAATCGTGCCCTTTAAACTCTGGTTTTACGTTTGATTGGTTTTACGTTTATTTTGCATTCGGAATTGAAGTGAAGAGCATCCTGCAATACTAGTGAGGAAAATTCAAACTTTTTACCAATACTAATTAATACATTTGTTTATAGCAAACAATGTTAATACATGTCCTGAAATTTGTATGGCCTACAATTTTCTTTCAAATAGCTCTGCAAGTCACTAGTCAATCAAATCACCAAATAGTGATTTTAGTTCCAAAGATCCTTTTTTCTCTGGTTCTAAGTTGCCAAACGGACCAAAGCCGCCAAATGTGGCTGCCCTTCCGCAAGCCCCGAAAGAACCGCATGCACCCTCATGATGGCTGCAATATAAACCTTCCGTTATCGGCTGTGTTAAATCCCTGCTAGCGCGCAAGAGGAAATGGGCGCCGACAGAGATAGGGATTATATGACAGGGAGGCGCTTGATAAATTATGTATCATCTAACCCCACGCCCAAATGAAGACAAATTCCGAACGGTAGGAAGTTTCGGAATTAAAGATCGAATTTAAATTCGAACATCGGAAGCGATTGGTGATCCAGCTTCATATGAGGAGAGAGAGAATGTAGCATTTTGGGCTAGTTTGTGAACAGTTGGAGCTAGATTTCGGTTGTTTATTCGATAATGTTTGACTTCGTTTTGTTTGTTAAATGGTTTAAATCGGGAAATGCATAATTGTTACATCTTTCATATTGAAACATTGAATAGTAATAAATATATATTA
This sequence comes from Oedothorax gibbosus, assembly GCA_019343175.1. Lineage (NCBI taxonomy): Eukaryota > Metazoa > Arthropoda > Arachnida > Araneae > Linyphiidae > Oedothorax > Oedothorax gibbosus. Next base: position 557,903 of record CM033278.1, on the reverse strand, counting down.
CTCTACATTAAGTTATCATACTTAATCTTTTTATCGGCAGTTTTTTCTGATTAAATATTTTTTATCCAGAACTATATGTATACTTTTCATACAATTCTTATTAAAATCAGTAAATTTACGAGAAAGTTACAAAAATAATAATAATTGTACTTCCTTTTCAGATGTGATCGGAAAAACTTCAATACTAATTAAAATTTTACTGTTACTAGCAGAGTTTCTGAATTGCATCTAACTTTGAAACTGAAGCATTTTTTAAAGTAGGCATTCTTCTTGTAAATTTAGGAATTTTTTTGCGCACTTAATAATAGTTATTTTTCTAATTTTAAAGTTTCAAGTACTATTATAATTTAAAAATAATTGTAATTAAAATCAAATAAATTCGAAGAAACATTACGTTACTTTGAATTCAGAATAACAATTGAAAAACAATACGTGCATATATAGTTAACATCTCTAATATAAGACTGCCCGGGTGAAATATGGTTCTCTGAAAAATCAACCCTGTCCGTGCCCTTATAGAAGGGGTGACTTGCCCCACTGACGTTCGACTTTAGAACAAACGGAACGCGAATTTCCCGTGTTTGCTTAGTTTAAAAGGGGACGATATTGGAATAATTAAAATATCAAATTGCCCTTTCCATTTCTGACAAAACTGGGAAAGTGGGGGTCCTTTTCGGCTTTTGCACAGTTAATAAAGTGGGGTGGTGTTTATTTTGGGATGGAGGAAAGGAAGTGAAAGGGTTTTTGTTTTTGGTTTTAATTTAGAATAATCCGTTTCGATTATTGCGAGGAAATTGTGATGACGTGGATGGAAATGTGTCGGATTTCGGAGTTTTGTAATGAGTTTATTTGGGATTTGGGTCCAGTGTGAGGTTGCTTTACTGGACTTCGAACAGTCCGGCCTTGGCTCAAATCATAGGACTTAAATTAACTTATAATACATTTGTTCCATAACGACAGTGTGAGTTTGTTTTCACTGTAAAAGGAATGCCTTTTGATAAATAATTATTTCTTTTATTTTAATTAAATCAATGATTGCTTTTAATTTAAGACCTTTATGATTGAGCTATTTCGGACGCATACCTCTTTCACATTTGTTAAAATACCTTGAAAAATATTAGTTTAATACTTTTCATTAGGAAATCCTTTTTGTTTTTGTGAAAAATACCATTTATTTTACTAATATTTAGTATTTATGGGAATCATTTGCTACCCATAAATACTAATTATCTAGTATTTTAGTTTAGTTTAGACGAATTATCTGCCGGGTGGTTCGTTTGCAGGATTCAAGACAACGGTTGTCGTAACTGTGACATCACTGTAGGCTTGACCGTTCCAGTCATCCATTACATTCTGATATACACAATAAAATTAATAAAAAAAATCTTCCAAAAGCAACCACCGATAACCATCATTAGTTGGGAAATCAATCCCTTCCCAACAACCCAATAAATGTCATCCAACACTCCCCCCAAAACGCGAACATATGGGTTCGCGACCCATTTTTTTCCACAGAAAAAGGTCCATAAGGGCAGCTGGTAAACACAGTCCCCCTCTCAAATCCCATCCATGCGTGCTCTTCCCTTTTAACCTCTGTATGTAACTGTAACGCCGGCATTGTCTACCCTTAAGAAGGAAGTGATTATAATCCGGCCAGATATGTGGCGGAGGACTAAATGCCTATCCTACTACAGGGTTCGATCACGGCCGACTCAACTGCTAAGGCCGAAGAAGCTTTCCCAAACAAGCTCTGGGACGGAAATTTTGACGTCATAGTTCCGAGTGACGTTGTTCCGAAGATGAAGACAACCTGTCTCGAAACCTGTTCGGAACCACTCATTCACGGCTGACCACAATTTTAGGGTTCCGAATTCGTCCGAACTAGTTTCTTCGATCTTCGGCACTGGGAACAGTGGCGTCAAAATTTCCGTCTACGCTCATGTTTGGGAGAGCTTCTCTGGCCTTGTTATTGAAGTTGGCCGTGGGTTCGATAAGAGTTATTGGTTTACTAGAAGAATTGGCTTGCTTCATGTGACGTAGTTCTTTCGAGTTTTCATTCCTGTTCTTCCACTTCGATCGGTGCTGCAATGTGTGCTATGTTTCTACGTGATAGTAATGCACCCATTGAGACTTAAAAAAATAATTTATTTTCATTCTGCATTTATGTTGCCACTCAAGACCTGAAACATGCCCATACCAGAGGTCCACACAAATTGGAAAGGGAAGTACACACACACAGCATTGCAGTTATATAAGAAACAAAACATATTAACATATTAAGAAACAAAATAAATACAAGATAAAAAAACACAAAAAAAGGGGGTTAAATGTTCCATACTACATTCTATTTTGTTTACCCAGTTCCCAAATGACAGTCTAAGTTATTTTCGAATCCTTCCACTTCCTTTGAATAAACAAACCCTGGTCAACTTTTTCACTCATTGATTCATTAAATAGTGTTTGCTTTACTCGTGGCTTATATTAGGATTTGTTTAATATTAGATCATGCGCTCCACTTCCTTGAAAAACGAATTAGAAGATAACACAAAAAACTTTTGAAATTGAAAGACGATACAATAATAAAACCACCAATTTTAATCATAAAATTATTTTGTTATATAAATATGGCGAATAAGATCTTTTTTTAAAAAATTAATTAAAATATTCACGTACGGCAAGTGGATTGAAGCCTGCAAAAACGAAGAAAAAAATCCCTTCCTAAATACAATGTAATGTTCAGCTACGGTGTAAAAAAAATCTGTAAAATGACAGCACATTTTGAGTTATACTTTTTGCATCACATTGATGTAATATTTCTCCAAACTGATGTATATCAGAGTCGCATGAACAACTTACTCCAATAGCGTTCGAACAGAGAAATGGAAGTACCCAACTAATGTTTTTTAAACATTTTTTTATTTGACATAATATTTAAATTTAAGGCACAGGGATAGCACGCTTACCATTACACTGTGATGGTAAATTATAGATTTTTTTAGGGTAAAACTTACTCTATAGTGGCTATTCGTTTTCTTCTCTTTTTAAAATATATTTTGACAGTCAGAAGGCGACCACGAACACATATTTATCGGAGATTTAAGTAATTTTTTATTTTGTATTTAAATCTTTTAGTCAACTATTATTTATTTCCACAAAATGTACAATTTGAAAATATTCAGTATTATTGTCAAAATCAAGTTAAGGGGGGCGATACATGTAAAAATAGATTTTTTTTTATTTCATAAATAGTAAATAGTTAAAATACCATCTCAAAAATATGTCTGCCAATTTTTAGAATGAAATTCTCATTATTTATTGATTAAAAACTCATTTAAATGCTACACCTCAACTCGGAGCTTGAGGGCTTTGTCTAACTTTAAGCACGTTTATCTCAAAAATACATTTTTTAAATTGACGGGTAAGATAACTCAAAAAGTTCGCAATCGATCCTTATAAAATTTGGTATACGTCTTCTCTATTGTATTATCTTTTAGTTGAACCTCAAACATGCCAAAAAAAAATTAAACATTACAGTTTTTTCACCCAAAAACCTTTGAAAAAAGGGTAAAAAGTCAATTTTTTTTTTATTCTGAGGCTTGCCGATGTACAATTTTTTTTTTATGTTTTTTGATTTATTATTGGTTTAACTAGAAGATGTAAGTTTTATGAACATTTAAAAAAAATTGATTTCAGATCAATTTTGGAGTAGCTAGAACGCCCGCCGATTGATACATACTTTGATCCGCGAGGGTCTCAGGAGATGAGTTACTACGGCGGCCATTTTGAAAAAACTAAAACAAAAAATTTTGTATTTCAATGTATAATGTATAAACATACTGAATTTAAAAACGATTCATGTATTTCTTCTCTTCTAATAAAGTCTCTGAAAAACGATTAAAATTCAGGTGGTTACATGTATCGCCCCCCCTTAAAAAATACAAACAAACACAATCGAATTTGTTCAAATAACACCAGAGCATATACAAAAATGAAGAAATTGTTCCTGAAGAAATGAAAAATCATTCAATTATCTTGTTTCACGTGACGTGCTCATTCCTGCTTTCATTCCTGGATTTCATTGATGGTTTCTGGGAGGATTCAGGAAGATGGTTTCTGCCCAGGATCCTGTGAAACTTTTGCCACTTAAAACGTGAAACATGCACATTGGGAACATAAACAAAATATGATTGCACATACATGCATTTACAACAAATCTGTTCAGTCTTCGAAGACGACCCCGTTTCATCCCTCAGTTGGCCCGGCACTTAAGTTCGCGGGCTCGAATCCCAGAGTGTCTCTTCCTATTGTCGCAAGGATCCATCCAAGTGTGAGGATGAGGGGGTTGATGTCTGTGTCGCGGGGGTGCGGACATGTCACCTGGGGTGTCTATGAGGGGGAGGGGGGAAGAGAGGTATTTTGAGGGATCAGAATGGGACAGTAGTGGTGAGTGATAAAAGGATGTTATGATGTGGAAGTAAATATGGCTGTTATTCGGGAGAGATTTTCTGGTAAACAATTTTTTATTTTGCTATCATGTTTACGTCTAATTTTATCAATTTTCTAAGGTTCATACGCATTACGTGCAATTATTGCCGCATTTGCAGTTCCGCAAGATATACTGTTACAATGTTAAGTCAAAAGCAGACTCGACGGTAAAATATCGTTTTTTCCGGTTTTATCAATGGTATTCGCTCAAATAGTGTGTCAATGTTAAATGAAACAGAGGTTTCACTTTTCAAGGGCGTTACATGTTGACATCGCTGATAAAATGTGTCGTAGCACATTGCCACTACAGGAGCAAATATCATCGAGCATTAAAAAAAATGGTTCCTTTCTCTAAGTAACAATGTATCTGCTTTCAAAATAATTCCAACTATTACTCGTCAAGGTACCATAAAAATTAAAATATGACGACAGGGCAGGTTTTCCAAAATTTTACGGGACAAGAATTGCAACAACGCCTTGGTAAAAACTCACACTAAACTTTATAAACTAAGCATTTAAGTGTTTTAAATCTTTTTAAGAATAGTTGAAAAAACAAAGAAAACTAGTCTCGGTGTCTCCAAAATTTCGTTTAAACCCTTCACTTATATTATATCTTCATTTACATCTTTATTTTACACAAATAAGTTTTTTAAATAATAAAAACATTGCTCCATATAAATCAACTTGTTCTATTCTTTTCATAAAAAAATCTAACCTTCTCTCATTTTTTTAACAATAGAATCCATCCAATGCTCCCTCTTCCCCAGTTCTGTGCCAATAAAATCTTCATCGTCAGCATCTTTCGTTGGGATCCACACGTCTAAACTCCTCCCCTCCATCTTTCCTCCCCACCCTATTGGCCCTTGTTATGAGGGCGTCATAAAATCATAACCCGGAAAGACCAATCGCGGCCGGGAGTTGGGTGCGTGCTTATCGTTCCAGAACATAACCCAGCAATCATATCGATGGGTGAAATGCGCACGCAATACGAGAGGGTGGGCCGTACTTTTGATGCCTTTGCTGATAGCGATATTAGATGACTTATGGTATTTAGTTTGGTCATATGAAGCAAAAGGGACGAAATAAAGATGGACATTCATTTTATTTAATTCATTTTTAATAACGATATTTTTAAAGATAAATATTTAAAAAATATTTATTAAATATAACTTTTAAAATTTGGTAACATTAAAAATCTTCACTTATCAAAAATCTTAATCTTTGGTAACATTAAAAATCTCTCAGGATGAATAGACATTGTATATAAACTTTTTCAAATATATTACGTTAAAACAACTCAGAGGTCAATGTACTCGAAGGTCCCTTACCAATAGCTCAAAGCTCACTATTCAGAGATATTAAAATTGTGAAAAGATAAAGAGTACACAATAAGAGAAAATAAGAAGACTTCAAAGAGTCATTACATCAGTTCCTAATACGATCACTAAGGGAAAAGGTACCTCTGCCAACACTAGGATAATAAACTATTGTTAAAAAGGGAACTTATATATTTAAAAATGTGGGAGAAACAAACTGAAATAAAACTAAACCGTAAAGGCTTTACGTTACAATTCAAGGGTAAAATCTTATGAGTTAACATAAGAGATGGTCTCACGTTAAAGTGTTGATGAAAAACAAGTAGGTTTGTAACAAAATCTGTCACTTAATCCGCTTCCAACGAACAGTTGAGTTTAACAGGTAAAAAGGCGACAAATTCGAAAATTCAATAATTATTACTTATCGTTTGCAAAAATTAATTTATATTTCAAAGAATAAATATGTAATATTCCTTGCTTTTAAATAGAATGAAAACATTTCGTATCAACGTACAAGAATCTCGTAGTGAAATATATTTGACGTCATTTCAAACTGATCGATGTCACAAAAGTAAATTTATTTTAATTTATTGTCTAAAAGAATTAAAGTTTCTCGAGCGATTGCTGCGAATGGCAATGGTGATTAAATTCGAATAAAAATGGCTTCCTATGGCTTTGTAAAAATGAGCATTCAATTTTGCAGTTTTTTACATAATTGAAGTACTTCGAATTCGAATTCTTTTCTGAAATTTTCAATGTTTTCTAATTTTGATGCGCTAATTTTTTGACGTATCACACTTGTCCGTAGCATTTGTAGTTTGGGATATGAAAGTGGGTGACGGACAGACAGACTGAACGATTATAATACCTTCCACCTTTTACGTTATTAAACTTAGTTTGGAAGCTAAAAAGGGTAAAAGGGTTTAAAGACATAAAGATGATGATGAGTGCGTTACGCTTTGACTTATTTTGGAAAAACTAAGATACTCTTATATACAGTAGTAAAACTGTCTTAATGTGAATAGTTACAAAATAAGTCCATCGAAATAAAAAAAATGATTCTGATAAGAGATAATAACTGATAAATGTTTATTTAAATGTAATTTTAAACTCTTTTTAATGAAAAATTATAGTTTGTCTGATGATTATTGACAAAACTTCAAGGTACACCAGAAAAAATATGGCAACGAAATATTTTCTTGTGTGGCGAAACATGGTGCCATGGTACATTGCAACATGGATGATATTTCGATTCGTCAATTTGACGAGAAGAATAGAATAAGCTTTTTGCAGGGCCGTTTCATTCACAGAGGGATTTCACTCCGTATTTCTGGCCACATTATTAAATCCTCATGTTTCCTATTGAAGAATGAAAAAAAGTACCATGTAAATACTCTCCCATTCATAACAACGTACACGCAAAATGATAGTGTTAAAACCCACCACCGGGGGGGGGGGGGGGGAGATATATGTAATCTTTTAACTGTACCCTTAACTTCACATCAAAACTAAAGCCGAGGGTCAGACCCAAAAAGGGGGGGGGGGGGAATCCCACAATGCCATTCACCACACAGGCGGCTGCGACAATAGGCCTACCTACATCTGTCCTCTCTCTCTAAAAAAATAATATAAAGAGCCATTTCATTTCAACCACCCCTAAAAGAAAAATTCGGTTACAAATTTATATATGTAGAGAAAAAAAACGTAGTTCTAATGAGACCGAGAAAAAAAAACCGCGTCAAGTCAAGTGTGAAAGCGGGCGCTTTTGATGTAAGGATGTCGCAGTAAGGTTGTGACAAAGGAAGAAGGGATCGTGATCCTCTTCATATCCGCAATATTTGCTTCTCTGTCGACGGGCATCCGCGTGGAAAAAGGATTAGAGGCGACCCCCTCTCGATGGATATATCCATATTAGCAGAGGGAGGGAGTTTTTTTTACGTTGCGTACTGTGGTGGGATTGAAGTTATTTATAAATAAGAGTTAGTTGTCAATTTGCGTTTGTAGAATTCTTCTTTATTTTGATGGTCATTTTTTTATTTTTCAAGATTTATTCTTTTTAAGAGAAAGCTATGAACAGCCTTCGTTCACTCCCCAAATTAATTCTGAGAGGCCGTTTTTTGCTTACGTTGCCTATATTATTATTTTTAAACTAGTGCTTTTTTTAATAAGGAAGAAAAAAGTGTTCTTGGGGACCTAAATTATACTATGAATTTTTAATAACAGATTTTAAGAAAAAGTTAGTCAAATTTCTATTATGTTTCATAAAAATCTTGCATTATAAACAGAAAAAATATAACATAACACACAAAAAAACACATTCTGGACATCTTTATGCAAAATAGTGGATTTTATTTAATAGTTCTCTTTATTCTGCGAATCATTCAAACTTCAATGAAAAAAGGGAAATTGCATGAGTTTAACGTTTCGTGCCTTCAAAAAAATAATAATAATAAAGTCTGTCATTTTGACCCACTGCAAGATAAAAAAAAACCATCAAATACATATAAAGCATAGTCGGTAAAAAACAACAATAGGTTCTTTTCTTTCTCATCTATATTCGGAGGCGAGGTAGTGAGAGATGTGAGCGCGAGAACCATTTACCGGTAGATTTGGCGGGGTTTCGTGAATCTCCCTCCCCCCTCGCCAGATATACGGGCGTGGGGACAATTCCAACTGAGGCTTCATCTATTTTTTATACATTGTTGTGATGCGTGATATTATTCGGGCATATGTCGGGGCCAGACATCGGGGGAGTAAACATAGGAGAGGATGATTCGAACTGACCCGTCCAAATAGAAGGATTAGTTTAAATTAAGAAGTTATTAAAAAATTGGAATAGCCTATACTTTTTAGTGACTTTATGCTACTCACAGAACTTCTTTTAGTACTGATCAACAGACAAAGGTATAAAATATTAGTATATCTGATGTCATACTTTTTAAACACATTGCAAACGATAGATGGACAGACGAAGCCAAAACTTTCAAACTCAGACCTGTAGCTCCCAAGTTGTAATCTGTAGACAGTTGTAGATATAAAGAATCGTCCAAAGTAACAAAACGTTAGTTATAGGGTAGACTGACCAGTGAGTGAACAGGCCCCAGTGAATGAACAGTTGGTAAATACATTTAAAAAATAAGGATTGAAAATCATTCCACTGGATGAATTGGAAACACTGACTTCCTCACATCTAGTAGGAAGCTATCTGACATCTGATTGGTTGAATCTAGTTTTTAATTAAAATCCAACATGTTTATTGACTGGACATTTTTGTGTTCATTCACTGGTAAGAACGGTTCATTCACTTGGCTTTTGTACCACTTTTTATTTGGACCCCCAAAAGACCCAAAGCAATGCAATATAAAGTCACCACCTTTTTTTTGTAGAATTTACATGTAATGACAGATGTGTTCACATTGTCATACACCAGAAGCTATCTTTTCTTTAAAATGTATGAATTTTCATAAAACAAATTGTGCTTAAGCGTTCATTCACTGGTTAGTCTACCCTACGTCATTTTATTTCTCACAACTCACCAGTGCCTGTGCACACTATATATTTGGTCCCTAAATATGAATGCTGATGCCTTAAGCAGCAGTATCTACAGACATTATTTAATGACAATACCTTTTTAAAAACCTAGAAGATATAGAAGTTTTCTAGACTAATACATAGTTTTAATTAAATTAATTTTAAGTATCTTACTCAGTAAAAAATGTTTGATTTATTTCCTAACTAATTAACTAAAGAAGTCCTAATAAACAATTAAGTGTATCTAATGATTATTACGACTTGTCATTCAATGAACAATTAGTCACTTGATTGAACAATTTGTCGTTGCATGTCACATCCTTTTGCATTCTTTTTTACTGTATCGTACTGAAGATTTTCAAAGTAGGAAAAAATCAGCATAAAAAATGGGGGAGGGTCAGTACCATTGTTTCTAAAACAATTTTAGGTTTAAAGGGGTAGTCTGAAAAAAAAAGTAATTTCATTCATGAAATAAAGCACCCACCACCCCCAAAATTTGCCTTCGATGCAAATCATAGAGCAAACCCCCTAACTAAACAACCCCCTATCCTTGCAATATGTAAATGTCCTCATGTAAACAGGAAATAAAGACTCTAACGGGCTATTACCACTTCAATTAGAAATTACAACTTGTTGACTTCGAAGTAAAAAAAAAGGAATACAATTAATTTAAAGTGTATGATAATCTATGCAGAAAGACATTTCTAAAGCCATTGTATGTAATCAGACAATACTACAACATGACCGAAACAACTCTGTAAATCCAAAAACAATAAAAAAAAAACTGTTTCTCCAATCAAAAGTCATGACCCAAAAGCACGACTTTTAAAATTAAACAGCGACGCTGCGACATTAGGGTCAACAACAACAAACAAAAAAAAATATTGACTACATTCACTGCTGCCACAACATCGAAACAAATTTTGAAGTCTTCACTTTTTGCACCAGACGACAACACGCTGTTGGAAACAAAAGAAGATAAAAAAAAAATATTCCGAGCACCCTTACCCCTGACTGCTTTAATTATTTCCTCTAGCATCTTTAAGAGGATGGCAACATGATAAAGTATCAGTACCGAAACAACACAACTTGTTGGGGGATGGGGGGGGGGGGGGCAATTTTGTGGTGTAGCCTAAACATGCCCTGTTTGTGGATCGTGGAACGCCCCTTCTGCATTCTTTGAGATCTTTCAAAAATGTTCTTTTTCCGCCTCCCCCTCCTCCCTCGCATATCTCCGTGAGATGGTTTTGTTTTCTTTTTGTTCCCCTTCCTCCGACGGTAATTAACAATTCTGGCGTAATTATGCGGTTTTTTCCACCTCTGATGCCGCTAATTAATTTAATTAAAGCCCAAAGTGTGCCGCTTGATCTCTCTGCATGTCGGAGGGAGAATATAGGGGACCGTCCACATATAAAGGGGGTGAATTAGGTGTGATATAAGCAACAATTCCGAGGCATATTATTTTTTTTTAAATGAAGATTTGATGAAAAAAAGATTTTTATTAAGTTTATTCAAAGAAGTTTGTCTATTTTCATGCATCGTTTTTTTATTATTTGATTATTCAGATAATTTAAGTGAAATTTGAATTGACCAAAAACAAACGGGCTTATATTTTTTAGGTTTTTAAAATTCACATCTTGTTTTATTTAGGTTGTGTAGTAGCGGATGCTACCTGAATGATTTCGCTATTGATAAAGTCTGAAAGAAGCACTTTTGTTAAATTAGAATAATTTGTTGGATAAACTAAAGTGGTTATGTTAAAAGTCATCTTTTGAGGCAAGAACTATATCACCGGAAGCCCGTTCAGAGAAATATAATACTGCCAGAGTCAGCACTGTTCCGGGTGCGGGTTCAATTCCCGTCTCCGCCCTGGGTGTAATTTCTTTCTCTCTGTTTCAGTAAAAATTCTGTCTGTGTCTGTCTTACTTGACGAAGGTTTATAAGCGGGTCACAAGCACACAAGCCGTAAAATACATGTACCAACCAGCCAGAGTCAAAGTCCTGACGGATTAAACTTACGATGACTCTTGAAATTAAGTTTGGTACTGGTTTGGATTTCGTAAATGTAGTTTCTGTAGCGTAACAATTTTTTTTTATCAAGTTGCGGTTGAAATAACTATAAAAAAATGGAAACTTAAAGAACTTGAATTTTTTTTCTCACAAGTATTTGGTATAAGATTTTTGCCAATCAGTTGGTAGATTAAAGTTTCCTTACATAGAAAATTATAAGTTTTTCTGAGTTTGATAACCTTGTTCCCTTTTATATATTTAACTCCTTTAAAGTCAGCTATCAACAAATCCCCCACATTGTTGATCCGCCCCCCGAATCGGGCGTCAAGTCTGTCCAAGAAATCTTTTCTTCAGTCTGATTACATCTCCGGATGATAATGAGAGCGGCTTCGCTCCAATGACTGGCCTTTTAATTATGGTACCTAATTCCCGCTTTTACCATTCTTTGTTTGTATATCATTAACTCGCTCTCTCTCTCTCCGCGACCTTTTTTTTCTTATTCCATTCACTTCGATTCCATCTTTTGCCGTTGCCAGAACCAGAAAAGGAATTATATTTATTTTTATTAAAGACTTGAGATTGAAGACATGTTGGGATGGACTTCGCTACTTGCTGTTTTGAATGAATTGAGAACGTCTGTTACTGAGAAAAAAAATAAATTAAATTACGCCGGCGTGTTAAATATTTTGACAGGCCATTTTTTTATGTAATAAATATGGCTGGTTTATTATTTCAGCTTTTGAAATGGGTTCGAATATTTAATAATAAAATTTACTATTCGAATAATTTCAAAAGTAGAATAAGAAAGCCCTGTAAGTCAGTTTTATTTATTTTATAATAAAATACATTTGTAATAAGTTTCATTACAGACAGAGTAATTTGGTTAAGAAAATAATTTTTCCCTTTCGATTAACACAGAAGAGAAGTATTCTGTTTGGAAACTCGGCATTTGGTCTATGCCCTCCTTAAAATAACATTATAAAGAATTATTTTGTTTATTTTTATAGTTTTAAAATTAACTGGCCAGTAGTGCCTTTTTGTGTGCTGGTCACATATGTGGGCGAATTCACAAATGCCGAAGTTTACTTCGTTGTGAGGGTCCTGGTATTGGAGGGCGTTTCCAATGGACGCACTAAAGTAGTGAATACACTCGTAAAACAAAAGAGTGAAATGCACTCCTCTAGGGGAAGTGCATTTTCGGCACCGGAAAGGAGTGGAAATTAACTCAGAATGAGTTAAAACCGATCGTTTTAAGAGTGTAGGACGTAGATTATTTTCTTTTATTTCTTTTACCCACTCCGAAAAAAGAGTGAAATCCACTCCTATGGGAAGTGCATTTTCGGCACGGAAAGGAGTGGAAATGAACTCAGACTGAGTTAAAACCGCTCGTTTGTTTTAAGAGTGTAGGATTTCAATCAGCTGTGGAATAGAGCGTCTGCTGTGGCGAAAACATGTATCTTTTTTTAAAGAAGCAATTGGCGCTTTTCAGGTCTTGAGTGGCAACAGAAATGTTAATAAAAATAAATCCTCTCTCGAGCTTCGATTGGAGAATCTATGTCACGTGGGAACAGAGAGCCAATCGAAGCACTGATCGCAAGAATGAAAGCTTTAAGAAATTCCGTCCCCTGAAACAACCCAATTTTGGGAAAAAACAGATGGAAAAAAAATTTAGTTTAAGAACATCAACTAAAAACATCCGTTCTCAGAAACAAGCCCAAACGTCGTACCCATCGAGTTGAGTTGAGCTGTTATGTTCCTGCGGAGTTGTTGGAAATGGAGTAAAAATGCCGCGAGGAACATTTTCTTGGAAGGTGTGAGTAATGCTTCCGAGTTCGAGAGTTTTAATGATAATGGAACTGCGCGGAAGACAGGTCGGATTCTTTTGGGGAACGCTTAAGGGAAGCGACAATGGGTTTTGTTTTAAAGAGGGAGGATAAGTGTTTTTAGAAAAATATTGTTTTTTAAAATCTCCATTCAATGTAGTATTGATTACACATTAAAAGTGCAGAGTATCTGAAAGGGAAAGAGGATTTCCTAATTGTTCTTTCTCAATCTCTAATTTTATATTGTAGTTACTAGATATACAATGATAAAAAATAACTTATGTATTGGAGAGTATATTAAAATATATTATGACAAATAAACGATGATTTATACAGGGTGTTTCAAAATTGGCCGGAAATTGAAAGGATGCAATTCCGAAATATCTACCCAACCCCTCCAAAAACTAGTACACAGCCAATTGGTCACGTATTTTGGTTGTGGTTGTACCCTTGAACTAGGGCAGCACAAGAATGCGTTGACGAAGTGATGCATTCGTTTTGAGTTTGGTTTGGTTGAATTGACATATCGCCTAGTAATTTTACAGTTGCAGATTCTGTTACATCACAGTTTCTAAAACTACTAAAAATGATTAGTAACTACTAAAATGGAATTTTTGTGTTTGGATTTCAATTTAAATGATTTGGTGTGTTTCATATTTGAGCAGGATATATGAAAATTCAATAAACACTAAACATTTCTCAAAGGAAACGTACAGTTTGTCGAAATGTGTATGTGTTGGGACAAGACAACAGTCAGCTTTCTGGTGGACAGGTTTTTGAAATTTTTAACAACTGATATATATGTATTTGTATAACTGTATCTATAGTTGATTTTAGAGATTAATAAAATAACGCAGGCTGTGAGATCGCCATTATGTAAGTCGCCTTTCTGCTGAAAGCGTGTACTGTTTACTAATTTTCTGTCCTTTTTTTATTAATATAAATAAGCAAATTACAATAATTGTTATGTATCGACTGATGGTCAACATCAAGTTTTGTAACAATAATCCTATGCAACATATCGAAATGAACAGCCTCCTAAAAAAGATATGTGTTGAAAACTTGTTGAACCTGTAATTTTAATCAGATGTAAATTCAACCAAACCAAACTAAAAGTACTACATTCTTGTGTAGCTCAAGTGCAAGCTTTCTTGCACGGCCGAAAGTGCGGCCAATTATTTAGCCGTTTTTTATTGGCGGGCGCCTGGTAAATATTTCGGAATTGCATCCTTTCCATTTCCGGTCAATTTTGAAACACCCTGTATGAACATATTGTTTAGGGGCCGTAGTGAGCCTAGTGGTCAGCGTCTCGGTCTCGGGATCGGAAGGTCCTGCGATCGAGTCCCGGTACCACTGAAGACCTACCGAGCATATGCGGAGTACGTGCTCGTTAAATCTGTTGGGTCCGAAAGTCCTCTAAGTTCCCATACCAAATCAATACCTCTGGGGGTGACAAGCCAATTCTGGGGATCCTCTAGTTGGCCTCTGTCTCTAAAAATTAGATGGATCCACACTTATGTGTGTGTGTTGTCTGTTGTGTCTGTCTTACTTGACGAAGGTTTATAAGCGGGTCGCTGACCAAGCACACAAACCTGATTATATATGTCTACCAACCAACCAACCAAACATATTGTTTTTTGACAAAGAAAGTTCCAAAATATTATGTGTGATGTTATTGAACAGTACCACAACCCTTCATTGGTTATGACACGACATTTGAGTTGAACTATCGTCGCACTAGAACTACACTAGGGTAATTGAGGACGAACGTCCTTAATCAGAACCATAGACAAGTGACGAGCCATCACTAATGTATGCACCCAAAGCATTTTTTAAGGGTGACATCCTATGCGGCGTCGGGACTTTGGGGAATATTTAACGTGCACTCCCTCTACAGGGGTATCATTCATTGAAATTGTTTTGGATGCACAAGTCGATTATAGGTCGGCAGTTATTTTGGCAATGACTGGGCTCGAGCACGGCTTACTCAACTACTAAGGCCGAAGAAGCTTTCCCAAACAAGCTCGGGGACGGAAATTTTGACGTCATAGTTCCGAGTGACGTTGTTCCGAAGATGAAGACAACCTGTCTCGAAACCTGTTCGGAACCACTCGTTCACAGCTGACCAGAGTTTTAGGGTTCCGAATGCGTCCGAACTAGTTTCTTGATCTTCGGCACCGGAACAGTGACGTCAAAATTTCCGTCTACCCTTATGTTTGGGAGAGCTTCTCTGGCCTTGTTATTGAAGTTGGCCGGGGCTCGAGCATGGGACAAGACAAGCGCTTTTCCGACTAAGCTTCCCAACCCTACCACACTACATTAAAATAACATTTGAAATATTTTTATAGCACCGACTCACGATTATCATCCAGTTACTCAATAAGAAAAAGCCCCATGGGCAAGTAAAAAGGTGTTAGCCTAGTGAAACTTTCTGAGATCGAGCTCCATTAGCCCTCCTATAAACTCCTATAAACGCTAAGAATAAAACTAATTCCACAACTAATTCACGAGGTTTCATGAGTACATTGGGACTTGGGATATATGAAGAGTACAGGGGAAAAACCGCTTAATTTTGTAGAAAACTTTCCTCATCAGGCATCTTTGGCGATGATAGCGAGTAATCGCCTAAACTGATGTAAGGAAACCAGTTTCTCACTTTCTTGTGCATCTTCTCTCACTGCAACCCTGAAATTCAGTTCCGCGTTTTATTCAAAAGACTGTGTTCATCATCATGTTAAGCTTTAAAAATAAAGTACGATTGATTGAAAATCACGAATTTTTCTAAAACAATTAAGAGAAATTTTAGGATTCGCAAATTAATTGAAAAGTAATAAACCACGACTTTTCTACCTACCGAGATTCACGAGATTATTTTCTACGATTCCGACGCTTGGACCAAGCGAAGAAGAAAGAGAGAAACAGGTTTCCTGCCGCCAATGTCCGCCAAGCAGACACAATTACGGGACGACTCCTAATAAATCAAGCGGTTCTTCCCCTGTACTCTTCATATATACTCTTAAAATCTGCGCAGCCAAAAATCCTTATATATGATATTACTTGAAGGCCTATTTGGTCCTAGCTGTGGTGTCGACTTCGTTACTTGACCGCGATTCGAAATTACTAACTAGGATTACGTGGTTATGATAAAAGTTTTCAAGGATACAAATTGTTAAAGCTATATCCAAATCAAAGAGAAAAGCAGTTCCATTTCATTGGATATCGATGCAAACTCATTATAGAGTTTGGGGGCTGGGGAGCCCAGTCGGTTAGGCGCTCGCCTAGCATACGAAAGGTCACAGGTTCGGGTCCGGGCATCGCCAAAATAACTGCCGACCTATAAACGGTCCGTACAGCCAAAAATGTCCGACGAATAATACCCCGTGTAGAGGGAGTGCACGTTAAATATGCTCCAAAGTACCAACACTGCGTGCGATGCCGCCCTTAACGGTTGCGTTGGGTGCCTACTCTGGTGTCGGCTCGTCTCCTGACGGTGGTTCTAAAATACGACGCCCATCGCCAATAGCCCTCGTGTAGCTCTAGTGCGACGATAATTCAAACTAAACTAAACTAAACTCATTATAGAGTTCAACAAATTATACTTTGTACCAAACAAACTAAACATTCGACAACAAAAAGCATGCGTATTCCTAAACTGCGAATATCAGGCAAAGAACGGTTGTAATCTAAAAAATAATATTTGTGAAACTAAATTTTTTTTGCTCACAGTTGGCTTGTTTCAGTCGTTGTACTTCCTTCCATCTTTCATTACTTTTCGTTCGGAACTCTGATTAGTGCTATGTTCTCAAGTGACATTAATTTAACAATCACGGCTCGTGTAACAATTTATTTTCATTCGGAATTTCTGTTGCCACTTAAGACCTGAAAAAGGCCCAAAGAGGCGAGTTGTATTAAAATCATCCGTAATATAAAATAATAAATAAATAAAACTCGGGGACCGGATGGCCTAGTGGGTTTGATCGCAGCCCATTACGCTAACAGTCTGCGCACTGTACCGGGTTCGATTCCTGCCTTCACCCAGTGTGTACTTTCACTGTGTTAGTAAAAATTCTGTCTGGGTCTGTCGTAGTTGACGAAGTCTCTGAACAAGCACACAAACCGTAAAATACATGTACCAACCTACCAACTTACCTGAAAAAGTTCAAATGTCCAAAACCCCCTTTAGATCCATGCAAATGTACCCCTCCCCGTTTCTCTATCCTCCGCACAAATTCTAATAATCAAGTCGTTCATCTCATTAAGCCACCCTACCACTTTTCCTCTCATTACAAATCTCCATCAAATATGGGAAGAACCCTGTAAAACCTTCTCTTTATTTACAGTCTCTCGTGTTTCAATAAAGCCTTTTTTTGCAGGGGGTGGTCCGTCCCTGATTAGCACTCTGGCAGTCATTAGCAAATTAAGGGGGAGGGGGGGGTCGAATCTTCGCGCAGCAAGATTGCGCGATCTCCTCGTTTTCGAAGACTTTTCTTGGTTGTCGTGTCTCTTTGGGAAGGATTAGGGAGCGTTCTTTTTATGAAAAGATGGTGATGGAGAGTAAGGGAATGGACGTTATTTTGACGGAACGGGTTAGATGGATCAATGTTATTTAATATTTCAATATTGGTAATGGAGAGTTGGCGGCGATCTTAATGAAGTACTTGTCTGTGTGACGTCACACTATCCGACCCGTTCCGGTTGCTGTCCACTTCGTATTGTCTGTTCCAAAAGACAGGAATGGGCCCTGTTCGGAACCTCAAAAATACAGCCTTACGTGAATAAGTTAGTTTTCTTCGGAAGAGCTTTCCCCTTATCGGTACCTAACAAAAAATTGAGACAGTAAAAAATTCGTTCAAGGCAGAAAATTGAGTGCATTATTGAAGCAAACCTTCTGCTAAGAGGTAAATGAATCAGATGAAGTGTAAACTTGTTTTCACTACGTGATAGTAAGATTTAAATTTTAAATTGAAAATTTAATTTTTTTAGAACAATTTAAAATTATATTTCGGTAGCAGAAGACTATGCATAAATGCTTCAAATTATAAAATTTTTAAATTTTAAAAATAATGCGGGTTGCTGGAAAATCAGACATTCAAGGTGACGGGCTTCTCAGAGATAGTTAATTGTAATTTTTTGTACGGCAACGTTCGAACTCAACGGTAGAGTTAATCCTTGAGAGAGGGAGTCGAAATTAAACCTCTAAATATCAAATACATATTTTTAAAAAAATAGGAATTGTATAGGAAAAAAATGAACTGTTATGATTTTTGTTGCATTTAATAACAGATAAAAAAAACATCACAGTCTTTTCTTTCTCATCTCTTGATCCATTAGCGGAATATCATGTGTTTTGTGCAGAACGCAAATTAGGCTGCATTTTTCGCTGAGGATGAAAACTGAACGTTTTCAAAGTCAAGTGATTAATCTTAGGATGATTGTTTCAGTTTTAACTGGGAAAAACGTACTTTTGTCTTACATTTTATAAAAGTGCTCTAAACGATGGATGTTTAGCTTCTAGTTCCTCCAAAACAGGAATTAATTTTAATCGTTGTGAAAACATTTTTTACAATTGTTTATGTAAACGGCAATTAGTTTTAATTGTAGTGGAAAATAATGTAGTATTTTTATCCTGTAAATTCGCTTTCAGTGTTAAAGAATTAACCCTTTCGTCACTAATGGGCTATGAACATATAAAGTGAACAGTAAAAAGATTGAAAGACTTCTAGTCTATGCTGGGATGAAATAATATGTTATTAAACTAGGGGTGTGTAACAGTATAAGACTTTCAATTACCACTCTATAAATCAATGCATATAAAACTAAATATCCTTTAACCCTTTAAGACCTCTTCAAATGGCGCTGATTTAATCTTATGAGACTAAATATTAAGAGTTTTATCGAAAAAGTTGCCGTAAACAGCATCAATGCTAAGAACCACGTCTTTTTTTATACAAATAACGACTGGTACAGGTCAGCTGCTTCGGTATCGATATTTTTGAAAACCTTAAACATTCTCTTTTATATAGCCGCACGATCGTGATAGCTCGGTCGGAAATGGTTAAGGTCATTTCGATTACTGTAAGCATAAAAAGTTCTATGACGGCTATCATTTGCGCATGCTCGATTTTCCCAAATACCTTATTATGACTTCTGATAGGTACTGGAAACTTGTGTACTAAATTTTAACTCTATATCTCGTTTTATTTTTCAGCAATACTTTTAAAACCAAAAAGTTCTGTGGCACCTACCTTTTGTGCAGGCGTGATTTTTTTCGAAGATCTTATTGTGACGTCAGACAAATGCTGGACCAAATTTGAAGTCCGTACCTCTTTTAGTCCTTGCTGTAGAGGGGTGTCTGACAGACAGACTGCCTGACCGAAGATCCGATGTTCCAAAAAAACTTTTTGGAGATTCAGCTCCTTCCAAAACGTGTAGATAAACCAACATTTGCATTTCTTTCCGCCCTCCTCCCCCCTTCCCCCTCGCCCAATCATTACCTTTCATTACCTTATATTTCATTTTAGGACACGTACTTAGGATGAAAGTAAAAATATGGAGAATTTGTCTCCCGTAGTGTAACGGTTGTAGCTCTGAACTGCAGATCTGGGGGTTTTGGGTTCGATTCCTGGGCAAGACTTTGTAAAGGTTGCAAATTGTACCTATCTTGTAATTGAGTGAAAACCTGTTAGACAGTGTGTCACAACCCTAGCAGCAAATAATCGGTTGGCCGAGCATCGGCCAAACGTCGCAAAAGAATACTGCGACATCGAGCCGACACGTCGGAAAGGGATTGGCGATGTCCATCGCAGCGGCTGCGTTTCGTCCTTGGCAAGCGACCATTTGCCAATCATGTGCGACCACTTACCGACGCATTTTGGTAGTCGGCAAGAGATCGAAAATGGCAATCGGCAGCACATGGGGCCGATGTACAAAACACGACCTTTTGCCGATCGTCGGCGACTAGTCACCGCCCTTTTTGCGACCCCAAATCGTCGGTTATTGATCGGATTTAACCATCGCAGCGACTTCCCAAGCAGCAAATAATCGTTGGCCGAGCATCGGCCAAAAGTCGCAAAACATTCTGCGACATCATGCCGATCACTTCGGAAAAGGGTGGGCGATGTCCATCGCAGCGGCTGCGTTTCGTCCTTGGCGAGCGACCATTTGCCAATCATGTGCGACCACTTACCGACGCATTTTGGTAGTCGGTAAGAGATCGAAAATTGCAATCGGCAGTACATGGGGCCGATGTACAAAACACGACCTTTTGCCAATCGTCGGTGAATAGTTACCGCCCTTTTTGCCACCCCAAATCGTCGGTTATTGATCGGATTTGACCATCGCAGCGACTTCTTGCCAATTCAACGCGCGGCCATTTACCACGTCACGCCAACCTAACTCGCGTTATTTTGCGATCATAAACCAATTATCTTGCGACGTGCAGGCGGTTACCCAATGCTTAGTCGAGTTGATTACAACGTCTTTCCTACGTATTAACGGTTTTTACCCAACGTATAACCAACATGCTCCCGATGCTAAACCGAGGACTTACCAATGCATTTTCTACCTTTCGCCGTCGTGATGCTTAGTGATCCCAAGTGATGCTTAGCCGGGTAGATTCCAACGCATTTCTTACGTAATAACGGTTTCTACCCAACGTTTGACCAACATACTCCCGATGCTGAACCGAGAACATATACCAATTCAACTAAAAGCTTAACCCTTTTATTAGAAAACCATTGAAGCAAAATAATTTTTTCATTATTTTATATAAAACCCTGTCTAGAATAATTTCTTTTTTTTAAATTTCAAATTTTCTTCACGAATTTCTCGAATTCATTACCTACTTTGTTTAACAGCTCCCCATTGAACTAGACTTAATTTAAAATTTCCTAAAAACTACAAGCCCGGGCACTCACAAATTAATTTTAAACACAAGAAAAAAGACACACTACTTGAATTACTAATATTTTATTAATAAAATGACAGGTAAAAATACAAATACAATACATATAAAAATGTAGTACTTGGTAGTCTAAGTCCTGAAGATGTTCCCTTTCTATCACATGATCTGTTGTCTCCTGAAACTGTGCAAACAGCATCTGAAAGCAACAATTAACAATATAAGTATAAACAGTGATAATACTACACCTTAATAGATTTATATTTATAACAAGCTAACACCCAAGTGTTGTAAATCATTAAAATGTAGAAAAACGTTTATACTATACAATATTTAATATACGGCTTAACTATTTGAATATCAAACACTGATCTAAACATAAATTTTCATGCAATCAAGAATAATTTATTATCAGAGATTTAAAAAAATCAGTATTTGTTCCTGATAAGAAAAAATGAAATGCATTATATCACTTAAGAGGCTTCTCTTTCACAAAGTTTCAATATGCTATAATGCTTAGAGAGGGATAGTTATTTTTTAGAAAAGAGTTTAATTGCTAGGCACAATTATTTTTATTAAAAAATTCGATTTTTTTTGGGGGGGAAGGCGGGGATATTATCAAATTCGCATTGTCATAAAAACATATTTTTTGGTTTATGTTTCTTTAAGTTTTTGTCAAATAATTTCCAAATTTTACCCTATTATATAACATTTTAATTAAAATATGGAAAAAATATCAAGAAATTAATATCCAAATATTTTGGGTATTTACCGTTACTTATAAGTACCCAAGTACTTTATATCACTATAATTGCACTATAAGTAAAATTAAAATAAAATATTGGGAACTTACCAAGCATCAATCCGCCATATCCCTTCAATACGATAATCCACTGGATACTTCCACCCTTCCACTGGATACCCCTTTATACTTCAGACTCAGCTGGTAATCCTCCATACTTGATCCTTCGAAATTCCCAAAGGACGAACACTGAAAAATGAAATACAAGTGAGTGGTCACAGAATAACATGTTTAGTTTTGAAAATCGTCGCACTAGAGCTACCAGAATAACATGCAAGACTTTTGACTACAACGCAAGCTTCGAGGACTCTTTTCTAGTGCCCACTCATATGATTTACTAAAAAAAAGTGTAAACATACCTGTAATCGCTCTCTCCCCCTACTCGGATTTTGGCTGGATTTATATAGTTAAAATCAAAATAATTTAAGGGCGCACCAATTCTAATATGGGTCTTGATTAAGTTAGTTTGAATTATCGTTACACTAGAGCTTCACGAGGGCTATTGCGAATTAAATTTTAAAAAACATTACTTCAAATTTGATTGAAAGAATAAAAAAAATCGAAATTTTTAGTGAGATCCTGAATGTCATATTCACCCTATATTGAATACTTACTTTAATTATTAGTAAAATTTCAAAAAATGGTAAAAATCTTTTGGACTTGGTCTGACGGGTCTGACTTCGTCAGACCAAGGATGATTAGTCACAACAACAACAAAAAATGGTTAAGTGTACTTTTGTTGGTTTTCAATTTTCATTTGGTTGCGAAACATAATTTTAATTCGTGTTAAACTCATTACAAGTATATAAATAAGAAATTTTCAACACGAATATTTAAGTTTTATCATGTATAACATGCAAATCCTCAACTGTTGGAAGTCAGAGGCTAAGCTCATTAGGTGGTTTAGATAAACACTTAACGAGCTTTATAAAATAAGCCCGTGCAAGAGAGGCACAAATGAATGCTGCCTTTGAATCTTACTCAAAATCGTCTGATAAAGTCAGCAGCCTAAATAACAAAATCTTATACTAAATCTTCCAACCTTTCTCGTTTTGATAGTCCGCAAAATTAAGCTAAAGAAATCGTATTAGTAGTATTTTAAGCGACAGACCAAAACACTTAAAAAAAGATAAATTATTAAATTTACTTACCATAGTTGCTTGACCGCCGGCTCCTCACACTCACGTGGTAGAAACTCTTCTGTTAATTTGTTGTTTCCGGCTGTCTATTTGTAGTCATCCTTATAAGGAGCTTTAACACAGCCAATTTCACTTTGTAATTTAGAAATCTGGTCAAGTGATGAAGTCAACACCTGAGCGGGCACCCAACGGAATTAAAAGAAACTCTGCTATTTCAATGTTTTCGTTTATAAAGTTCGCGATAAAAAGTTAATGGATTCGACAAAATCTTTATCGATTTTGGAAAATATCAAGATTATATATTCTTGATAAATGTATTCCACGCTACATTTCAGAAACCTTTAAGCTTATGTAGTTTAAATAAACAGAAAACTTCGTTTCACTCATCAAGGTGCTTGTCACTAGATTTTTTGGTTTGGTTGTAATAATCTATAAAATGTATTTACTTCATGATCGAATTGAAAGATTGTGCCGACATAGGCCCAATCTCTACAAACGACCACTTTCAATTGATCGCTTGACGAGGTCGGGCCGATCTCGTAAACTGACGCTTAAAATACCAACAAATCGACTGATTGGCAGACGACTTCAGCCCCATCTCTATCCGATCTCACAAATCGACCTGTTTTTGTAGACGTCGGAGTGACAAGTTGGCGCGACGTCTTCCCGATCTCGTAAAAAAAATTCCAATCATTTGCCGACGAAATCGATGATTGGCCAACAATTCGCCGATTAGGCTTGCTGCCTGGGAACAAATTAAATTAAAAATTTCATTTGTTTAAAATAGGTAAAGGACATAGCTTGGTTGAAATGAGTAAAATAATGTTCCTTAAAAGCAGTAGAGGGAGCAAAAGTCATATTTTGCGTCGGAGCATACTTTTGAACCAGTTTCATTCGAAAAACTGACCACTAAATGGCGTTAGCAGATGAACTGGCTGAAATTATAAACCCGCATACATTATGTACAAAAGTTTTAGTTAATTTGTAGCTTTTACATTTTTAAATATCTATTTTTAAAACTGCTGAACTATGAATACATTTCAAGTCGTTTTTTAAACCTAAAATAAAAGTTCCACCTTTGAATGACGGCTCCAAAACTTTGTGTTCTAAAACTAGTATTGGCAATTCTTTTGTTTCAAAAGTAAATTACACAGCTTTTCGTTGAAATCGTACCAAAGTTCTAACAGGTTGACCCAAACAATCAGAATCGGGTTTACATTCTTGAATTTCAACCCGAATCTCGAACCAGAGACCCAATGGTTGAAAAAAAAGCGGAAAAGCGGATGGCATTACCATTATATAACGGAGTGACTAAATACCTGCCCAAAACTCGCGGCCGAAACCAGAAAAAAGGTTGCTTTAAATATTGCGCCAAATGTAGATTTTGGAAAAATACGCCAATAACCCAATATTAAGCATGGGCGATGTAACAGGTTGTTTGTGATTCGAAATTTGTTGATGAATTTTGTATATTTATTGTATTTTGTATATTTATTGTATTTTGTATATTTATTGTATTTTGTATATTTATTTTCTTCAAAATGCATACACTTCATAATGCAACAACTAAACTATTATTATCAAAAATTAATATTTATTAATGCCACAGACTTCTATGGCACGGACCAACTGAACAGAATTTATTGCGATTACATTTGGCGTTTTCAGAACTGACAATCTAGCGACCAATAGCCAATGCCTTCAACCTCGTGATATTTGTTTGTACGGGTTTTAGGCAGGTATTTAGCCTCGGCGATTATTCGAATGGTCTTCTGTAATGGTAATGATGAATGCCCTTCTGGATTTCATTTTCACCGCCCCATGTTCCTCACATTCTTTTACCGTGTTTCCAGCACATCCCTTGATTGAATATTTAGCCCAAGTGACCAAAGGGTGGTTGCTGTGGTCACGCAGAAGAATGAATGAAACATCCCTTCCTCTCGTATAGAAACCCAAGTTGTAGGATTACAATATCGGATAAGTAGGGAGATTCTTTTATCAAATTAACTGTTTGGACTATTGGCAACAATTTCGACTGCTTAATTTTTCTCTCTTTAAAAAGCTTTAAAACATTTAACAAGTACACTCTTAAAACAAACGAGCGGTTTTAACTCAGTCTGAGTTAATTTCCACTCCTCTCCGTGCCGAAAATGCAATTCCCCTATAGGAGTGGATTCCACTCTTTTTGCGGAGTGGGTAAAATAAATAAAAGAAAACAATCTACGTCCTACACTCTTAAAACGAGCGGTTTTAACTCAGTCTGAGTTCATTTCCACTCCTTTCCGGTGCCGAAAATGCACTTCCCCTATAGGAGTGGATATCACTCTTTTGTTTTAAGAGTGTAGTCTTCTCCAAATTCCTAATCAAGTGAGGAGATATACAGATAAAATGAGAGCTAACAAAATTCTCGGACTTAAACACCGTCATTACTTTATTTGCTTCTGTAAAGAATTTTTAATATTATTTGGAGAAAAAAAAATGAATCGGAAATATATAGTTACATTTCTCGTTAACAAAAATTGGATTATTCAAAAGTATAGGGGAAGATAAGGTAAGATAACGAAAATGAAAATTCTCCTCAATAATAAGAAATACTGGAATATTAACAATTTCATTTTAAGGCGCAAGTTACTAATGACATGGCTCACTAATAATGATACCAGCACCGACTATTTTGCAAGCTGTAGAGAGAAAAGAGTTTTTCTTTTAATTTTTTATGTAATATTAGGACTTACGGCGTAATTAATTGCGCGCCTAGATTGGTTTTGTTGCAATGTTTATATAAAAACTAAACTAAACTCCTCGGCGCAACAGCCCATTAGTGAACCAAGGCCTGCCGTGCCCATTTCAGCATTCGTTACCTAGGGCTCTGGGGTGCTAGGCATATGTCCCGGTAAAGTGGTCAGCCTCACAAGAAACCCCCAGTATGTAGTTCCCAAGCATGCTTGGTACCCATTTTATCGACCCACTCAAGGGAAGAAAGGATGGGTCAACCTCGTCCAATCCGGAATTCGATCCCCGGACCTGTGGCGTGGCAATGCGAAGCACTACCACTAAGCCACTGGGCCTCGCAATGTTTATAAAACATTTTTAAAATACAGCTTATAATCTCTAAAAAAAAATTGCAGTTTAAGTTGTTGCATTTAAATTTGGTAGTGATAAATTAGCTCCAAATCAAAAATGGCTTCACCGAGTAACAAGTATTCCGAAATGAGTACGATGACTTTTACGACTTTTTTAAAAAGTTTTATGCACACACTTAAAAAAATATTTCGAAACTAAATTATCCTCCTTTTAAAACAAGCATTTATATTCTTAATTTCCCTCCACGTCTTCAATCCCACAACTATGGCGACAATCTCTAATTTCCGCGCATTGTAAAATAGATATAAAGGACAGGAGGGGGACCGAAAAAAAAGCAATGTAAAAAAATATAAAAAAAAAAAGACTCAGACCTTTCATTTTACTTTTATTTATTTACTTATTTATCTCTCTTAAACCCCCTCCCCCACTATTTTCTTTCCCTCTTTTTCATTTCACTGATGTGGTTTGATGGAGTTGTAATGAATAATTTAGACAAAAATAGATTTGGAGTCATTTCTGGATGCGTGGGACAATTTACTTATTTGTTTAATTTATTTATGAAACATAAATATAACATAATTAATTTCATCAGAATAAAAATAAATGAAAACTATTAAATTGTCATAAAAAATATGACAAAAATTTGAAAAAAAACTTAAACAGTATTGATATGTTTAAAATATTAAATTAAAGATGGGTTTGCAATTAACAATTTTTTTCCTGGTTATATAATTTTTCATTTATGTATTACTATGATATTGAAAAAATACTTTTAAGAATCTCTTAATAACACATAATGAAATGGAAATGTTGAAAATTACAATGCATCGTGCATCAATTAGAAAATAAAGTTTATACATTTTATAAAACAGAGAGTTTATTTGTGAGAATAAACTCTTTTAAGCATATTAATAAAAAAAAATAATTAAGGATTTGCGATAATAAACGTAAACTTCCACTGTCAGCTGACGGACTACAGTTCTGCTCGAATCTAGTCTAATACCTCCAATAGCGATGTATTGCTCTAGTACGATGTCAATTCAACGAATCACTCATGGGTCAGACCAGGCAATGATGTCAAACTGAAGCGGAAATTTAGTGGAGAATAGGGGCTCATTAATATTTCATGACAATCAGTCGCCTGATTGGACAGACGGACACGACTCGACCAGCCAATGGGGGGGGGGAGAGGGGGGAGTAAAAAAATAGACAAAGAAAATTAAAAAAGAAACAAGTAGGTTTGTAACAGAATCTGTCACTTAACTCGCTTCCACATATTTGTGTTTAACAGGAAAAAACGCGCCAAACACAACATTAATTCTATATTTAACATTTACAAGCTAAATTTGGCTAGTTTCATTTATTTTATTTCGAAAACTCAATAATTATTACTTATCGTTTGCAAAAATCAATTTATATTTTAAAGAATAAATATGTCATATTCCTCGCTTTTAAATAGGAAGAAAACATTTCATATCAACATACAAGGATTCCGTAGTGAAATATATTTGACGTCATTTCAAACTGATCGATGTCGCAAAAATAAATTTATTTTAATTTATTGTCTAAAAGAATTAAAGTTTCTCGAGCGATTGTTGCGAATGGCAAATGTGATTTAATTCTAATAAAAACAGGGCCTTTAGCTATTTGTAATTCAAAGTTTTAAACGCCAAAATTAACTATTTTCATTAATCTTCTTTCTCAGATTTATTAATTAGACTTTATCGTTTGCTAAATTTGTTTAAAGTTCGAAGAATAATTATTTAATCTTTTTAATAAATATTTTTGTCGCCACAATTTCCCATTTACATTTCTTTCGAAAATTCACTTATTTATAGTTTGTTAAATTAATTTACAGTTCAAAAAATATATAATTTGTACAATTGATGCTTTAAAAATAAAAGCGAAACTTAGCATATTTTTTTTATGCCAAGTTAGAATTCTCTATGCATCTTTCTTCATACATATATATAGAACCATTAAAAGAACTCTATTGTGATAATACAACAATCCAAACCGAATTATATCACATAAATAAATATTTTTTCAAGTGTGTTTATTTTTATTTTAACAAAAGTTTCTCGTACGTTTAACGAAATGGCAACAGTGAAAATATTGAATAAAATGGAATTTGCATGTTATTTCAATGTAGATTAAATTTTTAGTTATTTAAATTTTAAATAAGCTTCTAGTTTAAATTTTTTAATGAAATTTGGCATGTAGCCAAATCTGATTTTTTGCTTCAAAATGACGTAACCCACTTGTCTGTGGGACTTGTGGATGACAACAGTGAAAATATGAATAAAAATAGAATTTGCATGTTATTTCAAAGTAGATAAAAAAAAATTAGTAATTTAAATTTTAAATAAACTTCTAATTTAAATTTTTTAATGAAATTTGGAATGTAGCCTAATCTGATTTTTTGCTTTAAAATGACGTATCCCACTTGTCTGTGGGACTTGTGGTTCCTTCTGTGAAAGTGGGTGACAGACGGACAGACAGACGGACTGAACGATTATAAAACCTTCCACTTTTTACGTTATAAACGTAGTGTGGAAGCTAAAAAGCAATATAAAAGGGGTGGGGGGAATCAACAGTTTTTCGTTGGGTCATTTTGTTCCTTTTACGCAGGGATGAGTTAAGTTTTTGCAGCCACTGCCATCTGGTGAGATTCGTGGTAACTATTTTAAAGTGATGTTGCATGATCGTGGTAATATTTATTTAAAGTTTGTGTGTTGGTTGGTAGACATATATTTTCAGGCTTGTGTGCTTGGTCACAAAGACCCGCTTATAAACCATCATCAAGAAGGACGGACACGACATACACACACATACAAGACAGATGCTGCCATCTATCGCCACCTCCACAATTTAGACATGTCCCTGAAGGGGAGGGAAATTGTCTAAAGGCACCTGTACCCGTGGTAAACTGCGCAATGACCGACCACAGGACCGACCTCGGACCCAACAGATTTAACGAGCACGCACTCCGCATATACTCGGTGGGTCTTCAGTGGTACCGGGAATCGATCACGGGACCCTCCGATCTCGAGACCGAGACGCTGACCACTAGGCTCACCACAGCCCCAGTTTGTGTGTTTGCAAGCCTATTCTACAGAGCTACCTGATGCCAACTTATCGTTTCTCTCTGAGATAGAAGGAGCCTCAACACAACAAAAAATAGATGTTTCGTATTTTAGAGTCAATGTCAAGTGACGAGGTCAACAACTGAGTGGGTACCCATTGTAACTTTGTAGGGTAACGTACGTATCCTCAGCTTCAGGAATTTAGTTACCTTAATATCCATTATCCAACCATAGTTTTGTGCACAATTGTAAAGGAACAGCTGTTCAAATAATCACTAAAAAAAATTAAGTGTGAGAGAAGCATCATTTTGAAAAAGCCTAAACAATTTAAATTTTTTAATTAGAAAATAACTTTTACTTTAAAATATTTATGTTCTTTTCTTTCAATTCATATTTGTTTGGTGATCGTAAAAATAATGTTAAAACATAATACATTTCATTTGATAATTAAAAATTACCAAAATAAATTGTGGGGAAATATAGCTACATAATACCTTAAGGGGAGTCGGATAGGTGTTTGGGTCAAAAATGTCGATTTTCTGTTTTTCTTTTATTTTAATCTGCATATCTATAGCTTTAATTTTACGACCAAGATTATTGATTTCTGTTAAGCAGTTTTCTTTTTGTTAGCATTTTTAAGAAACTCTGTGTATCAGTTCTTACCTATACCTTAATTTTCTTTTGCGTTTCCTGAAATATAAGGTTTTTCAACAGTTATGAACATTTTTCTCAGGAACTATAAAAGATATCAACATGTTTTGTTTTATTATTTCTTCCTCATTAATAGCTCTTTGATTTAAACTTAGGAATTTTAAATATCTCTACTAAAAAAAAGTTATATAACTTTAAATCAGAGTTTTGGTTTTTTTTAATACATATTTTTAAAAAATCACTGTAAAAGTATTTTCTTATACTGTGAAATATCCTCAGTTTAAATCAAAGATCAAGATGTAAGGAACGAACTATAAAAAATCATAATGATATCTCATATGAGAAAAATGTTCCTAAAATTAGTAAAATTAACATGGGTGAGATAGAACCATCCGACTTCCCTTAAAACACTGAATATTTGTTTTTCCTTTCATACACCATACTAGCGTAGTAAAACCACTAAGCACTAAGTATACAAATAACTATTTGTTATTTTAACAACCAAATGATCACTATTTTAGCATAAGAATCTACTGCATATGTAGTTTTAACACTGAATTATTACAATTTCGCTTCAGGCAATATTTATTTCATGTATTAGATTGCTTACGCAAAGTCCTTATTACAGAGTACAGATCGTGTTAAAGTGCACAGATGTTTTCCAAACCAGTAAACTCCTGTTTAAAGATTTTTTGTTTTATTTAAGTTTCCTTTAATTTAAGTTTCTTATTTTATATTGCGTATATAGCACGCAATATTTGAAAAAACCCGTAAAAATGAACTAACCTGTTTTTATTAGGTGCTTAGTCATTTCATTAAAATAAGAAAGAGAACAAAATCCTTTCTTTGATAAGATATTTCTTATGCGGTTCAATTTAATAAATTTTATTTCTTATACTTTTAATTTATTTTCATTTTAATTATAGTTCTTTTACATTTTAATTTTAGCTTTTCAAATATATTTATTTTAAATTTTTGTAAAATTTTATAAGGAATTGGTGGACTGTTAAAATGTTATTGCAAATTATTTTCTAATCTTGCAATATTTCACAATTATTGTCTTACCCATTCCTATAAAAGTTACATATTATATAAATAATTTATAATTTACTGGTCTGAGGAATAAGAAACTTGGCTTGATTGTAAACTTGTTTTCACTGCATAAGATTTAAATTAAAATTTTTAAAGGATATTTGAATTTCCTTAAATGTTTTAAAATTATATTTCTGTAGCGAATGATTACACATAACCCTCAAAACTTTAAATTTGAAAATTTAGTAAATTTATAGATTTAATCAACTTTTAAAATTTATATAAGTTGCTGGAAAACCTGCCAGTCAGAAAACGGGTTATACATCTGTATCCCTCAGAGGGTTATAAAACATAAGCATTTGCAGAATCCCCCCTCAAACAGTTGATGGAGCATTCGAACAGTTACTGTTCCAAATCGCCAGCGTACCACAAAGCACACACGTTGTGGCGGGGGGCATTCACATCGGTTAGTCCTCCATTAAGACTCGGGGAAAACTTCACTGCAAACAAGAACCTCCGTGGTAATTCTTAACGTATACAAAATTAGTGGGCCTTTATCTCTCCCTCCTTTACCGAGCCCCCCTTTTCCACCAACCCCCCACGCCACTACAGAGAGGGGGAGGAGAGGGGTGTAGTTTAGTTCACCCCCACACGCATTCATAGTAGCTTTCGTTTGTGGCCGTTAATGGAAAGGGGCATGTTTGATTCTGTTGCTAAAATTAACTGCAAACCCTAGGGTAGTGAAGTGACTTTCTCATAAAAAACAATATTTTTCGTAATGACTGACTTTCATAATTGAACTGTGGTGAATTGAAGAATGTATAAAAATTCGTGGTTGCCTTGGCGACAGATTGCTCAAAAACTAGCTAAGATTGTGACTGTTTAACATCGTTTGTGCTGGTTCTTACAGAATTCTACCGTTTTGACTTGTACGTTTGTGTTTGTCCTAAATAAAAAAATGTCTCGTCCTAAGAGCAGTTCTTCAAACACAAAATAGTACACCTAGTAGCATATAATATCGTGTGATATCGTATCACGCCTTTTCCACATTGTTCTGAT
Organism: Oedothorax gibbosus; assembly: GCA_019343175.1. Taxonomy (NCBI): domain Eukaryota; kingdom Metazoa; phylum Arthropoda; class Arachnida; order Araneae; family Linyphiidae; genus Oedothorax; species Oedothorax gibbosus. The sequence goes on along the minus strand of CM033278.1, from coordinate 525,985 downwards.
CCACATCGTGTGATTCGGATCCCAATATATTCCTGATTGGCTCCAGGGACCCACTTTGCTTCTGGGGGCCCTATATATTTATTATATATAAGCGGGCTTACATAATATTCAAATAGGAACCATTTGTTCCTAATTGGGCCTATGATACCCCTTATTTTTATAAATTTTATGTATAAAATTGGTCTATATATGGAAAATTCCTTAAGGAAGGGGCCCAATGGTCATCCAAAATTAAGAAAATAGAGGCCCCGAATATCACCTGCCCACCCCTAAACCAGATCCTGGGTACGCCCTTGGTAAGTTTAGTTTAGTTTGAATTATCGTCGCACTAGAGCTACACGAGGGCTATTGGCGACGGGCGTCGTATTTTAGAACCACAGTCGAGTGAACGCCCTTTGTAGAAGGCCTTGGATGGAAAGGGCATCTGTGACTGTGTTGCAAAAATTAATGGCTAACCCTAGTTGCACACATTATCGTGTGATATCGTCTCATACATTTTTCGATAAAATTCTGCATGAGTCGACATCGATTACATTTCAATATATCATTCAATATTAAGATGTAATCAACGGTACAATATTGTTTGTGGTAAGATATCCTGGGATGGATAAAATTTTCGATATCATTCTGACATAATATCAAGGTGTAAAGAGGGGTATAATATCGTTTGTGGTAAGAAGGTGAACGATTGAAAGGGCATTTTTGACTGTGTAGCTGAAATTAATTGCTAACCCTAGTAGCACGTAGTATGATATCGTCTCTTCCAATTTCGATATCATTCTGGAACAATATCGAGATGTAATCAATGATATAATATCGTTTGTGGTAAGAAGGGGTGTGATGGAAAGCGGCATGTTTGACTATATTGCTAAAATTGACTGCTAACCCTAGTAACACGCTGTATGATATCGTCTCATACATTTTCCGAAATCATTCTGGTAATATCAAAAAGTAATCAATGGTATACTATCGTTTATGGTAAGAAGAGAAAGGATAAAAAGTGCATGTGTAACTGGGTTGTTAAAATTAATTGCTAATCCTGATAGCGCATAATATCGTCTCATAAATTTTTCGAAATCATTTTAGTATAATAGAGGAGATGTAATCAAAAATGTAATATCGTTTGTGGTAAGAAGGGCTAGGATGGAAAGGGTATATAATTCCTGTTTGATTGCGATGCTAAAGTTAATGGCTAACCCTATTAGCACATGATATCTTAAGAAGTCATCTCATAAATTTTAGATATCATTCTTAAATAATATCGAAATGTTATCAATTGTAAAATATTGTTTGTGCTTTTAAAAGTCCTGGGATGGAAAAGGCCTGATTGACTGTGTTGCAAAAATAATTACTAACCTGAGTAGCAATGATATCGTATGATATCGCCTAAAAAATTTGATATTATTCCGATACAATATCGAGATATAGTCGTGTGATTTATCGCGCTACAAGAGAAGAGAAAAACTAACAAAATTTATTTTATTTTGTTTTGTTTTTATTTTATTTTATTTAAAAATAAATAAATAATAACAGTTTCATCACACTAAGAAAGATCGTCCTATAAAAAAGATCCCTTTAATTTCCCAAATCCTTGACAGTTTGTTTTTCCTCTAGTACACTATAATCGTGGTAAAACAACTTCTACAGATACAAAAAAAGCAGATTTTTTTAATTGTATTATTTGTTTTCTTTTGCCAATTTCTTATACTATACAGATTGGACAAGATTTTATGCTGTACAATATTAAAATTTATTTTATTCATGTTCTAAGACTTCAAAAACATACAATTCAGCAGTAAATAAAATCGATGCCAGCATCGTCCCTACGTTGCATTAAATATAAAGAAAGTAATTGGCATTGGCCCATACGTCTTAACCTCTTCGGCCCTTCCGTTATTATTAGGAAAAATATCTATAGTATTTTGTCGGACTAATTTATAAAAATTTTAGCTGAAAAATATTTTTTTCAAATGAAGCTCTAAAGAGGAGTACTATGATTTCATTTTTGATCATTACACATTGGCAGAATCATCGAAAACAGTTAGGTTAGGTTAGTTTAAATTATCGTCGCACTAGAGCTACACGAGGGCTATTGACGACAGGCGTCTTAATTTAGAACCACTGTCTAGTGACGAGCCAACACCAGAGTAGGCTCCCAATACAAATGTTAAGAATGACATTGTAAGCAGCGTTGGGACTTTGAAGCATAATTAACGTGCACTCCCTCTACTCGGGGTATTATGTGTTGGACAGTTTTTTGGCTGCACGGGCCGTTTATAGGTCAGTAGTTATTTTGGTGATTCCCGGACCCGAACCTGGGACCTTCTGCATGCAAAGCGACCGCCCTAAACACACTGGGCTCATCCAAAACAGAAAAAAAGATTACTGATTTTTCGCCATTAGTCGAAAAAATTCAGTCCAAAGGTGTTAAAGATTTTTTTTATAGAATACAGTGACGTGTCTTGTCGGTGTCTTGGTTTCCTCTTACTGGAAATATTAAATAATATTCTGGGCGCGCGGATGCTGTTGAGTGAAGGAAGCTGTATACATTCATACAGCTGTAGCCATCGACACAAGTATGGGGAGAACAACGTCTTTGCAGCTGCTCGCTTTGTAAAGACAGATATTCACGAAAAAATTACCTATGCACTGTTAAAAAAAATCCCTGTAAAATAACGGGCAGGGAACGACAGCAGAGATTCCGGTCATACCCCGTTGAAATAACACTCATGCCCATAATTTCCTATATAGCTAATAGATGTGATAAAACTAAAAAAATACAGGAATCGCCCTAATTTTCTAACAGTCTAAGGCATAAGGTCGTTTATTTAGTGGGTCAGACCGTTTTCCATCAAATAAGGACAAGGCTGTTGCCCATAAAAAATGAAGGGCAAATGCTCTTAAATTTACAGGTCTTTTTACAGTGTGTAGAGTTCTGAGTGTTAGAACATTTAATGTATAATCATTAAATAGATTAAGTCAAGGTAACAAACTACTCATATCATAGAATGAAAATAAGAAAACGTTAAGACATAAATTTCTTCCTATTGATTTATTGCGGCTGCAAATCCATCCTTTAAACCATTCCCTTCTTACCAGGGACACCATGTGTGAAACCAACCATTTCCGGAGCCATGTCCATTCATTTTTGTACCCTACTTTTCTTAACCTACTTGAATATAAGTTTTTGTTCTGCTATATATTGTTGTGTTCGACTGTATTAGTTGCATTTTTAATTATTTCAACAAGCGGAATAACTAAGTAGTATTCACTTCCTTCTCGACAGACTTCACCATTTCGACTTCAATGTCAACACTCTGAGTGTTTGAACGTTTATTTTATAATTTTTAAAATAGATTATTTTTTCAAACACAACTGTACAAAGAATAACTAACAAATAAATCTAAAGACAAAAAGTGGAACAACATTTAAAACTGTTAGAAGACCTTTAGTAAAAGACCACGAAAAGAGGCAGTTGCCTACTTCAGACTGACAACAGGACATGACTGCCTTGGGGAACACCGAAACAGGTATTCTACCTAGGTACTAGGTATAGGTACCTATAGGTATTCTACCCACCAACACTTGTACTATTTGCAATAGAGCACCTATGAACTCCGAACATATTCTCAATTGTTCAGGACTAGACAACCAAGCCCAACAACAAGGTGATATTTTTCGATTATATTGGAATGCAAGAGCGCTTATATTGATAAGAAAATGTCTGCCCCCTCTTCACTTCTTACCTCGAACTCATTGATATTTTGTTTTATTTGTATTGTTGGTTGTTTCTCTTGTTAGCTTTGTTGTTCATGTTTTTATTGTTCCTCACGTTCAATTTGTTGTCGAGGATGAGATCTCTATATTTCTTGGTGTAATTTCCCAAATAAAGCCGTAAGTTACAACAACAGCAAAATAGATTAAATCAAGGTAAATACTCAACTCACAGAATGAAAATAGGAAAACGTTAACACGCAATAATTTCGTCCTATTGATTTATTGTAGCTTCAAATCCTTCCTACCAGGGACACCATGTGTGAAATCAAACATTCCCGGAGCAATGTCCATTCATTGTTGCCAACCCCCCTCCCCCTCCCTGGAAACAATTTCTGGTGCAACGGGAGAAGGTCCTTTCGATCTGTTTCTCCGCAACAGCGAGCACACAGTTTCCGCCTTTGATTGGACGGGCCGCAGAAGAAATTACTGCAGCCACAATTCCTGACATTCCACTTGACCGGACCCCGGGCTCCTATTGGTCACCCTCTGACGAATGACCACATTCGAAATAAACCAGTTGCCATCCATCTATTACCACGGCAGAAAAGAAATAATAATAACACCAAAAAAATATACCGTCCCATTCCTATTCCACCCCTTGCTAGGGGATAGATAGAAGAAAAAAGCACCTTCTATCTATTGGTCAAACCAATATGAGAGAGCGAAAGTTGGCTTTTTTATTGGCAATTATCCTTTATACGGTCGCAAACAGTGGACTAAGTAAAATAAGGAAGTCCGACTCCGGAATGGACTCGGACCACCATCGGACTGGAATAATAATAAAAAGACGAAGGGGGACTAGATTAGAAAAAGGGCGAGTAAATTCTGGCCTGGACAGTAAATACTTTGATCAGGAGGAGAGGGACGAAATTGTCTTGGCCGGGCCAAACTGTGGGGTCAAGTGGTGTGGGAATTAAGAAGGGGGGGAGGGGAGGAAAGTTTGCCAATATTGTAGTTGGTAATCTTCTTTTATTGGTGATATCCTCCAGTCCGGGGCGGATAAAAATAAGGCATTGGATTGTAGCAGTTCTTTCTTCTTGTAATGATTATGTTGTTGTTATAATGAAATGGAAGTACTTTTGAAGCGTCCCCAAGGGAATGTTTTGATATAAATCGGAGGACCTAATGTCTCTGAGTTTCTCCTGGAACTTTGTTTCTTTTGCACAGACTCATCAATGTGGGTTTTATTGAGTACAAAAAAGGGCACTGGATTTACGAAAAAGCTTTTGTTAAATATGGGCTCCATACAGGTTTCGTGTTATAAGTGAAGTACAAGTGTAAGAGTAGTTGTGTCTATTTAAGAAGGCCTTCTTATTGAACGTAGTAAAAAAAAAAATCGAAAATTTTTCGTTCGTGATTCGAGCTGTCTTTTATTGATATTCGATTTTGAAAAATGTTATAAACTATAAAACAAACTGAAAAACTAAAGTTCTTCATCTAATTTTAAAGAAATAAAAACAATTATTTAAATTAATTTATTCAACTTATTATTCTTCGTTTTTAGTGCAATTAAACTGAAACAACAAAACAGTTTGAAACTCGTCTAAGCAAAATTAAAGCGCTCATTCGTCTTTAGCTTAAAAAAGCCCAACTCTAGTGTGACGTTCCTCAACTAAGTTGAGCTCTCCTTACTGAAGCATTATCTATAGATATACTATAATGCAGTAACGATATGCAATGACCGATAACATCCAAAAGCTTACGCCTCTATCCCCGCAAGGGAGTAATATTATGGACTTAAGCCACCATACCTACCCAGAGAGAGTAGAAAACTTGCTGCAGGGCAACTGGCTCTCTCTCCCTCCCTAACAGATATCTAAAATAAACTTCCATACTAGAATTGAGATTGACCGTCGCTGCTTTCAATTGCTTGTTTTATGGACACCCCTTGTTTTTGCCTTCTAACCTATCCGGAATTGTTTGCTTAAGAGCAACTCTATAAGCCTCTCAAAACACTGGGCCCGCGGTATTAAAGCACCCTGATTCGGTTTCAGCCCATTATGGTCACAGAGAGCCTTTTCCCCCATAAGGAATGATTCGCCTGTTTGCTTTTGTTCCTTTACCGGTAGAAGAATAAAGGCAAGAATGAAACTAAGCTTTGGCGAGAAAAATAAATGAAGGTCACACTGTTAAAAATTTTGTGCTTGGTTTCACCATAATATTGGTTCCTTTCACCATGATATTGGTTCCTAGTAGCTGCAACGGCTGAGTGGTGAAATGTTTCACCTTTTTTTCGGTGTTTGGTTGAACCATTTTTTCTGGATTTGGAAGCAAAAACCTGAGAAATGGTTCAACCAAGCACCGAAAAAAAAGGTGAAACATTTGCAGCTACTAGGAACCAATATCATGGTGAAACCAAGCACAAAATTTTTAACTGTGCACTAAAACGCTGGAAATTAAGGATGGGACCATTTTAGTGGGAATTTAAGGATTTGATCGGTAAAAATGCATATTTTGTGTGCGCTATGACTAAACAAAGAATCCCCGTCATTTTTTAAATAACCGGCCGTTCTAACAATTGTTATAATACAGAATGCTTTATAAATTTATTTTATAAAAAAACCCAGAAATTTGCTTGACCCTACGTCCAATTAATCCTCATATGATTTAAGTTAAGTGCATTGTAATGCATAGTGGTATTTAAATAAAAGTAAACCTCTCACTCAATAAGGATTTCAGTGCAAAACGCTAATTTTTATATATCTTTGAGAATCATTTACTAATTTTCTAATGCTGAAGATTTGCGAGATTGTAGCACGAGATCAGAATCAATAGCAGAATGGGATATTCCCAACCTCAGGCAAAAAAAATAATAAAATCATCAATTTCCTAAAGTTAAAAAAACTAAGCTGCCAGAAAACTGGCAAAAAGAAACTAAAAAACAGTTTTAGTTTGAATTATCGTCGCACTAGAGCTACACGAGGGCTATTGGCGACGGGCGTTGTATTTTAGAACCACAGTCAAGTGACAAGCCGACACCTGAGTAGGCACCCAACGCAACCGTTAAGGGCGACATCGTACGCAGCGTTGGGACTTTGAAGCATATTTAACGTGCACTCCCTCTACACGGTGTATTATTCGTCGGACATTTTTGGCTGCACGGGCCGTTTAGAGGTCGGCAGTTATTTAGGCAATGCCTGGACCCGAACCTGGGACCTTTCGCATGCTAGGCGAATGCCTAACCGACTTGGCTCCCCAGCCCCCTAAAAACAGAGTTAACCATTAAGAAAGCGCCAAATTCTTCGCCAAATTTTGGTTCTGGCTTATCACTGAAGCGATCATGGCTCCATTTGGCGAACTGGAATTTGCCTTGGTTTTTAACCTGTGCGGGAGGCTATCTTTTAGTGCAACCTTAATGGTTATAAGAGTTTATTTTCGGAATAGAAGAGGATGTTATTTTTTAAAACTTGTTTTAAGGTCTTGAGTGGATTTTAAAGTTAAAATGCTTTTTAAACTGTAAGTGGACTTTCTGTAAATTGAAAAATGGTTCATCAGGGTACTTGGGGGATTATATAATGAATGATGAGGGTGGCCAAATGAAAAGAACTTGTTCTTTGTTGACTTATTGAGCTTGTTTCGTGTGCATTTTTCTTTGTTACTGAGATTATGCGGCATAATTCTGAAAATTTGCGTTAGTTGATGATGATGAAAAGTGAACTATGTTTTATATTTAACCACTTTTTTCGCTGTTAAAACGGGAATATTTCCCAGGACGTCACGCTCACCACACTGCGACTTCATTGGTTGTTTCGTTTTCTTTGAAAAAGTGTTGAAACAGCTCATTGGTTTAAAACAGGTTACGCGCTCCAAACTGCGATTTTATTGGTTGTTTTGTTTTTTTGAGGCAAAGTGTTGAAACAAGCCCATTGTTATTAAATTATTTAAAATTGTGATGCTAGATGATGGCCGAGTTATAAAAAGAGGGGGGGGGGATTCAGGATCAAAGTCGATGTGTTTGAACCCAACTTTTAGTGTTAATGTTCCAAAGCTATTAAACACTGGATCTAATCAATATAGCAGTTTATATAGTTTCGTGTAGGTAAACCAATAGCATTTTACTCAATCATACCTTAATTTTCTATATTAATATTTTTAAACGATCTACACAATCCGCCTAGTTTTTCTTGATTGTGACTTTCTGAGTTTAAAACCGCCAGCTAACCTATAAAAAGATTTGTGCTGGTGATGGCAATATATCCACCTATAATTCACGGGGTTCCCGAGTATGCTGGGTTATACATGTTCGCTAAATCTATAGCTTCTTAAGTCCCGATTGGAATGGCCCTTGAAGTTCTATTATGTGACAGTTCAGCCTTCGTCTTGTTACTTAACAACGGGTCAAAATACCGAGTCTAAAATAGATAGCTAGAAACTTTCAAACCAAAACAAACATAGATACAAACCAAAAAGGGACATTGCTACGCTTAATTCAAGAAATTACATCCCTTCACTTGTTGTCCATTCACATAATTGGCCAGAGAAACATAGAAAAAAAAAAGCTTAACTAAACCCAACACTGCCACTCCTGCAACAAAGTAACGATCTCCAAAGTGGCCCTCAACCTCAAACGCCATCCTTTACAACGGACAAAAAAGATACTCGAAAAGAAAAAAGGTATTTTCCTCCCTCCTATTTAAATGAATAAAACCACCCACTTAAACTCACCGAAGTCGATGGCTCGGTGGGACAAAGTTGTAAGTAACAAAAAGGCCGATCTTGAATGAGAATGTTTGGACTTGGGAATGAATGAGAATGTTTGGCCTAGTGGGTTTGATCGCAGCCCGTTAAGCTAACAGTCTGCGCACTATACAGGGTGCGGGTTCAATTCCCGCCTTCGCCCTGGGTGTACTTTCTTTCTTTCTCTGTGTCACTAAAAATTATGTCTGTGGGCTAATTCCATGTAACTGTAGTGTAAGTCACGATTTAAGAGGAGATTAAAAGCTTATTAAATTTAAAAAATAAACCAAATTAAATCAAATACATTACATTATTCAGTTATAATAAGTGTAGATCAACTATTCCACAAAATATTTTTCATTTAAGGTTAAAAGTTGTAGTGATAATCACTTTTTACAAACGTGACTTACACTACAGACAGGATAATTTTGCACGGAATTACCCCTGTGCCTGTTTTGACGAAGGTTTGTGAGCGGGTCTCTGATCAAGCACACAAGCCGGAAAATATATGTACCAATGTTTGTACTTATTTAAATTAAAGTCGCACTAGAGCTACATTAAAGGTAGTGGTAGTAATTGGGGGTATTAGATCCAAGGTCAAGTGACAAGGTACGTACTTGAGCTGACACCCAATACAAGCTGGGCCCGTCCGTGGCCGAGTGGTTAAGGCATCAGCCTAGAGGTTCGACCTTCTCAGGAGTGCGGGGGTTCGAATCCCACTTACTGCCAGTCATCCTATAATCGGATCTGTGCTGGAAATAGTAGAAAATCCTCATCACGGATGGCCCGAGTACACAGGGACAGACGTGCTCGTTAAATCTGTGGAGTCCAAAGTCCGACGGCGTTAGCGTACGATGTCGCTCGAAGTTCCGTTGGGTGCCCGCTCAGGTGTCGACCTCGTCACTTGACCAGGGTTCTAAATACAAGGCGTTATTGGCTGTGTTAAAGCTCCTGAAGGAGGCTAAAAAAGGCAGCCGGAAACGATTACCTTACCTTACCTTACAAGCTGCCCCCCCCCCCCATACAACCTGCATTCAGGATAAGTATTTTGCATTGCGGCAGACAAGCAGTGCTTGGTTTCCTCAAAAATATGGTTCTTAGTAGCTTCAACGGCTGTGTGGTGAAATGTTTTTGATATTCGTTGAAAAATTTTCTGGTATTTGTACCAAAAACCATAAAAATGGTTCAACTGAAGGCGTAAACTATGGTGACAGATTTCACCACACAGCTTCTGCAGCTACGAGGAACCATTATTGTGGTGAACCAAACACACAACTTTCAACAGTAAGGTGTTATGTGCTTGGTGCATGTATTTCCGGCTTGTGTGCTTGATCATAGAAGGTGTTATTTATGAATGAGAATTATTTCTTCCTGTATAGTCTGTTTATATGACCATCTAGTGAAAAACCTGCAAAACTAATTATTGTGGCAAGGCGCCTTAATCCACCATATCTGTCCGGTACCTTTTTCTTTTTAAATGATATTGACAGATAGCCTTTAGATAGGTAGGTTGGTACATGTATTTTCCGGTTTGTGTGCTTGATCAGAGACCCGCTTATAAACCTTCGTCAAGTAAGACAGACACAGACAGGATTTTTACTGATACAGAGAGAAAAAGTACACCCAGGGCAAAGGTGGTAATCGAACCTGATTCGATACAGTGCGCAGACTACTAGAGTAATGGGCTGCGACCAAACCCACTAGGCCACCCGGGCCCCTGTAAGGCGTTATATATGAATGAGAATTATTTTCTCCTGTATAGTATGTGTTTATATGAAGATGTAGCGAAAAACCGGCGAAAGTAATTTTTGTAGCACGACTGTCCTTTACCTTTCATTACAAGATGTGTTGACAGATAACCTGAGGCGTGGTGGTGACCGGTGTTGTAGATGAATAAATGTGGAACGATCAGAAGGTTTTTTTTAAGACATTTAATTTAACTAACCACAGCACAAACTACATATAACAATCAATAACAAGTAAATCATGACTTAGAACATCACAGGTCCTTTTGGCTTGAAAGTAGGAGCAAAAGTGATGTCTTGTTCGGTTCGAATCTCACTGGGAATGATTTTGTCCCGCCTTTTATGATGCAGGGATTGGTTAAAAGAATATATAAGAATTTATACTATTGGGTGAGAGATTTAATTGACATAACTTTAATTTTAGTTCGTAATTTTGAAGGATTCGGGTGCAAAGAAAAGTACCGTGTGCAAAAGTTTTACTTCCCAAAATGGGGTGCCGAAAAAAAGAAAGTTAATATAAATTAAATTAAATAAGATTCACCACAAACCTTTAGAAAAAAAATACAGTTTCAACATTTCCAAACTGACATTGCAAAGCGTTAGTTACCTCTCGCAACATTTGCAAATAAAAGCAGTCTCTTCAGTAGTTTAGGCGACAGCAAGATTGGAAGCGGTGGCTGGAGGTTGGGAAGGTCAATCAATGTAATCAGTTACCGACGAGCATCAATAGCTTTTGTCGCCCCTTCCCCCCTTATACCAGAAATGCCACCTGCTCTTCCCTCTCAAAGAAAGGGGCAGATAAACAGGGGGTTTGGGGGTTGGGATAGACACTCACAGAAATAAGAACACTTAGATGTGACGATTTGCGGAATTTTAGAAGTCGTTTCGTTAGTTCTGGAATCATTTTTGAAGAAAGAAGTGCAGAAACTACTTAATATCTGAAATATTTGATGTCACTTGTAGTCACTTAATAGGGTATGGTACCGAATTTTTTAAATTTTTTATTTATGCATAAATTTATCCCAATTTTTTTAACGATTGAATGCATATTTAACATGCTTCTCCAACGGTTTTATTTTTTAAATTAAAAAAAATATTATTACAAAAAATTAAAAACCAACAAAAATTTGAAGAAATTGATGTTTACAATTTTTGATATAAGTCACTAAAAATGTCATTATTATCAAGGTAAATACTTTATGTGATACACAATAGTATATATTAGAGATTGTCTTCACAGAATTTTGATAAATCAATTACAAAAATTAAAAAATATATATATCAAAGTTAAAATTTTCAATTTTTGGTATTTTTTTACGTAGTTGTTAGGATAAAAAATAATATTTTCCAAACAAATACTCTTTTTGAAATTCTGTGAAGACAAAATGTTTATAATAATATGTAGTATATAATGTATAAATTCCTAAGGTCTACAATGAATGGTTCATAAGATATATCAATTTGAAGTTAGGATATCCTTGAAAATAAGAACAGCTTCAAAAAGGCGTTTCAAGTTTTGAAACTGCATATTGTGTTGATGTAACTAGATTTAGTAGTACCGGTATATTTAACATGGTTCTATTCATCGTAGAGAAAAAAACAAAGGTATCATTGTTTTCAGAATAGTTTTCGAACTATTTAATAAAATATTTAAAAAAAAATTTAAAAATTTGGTACCGGACCCCCTTAAGATGTTTTATGATGATTTAGTATTTTAAGTTTATAGGTTCTTGCAAATTACACCAAAATTCAGTTTTTATGAATTGAATAATGTTTTCTGTAGAAGTTGTTTTACTACGCTAGTAGTGTATGCAAGGAAAAACAAACTTTCAGAGGTAGGACTGGTTATTAAGAGTATTTTTAATATAAAACAATGTTTCTTTTTACTTTCGCAACTATATAGTTATATTGCTTGATCATATATTTAAAAAAATTCCAATTTTTGAATATTAATCTTACTTTATATAGACTGGGACAAGTTTTTTCTACTATACATGTTTGAATTCCTGCCCAGTAAACATTTTGAAAACTCTGCCCCTCGCTATTTTATGACTTTAATAATACCTTGACGAAGTAGAGGTTTAAGTTAGTTTAAAACAAATACATAGTTTCGTGAATAGGAGCCACCTTTAAGTTCACGCAAGATTAACAGTAAGATTATAATAGAACGTTATTTTTTTAAAGTTTCAATATGTTCATGAAAATTTACTCAACGTTGAAAAAAAATCACACAATGGTTCTAACAACAACCTGACAATTCCAACTAAGCAACGGTACTTGCGTTTGCCATATGACGTGTTGTTTTGGGGGTAGGGGGGTAGGGGTAGGTACATATATATTCCGGCTTGTGTGCTTCATCAGAGACCCGCTTATGAAGCCTTCGTCAAGTAATACAGACACAGAAAGAATTTTTTACTGTCACAGAGAAAGGAATATACACCCCGGGCGAAGACGGGAATCGAACCCGCACCCGTTACAGCGCGCAGACTGCTAGCGTAATGGTCCAGACCACTCGGCCATCCGGGCCCCACGTGTTGTTTTACAAACAAAGTTACCAATTGGATCCCTCTAAAGGCTCATTTCCAATATTAAGTTGGAATAGGATGGAATAAGGGTGGAAAACTTATTATTCTATAGGAGAATTAACTTGACCAGGTTTCTACTACACAATTGCAGTGAACGTAAAAAAATTCGAAATTAATAAAAAAATGAATAAAAATAAAGAAAACATTTGTCATGATATTCCAATCAAACTTTTGAAATATGATACGCATGATATTCTAAAACAAATGGAGTTAAAACATTATTTAAATCATGTCAAGTACTCTTCGGTATTTGGATTAAGAACTTTTTTTCGTTAAATATGTATTTTTTGATGCTAAGTTTGTGTATATTCCACCATTTTCGTCAGTATGTAATTCTTTTTCGACCAATTTCTTCCACTACTTTTTGTAACGTAAAAAGTGAAAGGTATTATAATCGTTTAGTCCGTCTGTCGCCGTTCCCACTTTCATAGCCAAACATCAAATGCTACGGACAAGTGGAAGTCAAAAGTTCAGCGCATCGAAATTAAAATAATGTTAAAATTTCAGAAAATTCGATTCGAAACTTCAATTTTAAAAATGCAAAAATTTAAGGGCTCATTTTCAAAGTCTAGGAAGCATTTTATTAGAATTAAATCACCATTGCCATTGCAACAATCGCTCGAGAGAACTTAATCTTTAGACAATAATTAAAATGATTTTTTGCACACGATTGAAATACGTCAACGTATATTTTCACTGATTCTTGTATGTTGATTGAATTTTTCTTTTTAAGGAGATATTACAGTTTTACTCTGAAATATAAACTAAATTTAGCTACTATAACAACTAATTATGAATTTCGAAAGAAAATAAAGAACCGCCAATTAGCGTGCAAATGCTATAATATAAAAAATGCTGTGTTTGGCGCGTTTTTTCTCGTTAAACACAAATGTTGTGTGGAAGCGGGTAAAGTGACAGATTCTGTTACAAACCAACTTGTTTTTTTCGTTTTGTCGATTAAATTATATTGAAAGGCAAAAGAAAATATATTTGTGTTTGAGATTCCTCTCTTTAAAAACATGCTATGCAACAATAAAATGTATCCAAGTCTATTCGTTTAATTGATGTTAATATTTAATTTATGAAAACTTTAGTTTATGAAATGAATAGAAAATGTTTGGGATAATGGTCATTTTCCACGTCTTGAGAGGCAACAGTTCTACAGGAATAAAATAATGTCTCAATAAATGCTTAATCAATGAAGTGGGTGGAGCTTACCTTGCTATATAATGGGGTTGTTTCACGGGGGATCTGGCAATAGCTCAGCGGTCTTGTTTTCCTGTCTCTCGATTTTTTTTGGTTTGGTTGGTTGGTAGAGATAATCAGGTTTGTGTGCTGACCAAGCACACTAACCTGAATATAGGTCTACCAACCAACCATTCGAGAAACAGGAAAACAAGACAGCGGAGCTATTGCCACATCCTCTATGAAACAACAAAATTAGTCACCGAAACCACCAATGGAATCCAGCAATGATTCAATGTCACGTGAAACAAACCAATGTAATGAATAAATGATTCCAGTAGCATATCAAATAAAGTACAAGAATGTTACCAATATATTATTTAAGTTTAGTAATACTTAACTTTCCTATAAATTAAAAAAATAGATTACACAATTAATAAAAAATTGAAGTTTTACTATACTATTTGTAGGGTCTTTACACGTCAGTTGGCCATCTAAATATCGAATCTAATGCAGAACCAGTTTTATTTATAAAGCGCAATGTGTTTAATTACAATATTCCGTGATTAAAAGTTTCTAACATTTTGGGGAAACACTGTTTAGAATTCTCTCTCTCAGAACGCGCATCGTGTTTTAGATAACCGCCACATTTCATTCGAGTCGGGTAATTTTTTCTTCTTCTTCCTCTTTCATTTCAAGAAATTTCCATTATTTTCTTCCGTTGCCAGAACCGGTTCTTGGAGTTAATTATTTTTCCAGCCCAGCGGAGGCTGTGTTACAGCGCGTGATTATTCACGACGGTGTCAGAGATCGTCTGCTCATTCATCAGTCACGTGGTTGCCAGCGGAAGGATACAGAAAGGGGCGGGGATAGAACTTTTACATCATAGCGCGGGAAAATTCATTCTATTTTGTGCATTCTTTGTTCTATTTTTTTGCCACCCTCACCAATCTAACTTTTTTTTTTTAATTTGAATGGAATTTTTCATTGTGACGCAGCTGGGAGTTTTTGCGAGGCCCGACTTAATTTATTGTTTCTTTGAATAATTTCAAGTGGCGAGCTGTAATTGATGGAAGTGGAATGAATTCAGGATGTGGTGTAGGAGGCAATTAAGATGAGGTAGAATTTAATGTAATTCAGCGTTAAAAAGAGGCCGGTATTTGTAGTTTAATTTGAACAATGTTTTTTCGTGAAACATTGTATCAAAAACTATAAAATTAAATAATGTATAATACTACAAGACTTTCAATTACAACTAAATCAATACATTTAAAGGTAATTATATATCCTATTAGCCGATTTCAATTACTATAAAATTTAAAAAATTCGATGGCAGCAAAAATTTGCACAAGCGTGATTTTCTCGAAAACCTTATTATGACGTCTGACAGATACTAAGAACTCTTAATACTAAATTTGAAGTCCGTAGCACTTTTAGTTCGAGCTATAGAGTAGTTTGAAAGAGATAGATGGACCTGTGACCAAAACTCACTTTTTTTAGAATCAGCACCCTCTAAAACGTATCGAAAACACAAAATCTCTTTATTTTGGATTTCCGACCCCCATCGCAATGCTTTCATTTTTTATAATTCATACTAGGTAATTAAAAATTAAATATGAAAGCGATGAAATGCAGCAACGGCAACACACACTGTTAAATAAACATACACACGGGTCAGGTGGGCAACTAATCGGGGGGGGGGGGGGAGAATTATAGGAGTTACCATTATAAACCTCAGACCAGTATTACGATATTTTTTTTTATTTACTTTAATCAGTTTATCTTCGCCCAGCTGGTATGGTGGTTTCGACCCTCGCTTTTCTTGTCCTGAGTACATGTGGAGAATCTACTCGTTAAATCTGTGGATCCGAAAGATCTGTGGGAGGTCATTGTGCAGTATCATGGGTGCAGGTTGTCTGGAGAAAATTGCCCCTCCCCTCCAGTGGCGTGCCTAAATTTAGGAGGTGGCTCCCTCTCGGAGCAGAAGTCAGCCTTCCACCGTATAACGGGTTCTCAAAGCCTACTTCCAACGGAAGCTACTGCACCCCTCCTGCCTTCCAGGTATGCGCTGGAGGCACATTACAACAACAATTAGTTTATCCACTTTAAATGGAATCGCCCTCCACCTTCTAACCCCTAATTTTAAGTTTCAAGTTCAACAATATTAGGTGTGACAAAATTACCGAAATCCACTCTAAACAATTGTAAAAATCGTAAAATCAATAATATTCCTTAGATCAGACTAATTTAAGAGCATTGTTAGTTAAGCGTTAAGTAATTTTTCAAAGTTTTGATCCTTTTATACAAATATGTATCAAATATTAATTTAACTCCTCTCGCTAGTGCTTTGACCAATTCATTAATTATAATTGTGTATTTTGAATGTTAATTTAGTTTCAGAACTCAGTTGCAGTTTATTATACTAAGAATGGTAAAAAAATTGCAACTTCAACATAGTTTTTCTAATAAAAATAAAATATTCTTTACTAAGCAATCCGTAATTGTACAAAGTTTTAGAGTTTAAGATGATATTGGTTCAACATAACTTTATTAAAGATCCTTATTGTTCTTGAATTATGTGGGTAGACATCGTATACATTATTGATTGTGAACTGTTCAGAATTAATATATGCTTTTGATAGTTAAAAAAACCAAATAAAGTCTGTTTAAAAAAAAAGCATACATCATAGTAAATGGCAAATTCTTCTAGCTATACTTGATACTTTTAAATTTCATACGTACTGAGGTAGGTTGGTATATATATTTTTCGGTTTGTGTGCTTGATCAGAGACCCGCTTATAAACCTCCGTCAAGTAAGACGGACACAGACAGAATTGTTACTGATACAGAGAGAGAAAGTACACCCAGGGCGAAGGCGAGAATCGAACCCGCATCGGTATACAGTTCGCAGACGTATGGTCTGCGATCAAACCCACTAGGCCACCCGGCCCCTCATACGTACTAAATTAAACAATGTCCTACCACCTAATATGTGCTACCACGGTCATGGAAACTGATTGGCTTGTTTCAGGTGATATGTTTCTATTCAGCTTTCATTTAAGTTTTCCTTCGATCGGTGCTCTGACTGGTGCTCTGTCCTCACCTAGCATTAGTTCACCAATCGAGGCACAAGAAAGTAATTATTTAACCGTTATCATTTATGTAGCAACTCAAGCCCTGGAACATTCCCGGCTGCGATGGACAAAAAAAAAAATATTCAAAAAAATAACGACATGCATATGGGACATCGCACGTTAACCTGCCGTAGTACAGAGTCCTGAAGACGCTTACAATGCTGCAATAAGGTTGTGTTGAGTGCCAGTTAAGGTATCAGCCTCGTCACTTGACCTTCGTTCAAAATTGTATGGTCCTGTCAATATCAATAATGAGACTTTCACTCAAGAAAGCCAATCACGTGAAGATTTTTTTAAGAAATACAATCTGTATCACATGAAAAGTCCAAGTGAGTCAAGTTTCTAAAATAAACTTTAAAAATCAAAGTACCTTAAGCATAAAATATGAAGCTCCTCCAACCGACACGTCTCCTGTTTTAAAGAAAAGTCCGAAAAAAACCTCCAAACAATAAACTTCACTTTCAACAATACATCCGAAGGGCTACTCATACGAGGCAATATAAAGTCCACTCTACGACAATAGGCTGACAAAGATGTATGTGGAAATTTGTTAAAAAGCGAGTTAGGTAAGATTGTTGATCCTTTTAAATATCGTTGGTCCAATCTCAAAATCAAAAATGTGCCGAATTCTATTGATTGGCTTAGGGTGCTTCTCAGGTGCCAACCTTGTCACTTGACTACGGTTCTAAATTACGGGGCTACATTGGTTGTGTTAAAGCTCATGGTGGCTAGAAATATACAGCCTGAAAACGTAAAACTTAACCTAACCCATAGAGTTAGGAAGGAGAGATAGAGGGTCTATGAGTTCAAATGGTTTGAAGCAGGGCTGTCAGGTTTTCGAGCTACTGCGCATCACATACTGGCACTGAGGTATCCAAGATGCACCGCTCTAGCGGTGTTTGAGCTACTGCGCATAACATAGTGACCGAAACTGGCACTGAGGTATTCCAAGATGCACCGCTCTAGCCTGCTTCATTTGTGCGCTACTGCGCATATACATGGACCTCTCTATTCTCTTTCCTACCTCTATGACCTAACCTAAACTAATCTAAGAATGCCGATCCGGCGGCGCAACGGTTAGGGAGCTAGCCTTTGGAGCCTCTGGGTTCGGGCTCGAATCCCGGTAAGGCATGGATGTTTGTGTTTGTCGAGTATATGGGGAGTACGTGCTCGTTAAATCTGTTGGGTCTGAAAGTCCTGTGGGCGGTCATTGCGCAGTTTCCCTCGGGTACAGGTCCTTGGAGACTATTTCCCTCCCCTTCAGGGACATGTCTAAATTGTGGATGTGGCGATAGATGGCAGCATCTGACTTGTATGTGTGTGTATGCCGTGTCCGTCCTTCTTGACGATGGTTTATAAGCGGGTCTTTGTGACCAAGCACACAAGCCTGAAAATATATGTCTACAGACCAAATAATCTAGGAATCGCGTTTATTTTTTTTAATAGGGACTTTAAGAGTGTTTGTTTTTCCATCTTTTTGCTTATGCACAAACGTGGTTTTGTCTTTGGAATGCCGATATGATATTGGAAACAAGCAATATTTGGTAATAAGGTATTTGCTTTCAACGGAAACTGGTCTCTTAACCATTCAGCGGCTGAAAATTTATGGTTTTTATTCGAAAACATTGCTTTATTTTTTAAAAAAATATTCTTTATAAAAAAATGCTTTTTAAATTGTTTGTCGGTTACTTTTTCAAGGACATGACGTGATAAGTGAATGAAGAGATAATTTTTTGACACCCTATTTTCCCAGAATATATTTCCTAACCCTATTTTCCTTGAATATATTTTCTAACCTTATTTTGCCAAAGATATTACTTCACAAGTTCAGACTTCGTCTCTATATATAACACAGACGAATCGTTCAAAATGGACGAAACGCCTTTAAAAAACAACTTCTACCATATTGGTTTGATGGAAGTTTGTCAGACCAAACCATTGGTATAACACCTCCTAAGAATAAAAAAAAAACTTCCGTCGCATGAAGCAAGCCCGTCAGAAGAGAAATGGGCGTCAGGGATCCGCTAAAAGCCATAGGCGTCAAAAGGCCATCGAAAGGGATAGGCCGGGCCCATTGTACCTCGGCCCCTTGGGGTACTTCGGGATGCACTCCGAGGGTCGTTTATCTTCATGGCACCCTTCTCTCAGGTGTGCCATCATCCTCATTACCTGGAGTGGAGGAGCCTCTCTTTTGCTCTTCCGCATCTTTGGAGAGTGGACGTGTGGACATATGTTGGGATGGACATTGGAGGGTATTGTTTTGGAGGAATTTAAGAATGGTTTGAGATTATGCAGTCAATAGGCTAATGTTTAATTTTTAGATTGCTCTGTAGTTCACTTTTATTTAATGCATTTGGTTTATAGAATAATTTTGAGACTTGGTTTGAAATAATGCAGTCAATCGGCTAATGTTTACTTTTCGACGAATCTATGGTTCACTTTATTTAATGCATTTGTTTTATAGAATAATTTTGATAGAGTCCACTTG
The DNA here is from genome assembly GCA_019343175.1 of Oedothorax gibbosus. Lineage (NCBI taxonomy): Eukaryota > Metazoa > Arthropoda > Arachnida > Araneae > Linyphiidae > Oedothorax > Oedothorax gibbosus. The sequence continues at coordinate 506,394 of CM033278.1, read as the reverse complement.
TGATTGCATCTTCTTCAAACATATAATTTATTATATTGAGAACAAACTGAAATTTTAATAGAGTTCAAAATATCCTTCACAGCCCAATCTACGTGATCCAGAACTAATTGATGAATGGTATATTAGGTAGTCAAAATACATACATTTTCGGAGCAAAATATTCTTTTAATCTTTCAAAAACAATACGTGCTCGTTTGCCCTTCTGTATCTCTGTTGCTTTGGAAAGTGGACATGTGGAGATGGGTTGGGATGGACCTTGGCGGGTATTATTTTAGATGAATTCAGGAATGGTTTGAGATTGTGCAGCCAATAGGCTAACGTTCATTTGTCGACTACTATTGAGTTCACTTTTTCTTAATGAATTTTTTTACAGCAAAAGAATAGAATTCATTTGTGTCTACATCTTCTTAAAGATAAAGTTTATTTAGTTTAACTGCAACTTTGATCTAACTCAAAAATCTCATGTTCTCAACTTGATTTTTCGCATTCTTGAGTTTTGATGAATGTGAGTTTTTCCATGGAATATTTTGGCTTGAAACTCGAAGAGAAGGCAGAAATTCTACTTAACCCTTTCAGTCCCAATGACAATTTGGCATCATCATTTAAGAAAAAAATTTCTGATTGTCTATAACCATTTATAATATCAAAAAGCACATTATTCGATTCTTCAAACTTTTTTCTATTAGAAAATATTTTTTATTAATCCCAATAGATGTCAGCCCTATTATTTTTTTAATTATGATCAGAAACATGATGATGCCAAATGGCATCACTGGGACTGAAAGGGTTAAAATGGAAAAAAAGATTAAAATTGTTTTTACTAATAAAATCTCTTCATTTTAAAACTGCGACGTAATTGTAATGAATCCGGAAGGATTGTATATACATCGTTCTACACTTTTTTCTTGTCCCTTCTGTCAATGCAGAGAGCATCGTCGGTAATGCTGTCCCTCTAATTGAATGAATCTTATCGTCACAATTTGTATTACACCAACAAAATGTTGCAGTCTGTGTGCGACCAGCCTTATCCTCTAAGTGCGACACCTTACACCATAAGTGAATTTGGTTCAGCATCTTTATTCCATTAACAAAGAATTTGTTTTTGACAATAAAACTTTTTAGAGTAAAAACGTTATTTTCAATTTTTTAAAAGTCACTTTTAAAAACTTAGGATGCTGAATTACATTTCCAAAGAATACATGCGTACTGCACCTTCCACAGATTTGTGTGCTAACTTTTCAATATTATCGGATTACAACACAATTTTTGCATTATTTCAACACAACTTGTAATAACTAGGAAAAACACAATCTTTGGTATTGTATTCGTGTGTTTATCCATTTTCCGAAGTTTTTTCTTAGTGTATTCGGGCATCTATATACATTTTAGAAGTAAAACCTTCTTTTTATCTTGGAAAAAAATATCATGCCTCGAATGTTCTCCCAGCATATTCGTGTGTCATTCGTTTAATACATTAAAAGCAAATTGAAATAAATAAATATGGATTCCTATTCATAGAAAGAAAAAGTGAGATTATTAAATATTGATAAAGATGGAGAATGCTAACTACCTTCGTCATTGAAACCTTTCAACGGAAAAGCAACTAATTCACGATTCACAACGATAGATACTTTCCTGGACAATTATTAGACGCACTGTATTTTTTTTAGTAATGATGAAACATACAAAGAATGCCATATCATTAAAAAGAGTCGATATATGTATAAGTATAGCAGATAGTATTTCTATTCAATAGCTTAGTTTAGGAACACCAAGTCTAAACCTTCTAAAGGTATTTTGTTCATCAATGATTGATACATGAAATCTTGCAGTGCGTCTAATATTTGTCCAGGGACTGTAGTCCTTCCATCCACACCTTTACCTTGTCAATTCTGACGACACAACGAACATCGCCGTCCCTGCTAATCGCTTGAAACCTGTGAATAGCTACACGCATCCCTCATAGCCACATGTACATGTTCCGGACGGTGCTACCCACTTTCAGAGAAGAACATTCTTTTAGCTTTGAAAATAATTATTCAAATTAAATTCAATTAAACTCAAATGTTCTCAAAGCATTTTCTTTTGTCACTCTCATTTATTATATTAATAACAAATTCTAATAAAAATAAGGAGTCCCATTTACAGACAGTTATAAAAAGAAAATAATAACCGAAGGAAGTTGTTGGATGGAAGGAATAGGGTAACGAGTACAGTGATTGGCCCTCCTCACAGTGATTGGCCCCCTCATTCATTATTGAAAATAATAAGATGTTAAAGCCCAAAATAGGTGTGACAAAGGTTTTAAAATTCCCGCCAATAACGTTTGTCATGTTGGCAACAACATTTGGGGCTTTAACATCTTAATATTTTTAATAATGAATGAGGGGGCCAATCACTGTGAGGGTGCCAATCACTGTACTCGTTACCCTATGTACTATCTTTGTGAATCGTGAATTAGTTGCGTTTCCATTGAGATATTGCAATGGAGAAGGAAATTAAGGTTCTTCATCTTTATAAATATTTTATAAAGAACGTAAATTTCTTTCTTCATTGCAATCTCACAATGGAAACGCAACGAATTCACGATTCACAAAGATAGTATACAATATTGCTTCTATCCACACCTTTACCTTGTCAATTCTGACGATACAACGAACATCACTGCTAATCGTATGAAACCCGTGAATGGGTACACGCATCCTTCATAGCCCAGTCGTGCTCTTGGGCTAATGGACGGACCATATTCGGGCGTCTCCATCCATTGTCGCGGCAGGCATCTCCTTATAACTAATACATAACCCCGACATAAAGGCCCCGACTCGTCCCTTAATTGCCCTTAATTACCGGACAACAATGTCAGGCCGTGTCGCCCTAATGGATCCGACAATGGCCGACGCGCATATGCTGAATAATGTATCATACAGGGCCCAATTAAATGTAATTGCCGAACTGGGAGCCCGGCTAATTGGCTTCATTACACTGGCGCGCTAATCCGTTTACGGGGAGAAATTATGTAGTGGAAATTTAATGTGCAACCTCCTCGCTGCTTCTAATTGAGTTAAGGGATCGGCGCACAACTTTCGCCGGGATGTTTGGGATACTTCTCAAGATGAGTTGGTCTTGTTGTTGTTTGACGAGATCGTTTTCAGAAAAATCAAAACTCTAGTTTAGTTTAGTTTGAATTATCGTCGCACTAGAGCTACACGAGGGCTATTGGCGACGGGCGTCGTATTGTAGAACCACAGTCAAGTGACGGGCCGACACTTGAGTAGGCACACAACGCAACAGTTAAGGGCGACATCGTACGCAGCGTTAGGATTTTGAAGGATATTTAACGTGCACTCCCGCCACACGGGGTGTTATTCGTCGGACATTTTTGGCTGCACGGCCGCTTATAGGTCGGCAATTATTTTGGCGATTCCCGGACCCTAACCTGGGACCTTCCGCATGGTAGGCGAATGCCTAACCGACTGGGCTCCCCAGCCCCATCAAAACTCTAGAATCCCGTAAATCCATTGCCCTTATTTCGTTAAATTCGAAAACAATTTTACTCAAAGTTCACTGTTTTTTTTTTTTGACGAAACAATATCGGATAATATGTTTTTTGAGGTCCAAATACCTAAAGATACTTTTTCGCCATAAGCTAGTATGCATTACGAGTGATGTCTTTTTGTATTTCAGTATAAACCATTAATACAAGGACATGCTGATAGCATGCCTACACAGAAAAATTATGAGTTGTTGTCATGATAAAAGATTCCTTGAATAAGTCTCAATTGAAATTTACAAACCAAAAACATCTAAATATTTAGCTTAGAAATACCCTAAGAACTGTTAAATGTATCCCACTAATACGCATAAATTATATAATTACAAAAATATTCTCATTTTTTTTACTTAGTTGTTTAAACTTATATTTGGCTTGTTTCAGGTGCAATATTTCCATACAGATTTCATGCCTTGGCTTAATTCAATCGAGGCTAGAGAAAGGATATATTTTTATTCAACATTTCGGTTGCCACTCACGAAATTCTATTTTCTATGTACTAGTTTAGTTTTTTTTTAAATTTAATAAACCTATTTCCGTTGCGGAATAAAAAATTATTTAAATAACTAGTGGCAAGGAAGCTGTTCCTTGTTGTTATAAGAGAAACAAGAGAAGGATAACAAAATATTATTTCTTTAACTTTCCTAATTTCTAGTGAAGGAAGATGTAAATTGGAGGATGGAGACATGATTATTTATGTATAAAAAGAGGGGTGAGACGAAGATGGTATGGAACAAAATCGATAGGTAAAGGAAAAAAAATCTCGTTCTGTAACTTGAGATTATTGTAGGGTGAACGTATAATTGGGTTATGGTCGGAGATAGAGACAGTGAAACGGAAGATAGTGGTTTTGTCTAGTCGGAAAAGATTTCGTTTAAACTGTCTAAGGAAAGTGTTAGGTTAGTTTCGTAATTGAATTTGCAGAATAACTTGTAGTAGGACTATTTGTGACACCTCAAGTTATTTAAACACTTCATTTACTGGTTTAGTTTGAATTATCGTCGCACTAGAGCTACATGAGGGCTATTGGCGACGGGCGTTGTATTTTAGAACCACATTCAAGTGACGAGCCGACACCTGAGTAGGCACCCAACGCAACCGTTAAGGGCGACATCGTACGCAGCGTTAGGACTTTGAAGGATATTTAACGTGCACTCCCTCCACACGGGGTATTATTCGTCGGACATTTTGGCTGCACGGGCCGTTTATATTTAGGTCGGCAGTTATTTTGGCGATCCCGGACCCGAACCTGGGACCTTCCGCATGCTAGGCGAATGCCTAACCGACTTCATTTACTGGTAAACTTGCGTACGTGAAAAATACATCATTTGTCATTTGGTTTAATATCTGTCCGATTCGGTTCAATATTATTGGAAATTCGGTATAACGATGAGCATTTAATGCACATGTAGTTCAATAAAATATGCTTGTTTTCTCTTCGTATGTCACAAATGCGTTATAAAAGGAATTTTATATGTGCTAGTGTTTCCTAATTTCATATATCTGAACATAAAACATATTATTTAAGTAAAACTTGAATAAATGTTTCTTACAAAATTAAGTCTATGAAAATACTACATTTATTTTATTTTAACACCAGCAAAATAATTTAATGTATATTATGCGTAGGATTTTGTTGGGGTTAGGTGATGTCAAGAAGGAGTTCAATGCTACAAACTCTTTGTAAAATCCAATAATGTTTTCTTTAGAAGTCGTTTCACTACGCTAGTAGTGTATGCAAGGAAAAGCACGCTTTCAGGAGAAAAAAACAGAACACGAGTGCAACACTTCGATAGATAGTAAGATAATTGCAAACTGGAAGAATTATAATTACAAAAAATTTATAGACGTCGCCAAATGCAATTTGATTGACAATATCAGGTAATGGTTTGAATTCTAAAATTATGATATATTTTTTATTATAAATTGTGTTATAATTGGTAGATTTTTAAAGGGAGGTTTGGTGTAGAGCAGAGGTTCCCAACAGGTGGTACGTGGGAAAATTTCAGGTGGTACGCGTGAGTGACGTGAGCAACATGATGCTACTATTTTGGATGTCATTTGTTACTAGTTACTTGTGTGAGAGTGGATTTTCGGAACTCTTGTACATAAAAATTGCACATAGAAGCAGAATAAATGTTGAAGAAGACTTAAGAGTGAAGATAAGTTCCATTGCTGTTGATATTTTAAATCACAGCCAAACAACAACAAGTTTTGCGTTAAAGACTATAAATGTATATATTTTATATGATGATTAATTTTTTGCTTTGTTTGTACTTAATTTTTTAATTTGTATTTTTTTAGACCGATGGGAATAATAAAACTGAAAATTGTTACTATTTTAATCTTTTTATTTCTCCTTTATTTTAAGCAATGTTATAAATAAAGAAATACCAACCATTAAATATGAAGTTTTCTCAGGAATTTAATTCAAAAAGCCTTTGAACACTTTTAGAAGAGTAAATATTATACGCTTATTAAAGTGTTTTGGTCTATTGGTTCGCCAAAATTTCTCAAAAAGTCAAGTGGTACTCAGGTGCAAAAAGGTTGGGAACCCCTGGTGTAGAGAATTTCATTCAATATTGGCGTAAAATATTTTGAAGATATAAGACTGCAATACTATTAACTATTTTTACTCATTAAGTTCCACTATCTTAACGTTTTTAATACTTTAATGTTTACTCAGTGGGTTTAGAGTACTGAAATACGGACCATATAAGAATGAATATTTATAATTATGGTGAGAGTGTGAAAAATACTAAACTTTAAATTAATTTCTCTGTGAAACAAACGCATACAGGATATTTTATTGTTTGATCTCATTTAACATTCTCCAAAAAAATACCTTCAAGCAAATTGCCAAACTAGTTCCCTCACTCATCCTACACATAAACAGGCCAAACTTCTCGCCAACCCCCCCCCCCCCCCTCCACTGAATAGAAACAAATGACATTCCGAAACAAAGTGGAAAGGGGGGGGGGGGGTTTGGCGATAAAAAGAAATGAGGCTGCATCTTCAAATGCATGAAATGGTTAAACAAAACAAAGGGAAAATCCACCCATACTTTCCCCAAATCCACACTTTGGAAGGGAAAAGTGATGATCGCCGTCATAAGGATTCGGGTGCGAGATGAAGAGGGAAATTTTGATGGTTCGTAGGGAAAACTTTAGGGAAAATGTCTTGTGATGCTAGTTTGTGTTATTAATCACTAGCAATTTATACCGTCTTCGCACGGAATAAAAAAATATCAAATAGATTCCAAATATGTGTACCATATACCTGTTATAGATCATAAACTTATTATTGTTTCCGCTCGTTATAAATATAAATCCCGTTTCATTGCCTTAAAATTCCAAAATGAAAAATACGCTATAAAATTCACTCATAATGTCATCACAATTCCCTCATAAATACATAAAACCTTTTAACTCATTTGGCGCGTTTTGAGAGATAATTGGCGAGAAAATAGAATAGCTACCCACACCCCATTATACAGCTCTAACACATTGACCTTCGAACAACCGACCAGCTTATAATTATTTATAAAAGAAATTGCCTATTTGGCGAATTTTAGTTAATAATTTGAGAACTTGGCAACGTATTTGGCGAAAATAAAGACAAAACACTAATACTCTAGTGTGATGGCCTTTATTAACCATCATGGTTCAGTAATAGCTTACTATACATTTATTGCTTAAATATGCATACATGCAGTCACAAAAAATCCCCCCCCCCCCCCCCGCAATGAAAAAATCATCAATAAACCTACATAAAATCCGGAATGAAGACTGCCGGAATTACGTCACTTGAAACATGTCAATTATTTCAAATAATGAATTTAGTTTGAAAGTATGACAAAGAATAAAATAAACATTTTGAATTTTAATGTTTCGTTAAAAGTTTTATTTTTTTTCGGCCGATGGTATCAGGAAAGAGAAAAATGATCGGATTGAGCGAAAGTGGTGTATTTTTTCAGAAAATTTGAATTTTCTCTAAAATGGAACAATATGAACAATCTAAGCCTCAGGTGCACACGTTGGTATTAAAGGAATCTATCTTAAAAATTCGAATTTCTGAGGGCAGTATAAGTATTTTTTACGATCGAAAACAACACACACACAGACAGACTTTTCTTTATTATTATAGATAACCTTTATTTTATCCGACAAATCAATGTTTGTCAATATTGAAGAACTTACATATTTCTTTAATTGTTTTTACATTTTGATTTTTCACGAGCTTTATGCGTGTCTAAAGTAAGATTTATTAAGAAATATATTTACAGTATAATTTAAATAAAAACAATAACAAATTTTGTTGCATGTCAATTGGTGCCGCATTATTAGCCGAATCTTCTACCAATTTACATTACTATCTCGAAACGTTAACCAACACTTTCTGTAAAGAAATACTACAAATTAAAGACCTTTTTAAAATTGAACCAGTGTGGTAAGTCTATTTTAATTACTTATAAAGGGAGATTAATAGTTTAATAGTGCTATTTGCTTTTTACATTTTAAATGTTGGACTATCATAGAAGAGATGAGTCACTTTCAAAACGTTATATTATACAGCCCTGCCAGCCAGCTACATTTATCACATAGAAAAAAACTTTAAAAAAAATATTCAATACAGCCTGGAGAAATTTGGCTTAGAAAAATATTTTTTCCAATTGGATTAAAACAGGAAAACTTTGGTTTGGACCCGGCTACCTATTTAATTCAAACTTAAGGACCATACAAATTGTGAGACTTTGCTGTACTATGACCTATGTGGTAGGTACATAGAAATGCAGGAAAAGTCAAGGTGCCCCATCTTTCTACACAGCAATCTCCTAGTACAGATACAGATGCACGTTGCTAAACCGCACCTCATTTCACAAAACTTAAAATTCTAGTCGCCAAAATTCACTGCCATCTAGCGATGAAGCTCGCCACATTTTCTTCAACCCTTTCTCTGCACTCCCCCCCCCCCACCCCCCCCCTCCTCAAAACAGCCCACCGAAAAAGATCATTTGATTATCCGACAACCTCCATCATCCGCTCCTCCAGTCAATAGGCGGAGCATTAACACTTAGGGAATTCTGGGGAAAAACGAGCCGTCGTAAAAGTGGCGGATTATCCCTATCAAAGTACTTTGTCTGATGAGTTCCTCTGACGTACGAGGCCGGATCAAAAGCAGGGCATTATAGCCCCCCTCTAAATATTTTGAAGGAGGGGGATGCAGCAAAACTATTTTACATATTATCTGGGGTTATCAGAGAGATGGAATACCCCCACGGGGGTTCGACAACAGAGGAGCCCGGAGATAGGGAAAGACGGAAGAGGTGCATTCATCGGACTGTTTTGTATTTTAAATGACCCAAGACAAAGGATAGGGAGAAATGACGCTTTTTGAGGGGGATTTCGCGGGATTTTTCGAAGCTTCTGTTTATAGATGCAGATGCGTTTCTTTTCTTCGCCGTTCTTGGTGTGGAAAGATGGAATTTTCTTGCAGATTTCCCCAGACGCCCCGCTTATAAATTCAGAGGCAAAAAAGTGTGTTTTGGAGTTGAGGCTGTATGAATGCCGTCGGTTTTTGAAGTTGTGGTTTTTGGTAGAGGTGAGAATTGCGTGTTTTTTTCATGTTTTTGAATTGAAAAGGTGCGGAGAAAAGTTTTTGCATGCTAAAAATTCCGGTTTTGTGATTTGGTGTTTTACGTGCGACGAAAATGGGCTTTCATGTAAATGTGTTTTATATTTATGTTTGAAGTAAACAGAATGTTATTGTAAGAGTAAATAAAAAGTAAGTAAGCTAGTACCAAATAGTCTTTTTTAGAAAATACTTCGGTTGAAATAAAAGGATAAAGGTCCAAAATATAAATTCTCAACTTTTATTATTATAAATAAACTGACATCTGAACTATTGAACAAAATTGTCATAATTTATGTTTAGTTTTAAATGTAAAAACTAGTTTCAGTATAAATCTCAAAAATTGAACTAATGAACAAAATTGTCATAATTTATGTTTAATTTTAAATTTAAAAGCTAGTTTCAGTATAAATCTCAAAAATTAAGTCAAGTGACGTAGATAGTGTCTCGATTTATAAACAAATCGGTGGCACTTCCTTTAAAAGAGTTTAATGTTTGGTAAAGATGAGTTTGCGCAATAACAGTCACATTTAGGTTTTCATTTCACAGTAAGTCATTTTATTCCATATTCAAATTCCTGATAGATTTTTCTATATAGATAATATAATTTAATGAAAAATAAAAATAGGCTATAATTTCTTATTCATTATTCGAGAAATTCTATATTTCGCTTATAAGAAGACTAATTTTTGAAAAATAGTATTTTCTTTTAAATTTGTCATAGTATTTTCTTTCATAACAAAGTTTACTTCGTTAATTAAAAATTTTTTTAATGAACTCAGATTATTTCAATTTAGGTTAAATTGACCTGATTGACACACAAAGAAATACAAATAACCACGTGCTTATTAATTTTTTTTTTGTTCCTTTCTTTGAATTTTTACTTTCTTCTTCTATTCTTACCAGGTTTTCATTCCTTCCTTTCTTTCGGTACTTGGTGGGTAGGGTTTGTGTAAACAAAATACAATTTGAATAACTATGAATTACTATATTTTATTGACAAATAAAATGGGCATTTATTATGAAAACAGTAGATTATTTACTTAATTATCATTAGATTTAATTTGAGTAATAAAAGAAATGGTTACAATTAGGTTAGCGATATCAAAATAAATAAATAGAACAATAACAACTTTGTAAACGAACTAATACATAATAAATTAAGAATTAGCAAATTAAGACTTAGCAAATCAAGACTGGCCTACGCATTTACCCCGAAAAAAGAGCCCGAGCGACCTGAAAAAGAAAAGCTGCAACGCCTCTTTGTTGAACAGGTAAGGTAAGGTAAGGTAATCGCTTCCGGCTGCCTATTTCTAGCTTCCTTTAGGAGCTTTAACACAGCCAATAACGCCTCGTATTTTAGAACCCTGGTCAAGTGACGAGGTCGACACCTGAGCGGGCACCCAACGGAACTTCGAGCGACATCGTACGCTAACGCCGTCGGGACTTTGGACTCCACAGATTTAACGAGCACGTCTGTCCCTGTGTACTCGGGCCCATCCGTGATGAGGATTTTCTACTATTTCCAGCACAGATCCGATTTATAGGATGACTGGCAGTAAGTGGGATTCGAACCCCCGCACTCCTGAGAAGGTTGAACCTCTAGGCTGATGCCTTAACCACTCGGCCACGGACGGGCCTTGTTGAACAGTGTTTTTATAGAATTTCATAAGTTGAACGTCCCTCCAGCCGTGGTTGCCACAAACCAATGGGACAAAATGCGCAAGCAGGTTGACAAAGAGAATTGCACTAGCTCTATGCAAAACTGCGGCTCAACATTGCTTCATTGCCTTTTTTGTTCTTTTCTTTTATCTCCTTCTTTATTTCCTTTTTATCCCTTCTTTCTTTTATTTTATTTCATTCATTTGACGAAAAAATAAAAAGTGCACTTTCTAAACACTAACAATTGCATTTTAAATATCAAAATCAATCCCATGACAGACAAAACAAATCCCTCACCTCATTCAAAAATCTCCCCTACCCCCCATATTAAATACATAAATTACCTCGTAACAGCACTCCACTCCGAAATCGCGGATCCGTGTTACGCCACAATGTAGTCATCCATCAATCTGATGCGGGGGCAAAGATGAATAATAGGGTCGTGACCCAATCTATCATGGTGTTACGCCCCCTCTTTCTCGGGTCGGTCCCTGGGCGGCCGTGATTCACCCTTGCCCCTTGTATTTACAACGACGGTGGATTCAAAATTATATCATTTCGAGTATGAGAAGAGGGGTAGCTGGGTTTGGCTGTGAATTGCACATTTGGCGTGTTTTTATGTTTGGTTATTGGTTTATATAGGGTTGTTCGTGTGAAGAGCCTGTTTTAAACTATCTAAAAGAATTGTTTTTTAGTTTTATAGCTAAATAAATAAAGTAACGGAATGACAGAAAGTAGAGCAAACAACTTTTTTTAAATTAGTGTTTGCTTTTGATTAGTTTTTTTTCGATCAATATATAATTATGTGTAGTTCTTTTTGGATCAAAACAAATTAAAAAAACTCAACCTAAGGTTAAGCCATTTTTTACTAAAGTGTAAGATTAGAATCCGCAAAGCTGACTTAATTAAAACAAATTAAATTTGAGCTTCATAGTCTAGTTTTTTCAAAGTATTATTTGGTAGGTGCTTGAAAACAAAAATCTATTCTGTTGACTAATAAGAAAACTTGCACTAGTGCGGTAAAGTAAATAAGAGTATCTGATTGGTCGAAAAACAAAATGATGTCATGAATATCTCCATGGAAACTAAATGATGTCATGAACTCACTTATTTCTATTGGTTCATTACTTTTTCATTTTCTAATATCTCCATGGAAACTACAAGAACTACAAAAATTATTAAAGGAAATTAAATGAGACAAAAGTAAGAACACAAATTTCACGCCAAACAATACTTTTATTTAACATGCATATTTATAGTAACATTTGATTCAAAATATAAAATTATTTTACAACTTTTCTTTTACTACATTGTATTTTCGAATATCGCCATGGAAACTAAATGATGTCATGAAAATCACTCATTGGTAGAAATACTTTTTTGCACGTTATTATAAAAAAATATTGTAAGCAAGCACGTGCCCCAAATAATACTTTATTAAGCTCTTGTCATTATTTCACTTGACCTACGGTCTCGTGAAATAAAAGCCACTCGCTAATAAAGTATTATTTTCGGCACTAGTTGCTTAAATAACTATTAAAACTTACGCAGAGGAAACAACCATACTTTTTGTCCATTTACAGGCCGTTCGAAACGTAAACGTGAAAAAAAAAGATGTCTCATTAATATTAATAAATTTCAACACTCAATCCAACCCCCCCACCCCCCCATTCGACCCTTTCCGTGCCCTTCAGTGATCGCCCGTTTGCAACCAATTTCCGCTTTGACATTATTGCCTGCCACCCCTCTACCATAAAAGAGTGTTATCTCCATACACCCCCCCCCCACACACACACACTTCCCACACTTTTTTTTATTTCCAACGAGTATTTATTTCTCCCAATAACTATTTTTTTTAAATTATGCTACTTATTTATTATTTTTTTTTGAATATTTGAATATTTATTTACAAGCTACATATACAAAACAAAGGCAAAACACACATTGATGGCCAAGGGGAAACAAAACCCGTACAGGCCATAGTAGAAGATTGATAATACAATTAAAAAAATTATATATAAATACTAAAGTAAATAGGAAAAGATAAAAACAAAATACATCCGGCAAACATAGGCTAGGAGTATTACCATTGTTTCATAAATAAATAAGATTAAAAGGTATCAATGTCGTTGATTTCACAGATAAAGTTAAAGATTTCACGTTTGAAAGAAGACAGACTTTTCACTCCAGTTATTAGATAATCAATTTATTAACACATAAATATCATGTAATTAACTATTCAAAGTTTCTGGGACATATTTTTTTAATGGTGTAATGAAGATTTTTTTTAGTTTGTTGTATTAATTAGTTTTAAATTAAAGTCTTTTAAATTCAATCGCATGTACGTGATTCAAAACAATCTATTAATATCAAATTAAGTCAGTTTGACAAAAAAATTTTGATGATAATTTTAATGATCATCAATGAGCATTTTAAAATTGATGTAGCAGATTCTTATAGTAAATATTTTTAAAAAAATCGTTAAAAATTCCAATACTTTGTATCTGTAGAAGTTGTTTCACTACGATAGTTTTTTCATGTAGGAAAAACTAACTTTCAGGAAATTAAGAAATGAAGGGGATCCTGTACCCAAAAACTTGCGGAGGATATTTTTAATAATAGAAGAATAATCAAAGTATTTTAATACTATGTTATCCACAGCTAAACATACATCAAAAGAATATTATATTTAAAGAAGCTGTTTTATTTTAAATTGTCCGAATAATTTTTGTTATTTTACTTCACCTACAGTTTTCTTTGTAAATTTTAAGTTCATGCTGTGAAAATTGCGGACTGAACAATTATAATACCTTTCCCCTTTTTACTATGTGCAAGAGGTAGAAGCTAAAATGAAAAACTTATACCACATAATCATCTAACAAGTTCAAACACAGTTGTATGTCACACTGCTAACTGAAAGTAACGCAAATGGCAAAAATGAATTTTAATTAGATTTTTATAATTTTTAAAATCAATACATTTTGAATTGCTAAAGCAATTGAAACAGTCACAGTTCAAAATAAAATAAACAAATGTGTTTCGTTTAACAGATGAAGTATGATGGAAATGCAAAACTACATACCGTAGTTTCCAAAAATTAATTTTTGTCAATACGGTTCTTTTGTAAGTAGAGAATAATAAAAATCCCAAGTAAATGATTTTAACAATTAGTCAAACATGCATAATTAGACAAAGAAATAATAATTAAAATATATATCAATTAAAAAATGATACTTATTAAAATACATAACAATTCAAAAACAAGAAGTTCATAAAGAACTAAAATAGCCTACTTTCCTGTTACTTAAATACTTACTGAAGTTCTAATCGGGGGAAAAACTAGGTTCCTAAAGTAAATATCATCAACAGCCGTTTCTACACTAGATTTATACACATTAGAAAAAAAAATCGAAACACAGCACCCAGCTATAATTTAAACTCCTAAAAGCCAAAATCAACTATTTTCCTTAATATTCGTTCGCAAATTAATTAAATATTATTTATCATCTGCTCGTGATTTATTTGTAGTTCGAAGAATAAATATTTATTAATAACAAAAGTAATGAAACTACTCCGAACTGCATTAAAAAACAAGAAATGTAAATTAAAACTAAGCATAATTGCATGCAAAAGTATGCCTTGCCGCTTTCTTGGTAGATAATTAATGAATAATCAAAGAATCAAATTGTTCTACATTTTATGACGTCATTCCAAACTGATTCATGAAAATATTATTTTGCTTCAAATATGTTTAAATAAAAATTCTCATGCCATTGTTGATTTGGCAACAATGATTTAAATGACCCAAAATTGAATTTCAATGCTAATTCAATGGGAAATTCGCCGACAGATAGTAGATTTATGTCCGTCCAGACGTACAGACAGACGGACAAAAAGTATGAAAGTTGGGTATCTGAGGTCATAGCTTTCTAACAAAAAAAGAATTTTTAAGATCCGATGATTAGAACCGATTTTGGAAGGGGGGTACAGACAGACAGACAAACGGACAGACAGGCGGACAGACAGACGGACAGACATTCGAACAGACAGACAGATGGACAGACAGACAGTTGGACATCAACCGCATTTCAATACCTACAGTGATTTAAATGACTCAAAATTGAATTTCAATGCTAATTCATTGGGAAATTCGCCGACAGATAGTAGATTTATGTCCGTCCGGACGTACGGACAGACGGACAAAAAGTATGAAATTTGGGTATCTGAGGTCATAGCTTTCTAACAAAAAAAGAATTTTTAAGATCCGATGATTAGAACCGATTTTGGAAGGGGGGTACAGACAGACAGACAAACGGACAGACAGGCGGACAGACAGACGTACAGACATACGAACAGACAGACATACGAACAGACAGACAGATGGACATCAACCGCATTTCAATACCTACAGTGATTTAAATGACTCAAAATTGAATTTCAATGCTAATTTAATGGGAAATTCGCCGACAGATAGTAGATTTATGTCCGTCCAGACGTACAGACAGACGGACAAAAAGTATGAAAGTTGGGTATCTGAGGTTATAGCTTTCTAACAAAAAAAGAATTTTTAAGATCCGATGATTAGAACCGATTTTGGAAGGGGGTACGGACGGACAGACTGACAGACGGACAGACGGACATCGACCGCATGTCAATACCTACTTTTTCATTTTTTTAATTCTTTCGAATTAAAAAAAGAAAAGTAGTCTAATGATAGCATTTAAAATATATAACGATTCAAAAATGATACCAATTAAAATATATAACAATACAAATGATGCCGATTAAAATACATAATAATTCAATTATGATTCGAATTCGAATGTATCACAATTCAAAAATGATACGAATTAAAATATATAACAATTCAAAAATTATAACAATGTGAATATATAATAATTCGAAAATGATAACAATTTAAATATATATAATAATTCAAAATGATAACAATTTGAATATATAATAATTCAAAAATGATAACAATTTAGGTATATATCAATTAAAATGATAACAATGGGCTTGTTTCAACACTTTGTTAAAGAAAACGAAACAACCATTGAAATCGCAGTTCGGAGCGAGTGACCTTTTTTAAACCAATGAGTTGTTGCAACACTTTTTCAAAGAAAACGAAACAACCAATGAAATCGCAGTTTAGAGAGCGTGACGTCATAAAAAATATTCTCATTAAAATGATAACAATTCAGAAAGGATATAAATTAAAATAAATAACAATTCAAAATTGATACCAATTTAAATATATCTATAATAATAACAAGAAGTTCATAAAGAACTAAAATAGCCTACTTTCCTGTTACTTAAATACTTACTGAAGTTCTAATCGGGAAAAAAACTAGGTTCCTAAAGTAAATATCATCAACAGCCGTTTCTACACTAGATTTATACACATTAGAAAAAAAAATCGAAACACAGCACCCAGCTATAATTTAAACTTCTAAAAGCCAAAATCAACTATTTTCCTTAATATTCGTTCGCAAATTAATTAAATATTATTTATCATCTGCTCGTGATTTATTTGTAGTTCGAAGAATAAATATTTATTAATAACAAAAGTAATGAAACTACTCCGAACTGCATTAAAAAACAAGAAATGTAAATTAAAACTAAGCATAATTGCATGCAAAAGTATGCCTTGCCGCTTTCTTGGTAGATAATTAATGAATAATCAAAGAATCAAATTGTTCTACATTTTATGACGTCATTCCAAACTGATTCATGAAAATATTATTTTGCTTCAAATATGTTTATATAAAGTTTCTCATGCCATTGTTGATTTGGCAACAGTGATTTAAATGACTCAAAATTGAATTTCAATGCTAATTCAATGGGAAATTCGCCGACAGATAGTAGATTTATGTCCGTCCGGACGTACAGACAGACGGACAAAAAGTATGAAAGTTGGGTATCTGAGGTCATAGCTTTCTAACAAAAAAAAGAATTTTTAAGATCCGATGATTAGAACCGATTTTGGAAGGAGGGTACAGACAGACAGACAAACGGACAGACAGGCGGACAGACAGGCGGACAGACATACGAACAGACAGACAGATGGACAGACAGACAGATGGACATCGACCGCATTTCAATACCTACAGTGATTTAAATGACTCAAAATTGAATTTCAATGCTAATTCCATGGGAAATTCGCCGACAGATAGTAGATTTATGTCCGTCCGGACGTACAGACAGACGGACAAAAAGTATGAAAGTTGGGTATCTGAGGTTATAGCTTTCTAACAAAAAAAGAATTTTTAAGATCCGATGATTAGAACCGATTTTGGAAGGGGGGTACGGACGGACAGACGGACAGACAGACAGACGGACAGACGGACATCGACCGCATGTCAATACCTACTTTTTCATTTTTTTAATTCTTTCGAATTAAAAAAAGAAAAGTAGGCTAAAAATGAAGTTGTGTTTGTTTGTTTAAGGGCGTGTTCCTTATAGACTCATAAATTAGACATCTGTTTGGCTCATAACTTGGCACAAATGTGTAGTTTATACTTAAGTTACGATTTTTAGCCTACTTTTCTTTTTTTAATTCGAAAGAATTAAAAAAATGAAAAAGTAGGTATTGACATGCGGTCGATGTCCGTCTGTCTGTCTGTCCGTCTGTCCATCCGTACCCCCCTTCCAAAATCGGTTCTATCCATCGGATCTTAAAAATTCTTTTTTTGTTAGAAAGCTATGACCTCAGATGCCCAACTTTTATACTTTTTGTCCGTCTGTCTGTACGTCCGGACGGACATAAATCTACTATCTGTCGGCGAATTTACCATTGAATTAGCATTGAAATTCAATTTTGAGTCATTTAAATCACTGTAGGTATTGAAATGCGGATGATGTCCATCTGTCTGTCAGTTCGTATGTCTGTCTGCCTTTCCGTCTGTCTGTCCGTCTGTCCGTCCGTACTACCCCTTCCAAAATCGGTTCTATCCATCGGATCTTAAAAATTCTTTTTTTGTTAGAAAGCTATGACCTCAGATACCCAACTTTCATACTTTTTGTCCATCTGTCTGTACGTCCGGACGGACATAAATCTACTATCTTTCGGCAAATTTCCCATTGAATAAGCATTGAAATTCAATTTTGAGTCATTTAAATCATGTTGCCAAATCAACAATGACATGAGAAATTTATTTATTTAAACATATTTGAAGCAAAATAATATTTTCATGAATCAGTTTGGAATGACGTCATAAAATGTAGCACAATTTGATTCTTTGATTATTCCTTAATTATCTACCAAGTTAGCGGCAAGGCATACTTTTGCATGCAATTATGCTTAGTTTTAATTTACATTTCTTATTTTTTAATGCAGTTCGGAGTAGTTTCATTACTTTTGTTATTAATAAATATTTAATTATTCTTCGAACTACAAATAAATCGAGCAGACGATAAATAATAACTTAATTTGCGAAAGAATATTAAGGAAAATAGTTGATTTTGGCATTTAGAAGTTTAAATTATAGCTGAATGCTGTGTTTCGCTTTTTTTTTCTAATGTGTATAAATCTAGTGTAGAAACGGTTGTTGATGATATTTACTGTTAGGAACCTAGTTTTTTCCCGATTAGAACTTCAGTAAGTATTTAAGTAACAGGAAAGTAGGCCATTTTAGTTCTTTATGAATTTCTTGTTGAACTTTCAGAGCTCAAAATGTTTTATTTTTAGAGAAAATTCGAATTTTCTGAAAAAACTACACTACTTTCGCTCAAATTTGATAATTTTTTCTTTTCCTGTTACCAGCGACTGAAAAAATTAAACTAAACTTTTTCGAAATTAATTAAAATTGAAAATGTTTATTTTATTCTGTTGCCATTATTATTCTGTGTTGACTGCATACAACCGTATTTAAGTAATAAATGCATAGTTAAGCTATTACTGGGGCCCGGATGGCCGAGTGGTTTGGACCATTACGCTAGCAGTCTGCGCGCTGTAATGGGTGGGGATTCGATTTCCGCCTTCGCCCTGGGTGTACTTTCCTTTCTCTGTGACAGTAAAAATTCTTTCTGTGTCTGTCTTACTTGACGAAGGCTTATATAAGCGGGTCTCTGATCAAGCACACAAGCCGGAATATGTATGTACCTACCCCTACCCTACCCTAAGCTATTACTGAACTATGACGGTTGTTCAAGGCCGTCGACTTAGAGCTGCATATTAGGACTTTATGTCTTCATTTTTTTGCCAAATACTTTGCCAAACTCGCCAAGTTATTACAAAAAAACGCGCCAAATGAGCAAAATGTTTTTTTTATAAATAATTTATAAGCTGTTTGGTTGTGCGAAGGTCATCGCGCTAGAACTAAATGTGTGTGGTCGTAACTATATCTTTTCCTCACCAAATTAGCAAAAATGCGCCAAATGAGATAAAAGGTTCTTATGTGGAAATTACGATGACATTTATCCGTGCATTTTATAGCGTATTTTTAATTTTGCATTTTGCAGGTAATATAAGTAACGGGATTCTATACTTTATAACGAGTGGTAACAGTAACATAAGCTTATTATCCTATAACGGATTAAATGGTTTATATACTTGGTTCTATAATTTAGTCCGTGCGAAGAACGGGTATTTATTTGCTAGTAACAATTATAAATGAAAACAATTAAAATGCTTAACACTCAATATAACAACTCACATTATCCATAAAACTTTTACGGTACACTCTATTATTATTTAGTGGTTCACAACTATCTCCCTCCCCGCCCTTCAATCCACAAACAATTTCCGCATTATTGGTGGACATCCCCCCCCCCGTTCTCTGCTACAAAAGAGCGTCCGTCCGTGTGTCACCCCGATAACTGACCCCCCCCCCCCCCCAGTTAATTGCGGCCCTGATTAGTTTACCGTCACCAGCCAAAAGGGGAGGTCTTTTGTGTTAGAATGGTAATTGGACCACTTCTTTTCCTGTGACGCGAATTAAAGAGAGGAGCCCCGTTTGACCATGTCACAATTGGGTTTGTCCGGCTGTCCTACTAGGCTGGACGCACATCAACTGCAATCTTTTGTTGACGCAAGACAAAATGTTGTATTGAGTTGCACTCTGTGTGAGCGTGCATAAAAAAATTTTGAAAGGCAACATTTTTTTGTAATCGTCCACAAGCCCTTACAACGAATCAAAACTAATTTCTAAATTCATTTAATTTGAGAAGTGATTGGTAAAAAAATGTATCAAAATTGAGTGTACCGCCTAATGATCTTCTACATACTGTAACCAATTGCAAAAGATCTAAGATCCTTGGGGTTCTAAACCTGTTGGACTACGTCAGTGTGTGATTTAACACATATACGATAAAATTTGGTAGTTGCTTTCCTTTTGGTATTAACATGGACAAATGTTGTCTTGAATATATATATTTTAGGCATCTTATCAGTGATTGTGAATTGCATTAATTACTTTTGCGCAAGATCATATATAAGATGACAAAATTTAATTTTTGTTGTTCGTCTTATCTTTCGAAATAAGAATTATATTGCTTCTTTTACTATTCTTGAATTGGCAGTCTACGGGATATCAGCCAAACAAAAACATTTTTTATAAGAGAACTCATCCAAGAAGAATCTTGATAGTCATTGAAAACTGGTAAAGTATTAGATTTATTTTGGACCAACCTTGCTGGGCCTCTGGCCTGTTGTTGGTCGACAATTGTTGTATTTTGTATTTTGTATTTGTGTCATAATATTGATGCTCTGTACAAGTTATTTCCTTACACGTACACTTTAAATACAGAGAAACGAGCTATCTTTTCTTTTAAGTATTTACTTTTGTCACAGTATCTTACTTGCCGATTACATTTATATTTTCCAATTTTTTTTGCCTATCAATTTGCAGATTACTTGGGCAATTTGGGAACATTTAAATTTGTTAGAATCGTAATGGGACACATCATATAACCTGCAGTTTAGCATTGTAATATGTTAATTGGCTACAGTCCCTGGACAAATTATTAGACGCACTGTATTTTTTTAGTAATGATGAAAACATTCCAAAGAATGCCATATCATTAAAAAAGATGTCGATATATGTATTAAGTGTAGCAGATGGTATTTTCTATTCAATAGCTTAAGTTTAGGAACACAAATGTCCTTCTAAAGGTATTTTGTTCATCATTGATTGATACATGAAATCTTGCAGTGCGTCTGATAATTTGTCCAAGGACTGTATGTCTGCATTTAAGAGGGACTGTCAGTCCCATAGAGCTAATGCATTAGTTTTGAAATCACAGCTTTTGCAAAATAATTGTTTTGCCATGTTATCCAATTTTCACCAGGAATGGGAATCATCATAACATCAATTTAAAACAAAATTGAAAAGAAAATAACATCCGGTTATTTTATTATTAATTGATAAAGTTTTAAAATAGTGTCGCCATCTGCAGTAATTTTTGGCATTTTAAAACTTCAAAAATATATAATTAAACAACTAGATAAAAATTTTGTTTCAAATTTGTTTCATTTCGATGTTATGTGGATTCCCATACCTATGGAAAAAGGGCTAACATGGTAAAGCAATACGTCTGCGGAAGCTGTGATTGCAAAACTAATGCATTAGCTCTATGGGACTGACAGTTCCTCTTAATGGATAAAAACAACTATTTCATAACAACCCTAGGCAGTTAGAAAAAATAGCACTTCCTTCGCTGCCCGTTTCATAAAAAGTGTCTTCGACAGGGACATCTTGGAAATTAACTCCGCCCATGATCAGAAGTGCTGCAACAAATCTGCCGGATGGCTAATCTTATTCCAAAAGTTCCATTCTCTGTCGCTGTCACTCCAGAAGAAGAAGAAGAAAAGAAAAAGGAAGTAAAAACCGTCCCCTGGTCAGCTTATTTATCCCTTCTAAAACGACCAAGATGCAGGGGCGTATCTGTGTATTATATGGGGAAAGGTGGGATGCGAAAGACTTCCTGGTTTGTTGTTTTTCCACCTGTTGTTTTTCACCTGCTCAACAAAATGTATACTATGTTACTGGGAAGATTTATGGATAAGTCAATACTTTTTTTATCTTTGTTACCAGTTGAAAGATCTTATTATTCGATGGAGGAAATAATTATGGGGAAATTTATAAATAAGTATTTTACAGGTTAGAGATTCCACATTATTTTGTTACATAACGTAAAAATGGGATGCATTTTAAAAGGTATGTCTGCATGTCGATCTTTTTGTCCCCGACTTTTACTTCCCGAACCAAATATAGAACAGGCGAGAATGACTCTGCAAAGTGTAGCTAGGTGAAAAGCCAGTACGTATCGAATTTAATTTCAAACTTTGAACTTTCAAATTAGAATTACTTTTCAAATGAAATTTAGTACAATTTAACTATCATTAGATTAACTAATTTGGAGGCCCCCCACCACCACCAAATCCCCACTTTTAATACCGTTTGGAGCATGCATTGATCTGACGTCATTTTTCCGAAAATATTTACCGTGAATGCACCACCTATTCACAAAAACAACAACAGCCAGCACAACCTCAAAAAAAACGATACTTCTTCACAAAAGTGATAAAGAGAAGCCCTTTCAATACCATTCGGAGCATGATACGATGATATTGACACGATGTAATTTTACAGAATATCTTTGGGGGCTGGGGAGCCCAGTCGGTTAGGCATTCGTCTAGCATGCGGAAGGTCCCAGGTTCGGGTCCGGGCATCGCCAAAATAACTGCCGATCTATAAACGGCCCGTGCAGCCAAAAATATCCGACGAATAATACCTCGTGTGGAGGGAGTGCACGTTAAATATCCTTCAAAGTCCTAACGCTGCGTACGATGTCGCCCTTAACGGTTGCGTTGGGTGCCCACTCAGGTGTCGGCTCGTCACTTGACTGTGGTTCTAAAATACGACGCCCGTATAGCCCTCGTGTAGCTCTAGTGCGACGATAATTCAAACTAAACTAAACAGAATATCTTTACCGTACATGACACATAAAAAAAACAATAACCCAACACAACAACTACCTTAAAAGAACCCAATACTCTTTCTTGCCGGTAGGTAGTGTGTGGGGCGGGGGGGCCTTTCAATACCGCCCGGGCCATATCTCTTGTTTTACGACCTCTCCCCGGGGCCCGCTGTAATGGAGGGACAAGAGCATGTATTGACCTGACCATTCTTCTGCAGAGAGAACCAAAGAGTTGCACCTTTAAGGGCTTGACCCCCCCCCCCCCTTAAAGGGCCCTTGGGGGGAAATCATTCATGTCTCGATGAGTGGGTCAGTTTTGAGGATTCATACTTGGTTATTACTTTTTTGTGTTTGAGTCTTTTAGCAAGGTATTTTTAATGCTGTCTTCAGTGGACAAAATAACTTAGATGAATCCACACTAAAAATATCCCTCAAATTAACCATTACAGGGTTATGGTAAAAGTGCTGCCGTTAACCTGTCCTGTGAATTTCCTCATGATGGTATAGAGTGATACCGGCTTAAACACTTGCTTTACTGGCAATGATTGGATGCACCCGTGCAGACCCTCTTTTCCCGGCCATCTCTAACTGTAATTTTTAAAAAAAAAAAACATATACCCTGTAGAAGTTGTTTTTCCTTTATACTAGTTTTGCGGCTGGTAAACCGCCATTTACCGCCTTGGTGCAGTGAGGGCCGATTTCAACGCAAATAGTTAAGTATGTAGTTTTCTTCTAATAACATTTATGTTACGTATTAGATTTTTAAAGTAGGAAACGAATAGGGCCAGAGAGACTGATAAATGGGATAGTGGAGTTATTCGTGTAATAAAGGTAGGCAGCTTGACCCCTTTAAGGGACTAATGGGGGTGAATAGGGAAAAATGATTTATGTGTCGATGAGTTTTTAGGGGTTGATCAGTTTCGCTATTCCGTATACTTTGTGGTCAACAAACATACTTTCAGAAAAATTTTGGTATTTTTCAGATTTAAAATATAATAATTTTCTCTTATTTTTTTCTCTTATATGTTGGTAAATTCTTAATATCATTTACTACATCAGACAATACATCTTTTAATTTTCGGGAATTATTAACAGGTTAAAAATTGTAACTTTTAAGCAGTTACAATTTTGTCTTTTTGAAATGAATTTAAAGTCAAAAATAAATATGGACTAGTTATGAGTCGGTTCGTTGTATATACACATTTAAAGGTCTTAAACGAGCTGAAGTTTAAAATTAAACAGTTTTTAATCAATGTATCATCGAAAAATTCACCAATTTATAAAGACGTTTCTTTACAGTCAAACAATTGTTTCAGCATTAAACACTTCAGAATAATTTGCTTTCCCAAACTTGAAAGTTTCACAGAGTTGTTTCTCCAGGGTTACCCCAAATCCCGAATTTGCTTCAAAATTACTTACGAAAGCAAAATACAGTTTATCCCACAATAAGCATGCCGACAGACTAACATGTTTTCCCTCAAATACTTTTCAAAATTCCCGAATTAATTATTTTCCGAACTCCCTCCAATATCCCCCGTTCCGAAATCCAGATCTAAAACCCAGTCACTCGAAGAACGCACAGCTCGCCGAAATAAGATCTCCCTCTTAAGACACTCCTTCGCACACTTATTCTTCCCTATGAATCTGCAGCAGGTCACAGAGATAAGAAGAGAGCGATGCTGCCGGGTAAAAACCAATGCAAAAACCGGCATGCCAAGTGAAGCCATCGATCGCTTTGTAGTAAGCCCAAACAAACGCTCTCGGCGAAGTATCTGGTGCTATTGTACTGTGAAGTTTGAATCATTGAGCTTGAAGAAACGTGAAGTGAGTTGTGTGATTCACTGAACAGGGCAGCAAAAACAAGGCGGCCCAATAACGAAACGCGGAGGAATACACGGCACTGCAGCAGAAACGAACCGGGCAGAAAACCTAGAAATTTTGCCTATTTCGCTATTGGGTTCGTCTTCGCTGGTTCTTAGTTAGTGATCCACATGGTTATTTCTTAAAAAAGTTGGAATTCAAAGTTAAAGAAAGTTAATTTCTTTCGAACTAAAAATGTTAAAATACATTTAGGACCCCAAGTCCACATGATAGAGGGGTCTCATACAAGCATTGCATACAAGTGTAGGGAAAGTAGTCCTTTTCTGCCTTGTTCGCTCAAAAGGGTGTGAGTGGGTTTTCGGCTCGCTGCCACCTCACTCCAGTTTCCCTTCTAGTTCAATGGTTTGAATAGGCTTACTTGGCGATTTCTGACTCTTTAATAAAAAGTATAATTACAACATATTTTTCTTAGATGTGGAGGAAATTACTACCATCTTGCGTAAATTCACATCTCGTGCAACAGCGTACAACTGCGCCACAGCCATTTTCGATTTTTAATCAACGTTTTTTAAAGAATACAATGTTGCGTTTGACATTGAACTAACGGTGTGGTTAGTAGTTTGTTTGGACTTACTGGGGTCATTTGGCGACTTTATGACGGCTTCACTTCATTTCACGCCAAGCATCTCCATCTTCTTCTCATCTCTATGCAGCAGGTGAAGAATAAGGGAAGAAAAAGAACCCTTCTTCCCTAAGACCAAGACAATGCCAGGAGAGATTCACCCCTTTCCGTCCTGGCATATGCACGGAAAATTCATCGACGTGAGAGTAGTGTATAGAATACTAAAAATACCAAGGCAGAGAAGAATTGCTAAATTGGAGTGGAAGGCTGCTACTTTTTGCGGCTCATCCTGCTTGCAAATGACAAAAAATTGGGGGGGGGGGGAATTAAAGAAATATTTTTATTAGATTTCAGCTATGTATTTTACGTTCAATGCAAAAAATTGTATTATTAAAAGAATTTTTGGAAAAATAGAAGACCTTTTTAGAATATTCATAAACCTCAATGATACCTTAACGTCTCAATGAAGAAGTACCGCATTTTGGACTTTCGATTTTGGATTGTAGTTTTGGGGGAAAAAGTTCATATAAAATCAAATTTGCAAACTATATTACCGAAAAATATATTTAAAAAGTTATAAAGTAAACAAAGAGACCTCAGAAAGACATAATCACAAATGTTTCCCCAGACACCATTTCACTACTATCCTCAAGCGTGTCTACGCTAAATAATGCTGGATTTCTAAATATGCTTGGACTCTTGTGAAGATATTTATACTAAAATAGGGAATTTGAAGTAATTTGTACCACTGTAAACTTGTAACGAGCAGGTAAAAAGCACATATCAACTATCAACATTCTGATTTAATTTAAAAATGAAATAATGCTAGGCTTTCTCATTTTTTTTAGCATAAAGGCGCCAAATCATAGTAACAAAACCACGTGAGTTGGGTACTTCCGTTTCGGTTTGCCGACTGTTCTCACTCTGTTCTCATTAGAGGTCTTTGTGCGAATTCGTCGTTCGCGCGGATAGTTTTAAAGTCATTTAGTTTCAAAGAGACTCTATGGAAATTCGGCGGAGAGGGATGCATCATAAATAGATGAGACCAGCCAGAAAATAGCTGCTTCCCCCGGTCCTCATTAGCATGAAAATTACCTTGGGTGAGGAAATACCCGCCCGACACCCCTTTCCTCAATAGGGATCGTGGGGCTTTATTGATTTCGACTCGTCCGCCGGCTCACTATCTTAACCCGGGATTCGTCGCTTTGAGGTGCTGCCATCCGGATGATCCGGTTTTACAATAATCGATTATATTTTTAGGGAAGTTCGATAATTTTTTTTTGTTTGTTAACGAAGGTAGGGTTTTCATGGAAATCTACAAATCAGATCCAGAGAGGTATATCTTAGACTTGAAGATTTTCATTTTTTTGAGTTGATAGATGTATATTTAAAATTAGTATAGCATAGAAAAAAACGCTTTATAATCTTAAGAACAAAAATTTGCATTTGAATTGGTAGAATATAATGGTTTAGACTACCATAGAGATCATCATCAGTTTTTATGATGTCCTTTAAAATAAGGAGAAAGGAAAGAAAATGTACCGCTTTACTTCTGATGAACACAAATGTATGGCACGAAACTTTGTAACTTGTTGTTTCTTTAAAGTAGGAGACTTGCATACATAGTGCAAAAGGAGGTTTGTGTAATTGTAGGATTCCTAAAGATTATGGGGAAGGAGATTTTTAATTTATATGTGTTTTTGGCTTCTTATACATCTCGTCATCCCATACTATGTCATAAGGTGAATAATTTCTAAAGAAATTATCTATAATTGTCATCTTCTGACCTCGGTAGATAGTAAAACCTTGCTAACTGGTCTTCTTTCAGCCCTTACTTATGTACATACAGGGTGAAAAGAGAGTAGAAAACCATTTTTTTTTCAAAAAATATTTATTTCACTTAAACATTACATCCCCAAATCGGTTTCTCATAAAAAAAAATGTTAACAAAAAATATTTTTTTTCATGTGTTAAATGCATATAGATATCTACAATAAAAATGACCCAACCGCACAAAAAAGATTTTTTTTATGTACTTCGAAACATCAAATAAAAAAAATACTCCATGGCCGGTACACTTTTGTTACATCTCAATCTATATTTGACATAGTTTTATCCTTAGAGGTTCTATATCAGACATCGAATCTCCCCCACTAAACGGAGGCTTTCTCCCCTCTCCCCCCTTTCCAAGTTGATTTTTTTGCGGGGGGGGCCAAGCTGCATATCCCCTTCCCCGATGTAATTGTACGGCCGCTAGATTCGGAGGCAGAAGTATTACACGCTACACTGACCCCGACAAATGGAGTTGCGCCTCGAATCAATCCCAAATCAATAGCCTTTCGCTTGAGGTCAGGTTTGCCACAATTGGCGAAGAATTAAGAAGGACTGTCAGACCCATAGAGCTAATGCATTAGTTTTGAAATCACAATCTTTGCAAAAGAATTGCTTTGCCATGTATGGGAATCATCATAACATCCATTTAAAACAAAATTGAAAAGAAAATAGCATCTGTTTATTTAATTATCAATTGATAAATTTATAAAATAGGGTCGCCATCGGCTGAATATTTTGGGCATTTTAAAACTTCAAAAATATATAATGAAATAACTAGATAACATTTCCGTTTCAAATTTGTTTCCCTTCGATGTAATGTCGATTCTTATACCTGGGGAAAAAGAGCTAACATGGCAAAACAATACTTCTGCGGAAGTTGTGATTCCAAAACTAATGCATTAGCTCTATGGAAATGACAATCCCTCTTAACCCTCTGAGTAATACAGACGTATAAACCCATCACCTGACTGGCAGGCTTTCCATCAACACACATAATTTTGAAAAAAAATATAAATTTTATAATTAGAAGAAAGAAGGAGTGATTTAAAATCCCAAGCTAAAGAAATATAAGTTAAAAATTTAAAGTATGAAAGAGTTATTCAAAATCACCTGCTACAGAAATATAATTTAAAAAATTGAAGTACTAAAGAGTCTTTAAAATCACCAGTTGCAGAAAGACAATTCTTTAAAAAATATATTAGAAAATTATATTTTAATAAAAATTTAAACTTTTAAACTAATTGGCGGCAAATTACAAATTTTGAAAGTTCTGAAACTTATGTTATGGTTTGAATTAATGTCGCAATAGATATCCAAGAGGTCTGTGAAGGGCCTTATAATTTTGAACTGAGGTCAGGTGGCAAGTACGATACCTGAGTCGGTACCTAACGCAACTTTATACAGAGACATCGTTTGAGATCAATGGGCCCCACTGATTTGATGAGGGCGCTTATTAGTTTTCTCTAAAGAAACTGCAGTCACCCACTGCCTAGTTGCATTTAAATGTTTGACACTTCCAAAATCGTCTAGTTCTTATTTTGGTATTTTGGATACTAATTTTGAAAAGGAGTAGAAAGTGAACATTACTATTTCAACAAAACAATTTCATGATTTTTTCCCCCTCGTTTCGACAGAAACTAAAGAAATGTTAATTACTTCTCAAAATAATATTTTACTTAAAATTTCCAAGTTTTAATTTCAGTATTTTGTCGAAAAAAAACGATATTTAAGTAAACAAAAACCCTTCACATATTTGACAAAATTACCGAAACACGAAGTCACAAACGAAAATTTTCTCTACTTCTATATTACTATTTTAGATCAACACTATTTAGAAAGGAAAAAGTGATTATTAACGAAACATAATATTAATAACACGTGACGAAATTTTTCAGTTTATATTTAATACATATATCCAGCATTTTCTGGTTTGATTGTCCACAGAAACTCAGTCTAGAGAGAGCTTGTCAAAACTAAAAATAATTCGTTGCGATCACTTACTTTTATAAAGAGTTATAAGTATGTAATGCTGAAAACAGAGGTTTTTTTTTAAGGAGACTGACATATGTGTGTGAAATTGTGGAATACGAACTTTGCTATTTAATGTTAAAGCTATTTTAAACTATTTCTGATATAATGTTTTTTTAGATGCATAGAATGCATCGTTTAAAAATTTCACCTTTCATTTCATAATCCTTAAAAGTGAAAGCATTGCTTCGAATGAGCAAATTTTCTAACTCTGAGGGGGGGAGTGGAGGGGAACGCAAAATATTATAGGATTTATTTAGGCAAAAAGCTTAATGTTTAATAATCAAAAATTGGTAAAAGTTGTTTATCCTTTACAATACTTTTTTTTTACTTTTTCTGAAAGACATATTGTTTCACCTATTACTAAAACTCGACAATTAAATATTACATATATTCATAAATAATAAACAAATTAAATAAATCCCCACTATGCATAACAGGAATGATTTATTTTTGATTTAAATTTGCTTATTTTATATGAAATAATTGTTGACGAAACACAAATTTAACAAATAAAGACAGGAAGTTAGTGTTGATATTTTAATGGGTATTTAATTAACGTAATTAAAACTTAGCTAAAATCTTACAACAAAAATTTGCCAATATATAAAAAGAGCCATGCTTAGAGTAAGAATTCCTTTGGCGACACTAACTGGACATTGGCGACCATTTTTTATGCCACTCTTATCCTCCAGGGATGTGTGCAACCCTAAAAGATGCGCGTTTTTGTGCAGACCGACTATTTAGCATTGCACGAGCCTCTAATGACTTTTAAACGATTCACTGAAGTTCACCGTTTAGCACTTTCCCGCGCATTTCCAAAGAAAGGAAAGAAGAAGAGAAGAGTTTTATTTTTAAGTTGTCGCAGATCTTTTACTTTTGTAGAGAAGTAAGGGCGGAGCAGAGAAAGTCGAGTACAGTTGCGGTTATTTTTTTAAAATTTGAAATGAGCTACATTTTTGGAAGGTTATCTTAAAGATTAATTTGGGGTGGGGAATTTGAAGTTGATAAAATGAGTAAAAGATAAGGTTTTTTTAGAGAAAATATTTTGATTAAAAGTTGTGGACATTATAAATATTAACATAATGTGTTCAAATAAACAATTAAAATTATTTTGAGAAATTTTTCCTCAAATTATTTATAAATTAAAAATTATTACTTAATTCTCAAAAAATGCTTTATTACTTTAATGTATAAAGTTTTATTTAAAAAATTCAAGTAAGATTTTTTTTAATATTAGACGGACTAAGTTTAATTCAAATATAGTTAGGTTACTTCTATTACAAAGAATTTGAATATGCTATAAAAATTTAATATCGACAGCTAAAATTTCGAATAAGTAATTGAGTGAGTTAAAATTCGTGCTATTACGGTCTGTTTCTAATTGACATATTATTGGCCTCATACTATTGAAAATAGCCTAAACAACAACGAAATTTACTCATTTACTCAAACATATTTCCTACAATTTAAGCTACAAAATGTAAATAGTAGCTAAATGTTACCAGAGAAATGTACCACGATCTTATTGTCTTTTAACTTTACGGCAAATTCTGCGCCTCCATCTAAACTAAGCAAAAAGTGTTTAAAAACCCTTTACATCTCGGTTAGTTTATTTTTCTGAAAACCTTTATCAAAGAAAAAAAATACATCTTCTCTAAAAAAAAAGTTCATATGCATTAAAAATTAAAATTAAAGTATTAGTGACGACAACAAACTTACTCTTTGTCTCACCAATAAGACAACGTTTCAATAAAACTAAAATCAAAGTAATCTTCTTTCTAATTCAATCCCTTTCTCTCCAAAAGACATTTACATTTACCCTCCCCATTCACACCCTCTCTCAGTTACATTTTCATTTACACCCTTTCTCGTACATAATAATAGATTCCTCAATTAACCCGAAACAATTGAGAGACCCCCCCTATCTTTTCAATCTCTTTTCAGCCAATAATTGAATTCATTTTCCTTTATCAATATTTGATGCCCGATATAATACACTTTTACGGCAGGCAGATGTTTTGAATAATTGATGCGCAGTGCATTAAAAGATAGGGAAAAGATGACGTCTGTTCCATTGGTACATCTTCACCTGTTTTAGCAGACGGAGTGGCACATTTCCGGCGGGGCTAATGGTTTCTCCGATAACTGACAATTCTGTTTTGAAATGGATTTGGTGTTATGGATATTAGTTTGAGGACATTTATGGAATAAGTCAAAAGATTTGTATTGTTGGTCACTTGTATGATAAGCTGTCTCGAATGGTCTCATGTTCTAGGCAGACATATTGTGTTGGATAAATTTCCCTGAATTTTTGACTGCAGATCATGATTTTAGCTTCCACACTACGTTTATAACGTAAAAAGTGGAAGGTATTATAGTATTATAATCGTTCAGCATGTCCATCTGTCCGTCACCCACTTTCATATCCCGAACTACAAATGCTACAGACAAGTGTGATACGTCAAAAAATTCAGCCCATCGAAATTAGAAGACATTGAAAATTTCAGAGAAGAATTCGGATTCGAAGTACTTCAATTATTAAAAAAAAAAACTGCAACATTTAATGCTCATTTAAAAAGCATAAGAAGCCATTTTTAATAGAATTAAATCACCATTGTCATTCGCAACAATCGCTCGAGAAAATTTAATTCTTTTAGACAATAAATTAAAATAAATTTATTTTTCGACATCGATCAGTTTGAAATGACGTCAAATATATTTCACTACGAGATTCTTTGTACGTTGATATGAAATGTTTTCATTCTATTTAAAAGCGAGGAATATTACATATTTATTCTTTGAAATATAAATTAATTTTTGCAAACGATAAGTAATAATTATTGAATTTTCGAAATAAAATAAAGAAACTGGCCAAATTTAGCATGTAAATGTTTAATATAGAATTAATGCTGTGTTTGGCGCCTTTTTACCTGTTAAACACAACTGTTGTGTGGAAGCAGGTTAAGTGACAGATTCTGTTACAAACCAACTTGTTATTTATTTCTCAGGAGATAAAACCCAAAACGATCTTGTTTAAAAAAATTTACTATCACATTATTGGTTAATATATGCATATTAGGAGAACTGATACTGAGATTGCAACTTGACCGGGAGTGCAAATTTTAGTGTGATGAAGATATTTATGACAAAATATACTTATAAACATAAATATTTTACCAAATACTAATCTTTATCAATTAAAGGTTAATATTGCACTTTATTTCACAGTAAGCTTTAGTAATTAGTGATTTTTTAAAATTCATATGCAGCAGAAAAATTACAGACCGATTTTTTTTTTATTTTCAGAGATCGAATATGGCAAGGAAATTTAAAGGGTAGTTAAAAAAATAGGTAATGCCGGTTTAAAACCGAAGAGTTGGCAGGTTTACTTGTATAATTCATTTAAAGTTCTTATAAATATTTGGGACTGACTTACACTAGTTTCTCTCTTAAGTGAAGGAGTCTTATTATATCATTTTATACGTTTATTATGATGCGAAATGAGAGAGAATTGATCTATTAGAATGAGATTCAGTTAGACGGCTGGTCCATTGCATTGATATTGGTAAATGAATTTGTATCGATCAATAGATGTGCAATTAGAAAGCTGATTAGCTTGAGCTATAGACGTATATTCGATAGAATTTATAATAATGATGGGATATTAAAAGTACTTAGATGTTATTTTATTAATTCATGTACGTCATTCGATATCATCTATAAGGAATTTTCAAATATCGAACCAGAAATTAACTTTTAATTCAAATAGTTTAAATTTCAAAGACTGAATCAGTTGAGTACTTAAAGTTATAAAATTGAAAGCCAATAAAAAGCTTAATAACGTTGTAAAAGAACCCTTTAATTTAGCATCAAAGTGTGATATGGTAAAAGTGCCACCATCATCCTGTCCTGTGAATTTACATATGATGTAAAATTTATTGTGTGGTACCTGGGAAAACGTTTGCTTCACTGACAGTGATTGGATGCACCCACATTCTCTGTTTCAACGCTATTGCAGTAAGTTGTTCATGTAATTATGTTCGTAGTAAAACATCAATTCGATTTAAAACAAACATACTAAACTGTAGAAAATATCCGCAACTATAAAAATACCCTAAACCTAAAAATAAACGCAAAATGGGCGGAAATTTTACAGAAATGTTCGACATGGTAGGATTTTTTAAGCCTACTTTTCTTTCTTTTTTAATTCGAAAGAATTTTAAAAAAATGAAAATTTAGGTATTGACATGCTGTCGATGACCGTCTGCCCACACGTA
The DNA here is from genome assembly GCA_019343175.1 of Oedothorax gibbosus. Classification (NCBI taxonomy): domain Eukaryota; kingdom Metazoa; phylum Arthropoda; class Arachnida; order Araneae; family Linyphiidae; genus Oedothorax; species Oedothorax gibbosus. The sequence goes on along the minus strand of CM033278.1, from coordinate 473,045 downwards.
CCCCCTTTCAAAAATCGGTTCAATTGGTCGGATTTCAAAAATTCTCTTTTTGTAAGAAAGGTATGGCCTCAACTTTCATACTTTTTGTCCGTCTGCCTGTACGTCCGAACGGACATCTGACTACTGAAAGTTGGCGAATTTTCCTTTGGATTTTTTTTGTTTGTTATCATTGAAATATAATTTCAAGTCATTTAATTGCTGTTGCCACGTCAACAATGGCATGAGAAAATCATTTAAAAAATAATATTTGAAGCAAAATTTATGTTTGTCATAAATCAGTTTGGAATGACATCATAAACTGTAGCACAATGTGATCCTTTGATTGTTCATACGGCAAGGCATATTTTTTGCATGAGATTATGATTAGTTTTAATTTAATATTTCTTATTTTTAGTGGAGCTTGGGGGAGTTCTATTCTTTTTTTATTATCAATAAATATTTAATTATTGTGTGATCTGCAAAAAAATCAAGCAGACAATTAAATTATTAATTTAATTTGCAAAAGAAAATTAATGAAAATAATTTATTTTGGCTTTTAGAAGTTTAAATTACAGCTGGTTGCTGTGTTTGGCGCCTTTCTTTTCTAATGTGTATAAATCTTGTGTAGAAACCGTCATTGTTGATATTTACTGTTATAAACCTACTTGTTTTCCGATAAGAATTCAAGCCAGTACTTAAGTAACAGGAAAGTAGGCTATTTTAGTTCTTTTTGTTTTAATCTATATTTATTTAATTGGATATAACAAGTATTTTTTCTTATAAAACAACCTTATTCAGATATTTCACACTGACACAACTTTACAAAATACCTACATACCTTGACCCCCACCCCAGGAAAAAAAACCCTTCTAACCCACTCCGCCCCCAAACGACCCATCGACATTTCCCCGAACTTATTCCGATAAGCTAATTGGAATGCGCCTTACCATCCCACATTATCAAGAAGAGAGAGCCCTACCAGTTCCCATAAGGCCCCCCCCCCCCTTTAATGGCAAGCAAAGAGAAGAAATTAATGAAAGGTTTTTCTCCTCTCGAACAATTATTTCGGATTCGCAAATGAGCGCGGGCCACATCCATTTCTAACCCCCCCCCCCCCCCTTATCTCGAGGGGTCACACGGTCGTGGAGATGACCAGGGGTCATTACGATAGGGACGCCTCATTGGCTCGGCTGGGGGGGAGGGCAGGGGTTCACGTGCCCCGAATGCATGTGTCCGATTTCCCAGGGATGGAGTTGGGGGAGGATGCTGTGGATGCGGGATGCTTGGAGGTTGCGATTCGAGGGAGTTTTGGGGTAGTTTCTATAGTTTTTGCTAAATACAGTCAAACTAACATGCCCTGTTGTTGTTGAATTTAATTAACGTCTCTAGAGCTGCACGAGCTAGAGCCACACGAGCTATTGGCGACGAATGTCATAATTTAGAACCACAGTCAAGTGACAAACCGACACCTGAGTAGGTACCCAACACAACTTTTGAGGGCAACATCGTATGTTTTATGTATGCGTTGTATGCGATCCCACACATTTCTTGGATAGTTTTTACTTTTTTTTAAGCTCAATCAAACTAGGATGTCTTGTGTGTATAAAAGCCTTCCAGGAGTAGTACTATTTGACGTGTGATATACTTTTACTAGTTTTCGCAACTAATTGCCTACCAAAAGGATCTCCAAGGTAGAAATAGAGTTCATCGGCTTCTATAGGGGAGACTGGGGCTAGTTTTTCCATGGGGTAGTTTTCCACAAGGGCTTATTTTGGAGATGATCCGTTAGGATACACCAACTAGCTTCGTGGTTTATGGAGCAACGTGTCATATGCCGCCCACAAGAACCTATGTTCAGTTGGTGTTGACATTTGTGTTGGTGTGAAAGGGCTGCGGGATGCTTAAAGGTTGCGATTGCAAACATGCATGTCCCAAGCATGTTTTGTATAAAAGCTTTCTATGAGTGGTATTATTTAACGTAATATAATTAGCTTTCGCAGCCCATTGTATAGTAATAGGATCCCTAATAAAGAGATTGGGTACTTCGGCTTTTATACTTTGGCTTTATTATTTAGATAGATTACTGGTAGTATCTTGCAGCGCCTTCTGTTGGTTATTTATATAGAACTCTTAAATTTTATAATTGTAGAGCTCTCTTTTTGCGGCTTTGAAGACGTTAAACTGTTGGAAAGGTATAACGTTAACAAAATAAACATTTACAAGACAAGAGGCAAAAGGACCTAGGTTGCCATTTCGTCAATACAGTCAGACCAAACAATTCCTTTAAGTTAACTTCCCTTCAAAAGGAATTGTCTTAGATAGCCTGTCCTAACCAACCACAAAACATCAATTATGACCGAGCTTTGTCGTTCCCATTTATACACCTGCTAACGTTCCTTCAATCAAATCTTTTAAAGAAATCTTTAATATAGTCTCTGTAGTCAAATAGTAGAGTTTATAAAGAAGTTCAGCCTGAAAAGCTCTTGCGGTTACAACAAGAATATTTTCAAAGGAACATTTTTTCGCAAACCTTAAACAGTCTTTCGCTGCACAATTTGATTGCTATCCGACCCCCAAGTAAAAAGCCCCCGTGTCCGGCAGGTGATGGACTCAGGTCCCAGCGAGGCCGTGTCATGGCGGCCGTTATTGATAATTGTAATTAAAGGAGTCCGGGTCATTAGCCGGACCCCCCCCCCCCTCCCGACTGACCCAGGCCCAATCATCATTTGTTATCCCTTCTCTCTTTCTTTTACTTTTTCCCCCTTTCTTCTACGCTTGCGGATGGAAAATCTATAAGGGAGATCGGCCATTTATTCCATGAAATGATTCTGTGTGTGTTTGGGGGGAGGGGGGGTACTTGACCCCTTCTTTTATCTCGGGGGGAAGGGGTGATAAACATGGGGGTTATAAAGGGCAGAGATAAATGACTGTAGTTTTTCATGTAAGAAGCAAGTAACTTGGGTAAATATTGAGGAATAATTTCAAACACATGTTCCAACGAAGAACAACTTACTAAAAAAGTAAAACTGTGCATAAAACTTTAAAACATCTACAAGTTTTTTTTTCTCGATATTTCACGTTTTAGGCGTGCATAAAATGATTATGTGTGTGTTGGGGCAGGCCTTTGACCTATTCTTTTATTTCGAGGGGAAAGGAACACAAGAGGATTGAAAAAAATAGATATAAATTTCTGAAGCTTTCTGCTCTGGCAGATATTATCGTATTAGTTGAATATAGAGATAATTTTTGGTTCATCCTAAATTTCGAAAGCTTCAGCATAAAACTTAAAAACGACAAATATTGAGAGGCAATTTTAAGCACTTCATCAAAAAGTCTACAAATTGATTCACATAGTCTTTCTTCTTCATTGTTCTTAAATTCTGTATGGGATGGCTATCAAACCATATGAACTATATTTAGTACATTCTTTTCTGCGCTTGAGAATGGAAAATCTATATGACAGATCGGCCATTATTCCATGAAATGATTCCATGTGTGTTTGTTGAGGCTTGACTGCTGTGATTTTTCACCCTTTGTTTTTAATGGAATAATATAATGTTAAAGTAATGGAATTTCTTATAATTAGTAAATTTGTTATGTAAATATTAAAGACTAATTTTAAGCTTGACCCTAACTTACATACTTGCATTTTCTAAATTTCTTTATGAAGCATGAAAAAACTTCAAAGTATCTCATTGATTATGCATATGTATGAGACATTTAATTTTAGTTTGAAAGTTTTAGCTTATTTTTCTTTATAAAACTTTTTCTATAAGGTTGATCAGCCATTTATACTGTAGAAATGAATCTGTTTGGAAGCAGACTTTACCCCAGTTGACGTCTCTTAAACAGTTCATTTCTAATATAAGGCCAGGCGGAAAACTAGCCACATTAGAATGGTTCTAGCCCTACAATTATTTATTGCAACACACAATTCCTATCTCTATCCTCCAAAACCCTATTATTGCTATAAACCCAGTGTCCGTATCTAACCCCTTCTCATATCGCTCCACCAACTTTTATAACAGGATGGCCGATCTGTTTACTCAGCTGCGGAGGACGCGGGGCCTCGGGCCAACTAGAGAGTTCAGAAGAAGATGAAGATGCTTGGAGCGAAACAAAGTGAAGCCGTCAGAATGTGGCCAGCAACCATAAAACCCCCCAAAAGTCACACTAAGATACATAATTTTATTCGTTAAAAAGCATCAATTAAAAATAAAAAAAACTGTATGCGCATTTATAGCCTGTAGCTCGATTTCTGAATTTAAAAAAATGGCAGTAATTCCTTTCAGGAGGTAAGAAGAATGTACTTATTATACTTTTTAGTAGATAGTCAGAAATCACTAAGTCAACGAAGTAAGCCTATACAAACTCCACTGTAGAATAACGACAAATACTTGTAGTGGGGCTGGGGAGCCCAGTCGGTTAGGCATTCGCCTAGCATGCCCAGGTTCAGCTCCGGGCATCGCCAAAATAACTGCGACCTATAAACGGCCCATGCAGCCAAAATGTCCGACGAATAATACCCCGTGTGGAAGGAGTGCACGTTAAATATCCTTCAAAGTCCTAACGTTGCGTATGATGTCGCCCTTAACGGTTGCGTTGGGTGTCTACTCAGGTGTCAGCTTGTCACTTGACTGTGGTTCTAAAATACGACGCCAGTCGCAAATAGCCCTCGTGTAGCTCTAGTGCAACAATATTCAAACTAAACTAAACTCGTAGTTCACCGAGAGCGCTTGTCTGGGCTTATTACAAATCGATCGATGGCTTTACTTGGCGAACCGGTTTTTGTATTGTTTTTTGCCCGGTATCATCTCCAACTCCTTCTCAACTGTATGGGGCCAACATATCCTCTGGATCGAAAGGGGTCACTCTGTTGTTAGTCCACCTCTTTCGGGGGCCCCGGGGCGCTGTGTTTGATGTGTTCTCAGCACTCCAGACATTGCCAATTTACTGTTTCCCGGGTCTAATGTTATTGTGAGAGCATTTGAGAAAGTTTGGTTTCTGTAAGAGGGGCTTCCTGGAGTTTACCTGTGATTGGGAGAAGGGGGTCTTTTTTTGGTCTCAAGACGGTTTTGACTGATGGGTTGTGGAGTTCTAGATTTTCATTGGTTCACGTTCTCCCGCAAATAGCTTTTTTTATGAGACCTGCTTTTAAGCTTACGTAAATGACACAAATATAATATTTTAATACCTTTTCTATTCCCTGAATTTCCAAAACAAAATATCCCCAAATAGAACGTATACATATACAAAATGTATTATTTATCTTATCTGCCTACAGAACGGATCATTTAAATAGGTTTTTTTCCCCGATATAACGATTCGGCTGAAGTTATACAAAATAGAAGTTCTGTAAAAACTTCTTTCCTACTCTGTGAACGAAAAACAACATGAAAATCTACTCGTTTCGAATACAAATGTCCTGGATACATATTTTTCTCATTTTTATTATTATATAACAAACGATATTATTGGACATTTTACACCTGTTGTTTCATAGAAAAATAAGTTATCAAACTAAAATTTAACATGTTTATTTAAAGTATATACAAATACATCTTTTAAGTTACCTACATTTTTCCAGAAATGTCGCTTTTGAAATTTTCCACTCAGGTTCCCCAATTACCTTTCCGAATTCCCACTCGTCATCCCTTATAAAAAGAATATGCAAATCATCCTCATCAAGAAGGTCTTGCAAAATTAGTCACAAGATCTGAATCCTCTCTAACGACGGTAATTAAAGAAACTTTTGCTGCCACCCGAGTCTAAGAAAACGAGCATTTATTATTAAGTTTTCCCCCTATTCCGACATTGACAGCTTGTTGTATTGGTTTTATGAAACTGTAACTGTCAATTTTGCCCAAATTGAGGTTTTTGCATAAAGGTTAATTATTAGGTTTTTCGGGAAACTTTTTAAATTATTATTAATCTTTTTTTTTTATCTTTTGGTGATATTTGATAAGTTTTAACCATATGTATTAATTCACATTTGCGAGTTATGCATTTAGAAAAAAATTCTTTATCTTAAGAAAATAAGTGTTTTCTGAAACATTATCTTTAAAATTCCTCACATCTTTTGTAATATTATAGAAATTTAACTATTTTAGCAATGAATACTAATATTAAATAGCACGAGCTACATTTTTCCAATTATATTCTTTGCAGTTTTAAAGTTCAAATTGGTGGTAAGCAGGATTTTCTTTCAAGACCATAATGAATTTTTTTGGTTTCAGTGAAAAAAAATGCAATGAAAAGTACATATTTATACAAACAAAAATAAAGAACTCCTATAATAATAATATCCTTAGAATTTCATTAAAAATATGCAAAATCCAATCATTGTTAATTGTGAATCCACATTTAAATATGTTATCTTCAAATGCATAAAATTACGTAATTGAAAGATAAAAGGGAAATTTAGAATAAAATAATTTTTCTATCTTCATAGCAACATCTTTAGATAAAATAGTTATTGACGGGGGGGATAAGCAAATAAATTAGATGTAGTGTAAACTTGTTTTCAATGTATGAGACTGAAAATTAATTTCTTTGAAAATTTTTATATTATGTTTCTGTTGCAGATAGTTATAAATGCGCCCTTTTTACTTCAAATTTTAAAATTTAGTAAAATCCTAAAATTTATAAATTTTTACAAATTATCTGAGGATCTGAAAAACCTGACAGTCACGTGACAGTTTTATATGTCTGTCACTTAAAGGGTTAATATTATTTAACTCATTTTAGTCCACATTTATTCAAATGTCAATTACATTCCTCGCAAACCGAAGAGTCGATCTCTTCTAAAGATGTATGCCCTTGTTTTCTAGGGTAATCGCCTTTTTCAATTTGACAGTTCAAAACTAATTCATGGAGCGATTGGGGAGCCGGGTTTTGCTTGTTTTCATCTCCGCTGCTTATTAAGGGGCTAATGAGCGTAGGTTATTTTTATAGGAATATCGGAAGATTGCTAATTGAAATATAATAAGATTTTGTTTGTTGAATTTAATTCACAACGTCAAGATTGAGAAATGGAGACGAGATATTTGTTTATTTTTATCGAACTGTTTATATTTAATCTTGCTTTTTTTCAAAAATCTGCATTTTTTTAAAATTAAGGCTGGGAAGACTGGTCGGTTAGGCGTTCGCCTTGCAGGCTATAGGTCCAAGGTTTGGGTCCGGGCATCGACAAAATAACTGCTGGCCTATAAACGGCCAGTCCCGCCAAAAATGTCCGACGAATAATACCCCGAGTAGAGGTAGCGCACGTTAAATATGCTTCAAAGTCCCAATGCTGGGTACGATGTCGTCCTTAATAGTTGCATTAGGTGCCTACTTAGGCCTCAGCTCGTCACTTGACTGTGGTTCTAAATTATATATATAATCCAATATCCCTCGTGTAGCTCTAGTGCGACGAAATTTCAAACTAACTTAGCTTTTCAAAATTATTTTGACGTTGTAAAACCCTTAATTTAATAAAATTCTAGTCACTTTTCTGAATACAAACTATTTATTTTAATACTTTAATCTAGTTAAGAAAGGAGAGGTGTAGTTTGTATTTCGTAAATTAATCCATATATTTTAAGAGAAAATTGTTTGAAAATTCAATAAATATTTTTAACAACTGAATATTTATTACAACTGAATACTGAACTAAAAGAAGATATTTTTAAATGTTATAAACATTGTTATTCGTTTTTTAAGTCTTTATCATTTTGTTTCATTGAGACTGAAAAATATTTGTTTTTCAACTGGATATTTTTCCTCAAGAAATGAATAACAAGTCACTAAAAACAATTCATATTCAAAACAAAATTACTCGTTAAAAACAGATTGCTTAACATGTCAATACAAAATAATATTGTGTTTCTTAACTAGCTGTTATTTAAGCAAATTTCCTAAATTTAAAATATTTTTTTGTTATTTCTGTATCATCTTCAGAAAACCGATTTGGTCTGATCCCATCTTCAGGCTTATTAAGTACTAATGAGGATAAATTCTTTTTGCACAAAAATATCAAGAAGATTAAGAGTGCTAATTGAAATGTAATACTATTTCGTTTATTCAGTGAAAATTGCTGTCTTCAAAATTTGTAAATGAATTGTTTATTCGTATTGCCTGGAGAATAGTTTTACACGAATTCAAACCATTGCAGTTATCATCATTCAATTATTAGTCAAAGAACTTATTGTTTGTTGCGATTATAAACCGTTTCCATGCGGAATTCTAAGGTTTACTTAAAAAATTTAGTTTAATTGCATTAAAACAGGATGTTTTGTACGATAATGAAATGACATGAATAATATAACAGATGTAAAAGCAACTCAACCACATAAGACTTAGTTACACCTGTTCTGTACACTAAAAAATGGAATATTTAGGGTGATTTCTTAGCTTTGAAAAAATCAAGCAGTATGCTGCCAAATAAATCCGATAAATTTACTGGCTTTTTTCAGTTAACAAATGGCCCAACCAGCCATAAATTAATGTTTTGCCCGTTGCACGTAAGTTATATATTGTAGCCCGTAAACTATCTGCTCATTATATTACAACCAGTGAACATAAGTTAATATTGTTTTCGTGAGCAAGGATTTTCCAGCATAACTTCACTTATGGCTTCGTTTAAAACCAGGAACCTTCTCGATGAGAGGCGAACGCCCTCGACAACTCTGCCACTGACACTAAAATTTCCCATGCATTAAGGAGGGACAAGATCTAGGAGATCTAGGATTGAACAGATATTTTCTTCGTTTTTGGCGGATGATCGGCGAAAAGGATTAACGGGACTTTTACTAGCCAGTCAGATGAGAGCTAAAATATTAAGTTTCTACCCTACTGGAATTTACCCGTAATTTTGTTGGCTTTGCCGAGAGATACGGTAAAAACTGAAAAGTATAGTTTCCCCCTCCTATCGCTAAACAACAGTTTTAACCGTATTGTTTAGAAAGTCCCATAGAGCTACATAATGCATTAGTTTTGAAATCACAACTTTTGCAAAAGAATTGCTTTGCCATGTTAGCCCTTTTTCCCCAGGTATGGGAATCAACATAACATCGAAATGAAACAAATTTGAAACGCAAATGTCAATTTAATTATATGTTTTTGAATTTTTGAAATGCCCCAAAATATTCAGCAAATGGCGACACTATTTTAAAACTATCAGTTAATAATTAAATAACCGGATGTTATTTTCTTTTCAATTTTGTTTTAATTGGATGTTATGATGATTCCCATACCTGGTGAAACTGGGATAACATGGCAAAGCAATTTTTTTGCAAAAGTTGTGATTTCAAAACTAATGCATTAGCTCTATATGACTGACAGTTCCTCTTTAAACAGGCGGTAGAGCATATATATACAATTCTAATGCATTAGCTCTATATGACTGACAGTTCCTCTTAAACGGGCGGTGGAGCATATATATACAATTCTTCTAGTATGCCTGGATATATCTTAACAGGCGGTAAGCAATTATCACACACTAAATGCCATTAGTCGACTGACTTCCCTATCCGCGGTGGAGCATCAACATAAATCTCCATGTCCTTATATGGGAAGAATAAAAGTAACACAAACGGATTCAGAAAGGGCACAGAAAGAAATCCATCAGAACTCGTTATCGGCGGCCCCTTCGCCACCTACGGGCGGCCTATAGGCCGATAACTTGGGCCCATAATAAAGGCCTCCGTTTGTTAATCAGGCCTCTCTTTATGTTGCATAGGCTTCTTTTTTTCTTTCCTCTTCTTCTTTTCCTGCTAAGTTGCTTAATTCCGATTCAGGGGCTGGGAGGAATGATTGTGTGTTTCTTCGGGGAAGTTTGGTTGGGTATATTATGAAGGGATGTGGCTTGAATGAAATAGTGTGGGGGTGAAGATACCATCTTAGTTAGTTGTGTTCTTGTGTTATAATAACGTTTGTTGATACAAGTCTATTAGACTGATTGGCTATCAATGGATTTTTCTTCTATTTTTCAGTTTATAGGAACTTAATTCGATGATATTTCTCAAGTTAATAAAATTGATGTGTCATAGAAGCAGACTATTCACTTCTAGGATATTGGTAATCTGCTTGACTGATCGTTCAATTTATGGCAGTTAGTCCTAATAATCTTATAAAAATTAATAGGTCGTCTGTGGAATATTTTATGACTTTTAAACTTCGTCTAAATGACTATCTGTGTATTTTATACCCAGACCTCTATAAAAGTGGCTAGATCAGAAGATAAAAATTAAATCTACACCATTAAATGCATAGACAGTGTTCCACCTTTTTGTGGTTGGCAACGTCCAAGTACTTCAAAGGCGAGTAGAGTTTTCGAGATTGGTATGGCTGCTAAAAAGTAGTTCTAATGCTATACAGTTTTATTACGAAACTTTTAGTTTTGTATCCCGGTCAAATAACGTGACCTACTCCAACTCAATTTAATTTTTACCACAAATTTACGATTTTTCCCTTTCTATGTTGCAATTTCTATGAACATAATTCAACTAAATTTCGTAAAATTCGGCAGTCAACAAAAGAGATGTGTGTCATAAAAGCAGCCCGTCCACTTCCAGCATATTGGATGGTGTCCTTCTACCAATAGTCGTCTTCAATATGCACAGTGCCCCCCTTAACCCACTAGACCCCTGGAGACCACCGGGCACCAACTTTTAATAGAGCCCTTCCCCTAATTAAGTTGGCCGTTGTCTAGGGGCGGAGGCCTTAATCAGGGCTTGACCACAAACATTCCCCGAATACTTCTTGCCCCCCCCCTTGCAGTTAATGAGGGTTTTTGCCCCCTTTGCCTCCTATTTGCCTTAATCCCTTAATCATCCATTTCTTGGAGGAGAGGCCTCTTCAATTTCCTGTTCGGATTTACTCGGGCTCCGGTTTGTTTTCAAAGTGACCGTTTCTTTTTTTGAAGTTGTCCTTATCTTACACTGGCCATACGGTGGTCAAGTATTTGGAGAGAAAGTAATTGAGTTTGCTATTTTATTCTTCCGTGTTTCTGTAATAAAGTTTGTGGTTGCTTGGATACAATGAGGGACGCAAAGGTTTAAACATTGTGCACGTTTTAGCTTCCACACTACGTTTATAACGTAAAAAGTGGAAGGTATTGTAATCGTTCAGTACGTCTGTCTGTCCGTCCGTCACCCACTTTCATAGCCCAAACTACAAAATGCTATGGACAAGTGTGATACGTCAAAAAATTCAGCGCATCGAAATTAGAATACATTGAAAATTTCAGAAAAGAATTTGAATTCGAAGTACTTCAATTATGTAAGAAACTGCAAAATTTAATGCTCATTTAAAAAGCGCAGGAAGCCATTTTTATTAGAATTAAATCACCATTGCTATTCGCAACAATCGCTCGAGAAACTTTAATTCTTTAGGCAATAAATTAAAATAAATTTATTTTTGCGACATCTATCAGTTTGAAATGACGTCAAATATATTTCTCTACGAGATTCTTTGTATGTTGATATGAAATGTTTCCATTCTATTTAAAAGCGAGGAATATTACGTATTTATTCTTTGAAATATAAATAAATTTTTGCAAACGATGAGTAACAACTATTGAATTTTTGAAATAAAATAAATGAAACTAGCCAAATTTAGCATGTAAAAGTTTAATATAGAATTAATGCTGTGTTTGGCGCCTTTTTACCTGTTAAATATACAACTGTTGTGTGAAAGCGGGTTAAGTGACAGATTCTGTTACAAACCTACTTGTTTTTGTTTGTTTTCTGAATAACACTGAAGCATTTTAAAATCGCTTACATCTTTTGAAATATTATAGGAAGTATACAATAAGAGGAATTAGGAATGATGTCTAATATTAAACATTATGAGCTATATATTTCTTGAAGTTTTCCAATTGTATTACTTTTAGCTTTTATGATTCAAACTGATCATGAATAAAAGGTTTTTTTTTAATCTTTAGATTTTCTACTCTAGCTGAAAAGCTTTCTACTCTAGCTGTACTTCTTTCTGAAAAATGTGTATTTACACAAACACCACTAAAAATACAGAACACCTCTAACACTAATTTTCTTAAAATTTCGTCAAAAATAAAATATACATTCATTCGGCTCATGTTTATTTTTGGGGTGTTTTTTTTTGAAGTTGTCCGTCCTTGAAAAGAGAGATTGAGCCTTCATTCACAGTTAACACTTTACCTTAAAAAGTATTTTTTTTAATAAATATGAAAACTAAACAACGAGATGAAGTTACTTATTTACCCCTATATATTATTTGGGAGATGACTAGATGATACATATTCGGGATTTTTCTGAGAGCCATGGGTGTTTTTAAAAAACCATTCAAAAACTAGGTTAGCGTCGATACAACTTGTAACTATGGTGCCAATTAAAACAAAAACATTTATTTTTGTCGTAAAAAATTTCAACTTTAAGTTATTCAAATTACTTCACAATTAATAGAGCATTATTTGCTAAACTTAATAGATAAAATTAAAATATGCAGGTTGTTTTAATTAAACAAAAAATTAAGAAAAAGATGGCAAAAATGAACCTTAAATGAAATCTTTCTGGAAATATAAGAGATCTTCTATTAGTGGTATGTTTCCGATGAGTTGGAAAACGTTTTATTTTCAAAGTTAAAAAGCGGATTGCCTCGAACGCATGTGCAAATGTTTCATCCTATATCTATCAACAAGATGGAGAAGTGGTTTTAAAAAAATCGTCATTGTATTCCTTCCATGGCCTAGTAGTTAAGGCGTCTGCCTCGAGATTGAACCTCCTAAGGAATGCTTAGATTCGAATACTATCTACTTCAAATCATCATATAAATCAGATGTGCGTTAAAAAATAGTAAAAAAAGTTAAAACATTTTTTATAATGCTCAAAAATGTATCTGAATATTACATAAAGAGGTTTCCAAAATACTCAAAATTGCTGAAAGTTGCATACACCGTAGCTGTCCCCTTATATTCAGAAAAGTTTTAAAACTTTTAACAGCGTTACATTTTGACACCTTGTTTTCTATTTAAAAAATAAATCTAATATACCTCAACTTTTATCAGCTGATATTGTTTATAAAGCTTAAAGAAAAATAATTCAATTAAAAAACTTTCCTCTATATAATCTACTCCAGTCATTGAAGACAATTCCCTTTTAGAATCAAACAAAGAACTGAAAAAAAGCAAGAAAAATCGTCTGCACTCGAAAAGAAAAATGGAAGTCGACATTTCACGATGAATAATTGAGCGTTCTCGTATCTTTTCCCGTGAAATATTAATGCCCACCTTAAACTTTGTTCTTGGCGAAGAAGAAGGTTTAATGATCTTCTTCGACTGCCGGACACCAAGATCTATTCCCTGACGGCTATTGCCGGATATTGTACCTAAGGTAGGATGTTTCAAGAACTACAGGAACTGCGTTTCAACAGTTGTGTCGACTTTTCTAAAGTTGATGGCCTTTGTTCTAAAGAAGATTGAGACTCGCTCAGTGCTTGAAGCAATTCGCCTCGTGTAGTAGTTTTTAATATTGAAGTTCGGATAAATCTTTTTTGTCTACGTTCCTTAGTTCGTTCTTTAAGAAGGTACACTGTGTGATAGAAAGTATTTCATTTACAATTATCATCAAATGGGGTAACTTTGAGCCAGGAGAGAGGAGGATAACTTTGGTTCAAACATAAAACCCTTCTACTGACTTTCTTCTTGATTTTGTTTTACTCATGGGTCAAGACAGAGTTACCACTCATTGAAAAATTCAAGCATATTTTTAAAGAATGATTTAATAAGAAGTTATCATCCTGAAACGCTTGGGACAAAGTTACCCCATTCGACTGTTGTTATTAAAATAGCTCTTTTTAATCGATGCAAAAAAACTGTCTAAAATACTCTGGAAAGCAAGGGTAATTTTACACTTCAAATATTTGTATTGAATGCTAAACACTAGTTTTTTTAACGTGTCTGTAGAATAAAATCTCAGCTTAATTATTATTTTTTTTATCAAAATATAAGAACTTTTGTATTTTAATTTAATATAACTTACACTGTAAAAAAAATTACTGAAATTAACGGGAAAAGTACCGGCAGCAGAGTTGCCGGGACTTTCCCGTTTCGTTAAGTATTTTCCCGTGTATTTACAGAAGTTCCGTTTCTTATTTCTCCGTTGTTAAAATTTTCCATTTTGCATTATCCCGTGATTCTACTTAAGTTCCGTTTCTTATTTCTCCCTTATTAAAATTTTACTCGTAATTTAGAACCCTGGTCAAGTCACGACTTTGGACTCCACAGATTTAACGAGCACGTCTGTTTCAGTGTACTCGGGCCTATCCGTGAATTGAGGATTTTTCTACTATTTCCAGCACATATCCAATTTAAAGGATGACTGGCAGTAGGTGGGATTCGAACCCCCGCACTCTTGAGACGGTTGAATCTCTAGGCTGATGCCCTAACCACTCGGCCACTGATGGGCCTGGTAATACAGGTATTTGATGTTCGAGTTTCGATGTGTGTATTCTTAGTGCATTATCGTCAATTCTACGATAGGGTAATAAAAGTATGCCAGCTCTAAAAACGGGAAAATTCCGTTTTCATCTCTTCGCTCGTGGTTTACGGACATTTTCCGTTTTTAGAAGGGAAACCCGTTTTCAGAAGGAAAAACCGTTTTCAGTCGTTACGGAAAGTTCCGTTAAAAATCAGTAATTTTTTCTCATGTAAATTTCAGGGTTTTTTAAAATTTAAATCATACGTATGTTTAATTCAAAAATTTCGAATATACTTTTTATTTCTATCTTACAACATTATCCTCAACTTTATCACGAAATTTCTATACTGAAAAAATCTTTACAATTTCCTTATTCAATTATAAATTGAGCAATTCTTCTCTATACAAAGGACTACTCTTTATTTGAAAGCAATGGAATCGCAATCCCCCATGATTAATGACCCTTCTATAAATACCAATAAACAACTCCGTTTTGGGTGTAAAAAGGTTAATTGAACCACAAAAAGAGTATTGAATACAGAGATATAATGTTAATAGTTGTGTTGTTTCGTGTCCATTTGTGTCAAAGAAATAGATGATCCGAAGTTGTCGTAGACAAGCTTTCGCTATTTCCTCTTGATCTTCGGAAGAATTAAAATTTCTGGGTCTTCAAAGCCATATCCTGAAGAGCCTGGCTTGAATTGCTGGGCAGCCAAATGTTATAGCTGACGGGGAATGTTGGTACACCAGGACAGTTTGGGCAGTTTTGTGGATAATGCTTCTTTGTGCCTGTTTTCTGTTGCAGATTTTCATTCATTTTATAATGTTTTTTTTACGTGTCTGTAGAATATTCAGTTAATTATTACTGTTTACAAAATTAAGAGCATGGTGATTAATATTTTAATAATTATTTTAATAAGTAATATCGACTGATACTTTTCATTCGTTACCACGACAGTTATCCAAGTTATCAGATAGGCAAGTTTCTTGATTCTTTGACATTCTTCATACAGGCTTTTTCTTTCCAAAGGATGTTTAAACTTTGAGCTAATCCACCATGTAACTGCACTTCTTAACCCTAACCTGTGGGGCATTAAAACATTTTAAACAGGTTTATAATGTTAATAGTGTAAGATATGAAAGAACTATGATAGTTATTTCGATTTATTTTGTTTTATTTATCTAGGATGTCAGGGTTAGGTTGAATTATCGTCGCACTAGAGCTACATGAGGGATATTGGTGACGGACGTTATAATTTAGGATCACAGTCAAGTGACGAGCCCTCACCTGAATCTCTAAGATGTCAAAAAATTTATCTCAATCCATGGAAATTCAGTTCAAAAAATTTCATAAAATATATTGCTCTTTAACAATTATCCGTATTTAAAATGCGTGCTGCTTGAAATAAAAAATAATATAAAGAGCCGTGAGTAACAAAAACATCCCCTTTTATAGAATTAAACTGACTTCGAGGCTTTATACATCAAAATTCAACATAGGAGTGTAGGCGTATATTTTATGTAATATCCCATCAACTTTTTAAATTTTAAACAAAATATCGTATATATGGTAAACATTTCAAAATCACGTTGAACTTTCAATTGCCCTTAGACATTCGGAAAAGAGCGTACGATGTAGAGTGTTAATGTGAATTTTTATGTTATAAATATTGTCAAATAATTTTACTTTCCTTATTATTAGGTGAAAAAATGGATATCCTACCATTTGATAAACAACAACAATTACACTCTTAAAACAAACGAGCGGTTTTAACTCAGTCTTAGTTAATTTTCACTCCTTTCCGGTGCCGAAAATGCACTTCCCCTATAGGAGTGAATTTCACTCTTTTGTTTTAAGAGTGTAAATCACACTTGTAAATAAAACACTCCTAATTATTTCATTTTTAATTTTGGAATGGAATGGTTATACTTGAGAAGATGATTCAAGTTTTGTTGCACTTGTTTATAACATTCTTGAATATGATCTTTTAAATACAAAAACATTTTTGCATGTTAGTGCAATTAAAACATAATTTTGGACTGAATATTATTTTGCCCTTCTTATGCAAACATTGTAATATTTTTTTCAGATCCATTTAAATTAATATCATTTCTGTACTACATACAATTTTCCCTAACTGACAAAACGAACAATATTAGCATCTCTTAAAAGCTTTAAAATCCCCAGCGATATTTCATCAGACAGTGTAGTTTGTTTCAGAATAACACGTCCCCGATATGCGTGTGCTTTAAACACATGCAAGCAACGGTAATTTTTCTTTATCTATTTTTCTATTAGTCTGTTATTATTTTTTACTTAGTTTTATATATTTTTTTTCTTTCGTTTCCAGCCCCTAGTTGTCGCCGAATTTCCTCCCAAACAAGAGGGTACTAAGTAGACGTCAATTCATCTAAAAAGGCATTCTAATTGACTTACAAAAGGACGAGCTTCGGGAGCGACACAATTTAAGGGCCGTGATAAATTAACCCAGCATTCTTTTTGACATGTTATTATAAATAAGTGAGTTCTGTTCTAGGTTAACCCCTTAACAATTGGTTAATTTTCAAAAAAAATGTTCATAAAAGTGACTATCTTTATATCCTTGAAAATTATATAAAAATATGTGTATGAACAATATTTTTAATTTTTTTAACTTATTATTTAAAAAAGTAAATACTTAATATTTAAAAAAGTAAGTACTTAATATTTAAAAAGTAAGTACTTAATATTTAAAAAAGTAAGTACTTAATATTTAAAATAGTAAGTTAATCATAGTGGTGTTCTAATTGGCAGATTTAAGTTATTCTTGTTATTGGCACGTTACTATACTGAATTCTTCACCCATTGGCGTTTCAACTGTTGAATTAAAGTTATTCAAGTACGTTTTAATCTTATTGGCGCGTTACTACGGACCACTCAAGTCATTCACGTTTTCATTGATGAATTGATGTTTAATTTTATTAGCGCGTCTCTTTTATTAGCGCGTCTAGACCAATCCAGCCCGGACTGGAGCGAGAAACAGAGGACGACACCTCACCTCGTGATTTTCACAGGAGCGAGAAGGAAGGGGTTAGTTTGTTTTGATACGTGATTTAAACTTAATAAATTTCTTAATTTTTTGTAACTATATAAAAAAACTTTAAATGAGTTACGCAATAATATGTGTATCAACACTGCACACTCTTAAAACAAACGAGCGGTTTTAACTCAGTCTGAGTTAATTTCCACTCCTTTCCGTGCCGAAAATGCACTTCTCCTATAGGAGTGAATTTCACTCTTTTTCGGAGTGGGTAAAAGAAATAAAAGAAAACAATCTGCGTCCTACACTCTTAAAACGAGCGGTTTTAACTCAGTCTGAGTTAATTTTCACTCCTTTCCGGTGCCGAAAATGCACTTCTCCTATAGGAGTGAATTTCACTCTTTTGTTTTAAGAGTGCATGTAAAATAACTACCGAACTTCCCCTTTTCATTAAATTTTTTAAGCTGTTTTATTTAGAAACAGGATATAGAGTTCCTAGGCTTATACAATTCGGGATTAATCTGCATTGTTTATATGCTCATTTTTTATAAGAAAAAATTGGTTGAAAACTTTAGTACTTATAATTTTTTTAACTATAATATCAAAATATTTACTATATGAATACCATACATTAATAAACATACTTCTTTCTTACAATTACATTACTTTATTTTATATGCTACATTATTTTATTCACTGAATTAGCTTGTTTTATATTTAAGATGCTATTTTTTATATTTTGTTTACAAATTTTAAATCTTTTGAAAAATAAGTTTTAAATACGCATGTTAAAAAGCATTATATTCAAAAGAGTAACAGTTCTTAGAAAAAAACGAAATTTAACAGCCCTAACAGATTTCCTATATCTGAGAATCTACGCTAGAAATAATTCACTTAAAATATAGAATTAGATTTCTTATAATAGATTAAGGAGTGAGGATGGAACAAAAAAGAGAGACTTTTTAGAATAATAATAAGAAGAAAATAAGGAAGAAAAAAATCAGGATATGTAAAAGGCTTCTGCTATAATTGTGAAAGAAGAAGACAAGCAGGGCCAAAAGAAATTGTCGAGGGAAAAAAATCTTTTGCTAAATTCTTGTTTGGTAGCCATAATTACAAATGACAGCGAACTTGCTTATTGCTGAACTAACAAGAACTTTTAATTTTTTTATTAGCTTATTCTCTTTTTTATTTCCGTGGGTATATGGTAATGCTTTTAGGCCAAAACCTGCTCGAAACGGCTAACGGTGTTTAATGAAGTTGAAATTTTCTTTATTCGAACCTGACATACTTGTTTCAGTAAGGTTTTTTATATATAAATAAAGTGCTCAGAGTTATTCTACGGATCTTCTTATGCTTGTTTTTAATTGAGTTTGCATTTCACGGTGAGGTTCTTAGAAAAAATTATTTTGCCTTCGCAAAATGTAAATTGTGTTTAAATGTATTTTAATTGGGCTTTTGAGAAAAAAAATATGTGCATACCTTGTAAGGCCACAGTTTAAAATTTAAATTTTATAAAGCCAATTGATATACATAAAATAATCATAAACAATGTTTTCACAATTTTTTTTTAAATTATTCCCTTCAAAGATATTATACTATAAATGGTATCACTTCATGCTACCGCACCACGCACTTTTAAAAAAATCCGTTAATAAAGAGAGTATTTGTAAATTTCCCCAGAACATTTCTGTTTTCATAAAAAAGACGTTTTCTGTAAAATTACATCTCAGTTTGTCAAAAGAGCCCTTTTCTCTGTCACGGATACAGATTGCATCTGTTGATAACAGTTTTTCTATGATTAATTACGAAAAGAAAATTTTATACAAGTGTATACAATTATAAATGTTATGAAAATGTATACAAATATAAATTTTACGAAACATTTATACAAATATAAATTTTATGAAATGTATACAAATATAAATTTTATGAAAATGTATACAAATATAAATTTTATGAAAATATATACAAATATAAATTTTATGAAACATTTATACAAATATAAATTTTATGAAAATATATACAAATATAAATTTTATGAAACATTTATACAAATATAAATTTTATGAAAATATATACAAATATAAATTTTATGAAACATTTATACAAATATAAATTTTATGAAAATATATACAAATATAAATTTTATGAAACATTTATACAAATATAAATTTTATGAAAATGTATACAAATATAAATTTTATGAAACATTTATACAAATATAAATTTTATGAAAATGTATACAAATATAAATTTTATGAAAATGTACACAAATATAAATTTTATGAAAATGTATATACAAATATAAATTGTATGAAAATGTATACAAATATAAATCGTATGAAAATGTATATACAAATATAAATTGTATGAAAATGTATACAAATATAAATTTTAGGAAAATGTATAGAAATTACTTTCGTGGCCACGATGTAGTGGTCATCGTCCTTAGTTTTCATTCCGTTAATGAGGGTTCGTATACGGGTTATGGCTTGATGTTTCTTTTAACGTGCCCAGCACGAAGATTAATGTTAAAAATATTAACGTTATAGGCCCGAATATTTTCTATATTGTTTGCAGACATTTTCCAAATGCAACGGGATTTTTTTAACTGCGTGTTTTTAAGATACTAGGATATGAGTGGTATGTTGGCAAAAGGCTACCTAGAAATAATTGCTATTACGTCTTTAATAGTTATTATAAAGTCTTGTGAAATAATTTGCTATTATGTACTGTAAATAGTTTACTCTGAAATGATGATGATGATGATGCGCTGCTGACACTACATCTGTGCATGTTCAGAAATAAGTGTTAATCTGAGAGAAATGGGAGCCTTGCCGTCATTGATAGATCTGTATACCGATAATATCAAGTAAATTGTAGAAGCAGTAATCAGGAATAATGGATTCATTTGATTCGGCTAGGGGTAGGTAGATATATATTCCGGCTTGTGTGCTTGATCAGGGACTCGCTTATAAAGCCTTCGTCAAGTAAGACAGACACAGAAAGAATTTTGTACTGTCACAGAGGAAGGAATATACACCCAGGGCGAAGGCGGAAATCGAACCCGCACTCGCTACAGCGTGCAGACTGCTAGAGTAATGGTCCAAACCACTCGGCCATCCGGGCCCCTTGATTCGGCTATGTCATAGACACACAAAACAATTGGAAAACAGTTATAAATCTATACCAACTATAAATCAATCAATGTAAAATTTTAAAATAATATTTGGAAAAAGTCTTAAAGAAACAAAAGTAAACACACATTTTAAGTAATAGAATCCCTTTAAAACAGCTTTCGTTTTTCCTATTATTATTATTATTAAAGTGCATTTCAAAGTGTGGCATTTCTGAATACAAATGAAATGGAAATCTTAAGAATATTTTGAAGATTTTATGAAGTGTTTTAATTCATGTGCGATGAAAAAATGAACCCTCGAAGATAGGATTTATTTTCCATTACTAAAATGTAACACATCAACGGGATTTAAGACCCAATTCATTTACATAACCGCGCATAATCCAAAAAAAAGTCTTTATGATTTAGAAAAAAGCCACGCACCGAGCTCACGTAGCCGCTTTTCAAGAAGGGGGCATTAACAACGCCCTGCTAATTTCTCCTTTTAATAAGGAAGTCACGTGCCATTTTATTCCTAAAACTTTTAATTCGTCATCTTCGTTAACGGACTTTACCGACAAAAAAAAAGCTTGATCTGAGTTGCCGGACTTGGCTACTTATGGTCATTTTGGCTCATTTCGGATCCGCTCGGCTGTTAAAAAGTGAAATCGCTAAAACTGTTCTGGTAAATGATTTGGCTAATTCATAAAACCATCAATATGTTGTTTTTTAGTTCCATCTTGAATCTTTTACACAGTTTCGTTTAGTTTTTGCTCTCGAATGAATGTTTACTGGTATTTTAAAAAGTAAAATCCACGGCTCTGTAACTGCACGTGCATACATAGTATACACGGCGTCGTACGTGTAAACTTTTCAACCATTAAAATAGTTTTCATACCGGAAGTGGCGTGAGTTCCAGTCTAAAAATGGGTAAGATTTATTCATCCTTTCATCCTTATACTGTCCATTAAAATAAAGACCAATTTAGCGTATTGAGAACTAATTAATGGGGATTTTGTGTCTGTCTGACTAACTGACAGAATCACCTGCTACAACACACCCCATTGTCATAAGCGGGAATAGGCACAGCAGGCTTTGACCAGTATGGAATGTCATACGTACAACTAAGAGATAAACCGCAAAACTGCAATTAGCGGATTAATTTTGGCTATTTTCAATAGTGGCAACTTTGCTTTTTTGTTTAATTTCCACCAGGCAACCCTAGACGTAACACAAAGAGAAACAAAAAAAACTACACACACCTGTAATGGTTAATTGCCTCGCTTCTTAAGCACCGTTGCCACAAAACGATGTAATATCTTAAACGAAAAACTCATCGGAGCGTAAGTCTTTTTAACCCTAATCCTGAACGCTCATCGCTTTTCAACTTGGGAGGGGGAGATAAAGAATCCGCCGCCCGCCCCCCTTTTCTATGACGGATAAAACAAATACCTCCATCTTATTTCTTTCATTCATTCCTCTATCTTTTCACTTAAAGATTTAAAACTCAATAATAATAAAAGGTTTTATACCTGTTTAATTACATGAATAGAAACTGGATGTTCTTGAATTTCAGACAACTTTTTTAAATTGTTTCTTTAAAAAAAGATTAAATATTTAATACAACATTTGTTCGTTACATTTATTAATTAATTTAGTGTTTATAAATATTTTAAAACTACACTGAGTCACTATTTACTACTACTACTACTACTACTACTATTACATATATATTCCGGCTTGTGTGCTTGATCATAGACCCACTTATGAAGCCTTCGTCAAGTAAGACAGACACAGAAAGAATTTTTACTGTCACAGAGAAAGAAAAGTACACCCAGGGCGAAGGCGGAAATCGAACCCGCACCCGTTACAGCGCGCAGACTGCTAGAGTAATGGTCCAAACCACTCGGCCATCCGGGCCCCAACTACTATTTACTCAACAAATCATCTTTAAATAAGGCATCTGCACTCAAATTGTGATGTCGTGGAAGTACCGCCACCGAGCCAATCATTAAAGTCAAGAGCAAGGCAAAGGCATTTATCACTTAATTCTCAAGGTAAGTGTAAAAAAATTGTATCTTCATTTAGATTAAACTAATATTTTCGTACAAAAATTGCGATAGTTAGAAGTTAGTATATAAAAGAGAGTTGTATACAGATATAAAAGAAAGTATTCAAAATATAAATATTTCACATATGGGGAAACACATATGTTGATAAATATTTTCAACATATGTGGGAAAGATAATATTTTGAAAATATTTATCTATTATTGTTTATTGGTATATGGTGATTTTTATTGTTTTTTTATTGTTTATTGTTATTGTATTGTGTATTTATTGTATTTTATTGTTTATTGTATTGTTATTGTATTGTATTGTATTGTTTGTATTGTTGTATTGTATTGTATTGTATTGTATTGTATTATTGTATGTATTGTATGTTTATTGTATGTATTGTATGATTGTTATTTAGTTATGTAGTATGTTTTGTGAAAATATTTCACATGGGCTTATTTCACATATGGGGAAAAATCCAACTGTTTTGCGAGAAGAACAGAAACATTCCCTGTACTTTTTCTCTTTCAATTTCCTCCTTTGTTGCTATGTTGATAGCTCATACTGGAGTTTAATTTCTCTTCCTTCTTCTTCTTTTAACTTTCTTAGTTGGAAATTTCAGCGGGATTCTTTTAATTTTTTCATTTTCTTTCCTCTCCTTCTGGACGTGATATTTTCGTAGTTTTTGAAGAACAGCTTTAACATAATTGTTCTTGAGATTTCATCCAAATTTCCTGTATATGAAAAAGGTTCTCATTCTTAAATGTATGTACTAAGAAATTACTGTGCAAATACAAGATCGTTATTTTGTAAAAAAAAAATATATTTAAATTTGAATGATAATTGATACATTTACAGCAAAAGCACGCGTTGAAGTTATTAAATTAACAAAATGAATTTTACGAAGCCGTTCTAAGAAAAAATCATAATTTAAAATTTTTATACTGTTTAAACTATGATTCAGTTACCATTAACATGTACTATACTTTGTTAATGATGAAAATAAACAAAAAAAAATATATAAGATTGAAAATAAACGAAAAAAAATTAAACGATGTTATAAAAATTAAGGATTACTTATATATTTTTTTCACCAAAAATAATACGTTTAGTTATACATAAATTCCCAAACTGTCTTGCATAATCATTACCTGAATATAATTTTTTGCACATTATTTTTTTAAATATTGATACAATTTATTACATTCCTATTATAATTTTTAGGAATTCGATTAAATAGTAACGTTTACAATGCTAGCACCTTTTTTTATCGAATCTACCCCTTTCCAACATTTCTGTTAAAAAAAATTTGGAGTGTACAGTGGGGAAAATTTAACTTCCTGTAATTGCATAATAATGAGACATGAAAGCAATTAATGACAAAAAAAAAGTTTATCAAATATTAAGGAGGATTTTTTTTAAATATTATACAAATTATAAAGAATTTATAAATCATGCGATTATGTAATGAATAAATAACAACAACATTATATTATGAATGGAGGAATCACATGATCATGTAATGAAGGAATGAATCACGTGATTGTATGATTAAATATAAAAGTCTTATTTTAAGATTGCATAGGCGTTGTACATTATTAAAAGTAAACTAAAAATAACTTCAAAGTTTTGTGAGCAACAAACAAGTGTTTTCTTGTTTATGTAAGAAAAACAGGTACAATAAAATACCTTGTTACAGCAATGCCCATCCCAATATCGAGGTTTAGCAGAGTTACTATCTATCTATCTGGGTTATTGAACTGACGTTCGGTTGACTGTCGCCACACTCCTTTTTTCTATTTCTAGTTTTTAAAAAGGGAAAATTCTTCCCTTTTTTTATTATTTTCCCTTTCGGTTTTGTTTATTTTCCCCCCTTCTTTTTTGATACTTTTCATCAGCGGGGAAAAAGTTCTGCGGATTGTGAGAAGGACGCTTGGTAAATTATGAGGTATTCTTCTGTGGAGATCTGTGAGCTGGGGTCGTCATCTGCTTCTATTCATTTCGGAATCAATCCCTTTAGTCTTGTCAGGGGAAAAAACAGTATTTATAGTGCTCTAGATCCAATAAAAAAACTTTTAGATATTCCCAAAAATAATTTTTACTTGATTCTAAAAAAGGAAATAAGAATAATGAATAGATTATGTTCAATACATATATCGAACTTCTACTACTTTCATGTACGCAATGTTAGAAAGTAGTTCTCAATAAAAACAGTGAGTAAACACTTTCCTCACGCACTGGCTTAGCAAAATTCTTACAGTCGATTTCATCTGAGCAAATTGAATTGAAAAATTAGAATACTTAGATACCCCATATAAGTCTTACTATATACCTTTTATTTTCATACAATGACCGAATGACCAAAATTTATTGTTTAAGAACCTCCTTGTCTGGTTAAGAACTGTTTATATTATAATCAAATATATAAAAAAAATAGTTTCTTTCCAGAAAGGACATTTATAAACTGTTTAGACTTCAGCATCTCGTCATAAGGATTGACTTAATTTTATTTTATTAAATTTATTAAAATGAATTAAGTACCCTTTTTTAGGGATAATAATTAAAACTGCTTCAGTTTATACTTTCTAAATACAAAAATCAACAAACAAGTAAAATTTAACTAAAAGAAATTACCTAACCTATCGATAAATAAATTATCTGAAGCAACCAATAAAACAACTTAAGATTGATGCTACTGTAAAAAAAAGTTGTTTTTCTACGATAGTACTTTGTATACAGGAAAGTTACGTGCAACTTCACAACCCACCATTTGTCAGACCCGGTTTTTTCTGCATTTTGTCCATTAGTTTTTCTGACAATAATCTTAAATTTTAAAATTTATAATTTATAACTTTTTTATCATAATGTACTTTTTTCATTTGAAAAGTTTTTAACATTATCTCTTAAAAATAAAGTTAATTCTGATTTTTAAACAAATATGTTATTTCAAATAAATTTAATTTTATATTTATGCAGTGAAAACCCACATATTTACCCATTTCCAGGTCATTCGGGAGAATAGAAAATGAAAACGTCTCCATTTGTCGAACTGAAGTAATAAGTTTGAAATTGTAATACCTACCAGTTATCCAAATCCCGGTTATCCGAAATTCGGCCTAACCGAAAGGCGACGGATTTTTTTTTGTGCTAAAATATGAAGTGTACGCATAAACGCATAAATAAAGAAAGACACAAAAAATAAATACGTACTTACGAAGTTGGATTTATTTCTCAAAATATGCAATAATCTTTTTTTTACTGCTCAATTTTTGTTCGTTTTAAAGCAGCCCTGTTCCACCTTCTTTTAAACAAGAAAACGTCTGAAGTACTGACTTCATTTTGCGCGGCTATGTATCTAAGGATTCTAAGGGCCTGATCTAAGATTTTTGTAACGAGGCAAACACTCTCTGACGTCAAATTTTCTCTTCGCCGGCATTTTTCTAGGAGTGAAGTGGATGATTCCCGATTATCCGAAAATTCCTATGGAATCTCGATAACCGAAGTGCTCGTCCTACCTTGATAGGATCTTGTCTAGGTTTGTTGTACCTTTGACTCTTTCAAAAAAAATAGTATTTTGATATAGGATAAGAGTTTTATTTCTACATCTGAAAACCCCTTTAGCTCTTCACCTCTAAGTCATTTCTGACATCCCCCACTGCTGAAAACCACCCCCATCAAAAATCAAACTCATCTTCCCCATCCAATAGCATCCCCATCAAAAACAATGCCTCCTCCTCCAGAAACAACGATTGGTATTTCATAACTCGGGCTCTTCCCATTGGCAGAGAACAGTTATGAATGGGCGTGGCGACATAGATATGATTTTGAGATATTCTGCAAGACCCCTTTCCATTGGCCGGTCCTGCGCAAGATCAAAGGGACAGCGCTCGTCTCTGGCCAACAGCGGCTTTTGTTCATTAGCAATCAATAACGACCAAGTGACGAAATCAATAGACTGGGGGGAATGAGAGTTGTTGGACAGTGGATATGTATGGAAGTGTTTTGGGTCAGGGGTTGGGCAGGGAAAGTAACAGAAAGGGTGAAGCTTTTAAATTATATTTTCTTTCGTAGTTAAATTTCCTTTTTAAGGATACAGGGAACACAACGACGCTTCAAAATATCAAATTTTCATTTTAACTTCTAATCACTAAAATGAATATTTACAAAACATTTTATATAATACGCATCTGAATATGGGGTTGGAGTTCGTAAATTTGGTAGTTAATTTCAATATAACTTGTCATTATTTTAAAACACCGATTTTTAGCTTTTAGGTACACTTTCCAGCACAACTATTGCATGTATCTGAAAATAATTTTTTAATAGAAATAAAAAAAAGTCCATTCCACGCAATGAACCTCAAGTTTGACGATAAAACATTCATAATTTTAAGTTATTAACCGAAATAGAAATTTTGCGCATTTCTTAAATTAAAAAAAAAAATCGTCTTATTTTTACTCACTTAATATTTTTTGGAATTTTTTGGTTCACTGTGTTAAATAGACATGTATACGACATCACAGAAAATTCCAACCCTTCTAGTAAAATAGAAAATGAGAAAAGTGTACCTAATTGCTGAAAATTGGTGTTTTGGAATAATGACATTTAAAGATGGCAACAAAGTTTTATTGAAATTAACTACCAAATTTGCAAACTCCAGCCTTATATTCAAATGTGCATCATAGAAGTTTTTTTCGTAAAGGCACGATTCAATAACTAAAGTTGAAATGAAAATTCGATATTTTGAGTGGTCGTTTTGTTCCCCGGTTACCTTAATGATAATAATAAAACTGCTTTAGTTTATAATTTCAAATGCAAAAATTATCCTAACACGAGTTATATTTAACTAAAAGAAATTAAAACTAACATGTCGATGAATCAATTCTCTGAAACACGCTAGAAAACAAATAAACAGCTTTATGCTACTGTAAAAGTTGTTTTTCTACGATAGTACTTTGCATACAGGAAAGGCAACTTTGTAACGCTCCGCTGCATTTTGTCCATCAGTCTTTCTTACAATGAACTGAAATTTTAATATTTCAAAATTTATCATTTTTTTTATCATAATGTACTTTTTCAATTGGAAATGTCTTTACGATCATCTCTAAGTATAAGATCTATATTTTTTAAGTATAAAATATATATTTTTTCACTTTCAATTTCCTAATATGAAATATGATGTGAGAAAGTATTGTAATGTGGGGGGTCGAAAATCGGAAATGGAGATTTTGTGTTTTCTACACGTTTTGGTGGGTACTGATTACGAAAAAGTGGTTTCAAATATTGGATCATCTGGTTGGCTGTCACTCTGTCTGCCTTAAAACCACTCTACAGGTTGAACTAAAAGAGATGCAGACTTCAAATTTGGTTATTCGTGTTCCTAGTTTATCTTTTCACGAAGAATCCTGTATGTAGAAATTGGAATGCAATATGAATAATATTTTTACTCTATGTTTTGTTAAAAATTAAATACCTAATAATTTTTAATATTTTTTAATGTATATTCAAATTAAAAACATGGTAAGTGTTTTAAATAAAAAAGTGTGTTATTGGGTAGCACAAGAAGGGATTTGCGCTTTGGTTATTTCATTGCTTTGGCTAAAAGTTGACACTGACATTCGGTTTGAAATCGGACAACTTTTTGATACCATGCGAACATTTAAGTATGTGCATAATATTGAAAGTAGCTGACTAAAGAATAATTTGAATATCGATGTATTAATGTGTTCTTGCCAATGGAATATATTACATATTTATTTAGAAAAACACACACAACAGGTTACAACCCAATTGGAGTGGAAGGGAAAAGGACAGACATTCAATCGCATAAAATCAATAGTTATTCTTTTTTTAAATCATTAAAAGTTGAAAATAAGTCAAGTTCATTACTAAAAAGATCAAAATTACGATAAAATCTATAAAGTGGAGGATTACTTAAATATTTATTTTTACAGAGTGTTACAACAAATAAATCATTATTACGCCAGACATGACTTTTTACAGAAAAATTAATCAAACACAAAATTTCAGGACAATCAACCATATAATTTATAATTTTATAAAAGAACAACAAAGAAGAAAGATGCCTTCTGGATTTTAATGTGGGAGTAAATTTACGTTGAAATGACCGACTTGGCGTTTTTGAAGAGGCGACTATCTCTGCATTGTACTAAAAAAAATAATATGTCGCCTATTTTGTGATTTTATATGGGAAAGACTGCACTTTTCATCAAGAAAATCGGCCGATGCATGTCTCTAAATCTACGAATTCGTGGCAAAACTTTAAGGTGATGGACTGGTAGGCATTCGGTTCGTATTAAGAGATGTT
This sequence comes from Oedothorax gibbosus, assembly GCA_019343175.1. Taxonomy (NCBI): domain Eukaryota; kingdom Metazoa; phylum Arthropoda; class Arachnida; order Araneae; family Linyphiidae; genus Oedothorax; species Oedothorax gibbosus. The sequence continues at coordinate 444,102 of CM033278.1, read as the reverse complement.
AAATTATACAATTGAAGCAAATATAATTGAATAAATATTTAAAGTGGGTATATTGTCTTTTTGGTGTAAAATTAAACCAATATTTGTTTAGTTCACCGGATATCGTGTTTTTTTAATTTATCATATAAAAAATAGAATTCATCAATAAAAATGAGAAATTAGGCCATTATCTACTTTAAATTAGCATAGTCTCGTATTTGTGTCCAAACTTTTGCATCATACAAATTTTTATTTTATGAAAAAAAATTTATAAATAGCAAATCAAACAATTATGTTTCAATTATAGCATTTCAAAATACTTTTTTAATATGTTTGGGAGGTTTTTGTAACTATACTATCACAATTCAAATTTTACAGCTAAATGAAGTCATTGTCTAAACTTTTGCATCGCAGTGTATATTATGCTTTAACTAATCGTATAAAGTTATCGATAGTCCTTTCTTATATTCCCAAAGTGTATCGGGTCTTGTATAGCGCAACAAATAACCTCTACAGAAATACACTCAAATACATTTGAAGAGAAAAACCTGTATAACCAAATCCTCACCCATAAAAATATTCCCATACCCCTATCCATAAACCCCCGCGGATCTCATCCCAACACCCCAAAATAATGCAAAAATCTTGTCGGCACCTCGGAGTGTCCGCACCTCACGTTCGGCTCCTCAATATTCTCGGCGCAGTCCGGCATCTGGGTGCCGTAAAACACGTTTTATATGCACCGAGGAAAAAAGCTCCCCTAACGCGACAGTAACTATCCGGCCTCCTCACGGGTAATCGGGGCCCATTAGGAGGGGCACGGCCGGACCAGGCGCATAAAAACGGCGGATGGGCAAGAAGGAAACGACCCGGATGCTGGGACTAGTTGAGTGGGATTTGGGGGAAACGTTGTGTTAGAGCTGCACAATTTGCCGTGCCACAGGTCCATCGGGCGAGGTGGACTCAGCCTTTCATCCCTTAATTGGGTCGATAAAGGAGGACCAAGCATGCTTGGGAACTAAACTCTGGGGGTCCCGCGTAAGGTTGACCACCTAACCGGGACATATGCCTTGGACCCCAGAGCCCTTGGTCACGAAAGCTGAATTGGGCACGGCAGGCCTTGGCCCACTCATGGGCTGTTGCGCCGAGGAGTTTAGTTTAGAGCTGCACAATTGCCACAATGTTTCACGCCGTGAATGGCAACACCTCCGGCAGTCTTGTTTTCATTTTTTTTATTTGCCTGGAAATACTTTTGTTTTGGTATTCGATAATGAGTTTTTAAAGAATATTTTAATTATTGAATTTTTAAGATGTCAACTATTTGCAGTGCTGTTGGTTGTGCAAATCATTTGTTAAAGACATTTTGCATAGAAAAAAAGTTTCTTTTCATCCATGACGTTCATTTTAAGAGTGAAAACGTTGTCCTGTTTTAGTTTCATCAGTTTAGTTTGTTTGAGTAAAGAGTAAAACGTTTAGGTTGAATTATCGTCGCACTAGAGCTACACGAGAGAAATTGGTGACAGGCGTCGTAGTTTAGAACCACTGTCAAGTGACGAGCCGACATCTGAGTAGGCACCCAATGCAACTTTTAATGGCAACATTTAATGGCTTTTAATGGCGTTCGAAGCGTTAGAACTTTGAAGCATATTTATTGTATATTAAGGTACTATTCCTTGGACATTTCTTTGGCTGCTCGAGTCGTTTATAGTTCAACAGTTATTGTGGAGATACCCGGAGCCGAACCTAGGACCTTTTGCATGCAAGGCGAGCGCCTTAACCAAGTGGGCCCCTCAGCCCCTATTTTACTCAAAATTGGGGAAGGGGGAGTAATTTGTGCGTAAAATGTTGCATTAAAGCTACACAAGGGCCAATACGATGCTGGGCTTGAGAGATCAACTTAATTTTTATTAATTGTGAGTTCAGTCCTCGGGATATCCATTGCCCCGTACTCTTTTTTTTCTATATTTTTTTTCTCCAAATAAAAAATACTACGTTAAATGTTCATCAAAGCATCAGAATTTAATCCACCATCAATAACTTGTATCAATCGTTGCTTTTGCACCTTCCTTAATCCGAGAATATATCCAACTACTCCAAAACATTCTGAAAACCCCCCAAAAACACGACAACCTTAATTAATAAATTATCAAATGCAGCAAACAACTACTCTTCACAAATCCCCGTAATGTCACGCCCCCTAATAAAAACCTTTTGTAAGGGGTCGTCCCTCGAGGACTGCCGTTGCCAGGGAAACGGAGTGGTTTTTTTGGTAGTTTATAACTGGTCCCGTGTGGTGTCCGGACCCTGACAAAAATGTCACCCGCTGGTCATCCGGGACCTGCTCCGGCCTAAGTACCCGGGCGGAATGGAGAACGAGGCTATTGGCATCTCAATGCGATATTTTTCTTGGTGTTCGATTAGGGTTGTAATGTTCCATGATATTTAACCACTTCGCTCGAGAGGTACAAATACGTGGACCTTCGTAGAATTAACTTCACATCTTCACTTTAAAAAATTTCTTAATACTAACTTTTTATTAGAAACTAGAATGTTCAAACTTTCTAAAAAGAACGTAATCGAAGCAGCTGATTTATTACTAGTACTGGAAAAGGACGTGCTAGGAGAGTCAAGCAGATTTAGGAGGTTTTGGAAAAGTTTTTTCAGGGGTTAATTTATCGGACATTTAGGATTAAAACAATAGTTAAAATCGTCTATTAAAACAATAGTTAAAATGGTCTATTAAAACAATAGTTAAAATGATCTATTAAAACAATAGTTAAAATGGTTCATTAAAAAATAGTTAAAATGGTCTATTAAAACAATAGTTAAAATGGTCTATTAAAACAATAGTTAAAATGGTCTATTAAAACAATAGTTAAAATGGTCTATTAAAACAATAGTTAAAATGGTCTATTAAAACAATAGTTAAAATGGTCTATTAAAACAATAGTTAAAATGGTCTATTAAAACAATAGTTAAAATGGTCTATTAAAACAATAGTTAAAATGGTCTATTAAAACAATAGTTAAAATGGTCTATTAAAACAATAGTTAAAATGGTCTATTAAAACAATAGTTAAAATGGTCTATTAAAACAATAGTTAAAATGGTCTATTAAAACAATAGTTAAAATGTCTATTAAAACAATAGTTAAAATGTCTATTAAAACAATAGTTAAAATGGTCTATAAAACAATCGTTAAAAGCTGTCTATTAAAGCAACAGTAAAATGGTCTATTTAAAACCAATAGTTAAATGGCCTATTAAAACAATAGTTAAAATGGTCTATTAAAACATACTTAAAGTCTATTAAAACAATAGTTAAAAGGATTATTACAAACAATAGTTTATTCAGGCAATGGTCTATCGCTGATCCTCCTCCAGTTGGCCCTATTAGCCGCAATGGCTCTCCATCGGTTGACTAATATTAGATTGAGGTCCCTTATAACATCGTCTAAGCATCGTGTGGGTGGTCGTCCTCTACGTCTAGTACCTTCAAATTTGGAAAGAGTCACTTTTTTGGTGGGGAAATCATCGGACATCTGTACAGATGGCCCAGCCACCTAATTCCATGCTTTTATAGTTCTCACAATGTCGGTCCCGCCAAATTTTCTGTAAATTTCATAGTTGTAAAGAATTCTCCACTCATTGTTCTCCTGAATAGGTCCGAATATTTTCCTTAATAATTTCCTTTCAAATAGAGGGTCAAAAGAATATACGCATAGGAATTATTTCAGAAGTGGAGAGGTTATGAGGGATGACCATTAAAAAAATCAGGAATTTTTCGGAAAAAAATTTGCAACTAATGTGCACACTTTTTACCAGAAGCGTTTCTAAAATCCATCAAAAATTTAGAAACAATCTCCCATAAAGCCTTTGCTGGAAGAGTTGAAAACCAGGCTCAATTTTTGCACGTAATATATTTTTGAACTAATAGTATTCCATAACTGTGCGTCATGGCAAGGTTGCACGTGAATTCAGAAAAATTGTACTCAATAGTTCAAAATGATGTTACTTAAATGATTTTTGTTATGTTTCTTTGGAAACACCTTTTGTACTCATGCTAAGAATATCCACCAATGTATCCTTTACACTACAGTAATTAAGAACCAAAGGTCCCCCTTTCGTTTGTGATCTCAAATGTCAATAAAGACATTTTTCATTGGTTCTTTAAAACTCAGATAATAAATACACTAATATAACTATTAATTAGAAAAATGAATATATAACCCACTGCCAAACACTAGAAAAAAGTTTCTTTCGGTATTCACGTATCCTTTGAATTATGTAAGATAATAACAACGGAACCAGAACGTATTCCCCAATATTCCATATCCAGTTTCGTCTTCCCAAGAAGCACTTATTATTCGTGCCATCTAATAAGACTTTTCAAGGGCCGTAGTGAGCCTAGTGGTCAGCGTCTTGGTCTCGGGATCGGAAGGTCTTGCGATCGAGTCCCGGTACCACTGAAGACCTACCGAGTATATGCGGAGTACGTGCTCGTTAAATCTGTTGGGTCCGAAAGTCCTCTAAGTTCCCATACCAAATCAATACCTCTGGGGGTGACAAGCCAATTCTGGGGATCCTCTAGTTGGCCTCTGTCTCTAAAAATTAGATGGATCCACTTATGTGTGTGTGTTGTCTGTTGTGTCTGTCTTACTTGACGAAGGTTTATAAGCGGGTCGCTGACCAAGCACAAAAACCTGAATATATATGTCTACCAACCAACCAACCAAAGACTTTTCACCTAATAAGATATCTACACACAATAATTTAGAGTACAGGTTCATTCCCGTCTTTTAATTGATGTAATTAATTCATTTGGATAGACTACAGAGCCATAATTTATAATTCAATCTATTACATTTAATGTCATTACCTCAAGAGCTCTCCACCTAATAAAACTTTCGCCATGTATATACATACAGTAATAATTAAGACCCAGAACGTTTCATATTGTGTTTGTTAACATAATCAAATCAAGTCTATGTTCAAGGAAGTATGAACAAGAGTTTCACCAACAAATTCATGAAGTCATTAAATTCTGACCTCAATAAATTAATAAATTTCATCAAAAATCAATACGCATAATTGAGAACAAGCCAAATTCATAGCAAAATTTTATACGAAGCAGACATTGAACAAGAACTAGAGTAGAACTTATTCACCAATATCAAACATACGCTTTAAAGTATTTCTATATTCTGCATTTTCTGCGGAATATAGACACCAGATCCATGCCTTATTCCCTACTATCACATATCCAGTTTCAACGCCTCGCCACGTAATAATACCTTCGCCATGTATCCACATACGATAATTAAGGGCCAAGAGTCCATCTCGTGTTGCATTTGATAACTAATCAAAACCAAGCAATCCATAGATATCATAATTAAAGTATTAGATTGGCTGATCACGTGACCTCCAATGCTAACGACGGGACGCGCATGGAGGCTTTTTACCAGGGCATAATGGCCAGTGTTGCTGCCACATGCTGCAAAATACTATACCATTTAATTCTAAAATTACAAAAAAAATACTAGAAAAGGATTTAAAGTCACTAAAAAGATACCAAAATGCAGCTCGTATTTTTACGATATTTTTTGTAATTTTAGAATTATTCTAAAATACTAATATACTCTTTAAACTTTATAACTAAACTTTTAACTTAATTTTAGAATTTATTTTAGAATTATTCTAAAATTACAAAAAAAATAACGTAAAAAAATGAGCTGCATTTTGGAATATTTTTAGTGACTTTAAATCCTTTTCTAGTATTTTTTTGTAATTTTAGAATTAAATGGTATTGTTTTGTAATATTTTTCTCCTTAAAGTAGCTGCAACACTGTCCATTATGCCCTGTTAAAAAGCCTCCATGTGCGTCCCGTCGTTAGCATTGGAGGTCACGTGATCAGCCAATCTAATACTTTAACTATGATATCTATGAAGCAATCTCAGCCGATCGCTGCATAAAAAATACAAATGTCGGTATTTATGAACCCTTTGAATTAATTTAAATGTTCAACAGAGGCAGCATTTATTTTACAATCTCCCACATTCAGTTTAATAATCAAGAGCTCTCCACCTAATAAGACTTTTGCCATATAACTACAATCAATAAGAGTGGAAGCGTCTTCTATAGCGTTTGATCCCATAGGCAAAATCACGTCTGTTACTTGAAATACAAATACGAGATGCAATAATGCATTCTCAAGAGATTATTAAATTATAACAATAACAAACTAAATCGTATCAAAAATCAATACGCATTTAGCTAATCTCGTAAGATATAGAAATAAGGTAGAACTAGTAGAATTTAATTAATTGCCCAATATCAAATTTTAGAGCCCTACACATTAACGAAATTAAGTATTATTATGGAATTTTCTGTAGGTGATGTAAAACAGATCCAGGCCTTATTCTCTAATATCCCATATCCAGTTTCAACGTCTCGAAAGCTCGCCACCTAATGAGACCTTCCTCTTGTATCTACGCACGGTAATAATTAAGAGACGGAGACCTAAGCATTGAACATAATCAACAACTTTTTCACTTAAATTTAGCTGGTTCACAGATATGCTTGACTGCAACCGATTGAACGTTCACAATTTAACGCTACAATCTTCTAGTTCTTATAGGTTCAATCAGAAATTTTAACAACACAAAAAGTGAAACATTTCACATCAGCGTGCAGCTCTATGAACCAATTCATGGTGAACAACCAATATGGAAACCTAACATGTTTCACATGTTTAGCATAATAAGATTGCATCAATAAATTCACGAATTAATTTAAATATAACAATTAATAAGCGTTTATTAAATTTTAGGCAATATATGCAATAAAGGAGAACTAGGGTAGCACATATGTCAACCGAAGCCAATATCTACCAAAGACTCTTATAAGTATTTCTATATTCTGGAATTTCTGCAGGATATAGACACCAGATTCTTCCCTAATATCCCATATCCAATTTCAACGTCTCAAAATCTCGCCACCTAATAAGACCATGTATCTACATACGGTAATTAAGATACCAGGGTCCATCTCGTGTTGCGTTTGATCCCTCATCAAAATCGCATCCATCTCCGTCATGGCCCATTAATTGATGCCGCATCTTCTTCGCCATCCGCAAAAGACAGACGATGCCATTATCGTTCTCAGGAAGAGGGGGGGAGGGTCCATCCATCACTCCCCCCTCGAACATCACAAAGGGCACGTGTGGTCCACCCTTGCTGGAGATTGCGGAGGAAAGGGTTGGTTGGGGAGAACTTCTGTTATGTGTTTGCGTTAGTTTTATAGGTGGAGATCTTAAAATAATTTTTTGATGTTATGTACAGTAAAATATTTATGATCACGATCCTAATTTGGACTATTGTATAACCTGAATAATTACAAAAGCCTAATTTCATGCGAAGCAACACAACAGAATACTTTTTTTTAGTTCAGGAACGGTCACAAAAAAAAACGTCTTCTCTACACAAATGCTACACACATGCTGGTAAAAGTGACAAAATAATTTTTTACAGTGAAGATGTTTTGGTGTATAAAATTTTTTTAAATAATAATGAGGAGAAAACAAATATTTCCTTTGGAGCATCAACCTAAAGTGTTGATGCCCGATGCCAAGGTTTTTGAATACTACATGGCTGAGTGCATAGCTATAGACTCCTTCGGAAACAATCGGCAAAAGCAGCCGAATTGCAATGAAACCAGGAATGATGAAAACTCAGGGGGTGAATTCGACCAATATCCTGATGAAGAGTAATAATATACACAAGGTTACTATACCATAGGCCAAAAAACAGATGTATTTTACTGCCTAAAATCTGTCAATCGATCGCAACATTAACCTATAATTGTTTATTAAATTAATGTGTCTGCCAATCCAATTAAAACTCTCGGAAATAAAGCAGGCTAAATTCTAAACAAATAAAAAAGAACCAAAGAATTTTTTTTTTAAAATGTAGAGGTCCGCCAACACCCACGCATCCTGAAACAACATCCACGCTAGGTGGCGCTGATTTAGTACTGTCACTACAAGCCATCTAGATTCTAACAAATATCGTAATATATAGGTTAGGTTAGTTTGAAGTATCGTCGCACTAGAGCTACACGAGGGCTATTGGCGACGGGCGTCGTATTTTAGAGCCACAGTCAAGTGACGAGCCGACACCTGAGTAGGCACCCAACGCAACCGTTACGTAATATATAAGCCAAGGTAACTTGATCTCTTCACCATGAGGACACTGGTCGTAATATCTTCGGCAACTGTATAAAAAGAAACAGGCAATTCCTTCTTTTTCAATAACAGTTTAAAAAAATACCGTTGCTTTTTTTTGTTTGACATCCCTGTTTCAATTCTGTGTTAGTCCCTATCAGAGGTGCAATGTTAAGATGGAGGAGTCTTCGGGTTATGCGTTATACATGAGGTCTCCAATTGAAAGGCTCCCGGTTCAAGATGATGCGGTGATAGCGGGAAATTGGATGGGGATTGAAGCGTCTTTCATTATTATGAATTAAGTCGCTGTGGACATGGGCTAAATTATTTATTAGACTTGGTAAACATATTTTTATGCTTAAATAAAAAAAAATTAAATATTTTTTTTAATCGGTCATTGCGCATATATTTTCGAATACCAGATATTAGTATTTTTTAAAAAATTGCTGTTTGTTATTCACAAGAAATCACTCTATTTAGCAATGTTAGATTTCCTGCAACTTCTTTCTTAAAACGCTTTATTAAATGTCAGTTTTAGTAAGCTTTTAATTATATGTAAGATATTGTTACAAATCACATAAAAGAGGGACACTGAAGGATGTATTCTAAAATTGAAAGACTACACTGGCATCTAGTGAAGTGTTGGTACAAAGTACAAACCATTGTGTGTGGTACCCTTGTGAACTCAACCGCAAACACCGTTTGAGGAGGTATGTAAACTGGCTGTTGAACCTAACTCATCTTTTCTTTTCATTACTACGCGTAATTGGTTTTTTAATCACTCACCGGCATGCCAGTATTCTCAAAATTATTAAATGTTACTTGTCAAAAGTTATTTAGGATTAAATTTAAAATATCAATGCATAAAGTTATGATAAAAACTATCCCTTTTGTATTTTTAAAGAAGTTCTTATTTAAAAAAAAATATTAATTTGTTGTTGCGACCAACGAATGTTGCCAACCATCATAGTTTTAAAGATCTTAGAAATAATGGTTACTAAATTAAATCCTTCTTTAGAAAAGAAAACGCCTAAACACACTTTTCCATCAAAACTAAGCGAAACCAAACTTCAGTGTTCCCTTTCTTCCTCTTCTTTCTCAAACAACACGAATCAAATCAAATGGAAATCCATAAATGCAAGACCGAAGAAGAACCTCTACTTTTAATTCTAATACCTCTCCCCCCCTTCCCCCCCCCCTTCAAGAGACACTTTTCTCAAACTGCATCTCTCATTAAATTCTTCCTCTCTTCTTCAAAAAAGGCGGAAATACCTCTCTCACTTGGCGTGGAATAAGATACGTCGAACGAATACCGAACCGACCCCCCTTCCCCCCGTTTAGTACCTCAAATACGCCACCACACATTGAGGGGTCTCTGGTGACCCCCTCCCCCCCCCCTCCTCCACGAATAAAATCTACACACTTGAATGCCCTCTCCTCCCCACTATTTTAAAAGTTCCTTCCGGTAAAAAATGAAAAAAGGCGCCAATTGGGTCGCCAAAGGTAGTACATTTTATTTAAAAGTTTGTGTTGTGTGTATCAAATCATTGGTTTAGTTGGAACTGAAATATATTATTAAATATGAAGTTAGCAAAAAAGCAATAATTCATGTTCCAAGAATAAGTCAATAGAAACGCGAACTAGTTTAGAAGAGGAACATACTGGGATAGAATTGAGTAGATATTGCAACAACCGGGGTCCAAAAAAAGTACCTCAAAGTAAAGACCAAGCTGCTTCGACTAATATACTACAATATTTTTTATTAATTAAATTAATAATTGTAACGCAGTAATAAATTAGCGCCATCTAGTGTGGATGTTATTTTGAGGTTGCGTGTCTGGCGGACCCCTATGCGTGTTCTTTCAATATGTGGAGTCAAATATTCGGATACCAATATCTGGAGTCTTATATTTGGATGTGTAGTGAAGTGACTTTCTCATAAAAATAATATGTTTTGTAATGACTGACTTTCATAATTGAACTGTAGTGAATTGAAGAATGTATAAAATTCGTGGTTGCCTTGGCGACAGATTGGTGAGAGCTTGCTGAGATTGTGACTGTTTAACATCATTTGTGCTGGATTTTACAGAATTCTACCGTTTTGACTTGTACGTTTGTGTTTGTCCAAAATAAATATGTCTCGTCCTAAGAGCAGTTCTTTAAACACAAAATAGTTCAGATGCCAATATCTTTAGTCTAATATTCGGATGCCAAGGAAAAAGACACTATAAGAATTAAATAGGTACCATAAGGAATCGGTCTCGTCACTTGACCACCGTTCTAAAGGACGGGTATCGTCACCAACAGCCCACAAAAAACTCTAGTGTGACATTAATTCAGCTGATATTAGTTGGAATAACCTTTGCACTAGAGCTACGGTCTTTTGGTATCGCCCCAAACATGTGACGATCCGACACCTGAATCAAAACCATCCATTGAATATTTCAGATGGCAGATAAACCGCCAAATGTGGCAATCCGCTAAAAATCTCTCCTCTTCCCGACATTAATCTTTAAATTGAGTCGCAACGTTGATTAAAAATATTCCTGAATAATTCGGATCTCGCGTGGTCCATTCAATAATTGAGTTTGTTGCCCCTGGGTCCATGGACCTCCCCCCTTCTGTCTTGTCACTCCTATCGTCTGAAAAGGGGGGCTTTTCTTTGCACCTGTATGACACCCCTCTTTAGAACTCTTTTATCGTTTTCTTTGTTCTTTTTCACACTCCCGTGAACATTGGAAAAGAGAGTGGGGTTTCATAATTCTATGTTTATCGCTTTTCGTTGTTTTTTAAGGTTGGTTTTTTTTTAGTGTGGAGCAGTTCTGTTACTACAATGATTACATGGAAAATTTTCTTGTCGAATTAAAAACGCTTTTGTTAAACAGTATTCGGACATTGGATATTGCTTTTGATGGATCGGTTGCATAATAAGGGTATACAGGCGTTATGTTTTACGTCTATATTCAAGCAGACAGTACAGTGGAGCTAGTGTTATCCGAATCAATCGAAACCAAACCCTATTCAGATAATAGACAATAATAGACCTGTAATTTAAGATTGTGGCTCATCATCACAATAAAATTTTCACTATGCGAAGGATTTTAGCTATTCAGAAAATCGGTTATTCGGATAAACAGTGTTTGTATAGTTTAAATTCGGATAGTCGAATTTCGGATGATTAAAGTTCTACCGTATTTTAATACGTGTTCATGTTAATATGAACAACATCATCTTTATAGAAAGACTCTGTATTCTAATCATGACGTTTTTGTCTTCCAACATGATCAGTTACAAAAACTTAAGAGGGAATGGGTGCGCTGGACCGCGGGTCTCCAAACTCAAGTGCCTCAGTGTTAATCCAATGGCGAAAAAAATATTTTCTCTGCCACATTTCTCCAGCTGTATTGAATATTTTTACAAGCGTTTTTTTTAAATAATAAATGTAAATAACTTACAGGTCTCTATCTTCCCACTTTTTGAAATTGCTTCGAATATTTTGTGTAAAATTATTTATTGAAAATTTAAAAAAATATTCGAACCAATTTCAAAAAGTGGGAAGGTCGGGACCTGTAAATCAGCTACATTTATCACATAAAAAAATCCGCTTGTAAAAATATTCAATACAGCCAGAGAAATGTGGCAGAGAAAATTTTTAGACATAGGATTAACACTGATGCACTTTGCTTTGGAGACCCCCTAGTCCAGCGCGCCCATTCCCCCTTAATAATAAAACACACATCGACCACTTTGTACGGTACATTTTCGTACAGAGTGGATGCGTTCGTAAATTTATCCAGAAAATTTTATTATTTTTTATATTAAAATTTCAACTTGTAATTTATGAAGGCAGAACTTTTTAAAACTGATTAATAAGACAAAAAAAAATTAAAAATCAAGTTTATAAATCAATCAGAAAATTGAATTTTTTACACCTAATAAATGCCAACTGACAAACTTATTCTTCTGTAGAGATGATTTTTTATTACGATAGTTTCTATGTGCACTGTAAATACTTTATCTTATAAATCAAATAAATATCACAAAATTAAATTCAGTTATATATTTCAATTTAAGTGTTTAGTCAATATTTTTTTTTCTGAAACAAGTAAACACCTATGTGTTTCTGTAAAGGTTGTTTTTCTACGAAGGTAGTTTGTATGCAGGGTAAATTCAGACTGCCTACAGTCCCTGGACAAATTATTAGACGCACTGCCAGATTTCATGTATCAATCAATGATGAACAAAATACCTTTAGAAGGACATTTGTGTTCCTTAACTTAAGCTATTGAATAGAAAATACTATCTGCTATAATACTTAATACATATATCGACATCTTTTTTAATGATATAGCATTCTTTGGTATGTTTTCATCATTACTAAAAAAAATACAGTGCGTCTAATAATTTGTCCAGGGAATGTATTTTATTTTAATGTGAAAAGAATAGCAACATATTTCAATTTTGTGTTCTTCAAATAAAAAAATATCATAACAGTTAAACTGCACTAAAATAGTTCAATGTCATAAATTGGTGAATACGTTTTAAACTACCGAAACTAAAAAATGGAACATCTAATCATATACGTGTTTCTGTAAATAATGTTTTGCTACGAAGGTGCTTTGTATGCAGGGTAAATTCACACGGCTCTCTTTCTTATAATTTGAAAAGAATAGCAATATATTTCTATTTTGTATTCTTTCAATTAAATAAATATGATATCAATTAAATTACACAATAATAGTTCGATTTCATAAATTAATCCATACATTTTAATCTCCCAAAACAAGAAATGGAATATCAAAAAGGATACTTGTTTCTGTAAAGGTTGATTTACTACGAAGGTAGTTTGTATGTAGGGTAAATTCAAACTGCTTGCTTCATTGTAATAAGAATAGAATAGCAATATATTCCTATTTTGTATTCTTTCAATCAAATAAATATGAAACCAATTAAATGACACAATAATAATTCGATTTCATAAATTAATCCATATATTTTAATCTCCCGAAACAAGAAATGGAATATCAAAAAGGATACTTGTTTCTGTAAAGGTTGATTTACTACGAAGGTAGTTTGTATGTAGGGTAAATTCAGACTGCTTGCTTCATTGTAATGCGAATAGAATAGCAATATATTTCTATTTTGTATTCTTTCAATCAAATAAAAATCATAACAGTTAAATCACTCTTAAATAGTTCAATATCATATAAATTTATCAATACATTTTAATCTAACTAAACAAGCAATGAATACGTAAATGTGTTTCTGTAAAGGTTGTTTTCACTTTGGGAACAAATTGACATGGATGGTCATTTTATATTTAATTTTACGAGGGTAGACTACTTTAACCAATCTTGGCAGTTAAATAGTTAGCCATTTATTTTAATGGCTTTTATACTTCGTTTATTTATACTAATTTAAGTGACTGCGGTGGAGTATAACTTTCTGTTAATCATCACTGATCCTTTCAACATGTCTCTTTTTTTTGGTTCAAACTCTCCAGAAGTTATATTAAGTATCTGAAAAACATGCATTGAAAATCGTGAAAATTGCCAAATCAGAAGTTATACTTTCAAAATTGTTTGATTTCCAATGACTTCATTAAAACTTTCAACTGCATATCTCCGTAAGAAGTTCAGAATTAATTTGATAAAAAAATTAATTTAACATTAGTATAAATTCAAAATTGGTTTTACACTTATAATAAAACATTTACTCAAATGCACTGAAAACTGTTGTGGGAAATCGTTGATTGAAAAGTTTTTGGGAAATTATTGAAGTTGATCTCACTGAACCGGGCAGCCCTAATGCAAGTTCAGAACTCAAAATCTTGACAAAATTGTTTGTTAGTTACGATTGAACTTTCTAATTACACCCCCTGTTGGCGACAAAAAGCCGTCGCGTTCCGCTGATAGCCAATAATAAACTCCCTCCAAAATAACGGCAACCCCTTGACACCTTTTGTACGAGCCGCTTGTTTTGTTGCAAGGCGCGCATTTCCATGACAAGGCGAACTGTCCTGGGGGGCCCAGGGGCTTCGCAATTATTCCATTCTTAATGGATAATTCCGTGCTCATTAATGGAATTTAAAAGTTCTTCCAACAACTCCTCATCTATCTACTTACCTGGAAAGAAAAGAATTTCCAGGGAAAAAATGTCGAACCTGCTTCGGAGGAAGTATTTTTCCCAGATGGTTTATCGAGCACTGGCTCGAATTTGCATTTTTAACTCTCAATATTGGGAGCTGTTATCTTTTCTGGTGGAAGTTTCTCGCCTGCCAATGGCAACGGTCCTGCAGCCGATTAATCATTGGCTGACAGGGAAGTGGTGTAAGTTGAAGTGCTTGGCAGCGGAAGAAGACGTTTTTGTTTCTGTTCGAGATTCCATCGACTGGGAATATATAAGTGGCTGGTTAGACAGCGCGATTTTTAGAGGGGTTTTAAAGATCTTGATTTGTTTGTAGATGTTTGCGTAAAAGGTACTTTGTGGCATTACACTTATAAGAAAAGTTTATCGGGTAGAATGTTCTGTGTTCATTCAAAATAAAATAGAAGGAATTAAACTTTAATATACCAGGGAGCTTCTTTTCTGCTCGCTATCGATCACCAACCCCTAATGAACCCACTAATAAATAATAAATGCTGATGTTGTTTAAGTGGGAGCTATTTCATTTTAATTTTAGATATACTTTAAACTGAATCTAACTTCGTTAATGTTGAATTAAAATCTGAGACCACAAAGTAAAATCTAGAATAGAATTAACGGAACTTTTCCTTGATTAATATATAATAATGAGAGGACACAATATTTTCGTGTTCTGTTCAACTGTTTGACCACCGGAATTTGAACTGATTATTCAATATTTTTTTATAATGTTTATAACATAATAAGACTTCAGTGATTATTTCGAATTTATTCAAGTTTTCCTCCAGTGCTCTGAAATCTGGGTAGCATAGGTTAAACTAAATTAGCAATCAGTATTTAAAAACCTTGAACTGAATTATATTATTAAAAGTTATTATTAACCCTTTCAGTCCCAGTGATGCCATTTGGCATCATCATGTTTCTGATCATAATTAAAAAATAATAGGACTGACATCTATTGGGATTAATAAAAAATATTTTCTAATAGAAAAAAGTTGAAGAATCGAATGATGTGCTTTTTGATATCATAAATGGCTACAGACGATCCGGAAAAAATTCTAAAATATGATGTCAAATTGTCATTGGGACTGAAAGGGTTAAAAGAGAAAACTATCACTTCCTCTGTAGATTTAAAAATTGTTTTAGCTGGCGAGAAACAAATTGTAGATACAAAATACCTACTAAATTGAAAAGGACTTAAACTGTAATCATGCGTATTCCTTCAATTGTTTGAAAAATGCTTTGCACCAGAGCCCACAATGAACAGAATAAATGATATTAAAAATGTCTTCGTTGCACGTAATGTCAGCGTCTATTAATTGAATAAACGAATCGAAAAGTACTTTCAAGGTGAGCCTTCTTTTACAAATGGAGATAAAACAATTAAAAATAAAGTTCAATAGTTAAATAAAAAAAGGGTCTTTTAACATTTTGAGTGTTTTTAAGAGGGACTGTCAGTCCCATAGAGATAATGCATTAGTTTTGAAATCACAATTTTTGCAAAAGAATTGCTTTGCCATGTTATCCTATTTTCACCAGGTATGGGGATCATCATAACATCAATTTAAAACAAAATTAAATCGAAAATAACATCCTGTTATTTAATTATTAATTGATTAAGTTTTAAAATAGTGTCGCCATCTGCTGTAATTTTTGGCATTTTAAAACTTCAAAAATATATAATTAAATAACTAGATAACATTTTCGTTTCAAAATTTGTTTTATTTCGATGTTATGTTGATTCTCATACCTGGGAAAAAAGGGCTTACATGGCAAAGCAATACTTCTGCGGAAGTTGTGATTAGAAAACTAATGCATTAGCTCTATGGGACTGACAATCCCTCTTAATGGCTTTTGATAAATATCTATGATATTTTCCTTATAAACCGACATTGCTAAAAAAAACTTTACTTTAGTTGTTTTTTTATGCTGGTGTTAATAAACTTAAATTAATGAAATCGCTATAACATCAATATTTAATTTTGGATTTAACGTATACATGCAAAACCCTAATTACCTACTTGTTAAAAATATTACATATAACTGCATATTTGTAGTGTACTAATGTAGTTTAATATCAGGCAGAAATTCAATTTGTGAATCACCCCCATATTTCAATAAAAAGGTAAATTATCACATCTCATCCTCGAACACTTTTTAAACTGATTTAGCTAAATGCCTCCATCTCCATTCCCTCCTTTTTTATATTTATTTTTTAATCCCTACTTTCATCCCCTTACAATATAAAAAAAATCCCTCTCCTCTACCAAATGAAAACCAAAAAGATTCATTTTCGAGCGAATGAAAACCAAAAAGGGGATTCATTTTCAAGGTATTAATCTACCACTAATGATGATTAATGCGTGTCCCCGAAGAAAGTAGAGGGGGGGAACACCGCCAGGGATCGAACACTTTCCTGCGAAATAAAAAACCCTTTTCGCTATGACAGCTCAATGATGAATTAAACTGGTTTTGTATTTCGGTGTAGAGAGAAACAGCGACTGAAAAAAAATGTAATAGAAAGTGGTGGGATGAAAAATAGGAGACGCGTCATTATTTCTGCTGCTCCCTAGATGGCGCTGCTGACGTAAAAGGGAATAAAGTAGGGAGAAATGCTGGTGAAGGGTTTTGCTAAGTTTTTCAAAAACTTTTCTTTCTTATTTTTTCCCTTTTGTTGATATGCCCTTGTTGGATAAATGCCATAAGGGATTTAGTTTGACACGCACGTTTGCTTCCTTTCCACTTAGGGAATTTTTTCCCTTTTTTCGACAGAGCTAATATTGCGAAGAAAGGTATTTCTCCTCTCTCTTGAGCAAATCTTCGAAATTTCATTTTGAGTCTCCTTTGAAATTATTTTGTTCCTTTCTTATTATCCGCTGCACGTACCTCACCTTTTAAAAGTAATGAATCATAGAAATAAAATGGGAAATTGTAACTTTTTACCAAATATACTTTTTCGATTGAGATTGATGAAGTTACT
The DNA here is from genome assembly GCA_019343175.1 of Oedothorax gibbosus. NCBI lineage: Eukaryota > Metazoa > Arthropoda > Arachnida > Araneae > Linyphiidae > Oedothorax > Oedothorax gibbosus. Next base: position 426,779 of record CM033278.1, on the reverse strand, counting down.
GTGTTTGATTTCTACTACTAATTTTTTTTTATTTCAGTTTGGTTTTGTTTTAAACTATTCTCTACATTTTCATATATTTTTGTATAAATATATGAAAATGTAGAGAATTGTTTAAAACAAAACCAAACTGAAATAAAAAAAAATTAGTAGTAGAAATCAAACACAGTAACTTCATCAATCTCAAATTTATGCATGCTTTCTAGTTTCTTTACATGGCTTTAACAAGGATACCACTCCGAATATTTGGACTATTAAAATACAACATTTCTGTCTTCAATATGAAACTGATACTTATTTTTTTATTTATATAATTTATAATATTTATAACCCTTCACTATACACATTTATTACCCAATCATACATTTATAACCCTTCAAAACATTTAAACAATTAAATTCAAACAGTTAAGCCTTTATATAAGTAAATAATCTTATTCTATGAGTAAGGTAAACGAAACAAATCTTCATAATCAAAATGTGGCCTAGCTGATAATAAAAAAACGAGATAGATTCACTCAAGAAAATACGATTCTTAGTAGAAAACACTTTACTGCTAGATTTATGTATGAAATGCTGCATGATGTATGTCTATTGAAATATGACTAGTTGTGTTTGTATTGATGCCAGTTTAAAAAGGATTGATTAATATTTTCAGGTAATTCACACTATTCCTAGCTTTTACCAGTTCCTCTAGGACATTTAATCTTCAGAACTGTTTGAATCTACATTTGGAATATAGAACATAAATTAAATACAAAATGTTTAGCAAATTAAATCCAATTCTAAATTTATTTTTGTTATTAAATTTCTTCCTGGACCATTTTCTTAAATAATTAACTTTAAGAAAATAGCCTCAAAACAATATTTGTAAAGATATCGTAACAAGGAATTGTTATATATATTTTCACTCATTAAATCTCTTCTTATTCATTAAAACTACAAACTGGATCTACAACATTTTTTTTAATGAAAATCGCATTTAAGTGCTTAAATGGACACAAAGTTTAGTTTAGTTTGAATTATCGTCGCACTAGAGCTACACGAAGGCTATTAGCAACGGGCGTCGTATTTTAGAACCACAGTCAAGTGACGAGCCGACACCTCAGTTGGCACCCATCGCAACCATTAAGGGCGACATCGTAAGCAGCGTTGAGACTTTGGAGCGTATTTTAACGTCCACTCCCTCTACACGGGGTATTATTCGTCGGACATTTTTGGCTGCACGGGACGTTTATAGGTCGGCAGTTATTTTGGCGATGCCCGGACCCGAACCTGGGACCTTTCGCATGCTAGGCGAGTGCCTAACCGACTGGGCTCGCCAGCCCCCTTAAATAAACACAAAAAAATTAGTTCTAGCTTAAGAGATTTTGCAAGCTGGTGAATATTAGATTTTTAAATTAAAATATGTTTATTTAGTCAAAAAAAGTATTTAACTTTCATTTTGATATGAATTAAACTAGTCACTATTTTTCCTCAGAAATATTTCTAGGAAATAACCTAAAGTTTTTTTTAAATATTTTTTTGTGAAAAAACGCATTAAAAAGTACTTCATTTGAAAATGTAAGCATGATTTAACTCGTATCAGAACAAGTTTGTTTAAAATATATAAATATTTACGAACGAGTTAGTGTTACTTAAAACAAATGTATAGTAAATTTATCAAATTTTTATGTTTTCCGATTATACAAGCAACTTTTATTAGTAACTGAATTTTTGAAGTTTGATTTATAATAGTTTTAAAATAGCATGAAGACACCTACCTGGTATAAGATCACTGGATATTACAAATTCGGGATTTTATTACGTTAATCATGCCATACTACACTATAAAACCGTGCCGCGTAATGTTATTCATACAACTAAGTGGAAGCCTAGCTCCCTCCAGTTTTATGAAGTAACATTACACCAAGTTTACAGAGTATCTCGGCAAACTTTGACATCCTCAGAGAAAACAGAGATTCATTGTAATCTGAGCGTCAAAATTGGTTGCGAGAATCACCTAGATGGTGCTATAAAAAAATGTCTCACAGTTCTGAGGAACATGCCCAGTCTGCAAAGGCGCCAATAAAGCAGCCCTGTTGAGAAAAAAAACTACAGGGTGACGTTACACAATCGAAGAATTTGGAAGACGTTACACTTCTATTTTAAGATGTAACGTTAGTACATAAATCACTGCATAAAAAACGATGGCAGCACTTGTTGCTACCGTTTTTACCAAGTAATCTCCACAAGCCTGAAAATGTATGTCAGCCAACCAACCAACCCACCAAGTAATCTCCATATTTCTGTAACGTTACTCCACACATTTGGCGTTACGTTAATCTATGGAGCTGGAGTAAAGTTGCAATGTAATTTCAATTAAAAAAAGCAACTTTTACGATTATGCCAGCCTGTTTTAATGAAATATGAAAGAAAATATGTTTTTAACTAAATTTTGTCACTCGTTTTTGTCAAAAACAATATTTATGTGTAGAAAAAACATTTTAATATTCTAATTGTTCATCAAAACATAACAAATATTACCGATTATGGAATATACACAATTTTAAAGAGTTTTTTTTATTGTAAGCTCTGACTTATTTTTAACTTAAATTTCAGATGTTTAAATCGCTTTTTTGAAACCTTCTGCCTGTGATTTTAAATTCTTTAATAATTAAAAACCTTTCCTTCGTGTTCCCAAATCTTCTACAAACTTATTTGAATCCATCCCGTACCTTCTTGCCAGTGATGAAATTATACTCCGACTTGTCCTTCTCCGTTTGGCAACACGACCTCATTGTGATCTTATATATCCCCGTTTCCCCTACCATTGGGGCAAAAGTAGGGTTTTTTCCCTACGCGCCCGGAAGTGGCTGTCTGGTGGAATCGGGGCCTGTTAACCATTACTCACAGGAACATTAATTTCCGGTGCGGATATTTCAGTTAGGGGCCGCGAGTCCCTGTCCAATGGAAAGTGGGGGAACACGAATTGCGCCAAACTTCTGACTTATTTATGTTATATGGCATCACTTTATGGGTGGAAAACAGGGGGGGCGTGATATGTCTAGCACTGTACCGGTTGCGGGTTTGATTCCCGCCTTTGCCCTGGGTGTACTTTCTCTCTCACATCCATAAGTCTTACACACTAAAATCTCAAATTTGTGGTGTTATGAATGCACAAATAAGCTTTGTTAGTTTTTTTTTGTAATTACTAGTTCATTCTGATATTTTAATGTAGGGGTAGGTACATATATATTCCGGCTTGTGTGCTTGATCAGAGACCCACTTATGAAGCCTTCGTCAAGTAAGACAGACACAGAAAGAATTTTTTACTGTCACAGAGAAAGGAATATACACCCAGGGCGAAGGCGGGAATCGAACCCGCACCCGTTACAGCGCGCAGACTGCTAGCGTAATGGTCCAAACCACTCGGCCATCCGGGACCCTTTTAATGTAAAATGTCTTTAAAATTTACTGAAAAACTTGAACTGAACTTACTTTTACTGAAATAGTGAATTACTTTACTTTTACATCATGTTTTATACAAATATGCAAATAGATGACTGGTTGATTGGTTGGTTGGTAGACATATATATTCAGGTTTGTGTGCTTGGTCAGCGACCCGCTTATAAACCTTCGTCAAGTAAGACAGACACAACAGACAACACACACACATAAGTGGATCCATCTAATTTTTAGAGACAGAGGCCAACTAGAGGATCCCCAGAATTGGCTTGTCACCCCCAGAGGTATTGATTTGGTATGGGAACTTAGAGGACTTTCGGACCCAACAGATTTAACGAGCACGTACTCCGCATATACTCGGTAGGTCTTCAGTGGTACCGGGACTCGATCGCAGGACCTTCCGATCCCGAGACCGAGACGCTGACCACTAGGCTCACTACGGCCCATAGATGACTGATACTTATAATCAAATGCTAAAGAAGGATTTTCGGGGGCAGGGGGAGCAGTCGGTTTAGGCGCTTTGCATGCTGTGAAAATCCTATGATCGGGTTATGGGTATCGCCGAAATAACTGCCGACAACCATGCAGACAAAAATGTCCGACGAATAATACCCCATGTAGAGGAAGTGCACGTTAAATATTCTTCTCAGTCCCAATGCTGCGTACGATGTCGCCCTTGACGATTACGTTGGGTGCCTACTCAGGTGTTGGCTCGTCAATTGACTGTGATTCTAAATTATGATGCCCGTCGCCAATAGCCCTAATGTCTCTTGTAGCTCTAGTGCGACGATAATTCAAACTAAACTAAACTAAAAGTATTTTCAGGTCCTCTTCTATCGAAACATCTAATATTCGGCAAAACCTGTTTATGAAACCTCCACGCACTTGACCACCTAAAAAGTACCATTATCTATCTCCGCGTCTCTGTTTACTTTTTATATTTATTTCATTTCATTTCAATTCATTTCAATTCATTTCAATTCATTTCAATTCATTTCAATTCATTTCATTTCAATTCATTTCATTTCAATTCATTTCATTTCAATTCATTTCATTTCATTTCATTTCATTTCATTTCATTCATTTCATTTCATTTCATTTCATTTCATTTCAATTCATTTCAATTCAATTCAATTCAATTCAATTCATTTCATTTCATTTCATTTCATTTCATTTCATTTCATTTCAATTCAATTCAATTCAATTCAATTCAATTCAATTCAATTCATTTCATTTCATTTCATTTCATTTCATTTCATTTCATTTCATTTCATTTCATTTCATTTCAATTCAATTCAATTCAATTCAATTCAATTCAATTCAATTCAATTCAATTCAATTCAATTCAATTCAATTCAATTCAATTCAATTCAATTCATTTCATTTCATTTCATTTCATTTCATTTCATTTCATTTCATTTCATTTCATTTCATTCATTTCATTTCATTCATTTCATTCATTTCATTTCATTCATTCATTTCATTCATTCATTATCATTATTTCATTTATTATTATTATTATTTATTTATTTATTTATTTATTATTTATTTATTTATTTATTTATTTATTTATTTATTTATTATTTATTTATTTATTTATTTATTTATTTATTTATTTATTTATTATTTATTATAATTCACAACCAATATATCATTGCAAAATGAAATTTAAAATAAAAATTTTATATTTACATACATTAAACAGCAAATTACAGAAAATAGTTGAAGAATGCGCTTTCTCTGTATAGACACAGTAGATGTAAAGAAACAACTTTTACAGAACTTTGGTGCTTTGTTGAAATGTTGAAATTTGACAGTTTAACTGCCGATTTTAAAGATTATTTTAATGTCAAGTTGATAAATTATATTTTTTAAGTCTAAGTACTCCCGTTGTACGGTATACAATTGATTTGTCGTTATGGATATTAAATTTTCATCTACTATTTTGAATATCTTAATCAGTTAAGCGTTTCCATACTAGATGGCGCCACCAAAAATACCAATAAATTGAAATTATTTACGCAGCGTTGTTTAAAAAACAGGTGAGGAATGAAGAAAAGTACAAAATAATTTTTTCCAAAACTTTTACACAAATACCTTGAAACCTCTCAGGCTAATCAATGAGATGCCAAGACTAGTAAATAATTTCAAAAGAATTTCTAAACTAACTAAAATAACCTACTTTCCTGATACTTTGCTACTCACACAGGAATTCTTGTAAGGGAGAAAAAGAAAAGAAATTAGGTCTCTAAACCTTTAAAAAAAAGGAATTTTTCAAAATTGAAGGGTAAAAACGGTGGTTCAAACGAAACAATGACAGGCAACAAATTGGATTTGAAAGAGCCTGGTGTTCTTTAATTAGGACATTAATTTATTGCTTTTCTAAATGACCAAATGCAACAAAAAAAATTATGTTAGAGTCATTTACACTTAATATAGCATATTTAATAACTTGAATATTTTTTACCTTCTGAATTAAAAAAATTCAAGGCCGAAGGAGGTAAATGAATTTTCCACCTCGGTCAATTAGTAACAACAAAAAAATTAACGCATGGAGACGTTTCAAATTTTAATATTTTCCAAGATAAAGTACTCCTGTAAAAAACAACTTTATTCAATTATTTAAGCTTATTTGATTGCGTTTATAAAAAAATGGTACAGTTAAACCTCTAAGAGCGACCATCCTCCTGTTCCCTAATAAATCGGTCGTAAATGGAGGTTGGTCACTCCCAGAGTACAAAAAGTGATTTAGCTAGAAAGTTGAAACATCATTTTACAACGTATTATTAACCATTAAAAATTTCAAAAATCTATTTATTATTACATTTATTTATTAAATCGCAAATAATCTATGCAAAATTATACTAACTTACTTTTGAACAAACTGTAGTACATGTGTAACAAAAAATACTTCACTAACTTATTTTACAAACTAGTATGTACTAATTAAACCTTTTTAAAGTAAGAAGAAATTTCTGACTGTTTCGGTTTTTTTTTTTTTTTTGGTTTTTCGCAAACCACCTTTTTTCTAATTTATTTTAAAAGTCCATTTATATTGTCATCTTTAGTGCTATTGTAATTTCACATAATAAAGTTTAATTGACACATGTTGGAAAAAGATAATTTTGCATTGTGTTTGTAAATTTACATCATATACTTTTTTATGTTCGTCAATATGGTCCTTGTGACCCCTGGTGTTCTGTCTACTGTATAATTATTTTTGTATTTGTTTTTTCCCTCAAATTAATATATGTTAATTTTGTGCAATAAAAATTGTTATTATTTTCACGATACGGGCTTTGAAACCGGTCGTTTGATGAATGAGATGCATGTGGTCTCTCCCAGAGTGGCTTTTAACATTGAACACGGGGGAAAATAGGTGTCGTAAGTCGAGGTGGTCGTTCAGTGGAGGTGGTCAGTCGTTAGAGTTTTCACTGTATTAGTATAATACATTTGTTTATTTTCCTCAACTATATAATTAAGGATAATGATGAATTAAGCGTTAAATCCATTTTTGTCACATACTAAGAATGAAAGTTAACTACACTACCAGAAACTAACAATTTTCGGCGCATTTAATTTATATGAAGCCAATACGTAGCACACTTACGCTGATCGAAGTAGAGCAACAGTTTTATTGGTGTTCAATTTTGGTTTTCTAATTTACTTGATATTGTTCTTTTCATTGCTTAAAGTGCATATCAAGATTGCTAAATTAAATAAAATTTAATCAACGAAATTTTGATTTTAGCAAAATTGATAGTTAAATTATTTGAAATAGCAAGCTAATTTGTAAAAGAAAGGCCATTTTAAAAGGCAAAATCGGCAAGTAAAAGTCTTAAAATGAAAAAAAAAAATCTTTAGGACATGTTTTAGAGAAATCTTGTGTTAAGGCCGTTCCAAAAAAGCGGTCTCTGTCAGAATTTCTTTGTTTTTACTGGGAAACATACTTGTAGTTCAAAACATTATATTTGATTACTATAAAAATTAACGCTATGAACCGGAAATTTTTACGACACTCTTGACAATTTATTTTGCAAAAACTAGGTTGTGATTCCAATTTTCTCAAGTACCTCTGCGTAATTCTACATCTATTCATTGTGATTTGTAAATCAAACATCATTAAACTTGCTAATCACTCCGTCCATAGACACTACATTCGGCGCCACGACATAGACCTTTATTATCATATCTACTTCTGAACAATGAAATTCCCAATGTATATGTCGTTATCTTTCCTCGCTCTTAACACCTACATCGCCTCTTATTTATCTAGTATAACTTCTCGTCACTATAAACAATCAGGATTCCTCATTGGCAGTCTGTGCCAATGCCCCCTTGAGGCCAGGCCAAATGATATCTCGCAGATAGTAGACAAAGCACCCCACCCTGTCGTGCCTAGGGGGCGCTTCATCTCCTCAGCATTTGCATGTGAATGATGCCCGCGCTTATGAACTAAATTGGATTCTACGAATCTGGCATCGGCACCCGCGTCTAACGGTAATTCTATGAGGCATATGTCGGCTTCCCGCCGTTTCCGGTAGGGGGCGCTGAGAAAGGTATCCGATCGGGATGGGAAAGAATTGAAAATGGTTATTTCTAATCTGTTTTTTTTTTGTTTTTCCAGTATTTAAAAAGAGTTTACTTTTGTTAGATCGAGTTATTCGTAGTAATTAGTGCTTTATTAACCAAATTTTGTTATAAATGAACCGTTTTCTGAAAAAATGTTCTAATAAAAATTTTAACAATCTAGTAGTAATTTTTTTTAAGTTTTGAAATTTAGCAAACTTAATATTTATTTTTTAAAAATACTTTATTGTAAATTCCTTAAAATTTTAAAAAAAAAGTCACATAGGTTTTAAAGATCTTTGCTTTATAATTTTGATATCTACAACATAATTTTCGCCACTTGAGTGTCATGCTATACGATGTTCAGATAAAAAAAAATCTATGAGTATAAACTATATATACGCAATAAAAATGTGTTAGAATTCGTAGATGAGTACGATAGGCAAAAACCTAATATTCATATAATGTTAGCCTAATATGCACTAACTTTCCCGAAAGCAACTTTTTTGGCACTGACTATCTCCTGATTTGGGAAAGTAGAACCAGTAATTACATAATGATATTGGAGGACCAATTTGATAAACTGTTTAGACCGAGTTATGCAAGGATGTTTTGGGATTAAATACGTATTTCATACTTTCAGCTCATAAACGGATTGTGCAGTAAAAATCAACTTACAAATTGTCTTGGTTGGTTGGTTGGTTGGTAGACATATATTCAGGTTTGTGTGCTTGAAAATTGTCTTATAACCTCTTCGCTCCAGAGGTACACATAAGTTGATCTTTGTAACCTCAGTTTACAATTTTTCTGAATATCAACTTTTCTATTATGAAATAGTATGTTTAAGCTTTCCAATAATATCGATTCTGAAGCAGCTAATTTAATAATTACATAAAAAATGACGTAGCAATATGGTCAAAAAGATTTCAGAAAGGTCAGAAGTTTTTTCAACGGTAAATTTATAAGACATTTTTTGCATTAAAACAAATGGAAGAATGGACTATTGATTAAGGTAAACTGACAGAACAAGTTTTTTTATTCATACAACAACAATAATATGCATTTCTTAAGAAGGTAGAGGTGAAGAGTGAAGAAAAGAAGCAGATGATTGTATTATATTCTTTATTTTCCGATTACCAGACATCGCGGCTTTTTAAAAGTTCTTTAATTATGCCATCCATTGCACAGTTGAATTTTTCACAAGCATCACACAAGATTTCAGTATAAATGGTTCAATTACAGATTCGGTGAAAATATATCACTGGGGCTGGGGAGGCCCAGTCGGTTAGGCATTGGCCTAGCATGCGAAAGGTCCCAGGTTCGGGTCCGGGCATCGCCAAAATAACTGCCGACGTATAAACGGCCCGTGCAGCCAAAAATGTCCGACGACCGTGTAGAGGGAGTGCACGTTAAATATTCTTCAAAGTCCTAACGCTGCGTACGATGTCGCCCGGCGTACGGTTGCGTTGGGTGCCTACTCAGGTGTCGGTTCGTCACTTGACTGTGGTTCTAAAATACGATGCCCGTCGCCAATAGCCCTCGTGTAGCTCTAGTGCGACGATGATTCAAAGTAAAACTAAAATATATCACTTTAAAAGCAAGTAACTGTTATCCGAAGAGTACCTAACCGGTGCGTCGAGTCCCCAATCGCATTTACATGTGTCACTTGCGACCGAGAATAGAGCAGACCTAATGCAGGTCAATTCGCGCATTGCCACGGCTGTATTATAGATGGAGGCTGTTTGTTTGCTGCGACTGCATCGGAAATTCGTTTTGCTTCTCAAAGGGAAGAACTCGCTTTTAATACTTGACGCATTAAACTTGGAGAAGGAAGGGAAGAGATTTGTATATCTGATTCTCCTTTATTCCCTCTTTCTTCCGTGTATGGAAATTGGAATAAAATAAAATGCGTTAAATATATTTTTGGAGTTGATGCTGCCGGCTTTGTTGGCGGGCTTTTTACGCGGCTCGTGATATCCCGCAGAATAATAAAAGGAACTTCTTCTCTTTTCCTTAAGAAATGTCGTCCTCGTCAGTCTAAAAGGCGTAGAAACGAATTGGATAGGGTGGGAGGGGGATTTAATTTTCCAGAAGTTTGTTCTGGTAGATTTGTTTCTGCGCCAAATTTTTTTGAGGAGCTAAATTTTTCGGAATTAGTTTTTGGGGAGTTTTGATGGAGTGGGATTTTTTCGTTGAAGATGGAATACGGAAAATAAATTGAATCGTGGGAGACCCTTTTTCTTCAGAAACGTATTGGTAAAATCAAGTTTTATATTAGTTTCCCCTCCGACAGAGAAATGTAGGCGATGCATACAACAGTTTCCGAAAATAAATAAAATATGAAGCTACACAGGTATAAGAAGGCTCATTACTTTTCTCTACAATTTATTATGCTAATACATAAAAAGAAAAGTATAGCTCAACTCACACTTTAACGCATTATTTTGGATTTGAATCAGAATTTAAAATGTTGCTTATATTTCTAAAAAACAATGCGATAAATAATAGTCAATTTATTGGCAGTTCTTTTATAAACATCTATAACGTAGAATTAAGACGAAAGCTTATTATTTTATCTCCTTAATTTTCAAGGCAACCTATTGTTCACATTAACGATAACACAATTCCGTAACGTAAACATTTTAGTTTTGTTTAAATCAAATAAAATAAATTATTTAGTTATTAGACCTTGTATACTTCTATTACGACGTTAATTCAAACAAACCAGACTTAAGAAGCTTCTACGCACAACAAAAAAAGTAAACACTAAAAGAATACTCTGTCACTTTTTTTTTTTTTTTAAACTTTCATTCTATTTCTAAAACCAACATAATAATTTTTTTTTCGCTTCCTTGCATACAAAGCGACTACGCAGAAAAACAACTTTTACAAAAACACTAAAAGTGATATTGTCACCATTGTTTAAATACTTTAATTTTTGCTTTTAAATCCAAAATCAAAGCATTTCAGTTTCCACACATACAAAGTGCCATGGTAGTTAAACAATTTTTACTGAATCACTAACTAATAAACATTCATTGTTTCAATTAGTATATGTTATTTCAAAAATAATTTTAGTTTTATTTCTAAAACCACCAAAATAAAAAAAAATGAGTTTGTTGCATGAAAGCACCTTCCACAAAGAAAAAATATTTTCTTAATGTGTCATTCAATGAGTTGAATTATAGTAAATTAAGTTTAAAAATAATAATATTTAAAGCACTGCGTATTACAGAACGTTCTTGTATTTCTCTTTAGGACATGAGATTTTTATACAATACTACATCATCCAGGTTGCTGCTTTAGTTGGATTAACGTCTCATTAGAGCTATGCTAGGACTATTTGAAAAGGATTCCGACATTTTAAATCCACACCAAATAAGTTTATAATTTTTTTCGGTGAATTAAAACGAAGTTCTTTGAGTGCGACAATAGTTGATGCACGCCAAATAGAGCGATGACTCTGCCAACAAGTCACACCCCCTCCAATCATCTAATTGTGGATGCGGCACTTGTTAAGGTTATTTGGATATGGGAGACGAGCAACCTGTTCATCCTGACGCCAGAAAAGAAGAAGAAGAGGAGAAATATAATCTCCCGGCGGGATCAACCTCTTTAGGCACAAGACGAAATGCCAAGAAGAAAAAATATGAGGAGGCGTCTTAATATTTCCAATGGAGGAACTTATTTTTGTGTATAATACGAGAAGAGATTGGTAGCTTGTTAATTTAAAAAACCTTAATTATGTGTCTCTATTTAATATCGTAAACAAATTTAAAGCTAAACAATTTTTTCTAATAATATTGCTATGCATTTGAAAGGGAAGAATATTTAAGCAATAATTTCTAGAATCAAGAAATTAATGATACAAAATCCAAATATATGTTTATCTACCTCAGACCCCAGTTAAATCTTACACAGATATTCTTGATACGAAACTTTTTTTTCAAACAAACATGCATTTAAAAGCCTGGTTTGCAAGAAATTTTTAAAACACTAATTTTTTAATTTACTGAGGGGCATATTAATTTTAATGGAAGGTGAGGTGTAACACCCTAAAAAAACAAATTTTGTTTTGTGAATACACGAACAATGCCAAGTTTCTATAATGGGGTTATTTCACGGAGGATCTGCTAATAGCTCCGCGGTCTTGTTTTCCTGTCTCTCGAATTACTTTTGTTTTGGTTGGTTGGTAGAGATAATCAGGTTTGTGTGCTGACACTAACCTGAATCTAGGTCTACCAACCAACCAACTTAACCAAAACAAAAGTAATTCGAGACACAGGAAAACAAGACCGCGGAGCTATTGCCAGATCCTCCGTGAAACAACCCCATAGACAGTCTATTTTAATAAAATAAAATAATATTAAGTAAATTGTCTTTAAATTTACTTCTGAAATTTTTTTTTTTTTTAGTTTTTAGCAAAACCTCAAATCTTTCTTGATGCACCAGCTACGTCATTCTTTATACAAATAAAATACTTATATCTGCAATAAAAGGCTGTTAATAATTTACTATTTTTGTAAACTTTTAATAATATATACTATTAGTAAGAATTTATTATAAAGTAGTATTAAATGATTGAATGCTAAACTTAGAGTGATCATTTATTAACTCATCATTAATAAAAATTTAATAATCTGATATTAGTAGGCTTTTAATAAAGTTCTATTAATACAATCATTATAATGTAACAAAACTTCATCATTAACTGTGTACTAACGTACGAGCAGTGATAAGATTTTAAAAATGTACAATAAGTAAGCATAACTTAATTAAGTAGCATTTAGTACTGCAAAATTTAACAAATTAAGAATTGTTAGAACAGATATATCAACTGCGCATAACAAATCCAACAAACAAGTATTAATTACTCATTTTAGAACAAACTCCATTTCAGAATTGTCAGGAACGACAGAGAAGTTAACATAATTCGAACATAATTTAGAAGTTCCTTTTCCAAAACTCCATATTCCCGCCATCCAAGTTCGATTATTCCTCTCCCCCTTTTACTATAATAGAATGCGATAAACAAAACTGTAGCAGACGACATTATGAGCGGACAGAATGCTGAAGGAATTTGGAACGAATTAAAGATACAATGTTTTAAATGAGTTTCGGAGGAAATCTAAACTGGCATGAGTCAAATATATTTGTGTTATTTGTGCATTTTACACACTTATGAGAATATCAGAAAATGTTTTGTAATATTACTTTCAATAAAATCGTCTTACTCTTATGTTCTTCAATATAAATAATATTCTTTTAACTAATTTTGGCAACGAATTCGTAATAAAATTTTGTTACTGTTACTTTTCAAATGATAAAAAACAGGTATTTTCTTAAACCATTAATTAATGAGATAATGTAAATAAAGGGAAAACATTTGTTCACTGTAAAAAATATCCCTTTTATTTATCATCTCAGTTGGATGGAAATGGTCATGTGAATCATCCTATGCTGTGAATTTGCCCATGATGTAGAATTTATTGTGTGGTTCCGGTGAAAACGTTTGCTTCACTGCAAGGGATTTTAAAAACCCACATTATCTCTTTAAGCACTATTTTATAAAAAATTTCATGTGACTCGGTACGTCTTGAAAACACAAATTTGCTGTAAAACAAGCATTACAATACTGTGGTGGGCTGTAATTTGAAAAAAAAATACTGTATACAAAAACCAAAAATTAAAATAACACACCATCTGCAATGTAAAAAAAAATCTGTAAAATTGCAGCACATTATGCAGTTACTATTTACATCACAGTGATGTAACATTTATTTTACAGCAAATTGATGTTTTTACGACAGACAAAGTCACATGAACTCGCGCTGAGAAGATAGGTGCGTCCCATCACTGACAGTGAAGCAAACATTTTCAATAGAACCACCCAATAAATTGGGCGTCATATGTAAATTCACAGCACTTGCAGGTTCAATCCCCGCCTGAGTCGGCAGCTTTTCCGGATGGGAAAATCGTGGGCACGCATGTCATGTAATTATTTGGCATGTAAAAGATCCCTTTAGTACCCATTTGGCTTGGGTTCTCTCGGAACAATTAAATTTTGGAATTCTTAAACATCCACAAAGGGCTCAGATTCATTGTAATCTGAGCGTCAAAGTGAGAGTGCCACAAAAAAAGGCTCTCAGTTCTGAAGAACATGCCGAGTCTGCAAAGTCTTGACTGCCAATAAAGCAGCCCCGTTGGAAGATAAAAATTCACAGAACAGGGTGATGGCAGCTCTTTTACCATCACACTGAGATGGTAAATTAGATGTGTTTTTTATTTTTACTGTCTGACTTAAACCACTACACCTCTCCCACCCAAGCCCTTACGTCACTATCCCATTTAAAACAGCATTGGCATATGCGAGATGTTCCAGTGCCCATAACTCCATTATCGTGGGAAGGACTGCTCAATCACGAGCTAACGACGAAGGCTCTTTATTAATTTAGGAGTCGGAACCGACTCGAAAGAGACGGATTTTAATCGAGTTTATGGGGCTCCTGTATTGGCGATACGAGAAGATTTTGCCCAAGTTATCGGTTAAGTATGGAAAAAGGGTAGTTTCTGTATCTGCTATATCTTCTAGAGTCCCTTGCTCTACATCTTTAATAAACTTGGTGTAAGGTTACACCGGAATCCTGGAACTTTCCATCTGCCTCCACTATTTGGAGCGTGAATTTACTACTTTTGTGGTAAAAACCATGATTTTAAAACACCGCAAAAGTAGTAAATCAAAGCTCCAAATAGTGGTGGCAGATAAAAGTTCCAGGATTCCGGTGAAATCTTGCACTAACTATTTTTTGCGTACAGGAAAGTTAGAACAACTTTCCTTCAGTAAGTCTCTTGTCCCTTCAGTGGGTCCATAACATGACGCCCAAGCTACCTTGGAAACTAAGCAATGAGGTTGATGCGCCAGTTTGATGAACTGGCCGGATCATTTGCTGCAATGCATCCTATTCTACCCGGTCTTCCTAGTTTAAATGGACACAGAGGGCCTTGTCCCTCTATGGGCAGTCACGTCACTGAGTTTATCTCTTTCGTCCAAGTCAATGTTCTGCCTTCACGACTAATAGTCGGGGAGATCGGGGATAGTTTTCCCATTGGGTAAGTTTTCCACCAGACCTTATACAAGAAATGAGTCGTTAGGAGGCGCCAAATGGCTGCTTGATTTATGAAGCATCCCGTTGTATGTCACCCACAAGAATTGTTGCTCAGTTGGTGTTGTAATATTTTCGTTAGAGCTGTTTTGGTGATTTTTTCAATGTCGAGGGAATTTTCATGCTTACATTGAAACCTAAATCAAACATACTTTTATTAAACATACCGTTTTATCATTGGGTATACCAAAAGGTGGCTCTTCTCTCTACGTAACTATAGATTCGTTTTCAAAATAATTTAAAATTATACTCGTCAAGGTACTATTAAAGTCAAAATATGACGCCGGGGCATGTTTTCCAAAATGTCATGGGGCGAAAGATTTCCAACAATGGCTTGTAGAAAAGCGTGCTCCAACCTTTATAAATTAATGAAATTGATTAAAATAGTTAGGTATAATAAACTGGCGTTTAAAATACCTATATTCGGGGTATACTCTTTTGAGCAATTTTAGTTTACAATAAATCCGCGTAAAGAAATTTTAAAATGTTTTTTAAGTGTATTAAATCTTTTTAAAAAATACTTGGAAACTTTGCCCCATCACTTTTTAGCAGTCTGGGAAAATTTACCCCGCATACGGGGCACGTTTTCCAGCTCAACATGCTTGCATTTAACCACTTGCTGCCAAAAAGTATATTTACTTTTTGGAAAAGTAGTGAAGCTACTTTTTAGATAAACCATGAGGAAGACAATGACACATTGTTTACTTCAAAATAACTAAAAGTGAAAATATATACAATCAAAAAGAAGAAAACATGCAAAACTAGCCCCGGTCTCCCTATTCTATTGTGTTATGAACCAGAGGTGCCGATCCCCCCCCCCCAGAGCTAACGACGCACCCCCCCTAGAAAATTATGAAATCCCCCCCCCCCCTAAAAAAAACAACGGTGAGGATTTTTTTATTTTTATGAGTTAATGGAGTACCTAAACAAAGTAGCCTCTAACTACATCTTTGCGGTGTATATCAGAAACCTTATAGTAAAATGATATTTTAAGTACCATCGAATGGGGTAACCGTAACTTTGTCCCAAGAAATAAAACCCTATAGTACTGACTTTCTTCTTGAATATTTTCTACTGATAGGTCAAAGCAGAGTTGCCCCTCATCGAAAAAGGGAAGCACATTTTTGAATATATTTTATAATACGGAATTACGAGCTATTTTTATTTTTCCTTTAAAAAGGTTTTCTTTACAGCAAAAGCTATCGGAATCTAAATAATTGGTAAAAATTCCGCTCAAAATTTATGTAATTATATTATTTTTTAAATCAATAAAAAATAGCCGGACACGTGATCCAATTAAAAACGGCTTCCAATTGATTCCCTCAATTCTTGATGCATAAAAATGTTTCCCTTGGTATAGCTTTTTATCTAATACAACACGTTTGACATTATCAGACAAATCATAATTATTTTATAATGTTTACAGAGATAGTTTCACTTTTTTTAAAAAAAAACTAAAATTTAAAAAATAAAAGTTAAATATTAAACAAAATTCTTACCGTGAAACTCGGAATTGAACTATTTAATTATATTCAATCACCCAGACCCACACATTTGACACAAGACGACAAGCATTTTCCTACTGATTCTAAAGCAATCATTTAGTTATTTTAGCTTCAAGTCTAATTTGGCGGGAAAAAGTCGGAAATATTATCCGAAGGTCATTAATTCGTAAAAATGTTATACAAAGTTCGAAAGATTTATGAGCCAGCTGCAAAATATGACAGGAATATCTCATTGATACCATTGGCAAACTATGCGAACGTCATCAACTCACGAAATGTTTTATAAACTGCGTGATATTTATGAGTGTTTAAACTTTGTTACAGTGATCGGATTATTTATTGGAAATAAATGTCAGAAATCGTCTGGTAGACGCCATCGAACATAATTTATAACTCCTTTTTTTCCTGGTGCTGCTTTGAATTATGGTTACCCATTCATATACTTTGAAGGCAAAAAAAAAACCAAAAATTGGAGCCACTTTTGATTTTCTTGCCACTTTTTGTGTTTTATTTTAAACCACATAAAAATTCGCCAGAGTACAAGTTCTGACCCCCCCCCTCCCTCCCCTTGTTGCGTCGGGGGGGGGGGGGAGAGAATTAGTAAGAATAAAAGTTAGCTGAGTTTTTTTTATCGAGATTGGCAGTTTATTAATAAAAAAATTCACCCCCCCCCCCAAAATTTCAACGACGCAATCTGCGTCGTTGACCCCCCCTTGTAGGCCCCCCCTGTTATGAACTTTAAGTAAACACCACTGTTTCTTTCTTCAAATTTCAACAAGGCTGTTTGCGAACTACGTCAGTAGAACCAGTCTCGAGATTTCTTAATATCTTCTATGAAAGGAGGCAGTGCGGGGGTGGCATTGTCTGAATCAAGAACTTTTACACTGCTCATTACATTTCAAAAAAGTTTGTCACATGACCGGTTTTTTTAGTTATTTTGTGTTATCTTTAATAATGAAAAATACGATACTAAAATATCACGATCTACAGATTGATATTACAGAAGAATAGGCGGAAAGAAAAGCATTTTATCTACAAATTATTCCTTTTTAGCAACCGTGAAATGTTGTCAAGTTTAGAGAAGGAAAATCCATTAAAAATTATTTAATGATTATAAAAAGAATAGGTTTTTAATAGTTCATAAAAAATTACAGTGTTTTTAGAAACTGAAGATAACAAATAAAAACAAGAACAGGTTGTTATCTCTGCAACTTCCTTATTACAAGGTTTGTTCGTTACAATTAATGATGGATTACTTTAATAATTTACGACATTTCATAAGAAGTAGAAATTTCCTTTGGAATAGAGCTTTTTCAATTAATATTGTGTTAGAGTATTATTCTCCAAAATTCTAAATAGTAGTACCTCTTTTTTCCTTTCATCCCTTGAGTGGGTCGATAAAATGGGTACCAAGCATGCTTGAGAACTAAACACTGGGGATTCCGCGTGAGGCTGACCACCTTACCGAGACATATGCCTAGCACCTCAGAGCCCTAGGTCACGAAAGCTGAAATGGGCACGACAGGCCTTGGCCCAGTAATGGGCTATTGCGCCGAGGAGTTTAGTTTTTTTAGTACCTCTCTTTAGAGATGACCATCCTATTTATGGCAATTAAAAAATAGTTAAGCGAAAATAATTAATCGATTTATAAATAAATTGATTAATTACTGTACTGTTAAAAGTATTACTGTTTTATGCAAAGTAATTGATATTAAGTGATATTTTTCTGAGACTTTTCCTAATCTGGAATTGATGTAATCTTGATAACAGAGAATTACGACGCTCGATATTGTAATTACACCCGGTATCACGGAATGTTACCTAAACCTCTAAAGTATACAAGTACATTACCATCACTATGTTAATAGAACCAACGTGATGCTGTGATTTAAGACGTGATGCCACAAATGATATCTAGGTTTTGTCCTTGCTTTAAACATATCTTACAAATTGATCAGGGTGAGGAAAAAATGAACCCGCCAATAAACAAAGACCTGAGCAGCTGTGCACGTTAGATCTGTCCCGGTTCAAAGTTCTGACACCGCGTGCGCTACAACGTTGCGTTAGATGCATAGATATCATAGTGAAAGTATTAGATTGGCAGATCACGTGACCTCCAATGCTAACGACGGGACGCGTATGGAGGCCAAATATGGGGGCAAACTGGCCAGTGTTGCTGCCACTTTACGGAGAAAAATACTACGAAAAAATACCATTTAATTCTAAAATTGCAAAAAAATATCGTAAAAATACTAGCTGCATTTGGAATCTTTTTAGTGACTGTAAATCCTTTTCTAGTATTTTTTTTAATTTTAGAATTAAATGGTATTTTTTCGTAGTATTTTTCTCCTTAAAGTGACAGCAACACCGGCCACTTTGCCCCTTTATTGGCCTCCATGCGCGTCCCGTCGTTAGCATTGGAGGTCACGTGATCTGCCAATCTAATACTTTAACTATGATATCTATGGTTAGATGCCATCTCAGGTGTCACTTGGCCGCCCTCAAGTCCATCAACGAAAGCCCAAACGATAATTCACCGAAACCAAACTACTGTGGCTCAACTGCCACCGTAGGCCTTCCTTTATGTGTTGGTTGTGCACGTATTTCTGAAAATAAAACGTACGTGTTTCCATCCGAAGCAATCACTCAGGGGAGTTTCCCCACGTTCCTACGACTTCCCAAACCCCCCATCTGGATACCGAGGCGCCACACGGCGGAAATTACTGTTTCCTCATAACTTCCGTCCGTCCAATTCTTTTCTATTATAACTCCCTTCCTTCGGAGGTTTCAGATTTCTGATGCCGACGCACGAAAAGTAAATCCGACTATAGGGGAACCTTAAATCAAAGATCGGTTGATTGAGTTGAAATATCATCGCACTAGAGCTACACGATGGCTATTGGCGACGGAAGTCATAATTTAGAACCGCATTCAAGTGACGAGTCGACACCTGAGAAGGCAACTAACGCAATTTTTTATTAAGAGCGTATTTAGCGAAAACTCCCGCTGCAAGGGGTATTATTCGTCAGACTTTTGGCCGCGAAGACCATTTTACAGGCTCATTTTGGCAATGCCGGAAACTGTGAACTTTGAAATGCAAGGCAGAATAACCTACACTGGGGGCCGTAGTGAGCCTAGTGGTCAGCGTCTCGGTCTCGCGATCGGAAGGTCCTGCGATCGAGTCCCGGTACCACTGAAGACCTACCGAGTATATGCGGAGTACGTGCTCGTTAAATCTGTTGGGTCCGAAAGTCCTCTAAGTTCCCATACCAAATCAATACCTCTGGGGGTGACAAGCCAATTCTGGGGATCCTCTAGTTTGCCTCTGTCTCTAAAAATTAGATGGATCCACTTATGTGTGTGTGTTGTCTGTTGTGTCTGTCTTACTTGACGAAGGTTTATAAGCGGGTCGCTGACCAAGCACACAAACCTGAATATATATGTCTACCAACCAACCAACCAACCTACACTGCTCAAAACAATTAGGAGAATGTATGGTTTAAACCCTTTCACCCCCAATGATTCTATTTGGAATCATCAGCTTGCGATTTTTTTCTCACTATGTTGAGCTCGCACTTATGTATCGTTAGATGGAAGAATCGTGTCTTTTGAAGAATTAAATGTTTGTTTTAATTAAATGAAAATATGAAAAACATGGTAAAATAAAATTCACTCCCAAAAAATTTTATGAAATATATTGACCCTAAATTCTTCACGCTTGCATTCTTAGATGTTTAAAAATTGATTTTAACTTTTTTTTACAAATAAAGTTTTGAAAAAATTATTGTTATAATTTATTAAAAAATTATAATTCCAATTTTCCCCCTTAAATTTTAGTTTAAAAAATTAAGAGTTTTCCACCCTGTTTGTTATCATTTCATTCAGGATGCATAATAAATCGATTTCACAAATTTTAAATATTTAGAAAAAAAATAAGAAGTTGGAACTGAAAGGTTTAACAAAAGTACGGAAAGTGCTTCCCTAATTGTTTTGAGCAGTGTACTTGGTTGTCTAGCCCTTGATACGTGTTTTTAGCTTTTTGGGGTCTAGCAAATGATTGAATCCTTATGTGCAAATATGCTAGTTCAAAGGCGAACTGGGAACACTTATGCGGAAATAAACATCTCCTCACCCATGACATTTTGGAAGATGACCATTGTTTTCTTGTCCAAAGTTTAACTTATAACAATTTCACTACTGTTGAATGGGGTAACTTTGGCCCAAGCATAATAAACCTAAAGTGCGGGCTTTCTTCTTGAATATTTTTTACTCACAGGATAAGGCAGAGTTGCCACTCATTGAAAAAGACGAGCACAGTTTTAAAGCACGTATTTAACGAGAAGTTATTAACTTGAAAAGCTTGGGCCAAAGTTATTCTAATCCAGGGATTGGAAAGTTACTTTTAAAAAGTAACTCTGTTACAGTTATAGTTACTTAGTTTTAAAAAAGTAACTAATTACAGTTACTTTTAGAATTTTCAAGTTATAAGAAAATTTGCAATTTAACCATCTTACTGTTTTTTAAAGTGAACCAAAATTTGAAAAAAATAGTGACAATCGGCAAAAAGTTAACAATGAAAATTCAACGTTATTAAAAGTTAAATTTTAAATAATTAAATTGAAGCCAAACTGTGCCGAAAGTACCCGTGAAGAGCGGCATGAGAATAAATGGAAAAGTATCGAATTTTTTCATGACTTCGTTACTACTAAAAGTAACTAAGTTACAGTTACTTTCTGAAAAATCTAACGGCTTTACTCGGTGTTACCTAAAAAAGTAACTGTCACATGTAACGGCTATACACGTGACACGTTACTCCAATCCCAGATTTAAACTTATGCAAAAAGTTCATTTCGGCGTGGCCCATATGGGTTGATGATGTAGAAGGTGGCGCAAAAAATAAAAGTGGCCCGGCTTAGAAGTAGGGATGAGAAATGAAATGTTGCCAAGTCAAAACCCAATGCTTGGTTGGTTGGTTGGTAGACATATATATTCAGGTTTGTGTGCTTGGTCAGAGACCCGCTTATAAACCTTCGTCAAGTAAGACAGACACAACAGACAACACACACACATAAGTGGATCCATCTAATTTTTTAGAGACAGAGGCCAACTAGAGGATACCCAGAATTGACTTGTCACCCCCAGAGGTATTGATTTGGTATGGGAAGTTGGAGGACTTTGTGACCACGACGGATTTAACGTGCACCAGTCACCATTAGCGTACACGGGGGTCTTCGGAAGGCAGTGGGACTCGAACTCGCAACCTTAGGGATGCCAGTCCAAGACCTTACCGACCAGGCTATCCCGGCCCCAAACCCAATGCAAAAACGGGTTTGCCATGTGAAGCCATCTGATCGCCTCAATTCGCTTCAATTTTTAGTCCATACAGATGCTTGGCGAATTATTTGCCTGTAACTATGCCATCTTCCCTTGTGCTCTGATCATCAACGCATACTTACCAAGCTCGCATTAAGATCTGGGGACCTAGCACGAGCGTTTCTTCCGCGAGAAGGCATGAGATAAATTCCGCGATGAAAAAGATTTCGAACCGAGCTGTTATTCCGTATTCTCGCGTATGGCGTAGCACGATCCACTAGATTTCGTCATGCGAAATCGATTTCACAGGAAGGGGCGGAAAAATAAACGAACCAATCAGTGAATTTTAAGATTCAGTTGAAAAGTTTAGTTTAGTACGAATGGCAATGATTTGTTTGTTATCGAAGTGGTGTTGGGGGTTTTTCAAACTTGTGAAGCAGCCTTTGGGCGAGCACATATCTCATTTCAACCAAATCAAATCGAATCAAATCAAACTTGTTTTTATTTCTTAGTCGATTGTTGGCATTAACCTTATAAAATGAATCCAATCCAAAGAAAGAAAAGAAGGCGAAAGCCATAGTAAATTAAGACTGATCAGTCAAAAGTTATGTAAAGCAAACGCGTGATTATGTTAAGCTAATTAAAATATTGTTTTAGTTGTAATTCGCTTCCTATTTTATGCATGCGATTCTTCCGTCAATTGACGGAAATCTGCCAATCATTTATTTTTGAGCTTCAAATTGCAATTTTTCTAAACTTTTCCATGTGTTCTAACAAAAGATAACTGTAATCCAAGTAATAAACATCCAAAATATCCAGAATTTTTAAATTTAAATTTGGCAATCAAAATATTTTTATCGCCGAATTGCTAACTTTTTGCCAAAGATTTCGAAATCTAGCGAAATTCTCAAAAATATTTCTATATTTAAAAACTTACTCTAAAAAACTGAAACAATTATATATATATTTTTTGACAATTTATTACTAAGATAATCACATGTATACTATGTTTATGTAATGTATTTGGTCTAATCCCTAGTTCACAGTACCGAGCGAATTTGGCGACTCTTGTTTGGCGATAAATTTTAAATTGTGGTTTTGCTATTAGAAAATACTTTATGGTGTTTGCCCTGATTGGATGCATACTAGATGCTTTGTTGGTAGAAAAAATGGTTGACTTTTATAATTTGTTAAAAGTTTAACCATGATATTTGAAGACATTTGCATACTAATGTTAAAAAAAGTAAATCTTTTCTATGTCGAATTTCCTAAAAGATTTCACAAACTAAGCATTGTATTTGTCGGGGCCACATTTTAGTCATATACATAATTTCCGATTGGCGACATTTTAAAAAAATGTGCCAAGCTGGTACCTAAAACTAGGAATGGACCGATATCATTCTATAATGTGAAAAAGCTGTAGTTAAATTGTATTAAATTGGTAAAAACCTCAACAATTTTGGTATCAGCAAATCGTTTTATAAACATAATGTTTTTAACCTCCTGATTTAGGGGTAATTAAATGTAAATTAAGGGTACGACCACATTATATGCACTAGCTGATTGTGTGTAAGTTTATTTGTTTTGATTTTCAACCAATTAAATAACAGTGAGTTGAGAATTCCTATTTTCGAAATGATTTGACCATGACACTAGGCTGGTCAAATTATTTCGCAGATATTCCGAGAAAGTCGAAAAAGATTTCGATCGCGGTGACGGAAAAGACCGTTCGTGCTTCGCCCATGCGAAATCTTAAGCTGAGTGACGCCACGGACAGGTTTTTGGCGAAATTTTTCGAATCCGATGCGGATTTGAAACGTTCGTGCTAGGCCCCCTGAAATCGCCAATAATCCATGTGCAGCTCTAGTCCAGTAACAACCAAACCAACCAATAAAAAAACAGGTTTGCCAAGTGAAGCCATTATGAACGCTTGAATAGTTTATGAATTCGACTTGGAGCCCTGCCAACTTAAATAACAAGGGCAACTTAAATAACAAGGCCAGAGAAGCTCTCCCAATCATGAGCGTAGACGAAAATTTTGACGTCACTGTTCCGAGTGCCGAAGATGGAGAAACTAGTTCGGACGCATTCGGAACCCTAAAATATGTGGTCAGCCGTGAACGAGTGCTTCCGAACAGGTTTCGAGACAGGTTGTCTTCACCTTCGGAACAACGTCACTCGGAACTATGACGTCAAACTTTCCGTCCCCGAACGTGTTTGGGAGAGCTTCTTTGGCCTTAGTAGTTGAGCAGGCCGTGCTTGGAGGCTTTCAGGTGGTGTCAATAGTTTTTCTCGCCAAGCCTTTCCTTACATTCGTATCTCTATACCGGGGCCACTTTCATTTGCGCCACCCTGTACACTTACATTAGATTCTGTAGTGGGATCGAATTTGAAGCCACCCGAAAAGACTAAAGCCCCGTGTATGGAAGATCTGATGGCGTGCAATCTTTTGTTGCTTCCCGTTTGACGTTTTGACTTCTCGTTGGACGGACTTAAGCCCCTTTTCCTGTCGAGTTATTAGTGGATGTTGTGTTGGGGATCGGGTTTCTATTTTTTCGCTTTTCGGATATAGGAGATTGGAGTTGAGATTGAGATATTAAATATCAAGTATAGTAGTGTGTGTCTTTTATTTATGACTAGTTATACCATAAAACCGGTTTAGTTGAGTTAGTTTAATTAAGGTCACACTAGAGCTTCAAGTGGGCTGAGTCATTATTGACCCACTGTCAAGTTACGACGTTGGAAGTCAATCCAACGCAACTTTGTAACGTCTCTGGAAGAGGCTTAAGTCCTAGCACGGGTGATTACTGGAAAACCGTGCTCCCAGGCGGAGTATGTAAGGCAGAAAAGGTCACACATAAAGTTAAAACAGGAAAAACAATTTAAATGAACTAGAATATTTAATATACTTTGCAGGGAAGAAGATACATGGGGATATTGTGATTAAACATAAAATTTGCAAGGATATCGGAGCACCATCGGCGGATCCACAGGCCCGACCACGGGATTACACGTCGCCTCAGAATGGCTGGCCGACGAACTCCGGTTTGCCCCAACTGGCCAAGACTATCTGGACTTCCACGTTTCAAAATAGATAACAAAATTCATTCGTCGCTATTTGAAGTTTAAAAAAAAACACATACTATTAAAATACTATTAAAACACTGCTAAAAACACATATTAAAATACGAGAGGCCACGCCACGGAGAACTGCCAATATTTATCCTCTCTGATAAATTACATTCACAATAAAGCTGCCCGATTCCCAAGACAAACTGCAGCCAAACGGCACGGTCGTGGCTGAACAGCCAAACCGCACTAGAGCTACATCACTCCACGGAACAGCCAGGCAGGTCCGTCACAACTTTTAACGGAGACATCGTACTCGGCGTCGGGGCTTTGGAGCATATTTAGCGTGCATCCCTCTAAACGAGTAATATTCGTTGGACTTTTTGACTGCGCAAGACGTTTATATGTCTTCAGTTATTTTGACAATACCCGGACCCGGACCTTGGACCTTTTGCATTAAAAGGAACGCCTTACAGACTGAGCTTTCCTGCCCGAAACGGGTTTAGTAGATGTAATACGATGAGTGGAAACAAAACTTCAATCGTACACTGTTAAAAATTATTCACTTTGTTTCACCAAAAATATGGTTCCTAGTAGCTGCAACGGCTGTGTGGTGAAACATTAAACCATATTTTTGGTATTAGGTTGAACCGTTTCTCAGGTTTTTGTTTCCCAATCCAGAAAAATGGTTCAACCAGACACCGAAAAAAAGGTGAAACATTTCACCACACAGCCGTTGCAGCTACTAGGAACCAATATCATGGTGAAACCAAGCACAAAATTTTTAACAGTGTACGCTGTTGTTCAGCCGGAAGAGAAGGTTCCTGAAAACGAGACAGATTAAGAGGAGGAAAAAAGGTGCATAATGAATATAAAACAAAAGAACACGGTTTAACCGAGAAACCTGTTTTTGACTTCAGTTCACGGTGTAGCGGCCTCAGTAACCCACAGTCTACCAAAAGGATCCTCAAGGTAGAGATGAGTTACCTCGGCCTATATACTACTATAAACGTTGTAATCAAGAATAGTGGTAGGAACGAGATGGTAAATCAGCGCCACCTAGTTGTTGATGGAATATTGAGGTTGCGTGTGTGGTGAACCGCCACAACGGGTTCTTGGGCTGAACCAGTTAAACAAAAAAAATGTTTTTTTTCTTCTAAAAACAGAGATCAATTAAATGTGGTTGTCACGACCGCCCTGAAATGGTGAACCTGGTAGAAATGGCGGATGCCGTTGTTATCGCACATAGCAGTATTGCGTCACACACAACGACCTTGATGGTCGGAGTCCTCTGATGTCTCGTTTTTGGGAACCAGTTTTTAAATACGCTTTTCACACTATAATAAAGCGGAACTTTTTTAGAAAGCATTCAGATGATATAGCATAAATAAAATTGAAATATGCAGTATTTTCTGTTTTTCAGTCCACATTGAATCCGTAATAGTATGAAGTTCAATTCACCATCAGCCGTAAAGTGTAACACGAAAATGGAAATTAGTTACATTTTCAAGTAGTTTCATATCAGACAGAACTTCACTCTGAACAGAGTAAAGTTTATTACAGCTGAACTTATGAAACAACCACGATTTCATAGCATCTCGCTTATGTGTGGTATAAAAGAATTATGGGATATAATAAATTGGCATAAACAAAGCATGAACTCAAATAGAAATTTACATAAGGTTACAGAACTGGTGAAATGATAAATTAAATGCATAACAGAATTAATAACAAAAATGGGTGATGAAGAGCCGAGGCCCGAGCATGGAACTTCTTGTTACGTTTCAGACACTCTACCAAGTATGCTACTTGGACTACATCCTGACGATAATTTAGCTGGTGCCATTGCGAGGGCGCCCCCTTAAGTAGGGGCTAACCCATAGCTTTTAACTTGCACTTCTTAAACCAACGGTTTAAACCAGCTCCTACCAACTCCAAGCACTCAGCGCCCTCTCTCATAATTCCAACCTCCTACTCTGAAAAATCCAAAAAACATTCTTATCCACACACACCCAGAGTTTTAAAAGAAATTCTTCCTAAACGAAACTCGAAGGAGAAGAAAAAATAAGAAGACTAAAAGTAAATTTTAGAGCAAAAAGAGAAAAGATTCGATAAATAAAGCGGATGAAAGTGAAGTTAGAAAATTCTTTATTCGCTGACCAACACTTCTGCTTTCAGAAGAGAAGGGGAGGGGTCATTACGAAGTCAAAAGCCCGGACGTGTTCCAGAAGAGAAGCTTTATTTTTATCCCAGCTTTATAGACCTTCTAAGTAGGGTTGCTCTAAGGGAATTGGCAGGAAAACTTCTAATAACCGTCGACGTATAATGAAAAAGTTTGTTAAGATCTCAAATTTCTCAAATTTCAAAAATTAAGAAAAAATCATTTTTTTAATGTATCAATAATCAAAAACTTGCAATCGCTGGGGGTAATATCTTTAAATGTTCTAAAACAATACAGAAATTTCAGCATGATAAAACACACACAGAAAGATTCAAGACACCTTCAGTCCTTCATAGATGCCGTGCAGCAAAAACTGACGAATAATACCCCGTGTGGAGGGAGTGCACGTTAAATAACCTTCAAAGTCCTAACGTTGCGTACGATGTCGCCCGGCCTTAACGGTTGCGTTGGGTGCCTACTCAGGTGTCGGCACGTCACTTGACTGTGGTTCTAAAATACGATGCCCGTCGACAATGTAGTGTAGCTCTCGTGGGACGATAATTCAAACTAAACTAAACTAAACCTTCATAGATGCGCGTACACTGTTAAAAAATTGGCGCTTGGTTTCACTAAACATATGGTTCCGTGTAGCTGGGTGATGAAATGTTTCACCGTATTTTTGGTACTTAGTTTGCATCCTTTAGGCCCAGTGGATCAGTGGTCGCATTGCCACGCCACAAGTCTGGGGATCGAATCCCCGGACGAGCGAGGTTGACCCATCCTTTCAACCCTTAAGTGGGTCGAGAAAATGGCATGCTTGGGAACTAAACACTGGGGTTCCACGTGAGGCTGACCACCTTACTGGGACATATGCCTAGCACCCCAGAGCCCTAGGTCAAGAAAGCTGAAATGGGCACGGCAGGCCTTGACCCACTAATGGGCTGTTGCGCCGAGGAGTTTAGTTTTTTAGGGTTTTTTTAGTTGAACCTTTTATCAGGTTTTAGTTCCAAAACATGAAAAATGGTTCAACCGAATACCGAAGATATGGTGAAGCAATTCACCACACAGCTGTTGCAGCTGCTAGGAACAATAACAATGGTGAAACCAAATATCTTTTATGTATGCGATTTTTTTTAAATATTTAGCTATTTAAATATCAACTTATTTTAAACATATTGAGGTTTTAATATTGGGTTCCCGAGTATACATAAACATACATGCTCGATAAATTTGTGGAGTCCCAAGGTGCCAACTCAAGTAAAGCTCTCGCCATTTGACCGTGGTTATAAAATTACAAAACACGCATTATAGCTAAGTTAGAGTTCTTAGAGAATAGGCAACAGGAACTACCTATTTCCAAACCATAAAAGGTTAATTCAAAACTATGTCGCTTGCTCGAAGTTCCGTTGGGTGCCAGTCCAGGTGTCGACCTCGTCACTTAGCCGCTGTTCTAAATCACGAGGCGTAATTGGCTGTGTTAAAGCTCCATATGGAAATAGATAACGAATAACTTACCTACTTACATTTAAGACTAAATGGCGATAAGTGAGCCAACCTAGCATCCCCGCCATTCTGAGCGCCCCCCGATACACTTGCGGGATATCTCCGTCCGTTACAACTATTTGTCTTCATCCCCCCCCTCCTCAAACAGAAGAGGGGGCATATGAAGGGGCTTTTTAATAGTTCGTGATGTGTTTATTAATGCGAAGTTGATTTTGGAGAGAGTTCGAGCCCATCTTTTAAACAGTGGATACTTCCGCGACGATCTCTCTCTGGGCAAACTCGCGAAGAGTGTTGTCACAGGGGAGGGGTGTTTCTTTTTAAGGGAACGACTCACAATTTATAGAAATAGTTGGGTTTTAAGGTATTTTTGGTTCATCTTAAACTTAACGTTAGGTTATATGCTTTAATTGGGTACATACGTTTAGATGAGAACGTGCTCGTTAAATCTGTGGGTCCAAAGGTCCCGTGGGCGGTCATAGCGCAGTACCATGGGTACAGGTTGTCTGGAGAAAAATTTCCCCTCCACTCCAGCAACGTGCCTAAATTGAGGAGGTGGCGCCCTCTCGGAGTATAAGTCGGACACCCACCCTCTCACGGGTACTCAAAGCCTTGTGCCAAAGAATGCTACTGCACCCCTCTTGCCTTTCAGGCTATGGCCTGGAGGCACACGATAACAACAACATAAATTTAGATTTATTCAAAATTTATAACTGTGTCAATTGGGAATTTAAAGTATTCTTTACATAACCACTAATCATGTGACATGGGTGCCTAG
Source organism: Oedothorax gibbosus (assembly GCA_019343175.1). Classification (NCBI taxonomy): domain Eukaryota; kingdom Metazoa; phylum Arthropoda; class Arachnida; order Araneae; family Linyphiidae; genus Oedothorax; species Oedothorax gibbosus. The sequence goes on along the minus strand of CM033278.1, from coordinate 397,278 downwards.
AATTTTCCCACTTTGAAATTCGGTCGACTCGGCCGGGGCTTGAACCCGCAATCTTGATATTAGAAGACTGGGGGAAATACCGCGAGGCGGTTTAAAAATAATCACGTAGCAATTCCCGAGGATGGGGAAACACTATCCTGGGAACAAAGCTCCCAAATAACCGCCAAGCGATCCCATAAGTACGATCCCATAATAATCACGAATATTGAAACATTACTGAGAAGGAAACAGAGCCAAATGTTAGTGGATTTAAAAAGCTAAAAAACGAAATATGATACGTCAATTTTTAATTTATTTCAAATTATAATTTTATAAACTTTCGAAAAAGTTATTTTAAATTGTTCCAAAATCCCAATTTATCTTTTCTGATATCCTTATGAACAGTCGTATCAGAGAAGAACTATTTTTGTCCAGGTCTTCAAAAACTGCCTAAAAGGAAATTAATTTGTTTTAGTTATTTTGTGTAGTAGGGGTTTTAGCTCTAGTAAAAAGATTAACTTTTACACTTGATATATGCTATTATGTTACTCGTGTCTACTAATAAAAATGTGCAAACGTTTGCCCAATTTCAAACACCTATCCCAACACAACAGCCGCGTTCCAAAACTAATTAAAAGCAATGACGTTGCGTAAACGGAATATTTAATTACCATCCAACCCTTTTAGCCTTCGACATAATGTTGCTCGAATACATTTCCCTCACTGCAAATATTGACGCAGAAACCATCTAGGACGAACACTGGCCGTGGACAAACACGGAACGGCCAACCCTTCTACGACTTGCTAGCACAATGCTTGGGATCAAAGGATGAACTTATTTTAATCCCCTTTACACGTCATTTAATTTTCCCGCACCCTTTTATACTAGAATAGATTAAAGGAACAACTACCGCATAGATGTAATGTTCGGCAACTTCAGGTTTATGTTTGTGGTCAAATATCTGTCTTTGGATATTTTGCGGAATTAGCATTAGGATGTTTGTTTCGAAATTTAAATGAAATGAGATTAAAGAAACATATACCGCAAAGCTGTAATGTTCGGTAACTTCAGGTTGGTGAGTTTATGTTATGTGGTCAAAATCTGTCTTTGGATATTGGGCGGAATCGGCATCATAACGTTCGTTTCGAAATTTAAATGAAATGAGATTAAAAAACATATGCCGCAGAGCTGTAATGTTCGTTAATTTTAGGTTGCTGAGTTTGTTATGTGGTAAAAATCTGTCTTTGGATATTGGGCGGAATCGGCATCATAATGTTCGTTTCGAAATTTAAATGAAATGAGATTAAAGAAACATATGCCGCAGAGCTGTAATGTTCGCTAACTTCAGGTTGGTGAGTTTATGTTATGTGGTCAAAATCTGTCTTTGGATATTGGGCGGAATCGGCATCATAATCGTTCGTTTAGAAATTTAAATGAAATGAGATTAAAAAACATATGCCGCAGAGCTGTAATGTTCGTTAATTTTAGGTTGGTGAGTTTGTTATGTGGTAAAAATCTGTCTTTGGATATTGGGCGGAATCGGCATCATAATGTTCGTTTCGAAATTTAAATGAAATGAGATTAAAGAAACATATGCCGCAGAGCTGTAATGTTCGTTAATTTTAGGTTGTGAGTTTATGTTATGTGGTCAAAATCTGTCTTTGGATATTGGGCGGAATCGGCATCATAATGTTCGTTTCGAAATTTAAATGAAATGAGATTAAAGAAACATATGCCGCAGAGCTGTAATGTTCGTTAATTTTAGGTTGGTGAGTTTATGTTATGTGGTCAAAATCTGTCTTTGGATATTGGAGGAATCGGCATCATAATGTTCTTGTTGAAATTTAAATGAAATGAGATTAAAGAAACATATGCCGCAGAGCTGTAATGTTTGCTAACTTCAGGTTGGTGAGTTTATGTTATGTGGTCAAAATCTGTCTTTGGATATTGGGCAGAATCGGCATCATAATGTTCTTGTTGAAATTTAAATGAAATGAGATTAAAGAAACATATGCCACAGAGCTGTAATGTTCGCTAACTTCAGGTTGGTGAGTTTATGTTATGTGGTCAAAATCTGTCTTTGGATATTGGGCAGAATCGGCATCATAATGTTCTTGTTGAAATTTAAATGAAATGAGATTAAAGAAACATATGCCACAGAGCTGTAATGTTCGCTAACATCGGGTTGGTGAGTTTATGTTATGTGGTCAAAATCTGTCTTTGGATATTGGGCGGAATCGGCATCATAACGTTCGTTTCGAAATTTAAATGAAATTTAAATGAAATGAGATTAAAAAACATATGCCGCAGAGCTGTAATGTTCGTTAATTTTAGGTTGGTGAGTTTATGTTATGTGGTCAAAATCTGTCTTTGGATATTGGGCGGAATCGGCATCATAATGTTCGTTTCGAAATTTAAATGAAATGAGATTAAAGAAACATATGCCGCAGAGCTGTAATGTTCGTTAATTTTAGGTTGCTGAGTTTGTTATGTGGTAAAAATCTGTCTTTGGATATTGGGCGGAATCGGCATCATAATGTTCGTTTCGAAATTTAAATGAAATGAGATTAAAGAAACATATGCCGCAGAGCTGTAATGTTCGTTAATTTTAGGTTGCTGAGTTTGTTATGTGGTAAAAATCTGTCTTTGGATATTGGGCGGAATCGGCATCATAATGTTCGTTTCGAAATTTAAATGAAATGAGATTAAAGAAACATATGCCGCAGAGCTGTAATGTTCGTTAATTTTAGGTTGGTGAGTTTATGTTATGTGGTCAAAATCTGTCTTTGGATATTGGGAGGAATCGGCATCATAATGTTCTTGTTGAAATTTAAATGAAATGAGATTAAAGAAACATATGCCGCAGAGCTGTAATGTTTGCTAACTTCAGGTTGGTGAGTTTATGTTATGTGGTCAAAATCTGTCTTTGGATATTGGGCAGAATCGGCATCATAATGTTCTTGTTGAAATTTAAATGAAATGAGATTAAAGAAACATATGCCACAGAGCTGTAATGTTCGCTAACTTCAGGTTGGTGAGTTTATGTTATGTGGTCAAAATCTGTCTTTGGATATTGGGCAGAATCGGCATCATAATGTTCTTGTGAAATTTAAATGAAATGAGATTAAAGAAACATATGCCACAGAGCTGTAATGTTCGCTAACATCAGGTTGGTGAGTTTATGTTATGTGGTCAAAATCTGTCTTTGGATATTGGCGGAATCGGCATCATAACGTTCGTTTCGAAATTTAAATGAAATGAGATTAAAAAACATATGCCGCAGAGCTGTAATGTTCGTTAATTTTAGGTTGGTGAGTTTATGTTATGTGGTCAAAATCTGCCTTTGGATATTGGGCGGAATCGGCATCATAATGTTCGTTTCGAAATTTAAATGAAATGAGATTAAAGAAACATATGCCGCAGAGCTGTAATGTTCGTTAATTTTAGGTTGGTGAGTTTATGTTATGTGGTCAAAATCTGTCTTTGGATATTGGGAGGAATCGGCATCATAATGTTCTTGTCGAAATTTAAATGAAATTAGATTAAAGAAACATATGCCGCAGAGCTGTAATGTTCGTTAATTTTGGTTGGTGAGTTTATGTTATGTGGTCAAAATCTGTCTTTGGATATTGGGCGGAATCGGCATCATAATGTTCGTTTCGAAATTTAAATGAAATGAGATTAAAGAAACATATGCCGCAGAGCTGTAATGTTCGTTAATTTTAGGTTGCTGAGTTTGTTATGTGGTAAAAATCTGTCTTTGGATATTGGGCGGAATCGGCATCATAATGTTCGTTTCGAAATTTAAATGAAATGAGATTAAAGAAACATATGCCGCAGAGCTGTAATGTTCGTTAATTTTAGGTTGGTGAGTTTATGTTATGTGGTCAAAATCTGTCTTTGGATATTGGGAGGAATCGGCATCATAATGTTCTTGTCGAAATTTAAATAAAATGAGATTAAATATACATATTCCGCAAATCTGTAATGTCCGGTAACTTCAGGTTGGTGAGTTTATGTGATGACTTCTAGGTAAATGATGACTTCTAGGTAAACCTTAGTCTAAAATATCTATCTTTGGATATTAGAAGAAATTTTCTTTCTAATGTTTGTCTCTAAATTTAAATAAAATGATAGAGCTCAAATACAAATCCTCTACAAATCGTACTCTTGTTTTACGATTAAACTGTAAAAAAATATCCCTCTTATTTACCATCAGAGTGTGATGGTAAAAATGCTGCTATCACCCTGTACTGGGAATTTACATGAGATATAAATTTGATTGCGAGGCACCAGCAAATATATTTGCTTCAATGGCAGTCATTGAATGCACCCCTCTTCTCTGTTTAAACGCTAGTGTAAATTGTTCATGTGATTCTGTGCGTCAAGAAAACGTCACTTCGCTGTAAAACAAGAATTCTAATACTGTAATGTAAAAGTATAACCATAAAATGTACTTTAATTTTACAAAAAAATGCAATGTACAATTCTCAATGCCATTAAGGCAAAATAAAACTTCTTGTTTACGCTTCATCCTTAACATAATATGTCAGTTTCCCTTAATTTTACTAACTTTATCATTTTTAACTTATATAGAATATATAATAATAAGAGTGTAACTGAAATTTACAAAAAGAAAAGAGTTAGATTCGGTGCTTTTTACAATCTGCCTAATAGCTTACTTTATACTTGTTTGCGTTGTGGAAAGAAAAATTACAAATAAAACTTACACTGTCTTACACAGATGTACTAATTGGTGAAATATCATTTCGATTGCAACACAAATGATTATTTCAACAAAAAAATTCTGGTACATTAGTTTTGTTTTCTTGATATTAAAGAGGAAAACAATCCCATTTTCTATAACTCAACTAAATGTTTTAATTGGTCTTTTTAAAAACAACTTCTCTGTATCACACCAATGCACGTTTGCTCTTCCAATTCCCCCTTAAACTTCTCACCTTAATTTTTAGGAAAAACACCACCAAGTAAACAAAAGAACCGAATTTTTTCAAAAAAAGTATAAACTAGATTTCTGAAAATAATACATCTGCTGCCTCTCATCACAATCTAATAAAAAACGCTCCCCTGAAAAACTTTTCTTTGTTAAACCGAAATTTGAGAGGCGCCTTCGGCCCCAATTGCGCAACCCCTGACACGGTCAAACAAAAGGAGTCGTAAAAAAGTTATAATAAAACCTCTCTCCTGCTCGGACTGCCATCGAATTCCAAGCACACGGAGTTTAAAAGGGGAAAATAAGGAACAACAAACTCGCCCCTAAAAGCCGATAAACACAAGAAAGTCATCTTTTTCGTTGTGTGCCCCTCGTCCTATAAAACTTCTCAAAAAGAAAATACAAGGGGGCTGCCAGAAGTGAAGGTTTTCAGTAATCGCCAAACTATGACAAATTTATATGACCTCCTGAGAAATGGGCGTCCATTTAAGTGGATGCTTTGTTTTACGCCCCCCCCCCCCCATTTCCCCCGCTCACTGCAAAATTTATCTTAAACTTTTAAGGTAATTTGTTTTTTCAAAAAAAAATTACTTGAAACTAGATTGATTTAAAAAAATCAATTACTACATATGCGTAAGTAAGTATAAGTTTTATTTGTAATTTTTCTTTGCACAATGCAACCAAGGATATAGTAAGCTATTAGGCAGATCGTAAAAATAACCGAATATAACTCTTTTCAATATAAATTTTAGATACACTCTTATTATTATATATTTGATAATAAAGTAACTTTAAACTTTTAACCCAAACATCAAGCTCAATTTCGCAGGTCTTGAAGAAATAGTTATTTTAGCAGTAAATTTGAAAGACGCTTTTCCTTAAATAAAATGTTTGAAAGGACTATATAAATAATGAAATATTCTAACAATAAAAAATTAAGTCATAACAATGATTCAAATTGCGCATGCGCAAAGGGTAGCTGCCATAGAACTTTTTTGGTTTTAAAGTTATTGAAATTACCTTATAGGGTTGCATACTTACTTTTAAATGCATTGATTCATTGGGTAGTTGTAAGTCATGTAATGTTACATATCCCTAATCCTACATTTTGTGCAAACCCCTAATTTGTATTATTAATTGTGCTAATTAACCATGAATTAAATTATTAATTCCTAAATGATTTGTTAATGAGAAGGACGTTTAGAGTAATAAATTTCAAAATTAAGTTAAGTCATTAAGTTAAGTTATTAAAGTTTGTCAAGGGAAGTTGGGGGTCTGAAAATCCATAGACTCTAAGCAATTGTTAAGTGCAGTTTTAGTAGCGTCGAAAACTTACATGCGGGACACATTTTCCAACTGAAATGTTTTGACTTCATTTTTTGCTGTAAAGAACTATGTAGTCGACTTTTGAAAATAATAATATTATTTTTCATATAAAACTATAAGAAATAGATTTATGTTACGCTTTTATCTCAAAAATTTAAAAATAAAATTTTACTATAAAATAAAATGACAAAAAAACCTGCGAAAATAGCCCAAGTATTCGCCACGAAATTCTTATACAAAATGCCCATTGCAAATTTCCCGCCAAATATGGCAGTTCCATTCCATGCGTTGGATTAGAGATTGAAAAAGAAACTCACAGTTTGAAAAAGAATGTAAAGGAAAAATAAAAAGCGAATTCTCCCACAATTAGTATTCTCCAGTGATTCCGACGCGGTAAACAGTCGGACCCTATGGACTCTGTTGACATTAAATTCAATTTGAGAACCCCCCGGGGACGAAGAATTGGAAAGAAGTGTCTAGTCTTTAGGGTTTGCAAGGGGGGGGGAGTTTAGAAACCCCCTACTTTCTCTTTTATCGTTTGCTTTATTTTTGTCAAATTGAAACTGCGTGGATGAGGATGGTCATTCTCAGTTGCTCATGGTAACGGCTCAGGGGCTGAGATATATTACATGTTCTTCTCATAAGCCCAAGTTTGCCTGTTCGAGCCCCGGCTGAGTCGTCGAATTTTCGGGATGGAAAAATCTTAAGCACGCATGTCATCTGATTATGTGGCCTTCAAATTGTCCTTTGTATATGAAGACTAATGAGTGTTTTCTGCAGGAATTACAAGTTCGTATTCCATGCTGATGGCTTTCATTACTGCTCCAAGATATTCTCCTTCAAAGCCTGTTGGTCTTTTTTGTCCTTTAAAGTCGATGAAAACTTCTCTTATTCCCCGTTCAAAAAACATCCCTACTCTCAATTTATTTTGCAACTCCATTTTTTTACAATAGTTGATTGTACTAATAAGGAACCGAAGTTACCGCACCACTCGCATTTCAAAAAGAATTTACACGCTCTAGATATTGGGAGAGAGAATGGAGGAATGAGAGCTTATCTTTAACAAAATTCAAATTCTAAATTCTCTAATAAAAATTTTTTAATGTTCTATATTTTATACTTAATTCTCACTCACGAAATTACATTTGAACCACACAATGGCCAAGTTTGTATATATCGTTATATTTTCTTTTTTGGGGAACACTATGTAAAAAGGCAATAAATGTAGTTTGATAAATCTGTGTGTGAATGGTTTCTAAACCTTTTTGCTTTCATAAAATAATCTATTCATTGTATTCCAAACAAACTCGTAATAAACTTAATTGTGTGCTGGCACGTAACCATCTTTTCTTCATCAATGATTACCCGAATAATAGCTAGGGTTTCCAGAATTTTAAAAGCCGAATACTGCACAGTTTATTTTTTCTTTTTAGATTTTCCTTAATATGAAATTTAAGGTAATGAAAGTATTGTGATTGGGGTTGCATATCCGAAATGAAAAGTTTGTCTTTTCTACACGTTTTAGGGGATGATGGTGCCGAAAAAGGGGTTTTTGAACATTGTTCCGTCTGTCAGACTGCTTACAAAATGAGTTCTCAGGAGATTGATAGTCATAGAAGATATTCAGATTTCAATCCATAGTTTCTGTTAAAATAATATTAATGATTTTTGTTAATCGGTTCAATACTGCTTTGGCGTGTCATGTACTACTAACGATTCGATTAGTAATATTAAATAATACAATAATATATATGTTTTTCATTAATAATCACCTCAGTTTTACCAACTGGTTTTACCGGCCTTTTATATCATTGGGTTATTTTTATCGCAAAAATGCATTTATATTCTTAATGCAAAATTGTGACTTCATTTAATTTTATATTAATTAGTTATATTTTAGGTAGCAGCAAGTTAGTCAGCATTCATTCGCAAGATGAAGCAACTCTGTTGCACAACTTTGTAAAATTCAAACAAAATGCCGTATACATAGGTCTCTATTGACACGTTGGTAAAATTTAATTATGTATGTTATCCATAAAACTGAAAATTTTGCTGAAACCACTTTAGCTTAAATACTTTTTACTAGAGAACGCATGGATACTATATTCTAGCGTCTACAAATTTGCTATACTTTTCAAGCATTTGAGCCTGAGCCTCGTTCCCGTTGGAACTCTCGGTTGATAGAAAAGACGAACACTGAACAAAATCGTTTCAGGTCGTAGTGTGCTGAGAAAATACAGAACGCTTTCGGTAACTTATTTTTACAATAACCAGCTGCAATCAAATACAACAGAATGCGCTGTGAATATGCGGCACAAATGTGTTGTACTTTTACAGAAATTTAAGTGTAGGCCACTTTTTTTTAAAGGTCTACCAAAACTTACTACCCAGGCCCATATTGCTGAGCCATTATGATTATTTATTATTATTTTTTATGACTTCCACTTAACGATTAGCGTTGTCCATCTGTGCCTCTTATTTTGTCACTCATACATTACCAAACGGAGTCATATTAACAAAATATTTCTACCAATTCTTATAAATATCATTATAAATGTTATAGGATGAATGCAAAACCGTGGATATTAACCGCTATATTTTTTAAGTACATCCCAGTCGATAGATGCTTTGTCAAATCGGAAATAAAACGCGTGTTGAACCTACACCTTACATAAATGTATGTTATTCGTTTCATATATGAAGAGGTCAAAAACATTTGCTTTACTATTAACTCTTAATAATCTTAAATTCGCAATTTTCTTCGTTTTCGGTGAACAAATTAATTATGTGATCCAATAAGATTTTTTACCTAAAATTATTTATCACCTTAAATGTGTAGAGTACCATTTAAAATAGACCCGTTATTTTCTTTTACTCATAGTAACGAAGAGAAAAACCATTACAAGTTAAACGCTTATAGAAACGGAATTCTTCCACCTTAGCTCGCCATAATGTGCATTAACAGGAACCTATATCACAAAGCGTGTTGTTATTAAATGCTAAACAGAATAACTGTCGTGTTTGCAGCCCCGTGACAAACCATAACCTAGTATTTAAAAGTTAGTTTATTTATAAATCATTTCTCTGTCAAGTGGAGGGCTTAGAATACAAGTGGACCAAGTCCATGAAAAGCGCTTTGTGCTACAGAGGTTTAAAGTTAAAGCTTTATAACAATATTACCTCGTATCATTTAGTAATTGGTGCTGCCAAGCGGATATTATGAGAGATAGGACTTTTTCATTATTGCACTGACATTCCACATAGTGCATGCCTTTGCTCTGCTAAATCGACAATAAGTGAACTTATTTCATTTGTATTCTGAATCCTTCATATATTACAGGGAAGGTATATGCTTGGCCCTGCTGTGAACTTCACGAAAGGGTTCTTGTGCTACATACGAAAAGTAAGATTTATCAAGAAAATTCGTCAAAAAAGTTTTTTTCCTTCCTTAGTTTAAATTAATCGGTACCTTTCCATTTTGAAGGCGCAAATCTCACCCTACGGAATCTTTGGCGACAAATGCATTTTTCTGGCGACCAAACACAGTATACACAGTTAATTGGATCCATTACTATCCCCGGATAACTCGGGCATGTGTATAAGCTTCTTTATACCGCTTTGAATTTCACAGCTATTGAGCAATAGAGCGTAATATAGGCTACAGTGGTGAATTATAAGGACAATAAAATGTGTACATAAAAAAATTATTTCTTTATTATATAAAAGGAAATTCGACATAAAATACTTCTTTATTCTGGAAACCATTATCAAACACAAAGTATTGGAAAATACACAATAGGGTAATTCCATGCAAAATTATCCTGTCTGTAGTGTAAGTCACATTTGTAAAAAGTGATTATCACTACAACTTTTAACATTAAATGAAAAAAAAATTGTGGAATAGTTGATCTACAATTATTATAACTCAATAATGTAATGTACTTTATTTAATTTGATTTTTTTTTAATTTAAAAAGCTTTTAATCTCCTCTTAAATCGTGACTTGCACTACAGTTACATGGAATTAGCCAATACCAATTTCTAACCACCTTTATCAAAACATGACAATTACAAAAAAACTGAACAAAAGATTAGGTATTATTACCAAATATTTTTACGAATCCAAAAATTTTGGTAAAAATTCCAAAAAACCATTAAAAAATTTGGGGTTTTTTAACAATTTTTTTTATCTAGTCCAAATTTTTGGTGATATTTCCAAACGTTTTTTTAAAGCTTTTTATTCTATCAAATATTTTTTTTCAATTTTCCAAATTTTTCTATCAAAACCCAAAAAAGAATGAAAAGTTTTTGGGGGTTTTTATTTTACCAAAAATTAATAAAATTAAAAAAAGGGGGCCCCTTTAAAAAAAGATTGTTTAAAAAAACCCAAAAGAAGTAATTAAAAAGGATGTTAAAAAAGAGTTTTAAAATTACCTTAAAAAAAGGTGTAGTCTAGTTGGACATCCCATAATTTTATAGTCCCCTTTTCCCCGCCCAAAAACCAGGCGTGTTGCCACTCATGCGCCTAGTGTGTTGGGTAAAAGGGGTGCCATAAATATTATGCTAATCTAAATGAACTATATCTTGTTTTTAAAGTAATTTAAAGCTGTGTTTTCCACCCAATTTGAATTTTTAAATTTTCTGGTTTTTTAAACAATCAATTTTAAAAAGGACAATTTTTTGGTACCTGCAGAAAAAATTTTAATAGTTATTTAACAAAAATTTAGGTTTTCATGTTATAAAAATAAAGCATTATAAATGGTTTTCTATTTTTTTTTCGATTGGGGTTTTTTAACTGGTGACGATACTTACCCAAAATAGCATCCATGACTCAGTAAAAACTGGTGAAACTATATGAAGTTAGTTTTTAAATTGAAGGGCAACATATGAAAATTTAATTTTTTAAATTGACTTTAAATATATATTTTACTATAATTATCTGTCACTCATTATCGCTGGAAAAACTAAAACAAAAACCCAGAAAGTTCAAAAAGAGTATTTATTTCAGACATAATAAAGATAACTAAAGGACAAAGATACTAAAACAAAGGTCAAAAGTCCAAAAAAGTATTTATTTCAAGATATAAATACAAAGATACAAAAAGAAATGTCTTACATAAAAATACATTTTTTTTAATTAGACATTTGACCTGAAATATTGACCTCGGTACCAATTCAGCACATAAATCAGGAGTTAAGGACTTAAGAGACTCTTCATCCACATATTCATCTAAAAGCAAAACAACAACAAAAATCAGTTTCGATTTCGTAATATACAATGTAAAAAATTAAATATAATTTTAATCTGATTCATTGTTATCTTTAGTAAACTCTATGAAAACTTTTAAATAAAAAAAAATAAAGCTGTTCAAAAATATAATCTCAAAAGCATCTTAAAAACTGAAGTATATAATAATTAATTTAAATAAAACACAAAATTGCTTTTGTCAAATTATAGGTAAATTGACTATTTTTATGCCAATAATTTTAGTACATTTGCAAAAATTAAATTTCGTAAGAGTCACAAAATCGTTGAATTCCAACACAAGCGAAATGTTTTTGTTTAGGAAAAATTCATATTAAAATTAAATGTGTAGTCTGACTATTTTTTCAACCCTGGCAATATAAATTTAAAAACTAAAATTTACTTAACAAGGATTTAATATATTGGAATTTTCAAATGCCAAAATAAAAAATTCTGACACGAGAAATGTATGAAAGAGTGGAATAATACATAACATTAAACATCAATAAATTCTTTAAAATGGAACTGCATACCTGCCAACATTCCTTAGAGGCATGTCCGTATCTCTTTGGCGGGGTGGGAGACGATTATTTACCAATTATATTGCGATTATTTCCCACAATACTCAAAATTTCGATTGCCGTTTTCCTTATTTTCAATCGGCCGATCGATGGAGAAAAATCAAATACCAAAAGTCGGTCATTTTGTGGGAAATCAAACAAAAAATACGATTTCACCGCAAACCTTTCCGAATTTAAAAACTTCTTTAGTTTCAATTAAAAACACAATTAAATTCACTCAGCAACAAAAAAAATTCCAAAGTAGCGGGCCTTGGCGCCACGGATCGTAATTTTTAAAGTAACCAAAAAGTACCTAAAATTTGATTGACTGATCTATCCTGAACTAAAAAAGAAACGAAACCTGATCATACGACGATTACCTGCGAACCAGTAAATATTGCGAGGAGTTGTGGTTTTGGTTAAGCGATTTTTTTCAGAGAGAAAACTTTTTTAAAAAAAAACGATATCCTCTGCATTACGTTTACTACTGTAACTAGCAAAATATTACTAGGCGAAGCGGCTGGTTGAAAATCTGATCACAGTAGAACTTTAAAAAGAACACTAACCTTCTGCGATTACGCTTCTAACGAGCAAATATTACTGGGCGCTGAGGCTAGTTGACAAATCCGATATCATCATAACTAGAACTATAAAAAGAACACTAAACCTTCTGCGATTACGCGGCTTTCTTAGGGAAATGTTACAATCGTCGGGGTAGGTTTAAATTTCCGCACGAATAAGAAAAATACTTTGATCCGCATTGGGCATTTTTTTCCGCAAATGAAATATACATCGTTTAGATTTTTTTTAAAAAAAATCCCATTAAATCAGCCTTTGTTTTTCTAGGCCGACGAACGATTGATTCATTAAATGCTAAAAAATTCTAAACCAAGGGGAAAAAAATCTCCAAAATAATTTTGTATTTTGATCAATGCTTATCCGTAGTTTTTGACTGTTTTCCGTAATCCGTGTTTGATACCTCGTCCCTAGAAACTTCCGACAATCCGTAGTAGTTGGCAAGGTATGCGGAAGTAAACCCAACAAAAAGGGAAAAAAATACGGACCCCGACTTTAAAAACCCAATGGCGTATTAAAAATATATATAACCCATAATAATATATTTAAAAAATAGGTATATTGAGATAAAACATTCCCAAAAGCAAACTATAAATATAAACAAATGATTATGAAAAGGAAATCTGAAAATATAAGAAACACTTACGTTTTCGAAGCACATGGAAAAGTAGTGTCAAGTATATTAATTGATGTGACTAAATTAAAATTAGAAAGTTAAAAATATATTTACTAATTAAGGGTACACATTTCAGTATTTTACCTAAAATACACATTATAAAAACAATAAATTATCTCTTACCTTGAAACTTTTGTAAGAGAAACCCCAAGCCCTTTTTGTAAAAACGCACACCCCTGCTCCGCCATTGTAAATTTTGTTTATTGCCGTCAAACACCCAGGTCCAAGCTGCCAGCCAATCGGACGGTCTAGAAATTTTTTAGCAAAGTATTTTGCTAGGGAGTACAAATGTTTTTGTTAATCGCGAGCATAATTTAGTAACCGCAAGTAAATACTGATCACCAAATATATTTGGTAACGGTTACATACCTTTTTTTTCCGTGTAGCTTTGAGCAGTCTTGACGTCATGGAGTTTGAAAGTTCTTTCAGAATTATTATGGAAATGTTTTTTCTCGATAAACGACCTCCCATATTTATGTAATTTTCTAAACGGTAATATTATTCGTAGTGATTATTAGATATATCTGTAGGGTATGTACCATCGTTGAAATTTACTATTTTCTCTGTAGAAGTTGAAAAAAAATAAACATGTGACCAAAAATTACCCCGCCAATTGGGGTAATTATTGGACAGTAGATTTCAATATGTTCTGCACAAGATTTAGACTAGATACAAAAGGTAAATTGTGTGATATGGAGTGTACTATAATACTGTGTATTTGATGAGTATTTAACGCCACTTTGCTTCTGTAAAAAATGTATAACATTGAAATGTAGTAAAAATTACCATACATTTAAATTTCTTCTTTTTCCAAGTTCAAACATTGCGTAGATGGTATTTCTTAATCACACAAACTATACCAAGTAAATTTAATCATATTGCGATGCTGCCCATACACCATACCATGTCATGTCCAGCAATTTCCCTGCTTTGTCCAATAATTACCCCGTATCTAAACATGCATGTCATAATTTTTTTACTATTAATCCTACAATAGTATTTCAGCCTCAGTTCCACCTTCATAAACATATCTAAGACTAGACATTAAAAAATTGAAGATCATATAAAAGAAAACAAAATTATACACATTTAGGCATCAGTTGAACAAAAGTTTAAACCATTTTTTTTTCAAGTGCTTTGGGTTATTAATATATTTTCTGAGAAAAAGTATTTTTATCTAATCCCAATAATTAATCGAAGCATTGCTGGATATGGCAATTGACAAATTGTGGTTTGTTAGAGGCAATAAATTGCGAGGCATTTTGTTTATTGGGCCCTGTCCAATAATTACCCCGATTTTCCGTGTCCAATAATTACCCCGGGTCACCCTATATCACGGATTTTAAACTTAATCAAGTGATCAAGGCAAGTTGTTCTGGCATCATTATATAATATGTTAGAAAACAGTCTTTTACCAGAAGCACCGTTAATAAATAGTGGTTACTATTTGTTCCTGCAATGCAGTACCTCTATATATCAAAATCATGGTGTAAGGAAAATTCTGTCAAACAACTACGTGATTTGCCAGCTAAAAGCCCTGGTATATACGATAAAAAAAAATTGTGGGGTATTCTGGCACATGGAAGTATACCAAAATAGTGCTGAATACCAAAGCAGGGGCTGTGGGGAGCCTAGTGGTCAGCGTCTCGGTCTCGAGATCGGAAGGTCCTGCGATCGAGTCCCGGTACCACTGAAGACCCAACGAGTATATGCGGAGTACGTGCTCGTTAAATCTGTTGGGTTCGAAAGTCCTGTGGTCGGTCATGGCGCAGTTTACCACGGGTACAGGTCCCTGGAGACTATTTCCCTCCCTTTCAGGGACATGTCTAATTTGTAGAGGTGGCGATAGATGGCAGCATCTGTCTTGTATGTGTGTGTATGTCGTGTCCGTCCTTCTTGGCGAAGGTTTATAAGCGAGTCTTTGTGACCAAGCACACAAGCCTGAAAATATATGTCGACCAACCAAGTACCAAAGCAAGTACGAACTGATGTTGTCTATTGAAAAAGCCTGGGGAAAACATTTCCATAATAGTTCTAAAAGAACTTTCAAACTCCATGACGTCAAGACTGAACAAAGCTATTGAAAATAAAGGTGAACTTATAAATTATTAAATGCTTTGACTTTAAACTAATGTCCTTATAATTTTGTCCAGTTTTTTTTTTTTTTGTAATTGTCATGTTTTGATAAAATTGGTTAGAAATTCGTATTGTGTATTTTCCAATACTTTATGCTCGATAATGGTTTCCAGCATAAAGAAGTATTTTAGTCTAATTTCTTTTTATGTAATAAAGGAATAATTTTTTAATGTACAAATTTCATTGTCCTTATAATTCACCACTGTAGCATATTTTGCGCTCTATTGCTCATAGCTGTGAAATGCAAAACCGGTATAAAAAAGCTAATAAAAGCCCTAATTATCTGGGGATAGATAGTAATGGGACCAATTAACTGTGTTTTGTCGCCAGAAATATCTGTTTGTCGCCAAAGATTCCGTGTGGTGAGATTTGCGCCTTCAAAATGGAAAGGTACCGTTTAATTTAAATTAAGAACGGAAAAAACTTTTTGACAAATATTCTTGATAAATTGTTATTCTAATTATTCTTATTATTCTTGATCTAATTCTTCTTACTATTCTTTACCTAATTCTTCTTACTATTCTTGATCTAATTCCTCTTACCATTCTTGATCTAATTATTCGTACTTTTCGGAATGTAGCAGATGAAACCTTTCCGGCTGTTGCACTCGACGTCGTGCCATTTCATGTCATAAGTTCTTATTTCCAAGTTGCCGAGGCTCGGGTCATTCTTGTCCCAGTTCATGAAGTTCACAAGAGAACCATCGGACCACGCATATACTATTCCTGTAACATATGGAGGGTTCAGAATACAACTAAACCAAGTCCACTTTTTGTCATTATCGCAGCGAAATGTCACCCAGTTCACTATGAATCAGAATTTCAGTGCAATAATAAAAAATACCTATTTCAGATAATATCCGCTTGGCAGCACCAATTAAAAAATGATACGAGGTAATGTTGTTATAAAGCTTTAACTTTAAACCTCTGTAGAACAAAGCGCTGTTCATGGACTTGGTCCACTTGTATTCTAAGCCTTCCACATGACAGAGATAGGATTTATAATTAAATTAACTTTTAAATACTAGGTTATGGTTTATCACGGGGCTGCAAACACGACAGTTATTCTGTTTAGCATTTAATAACAACACGCTTTGTGATAGGTTCCTGTTTAGTGCACATTATGGCGAACTAAGGTGGAAGAATTCCGTTTCTATAAGCGACTAACTTTTAATCGTTTTTCTCTTCGTTACTATGAGTAAAAGAAAATAACGGGTCTATTTTAAATGGTACTCTACACATTTCAGATGATAAATAATTTTAGGTAAAAAATCTTATTGGAGCACATAATTTGTTCACAATATTTTTCACCGAAAACACAGAAAATTGCAAATTTAAGATTATTAAGAGTTAATAGTTAAACAAATGTTTTTAACCTCTTCATACATGAAACGAGTAACATACATTTATGTTAGGTGTAGGTTCAATACGAGTTTTTTATTTCCGATTTGACAAAGCATCTATCTACTGGGATGTACTTAAAAAATATAGCGGTTAATATCCACGCGGTTTTGCATTAATCCTATAACATTTATAATGATATTTATAAAAATTGGTCGAAATATTTTGTTAATATGACGCCGTTCGGTAATGTGTTGTGTTTCCTAAAAATTTGGTAATTTAAACTCATTGATTTGGCAGGTCTAGCTAAAGTATTTTGTGAATTTTATGACAAATTGTTTAATTCACCAAAAATGTGGCTGTCTTTAATAAAATTTTATAATTTAAATATTCATTATTCTAGTAAATATATTACCGATTAAAAGGCAACAAATAGCAAATTAATTGTAAACAAGTTGCGAATTTAGCTATACACTTTTTTGTACATAATGGATTGTACCAAATTATAATTGTTTTGTATTACATTTTTACAGAAATTTATCTAATGTAAAAAAAAAACTAAAAAAAATTGTACCTGTTGCACAAAATTTAATACAATTCAACATACAAAAATGTTGCATTACTCAATTTTTGTAAGTATGTAATAACGAGTAGAAAGTTTGAACTTTTATAAATATAAACAATAGCTGACACTATTTACAAAACAATTTAATAAATCAATGCAGGTATCACAAAATAAATTATATAACATGGTCTGGATCAATTAACACAGATTAGCCCACAATGGAGTAAAATGTCACATAATAAAGTATACACACTAAACAGTGTAAAAGGGCTGGTTACAACAATAACCTTGACAAAATATAAAGAACTATAACTTTATACAGTTAAAATGTAAAATAAACAATTTGTCTAAAATGAAATAACTAAGTATTATATAAATAAACTAATGATAGATAATTAAATTGAAATAGGAGCAATTTATCTAATTTATGCAGCGTATAAATGGTATTTATGGACACGTACCATAAAATCATTTGTTACAACAAGTATTACTAATATGACACTTGGAATTACAAAGAACATTATTTCTAAAAAAAATTGTTTACACACTGGTATTACACGAACATTTTTTAAATCCCTGACCAGTACCTAAACTTTTGTATATGACGTGAGAGATATATGATATAGATTATTTTACACTTTAACCGGTTGCAGATCGTTATTTTATGAAATTTTGTATTTGACGTGCGAGATATATGATATAGATTATTTTACACTTTAACCGGCTGCAGATCGTTATTTTATGAAATTTTGTATTTGACGTGCGAGATATATGATATAGATTATTTTACACTTTACCCGGTTGCAGATCGTTATTTTATGAAATTTTGTATTTGACGTGCGAGATATATGATATAGATTATTTTACACTTTAACCGGTTGCAGATCGTTATTTTATGAAATTTTGTATTATATATATTTGCATATATATATTTGGTATATATATTTATGTGTATATTATATATGTGTAATTATAATTATTTTTTTTTATATATATATTTGTATATATATATTTGTATATATATATTTGTATATTATATATATGTGTATATATATGTGTATATATATATATATATATATATATATATATATATATATATATATATATATATATATATATTATATATAATATATTATATATATATATATATATATATATATATATATATATATATATATATATATATATTATATATATATATATATAAATTATAATATATATTATTATATATATATATCCTTAGCTGATTTCGCGACATTCAAAGGTTGCTTATCAGACAAGGTATCCAAACTGAAAACAAGCCAGTTATCTGGACCAGCAACTGAGTCATTCCACGTCAAATCGTCCAGCTCAAAATTTTCATGTCACATAATTCAATCTTGATTTTTTTTCCCAAGTACTAGAGACAAATTTATTTTAGACCCATATTTTTTTTTTCAAAATTCCAAGAATTTGGAAAGTAGTGATTTTTTAAAACTGAAAAGTTAAGCCTAACTTTTTCTCGTTTAGCATTGCGGTCTATGGGAAATTGAGAATTTTTGAACGGGTATAACTAAAAAGGCCAACCTAGGAACAACTAATCAATTTTTTTTATGGAATGTTATTGCTAATGGTAACATTTTGGTAAAGTGTGCTGTTTTTCCCAAAACTCCATCTATTGAAAGTTTTTTCAAAGTCATAGGAGAATAACATTAGTTCCAATGGAAAAATGGGTGCAATAGGTTTGAAAGAATATGAGCAAGCGAAGATTTTTTAAAATTAATTAATAATATTACAGTTTCAAATATTATAGCAAACATTTTTAAAACACTTCATATTATTGAAAAATTTAGGCCTCTTCTTCCTTTCAAATTTTAATTGATGTTGGTTGGATGGTTTTGATTCAAACCGCATACTCAGAAATATACAAGTGGACCAAGCTTTTTAATAATTCCAGGATAATGTATCATGCTGTGATGTTTAGGTTTAAGATGCGTTTCAAATAGATGCAGTTCATGATGCTCAACAAAGATAACTTCTACACATTTTACATCATTCACGTTGTGGGAGAGCACGTTAAATATTTTTCAAAGTCCCGACGCTGCGTACGATGTCGCCTTTAAAAGTTGAAATGGGTGCCTACTCATGTTTCGGCTCGTCACTAGTCTGTGGTTTTAAATGAAGATGCCCTTGGCCAGTAGCCCTCGTGTGTAGCTCTAGTGTGGCGATAATTCAAACTAACCCATACAACTGGATGGGAATAGCTACCCTACGTTAAATTTTCAACTACGCCAAAGGCCGCCAATACCAAAATTGATTCGGCTATTATATCATAGCTGTACCAAATTGTCAGTTTCATAAACATAAGTACACACGCTATACGTAGAGAGAATCGACATTTCATAGAATTATTCATCAGACCAGATCTAGAATAGTTATCGCCTTTACTGCCATGAGACATTGTATAGCAATATCTTCATTTCTTAAAATTTGTAAACATCAATTAAATTAAATTCGAAAAAAAATCAAATGATTTTAATTCAATAAATAAAATAAAATACTGATATTCAAATAAAAATAATACAAATTAAACTCATGTGCTCTTACGTGTTTATATTTAATTTTCGTTTACGCTGAACGCGCTGAAATTTCTTTTAAATTGAAATAAAAATATAAAATCTAATCTTACAATGCTATTCCTATGGGGAAATCGTCTCACGTTTTGCACTCCTTCACCCGTTTGGGTTCAAATTTCGAAAACTCGCTTCTTGAATGACGCCTACGATATAAAAAGAATATTTTCCTAAAATTTGGTAGCTGTACCTCCAGTAGTTTGGGCTGGGCGTTGATACGTGAGCCAGTCAGTCAGTGAGTGAGTGAGTCAGGACTTTGCCTTTTATAAATATAGATTAATATAAAAATTAAATTAAGTCACAATTTTGCATGAAGAATATATGCATTTTTGCGATAAAAAAACAATGATATAAAAGGCTGGGAAGCCCAGTTGGTAAAACTGAGGTGATTATTAATGAAATATATATTATTCTATTATTTAATATTACTAATCGAATCGTTAGTATTACATGACTCGCCAAAGCCCTATTGAACCGATTAACAAAAATCATTAATATTATTTTAACAGAAACTATGGATTCAAATCTGAATCTGAATATCTCACAAGACTATCAATCACCTCAGAACTCATTTAGTAAGCAGTCTGACAGACGGACCAAAGTACTGACTCACTCACTGACTGACTCACGTATCAACGCCTAGCCAAAACTACTGGAACTACAGCTACCAAATTTTAGGAAAATATTCTTTCTATATCGTAGGCGTCATTAAAGAAGCGATTTTTTGAAATTCTAACGCAAACGGGTGTAGGAGTGTAAAACGTGAGCCGATTTCTCCATAGAAAAAGCATTGTAAGATTAGAATTTATACTTTTTTTATTTCAATTTAAAAGAAATTTCCGCACGATCAGCGTGAACGAAAATTAAGTATAAACACGTAAGAGCACATGAGTTTAAATTGTAGGATTGTTATTTGAATATAATTATTATATTTATTGAATTTAAATCTTTTGATTTTTTGTGTTTCCTAATTTAATTTAATTGATGTTAACAAATGGTAAAAAATGAAGATAATGCTACAATTCCTCATGACAGTAAAGGCGATAACTATTCTAGATCAGATGAATAATTCTAATAAATATCAATTCTCTCTAAGTAACGTCCTTTAAGTTTATGAAACTGGCAATTTGGTACATTTATTATACAATGGCCGATTGAATTTTTGCATTGGCGACTTTTGGCAAAGTTGAAAATTTAACGTAAGGTAGTTATTCCCATCCAGTTGTATGGGTTAAGGTTAGATTGGATTATTGTCGCACTTAGAGCTATACATGGCCATGGGCGTCGTTATTTAGGACCACAGTCAAGTGACGAGCCGTCACCTGAGTAGGTACCCAATGCAACTCTTAAGGGCGATATCGTAGGCAGTGTTGGGCTTTGAAAAATATTTAACGTGCACTCTCACCACACGGGGTATTATTAGTTGGACATTTTTGGCTGTATGGGCCGTTTATAGGTCGGCAGTTATTTTGACGATGCCCGGACCGGAATCTGGGACCTATCGCATGCAAGGCGAACGCCTTTACCGACTGGGCTCCCCAGCCCTGTCGAGTGGTCGAATATGGAGTGGAATGTTTACCACATTTTGGGCATATTCGGGTGTAGGAGGGCAAATAGAAACTGGCCATTATATCGTAGTTGTTCTGGCAATTTTAACAGGTCCCTTTGGAAAGCCCTCTAACTCCTAGAAGGGCCTGGATACAATCGGACTTCTTTTTTTTTTAATTAATGCTGGTATTAGAATGGGAGGAAATTATAATATACTGATGGAGTGAGAAAAAGTTTACATAAAGTTTATATATTACATATATTATAAAGTTATAAAGATAAAAGTTTACATAAAAACAATCACCGTTATTAAGGGTACACCCGTGCAGCGCCGGGTTTATAAAGCTAGTATTTCATATTAAAGAAAATCAAAAAAAGAAAAATAAACTGTGCTGCATTCGGCTTTTAAAATTCTGGAAACCCTAGCTATTATTCGGGTAATCATTGATGAAGAAAAGATGGTTACGTGCCAGCACACAATTAAGCTTATTACGAGTTTGTTTAAAATACAATGAATAGATTATTTTATGATAGCAAAAAGGTTTAGAAACCATTCACACACAGATTTATCGAGCTACATTTTATTGCCCTTTTACAAAGTGTTCCCAAAAGAAAATTTAACGATATACACAAACTTGGTCATTGTGTGGTTCAAAATTTGGATTTTGTTAAAGATAAGCTCTCATTCCTCCATTCTCTCTCCCAATATTTAGAGCAGTTAATTCTTTGTGAAATACGAGTAGTGCGGTAACGTCGGTTCCTTATTAGTACTATCAACTATTTTAAAAAATGGAGTTGCAAAATAAATTGAGAGTAGGGATGGGTTTACAACGGGGAATAAGAGAAGTTTTCGTCGACTCTAAAGGACAAAAAAGACCAACAGGCTTTGAAGGAGAATATCTTGGAGCAGTAATGAAAGCCCTCGGCATGGAATACGAACTTGTAATTCGTTCAAGAAACAATCATTCTGTTAACTGGACAGGACACATAGAAATGGTGACCAGCGGCAAAATCGACACGGTATATTATTATATTCTACCAATTCTTGAAACTATATTAGCACGCCAGAGTAGGAGTCGAATTTAGAAACACTTTATTTACAAAAACTAACCAGACGATATATACAAGTGTTGCCACATGCATTGTGCAATGATTGACGAGACGTAATTACAATGATCGGTGAGTTAAACCTGAGCTGGTAATTTGGGCAACACATGAGCTAGTAATTTCACTTAAATAACAACATCCTCCCATCTTAAGTTAATTACAACATAAATTAACTTAACTACTAAATACTAATTACTAGCATCAAAATTTAAAATTAGAATATGAACAGCTAACATAAAACACTAAACATTTAAAATTATATCACATTAGGAATAATAAACTAATTTAAAGCTTTTAAAATTTTAAAATCCTAAAACATGAGTCTATCAGGTACTTTAATGACACGTCCATATCTTTTGATAACCCCTTTTCGACGTCTTGCTGAACCTTCACTAGACTCGATTTTGTATCTTTCAAACAATTGTCATGCTTAATTGGGATTACAGGTGGCAATTTACCTTCAACAATCTGCTGATGATCTACAACTCAAGCGGGTACAACCTTTGAATGGGACGAAGTAAAACACCTGACTGAGTCTTAAGTCGCACTAATCTGGTTCTTCCATCCTTGCCTGGGAGTAACTCAATAACTCTAGCAAGTGGCCAGTCACACCTTTTCTTATTGTCGGAGCCGATGAGAACAATTTCATCCAACATGATTTCTCTTGTTTTTAACTTCGGCAATTGCATCTTTAACTGTCCCAGATATTCATTCCTGAACCTCCTCAACAGTTGTTCTTTAGATTTGCTCGATATCGCAATCTCTTGTCCGGTTTTTGCCCCTCTATCATGTCCTAAATCTTGTGTACCAACTTCGTCAATGTCTTTCAGAAACATATTGGATGTGATTGGTTCAAGATCTGTAGGATTTTCTGTGATAACTGTCAAAGGCCTTTTATTGACAGCAGCCTCACAATCGCATAGTATTGTCTGCAACTCTTCATAACCCAAGACAGCGTTTCCAAGTACTCTTTAAGCAGCTGTTTAAGTACGCCCAACTAGTCGTCATACCAACCTCCCCACCAGGGAGCTGCAGGAAGGGTTAAAGTTCCAAGGATCTTCCTTACCATACTATAACTGCTTATCCTATCCCAATCAACTCGGTCAAAAGATTGGAGGCTCCAGTAAAGTTGGTAGCATTGTCACAATACACAGTGCTCGGTCTTCCCCTACGACCTATGAACCTTCTAAAACCCTGAAGAAAAGCATCAGTTGACAGGAGGAAATAAGTTCAAAATGTACTGCCCTGTATACTGCGCATGTAAACAGGCAAATCCAGACCTTTTGAGACATTTTTGCACCAGTTTCACGTTATAGAGGCCCAGCAAGTCCACCCAGCACTTCGAATACTTTAGCCTCTCGTACTCTTCTTCAGGCAAGGGGTTTGGTATAGTTTCCAATTTCTTTGCTTTAAACCTCCTGCATGCCTGACATTGATTGATGACTGCTCGTATGGTGTGACAACCACCTAGTATCCAATAGTGCTCTCGTTAGAACTGAAAGCATCATCTGACTACCAACATGAGAATAATTTTTGTGAATATGCATAATCAGACGAAAAACCACCGGATGCTTGTGATTAGGAAGAACTATTGGATGTCGAAAATCTCTGGAATCTTCTCTACACGAAATCTTTGTCTGTAGCCGAATAACACCATTTCATCAGCATATGGGTACAGTTTTGATAGCTTCGGATCTTTTGTACCTGTAAATGATTCATCTTGTACCATCTTCAGCAGTCTCTGTTCAGCCTCTGCATATTCATCACAAGACAATTCTCCTTTTGCCCGTTGGGTTTTTGGTAATACGACATTTCCTCTAAAACGCAGAATCCAACCGAACATACGCACAATGCTTGGGTAATGAGAAAAGTAATAGAATTCGGTCTTTTCTTGATTTTGAATCACAATTAGAGTTGATCTAACACATCTCTTCCTCTCAAGTGAAATTTGTTGTTCATCTTCATCAGTACTAGTAGATGGCCAAGCCTCCATGGGTTCCTGCAGCCAGACTGGACCCTCCCACCATCGAGATTGTAGTAATCGCCTTCCGTCACAACCTCGCGATGGTAGATCTGCCGGATTCTGAATCCCCGGGACGTGCCTCCACTGCTCACAAGAAGTCAATCGTTTTATTTCCGTTACTCTATTGTTGACGAAAACTCCCCATTCATCATCGCGACAAATCCAGGCTAAGACTGTCGTGGAATCAGTCCAAAGGTAGGATTCCACATTGTCTATGTTCAGATTTTGGAGTACCGACGAATGCATTCTTGCTCCAATTGTAGCTGCGAGCAACTCCAGTCGAGGAATGCTTACTTTCTTAATTGGCGCAACTCTGCCTCGGGCTTGAACCAATTGAACTGTTACTCCAGCGACTGTTTCACATCTGATAAATACTGCTGCAGCATAAGCTAACTTGCTAGCATCACAAAAGGTATGTAGACTAATTATAACCCCTTCAGCACCTCCAAACCATCTGGGAATCTCTATTTGTCCTATATATTGAAGATCTTGAGTCCACTTTACAAAGTCCTCTTTCAGGTCAGCAGGTACCTCTGTATCCCAAGTCTCCTTGGTCTTCCAAGTTGACTGTAAAAGAAGCTTAGGACGCAATGTGAAAGGACAGGCAACACCAACTGGATCATAAACTCTATTAACAGCTGCTAACATTTTTCTCTTGGTAACTGTAGTACTGTTGTCAACTTCCAAGCAATCTGAAGTGATTTTCAAAGTATCAGAATCTCTGTTCCATACTATACCTAGAACCTTTGACTCGTCACATACCTGGACTCGTCCTGGAATACACGTATTAAGGCAAGTGTGCTCCCACCCTCTCAAGTCAAATTGTCCTTTGGCCATAATCGCAGATGCTTCTTCAATGAAATTGTACAGCTGCTCCTCCGTATCGACACTAGTGACACAATTGTCAACGTAGAAGCTATCTTGAAGCTTTTCAATATTTGAGGGGTGCCAATTTCTCTCTCCACTTTCACACATTAAACGCTCTTGAGATAAATGATGCTTAATAACTGCCTCCAACAGAAATGGCGAACATGTGACACCAAAAACTACTCTATTGTGGCGAAGAACAATAAGGTTACCTTCAACGTCATGCCACAAAAAACGCAGATAATTCCTGTCACTCTTGAAGAGCCTAATCTGGAGAAACGCCTTCCTTATATCAGATATGACGCCAATCTTCCTAGACCTAAACTTGGTCAGCACAGTAGGAATAGACTCTATTAGGTTAATTCCAGTTTCTAGACAGTCATTCAAAGAAGGATGGCCAGGGGACTTTGCAGAGGCGTCAAAGACAGGACGAACTTTGGTTGTGCTATCTTCCTTTAAAATTGGTCGATGAGGTAAATAATGTCCTGGTTCAGATATTTCAGTCTGTGGAACCCTTTCTATTATTCCATCTTGCAACCATTCATCAAACACTTCCTGGTATCTGTTCATCAAATTATCTCTATTCAGCTTTTGAGTAGTGGATTCCAGTCGCCTCCTAGCTAAATCATAGTTTGTCAGGCAGGGGCTGGTGACCAATCTTCCAGGGCATATGTGCTTCATATCTTCCATCTTCACCCTGGGAAACTGTTTCTTCGAAATGTTGCAAAATTGCTTGCTTCGTTTCTTCTGCGCTTCTCTGCTCCACAGGATCTCTAATACCTAACAATTCCAAATTCCATAGATTGGAGAGATTAACCTGTTCCACAAACATTGTTGTCACTGTCGAGCTCATTCTTTCTTTCTGGGTTTTAGGTACCTTTCCTATTAATGTCCAACCTAGCTTGGTTTCCATAGCAACTAAACCGTTCTCCAATTCTTTTCTTTGACCAGTAAAAAGTTTCCCTGCGACGTCAGCTCCAATGAGAACTTCAATAGGACCAGGTGACTTCTCTATGTCTGTCAAATTAATATTCCATGACTTTAGTTCTCGAATCCAAGACCCATTCTCAAAGGTTGGTATTTCACCACAAATAACCTTTTGGTCTAATGCTTCCAAACTGCACTGGTAACTGTCGTCCAAACTTCCCAGATATATTTTATAGCTCTTGTGTTGACACGCTTCAGTGACTTCTCCACCGAATAACCTGTGGCTGAACAATTCTTCTTTAATAGGTTCATAACCCATCTTCACTGCAGTCGACTTTAAGATGTAGGATTTTTGTGCTCCTGTATCAACTATTGCACGAACTCGTCTGTTTGTATTCCCATTCCTCATATTTACTACCAGCGTCTGCAGGAAAACCTCAGGACTTCCTGACGAACTGGAGTGCAATGATTCCACAGCCTGATCCGAGACTTTAGCTTTACCACTTTCCCCCTCGTGTGTGTTTTTTCCCTCATATTTTTCAGCAATACCTTCGGATAAATCTGAGCACATGATTGTTGTATGTTTTCTTCGACATATCAAACACCTAACAAAAGCCTTACATACTCAGCCAGTGTGCCCAGGAACTAAACAATTGAAACAGCATCGCTTATCGGAAAGAACCTTTCTTCTTTGTGCTAATGACATGTCTCTGGCCTTAAAGCACTCACTGCTACTATGTTGACCATCACAAAAACAACAAAGTCTATTTACCCTGACTTCCTTTCCAGCAAACAAATCAGTGGCAGTAGAAATTCTATCTTCATTCTTCGGGTAGAGCTTCTTTTCAATGGGTTTCCTGAACTTCTTGGCATCAAACCCCTCGGTAGCTGTACTTATCCTCTCTTCATTCGCTATCTCATGTCTCACAAATTTCATCAGGTTTTTGAGTCTGTCCTTGGGTGTCCCAGCAGTATCCTGTCTCTGCCAAATTCTTAACAAATCCCCAGGAATACTTGACTCCACCATAGGGAAAAGCATGGCGTCATACATTTCAGTGACGACACCCAGACTGTCCAAAGCTCTCAAGTGAGATTCGAGACGATCATACAATGAAGAAAGTGAAACTGCATTTCGAGAGTTTGTGTTTTGCATAACTAAAGTTAAAAGTTCTCTAATATATACTTCTACTAACCTATCTTTCTGACCAAAGCGTTCCTTCAAGCTTTCCACTGCTTTGGGATAATTCTTTTCAGTGGCCGGGTAACTTTCTACCAGTTCTTTGGCTCTAGTGTTCGGTTCCATACACTGTAACAAATATTGGAACTTATCGGCTGGGTCAAGTGTATTGTCCTCATGGATTTTTCTAAACTGTGCCCAAAACGGTAACCATTCCTTAATGTTACCATTAAATTTCCTCAGTTGCAGCTGCGGAAGTTTATACGTTCTTTCTTAGTTTCGCCTTCCGAACCACTTTCCGAGCCGTCAGTCCTCCCACTCTGTTCTTCAATCATCATGCGTGCTTTCATGAAGTTTTTCAAATAAATTTCCCTGGAAGCCAATTCTTTTTCTAATTCTTCTTCAGATTTATTTTCTTCCAGCATACCTTCAAAAATTGCAGAATCCAGCTTAAGTAATTCTTCATACTTGAGTTTCAAAGTTTCGAAACTTGCCACGGCGTCAATTCGTTCTTCTGCAGTTTCGCACTCTTTTCCCGCTATTACTTCGTTAAAATTCCGGGTGAACGCGCGTCTTAACACAGTTCTCGATTGAACAATCTTATCCATTTTATTTGTGGGAAGCTTTACGTTCAGGGCGCCAAATATTATTATATTTCTATCAAAACTTGAGAGGAGACTATATTAGCACGCCAGAGTAGGAGACCAATTTTAGAACACTTTATTTACAAAAACTAACCAGACGATATATACAAGTGTTGCCACATGGCATTGTGCAATGATTGACGATGACGTAATTACAATGATCGGTGAGTTAACACCTGAGCTGGTAATTTGGGCAACACATGAGCTAGTAATTTCACTTACAATAACAACACGGTATTTAGCGATGTTACTGTGCGGGAGGACAGAATGAAACTTGTTGACTTTAGCACACCGTACAAAACAACGGGAATTGTGTTTGTCATTCAGGATGCAGGAAACTCAATTTCCAATTATAATTTTTTACGCACTTTCAGCTTCGATGTGTGGATGTATCTTTTCTTCGCTTTCCAAATAATGACGGTGATTGCTTACATGATGAGTAAAAAGAACACATCTTTTGGAAGGACAGCTCTTAATATTTATGGAAGCATTTTTCGTCAGCAAATAAAGGTCAATCGTGATGAATCCCAACAATTTCGAATAGTTTTGACGTTTTGGATTTTATCTGCAATGGTGATATCGTATTCCTATTCATCCGCATTGCTGTCGTTTCTGACTGTTCCTATACAGGAAAGAACAGTTCAAAGTTTCAGGGAACTTTCCGAAGCAGTCAGGAAAGGGACGCACACTTGTTTCGTGGACAAAAATTCCTTAAGTATCATGTACGCACTGAATTCCGGTAACGAACATATGCAATATCTTGGTAAAGCAATTGACAGTAACAATTGGTATTACTATAGTCCAGAATCTAAGGACAAGCATATCAATAAAACTTCTGCCATACTTTTACCCAAATCTACTGCCGAATTTTTTTATGGAACTATGAATGAGAATTTTAGGATTTCTGACGATAATCTTGTACTCTTTTCAGCTGCTTTTCCAGTTCGCAAGAACTTTTGTTGTTTATCGAAGTTAAATGAAATTATATCAAGATTCAATAGTGCAGGAATATACAACAAGTTTAGAAAAGAGTTTTATCGAGTTTCCTCACCAAGTCATGAGATAATCGAAAATAGTTTATTCGTTCCGTGTATTTACTTAAAAGACATCGTTGGAATAATATCACTGCTATGCATTGGTCTTTCAATTTCATTCACTGTGTTGATGATTGAGAAAGTTTTTTTTAAGTTCAATGTAAACTATTACAACTCAATAACACGAACAGGTTTTCGTCATTCATAATGGAAAAATTTAGCAGATTGCCTTATACCTTACATTTACATACGATCTTAACTAAGCGTTTTCAATTTTCGTATTTTATCTTCCACACTGTTATAAATAGCAGAAAGCAAGGCAGCTAAGGAACTTAACAACAGCGTGTATTTATTTTCAAAACAGAAGTAGATTCCAATATGTGTCTACAAGTTTAGTTGTTTCATGTCTTCTCCACACACACTTCCTTCACATGTCACAACTCACACTTATTTAAGGCATATAAAAACACATTAAGACATAGAAAAATAAATTAAGACATAGAAAACAGTCCCAACATTTTCCTCAGTTTATTGAACCTTGCAGCAGGCAAGGGTTTTGTCATTATGTCCGCAATTTGCTCTTCTCCTGGAACATGAACGATGTTGAGTTCACCTTCGAGAACCTTTTCTCGGACAAAATGGTATCGGACATCAATGTGTTTTGATCTCTTGTGAAACTCAGGATTTCTAGCCAACTTCACTGCACTGGCACTGTCAACGAAAAGAGTAGGACAGCCCTCGATGTCAATGATGTCCTTAAACAGTCGTTTTAGCCAAACAGCTTCCTTCGCAGCTTCACTCGCAGCAATGTATTCTGCTTCAGTAGTTGACAGAACGACACTTCTTTGCTTTTGGCTTAACCAACTTACGGCGGCACCCGAGTACTTGGACACTACTCCCGACCTCGAACGTCTTGTCTTGGTATCTCCGGCAAAGTCAGCATCGCTGTATGCTTCCAACTCTTCTGATTGCTTATCTGCCTGATAGAGCATCCCGAATTGAACAGTTCCCTTTAAGTACTTGAAAATTCGCTTAACAGCACACCAATCCGAAGACTTTGGATTTTCCAGACTCTCAGACACAATGCTGACAGCATATGCCAAGTCTGGTCTTGTGACGGTAGCCAAGTACATCAGGCTGCCTACGGCTTGACGATAAGGAACTTCATGTCCAATCACAGGATCATCTTTGTCACTAGATAGGTAACTTTTGTCAGATGGTGTTGACACAGGATTACAAGTATCCATGTTGAATTTCGAAAGCAGCTTTTTGGCATAGACACTTTGATTCACAAAAACTGAACCATCACTCAGTTTGGATATGTTCATTCCGAGAAATTGACTTAAATCGCTTGTTGTGATTTTGAATGACTGACGAAGTTGATGCATAAACTCCTCCACTTCAACCTCGTTAGACCCGGCAACAAGTCCATCATCAACATAGATGACAACGATTAGTTTTGTGCCTTCGTGTTGTCTCACAAACAAACATGGATCCGCGTCACTGGCTTTCAATCCTTGCTTCTTCATAAAGTCCACAAAACACTGATTCCAACAACGGGGTGCTTGTTTTAGACCATACAAGCTCTTTTGAAGCTTGCACACTTTTTCACTACCGTCATCAAATCCTTCTGGTTGCAGCATAAACACTTCCTCCTGAAGAGTGCCATATAAGAATGCGGTTTTCACATCAAACTGCTGTAGATGCAACCCTTCCTTTGCAGTTACAGACAGAACAGACCTCACTGTGTCGTATCGAGCTACCGGACTGAACGTCTCGTCATAGTCGAAACCAGCTTTCTGTGCATAGCCTTTTGCTACCAGACGAGCTCGATATCTATCAACAGTTCCATCAAGTGTAAATTTCTTTCTAAGCACCCACCTACAATTGATGACTTTAGAACTATTTGGTCGGTCGACCAGTTCCCAAGTTTTATTCTCATGCAAAGCATCCATTTCTTCCCTCATGGCAGCTAGCCACAAGTTCTTTTCATCAGAGGAAACAGCTTCTGAGTATGTAGATGGATTTTCTGATTCTTCTACTGTTGCAGCGCTTGCAAAAGAAAATCTCCTGTTTTCATCCAAGCAGGTACATCTCGCTTTCTTTCAGATTGTCGAACTGTTGGCTCATCTCCAAGAACATCCGAAGGGGTGTCGTCTTCTACCGAATCATCTTCTTCTGCATTTAAGTCTTCCTCCACTTCAGTTAATCTTCTCAGTTCTTCCTCCACTTCAGTTGATCTTCGGAAGTTTCCCTCCACTGAAACAGCAGTTGAGCAGAGTCGTTCTGGTTTGAAATCCACATCTCGTGACTTGATTATCTTGTTCATAGATGGCACATAGATTTGATAGCCATCCTTTTCATTTACATAGCTCACTAAATGACCTGGGACACTTTTGTTGTCAAATTTGCGTCTAAAGTTCTTGGGTATGTGTGCATAGCACTCTGTTCCAAACACTCTTAAATGATTCAAGCTAGGGACCAATTTGCCAGTCCAGAGCTCCTGTGGACTAATACCTTCTTCTGAAGATACACCAGTTCGGTTGAGTAGATAAGCTGCTGTTTCACATGCATGAGCCCACAGGGATCGAGGAAGCTCAGACACTGAGAGCATAGAACGAGCAAGTTCCACAATTGTTCTGTTTTCCCTCTCCGCAGCTCCATTCTGCTCTGGTGTATATGGTATGCTTAAGGTTAGAGCAATACCTTTTTCGGCAAGAACTTGACGAACTTCACTACAGTCAAACTCTCTTCCACCATCACAACGCAATGTTTTCACAACATGGCCAAGATTAGAAGCTTCATTGAGAAACATGCGCAGACAAGAACTAACTTCACTTTTCTGTTTAAGAAAGAATATTTTACGAAATTTGCTGTAGTCATCTTTAAAACACACAAAATATTTTGCACCATTCATAGACTCAACTGACATGGGTCCATTTACATCGGCATTTATTACTTCTCCCACCGATTCAGCTCGGTATGGTCGGGGTTTGAAAGACTTTCTGTGAGCTTTACCAAGAGCACATCCATCACAAAACTCACTTGTTGAAGCATAAGGCACACGAATGTCCATTTTATCCAATATTTTTCGAACATGACGTTTGTTCTGGTGACCCAGACGCTCGTGCCACAGTTGCAGAGTTTCAGATGCTGTTGTCACACTTATTTCAGCTGGACATGTAGGTACCATTACACGCATGGCCATCACGTATGTGCCGTCCTTCCAGGAACCGACTGCAACAAGCTCTCCATTTCGATGAAATTCCACAGTTTTTTCATTCATTCTCACTTCAACATTATGCTTCGATGCTTGTTGAACAGAAAAGAGATGTCTTCGAACATCTGGAACATACCAAACATTTTCCATGTGAGCTTCATACCATTTTCCATGGATACATACTTCGATGTTTATTCTTCCTGATCCATATGCATAGATCTTGTTTACATCAGCAAGAGAAATTTCCACTGGTACAGGAAAGTGTTCATAAGAAACAAAGTACTGCTTGTTTGCTGTCATATGATGTGAAGCACCAGAGTCGCAAATCCAGATGTCTGGCTGAGTACCTTTGACAGAAGCCGAAAATGCTCCTTTGTCGTTTCTTGAAGTAAAGTACTCATTTTGTGACTTCTTCTTCTTTGGACAATCTTTACAGAAATGTCCACCACCACATTTGAAGCATTTTACCTTTTTCTTGATTCCTTCACCTCCAAGGTTACCTTTTGGAGGAGCACCACGACTAGATACATTCTTCTTCACAGCAGGAGCTCGAGCTGCAAATGCACCAAAGTCCAAAGTGGCAGAAGACTTGACACGTTGTTCTATTGTACACAGTTTTTCAACTAGATTGTTGGTTGTGCGTTTTTCAGAATCTAAAGATTCCCAGACATTGTTGAATTCTTGGTATTCCTGACCAACAGTGAGCAGAATTTTACCATGTAACAGTTCAACCGGAATTGAGCCCGAACCAATGCGTTTTAATTCATTGTTCATATCAGTAAATATTCTCTCTACCTTGGCGGCGTGTGTCGCGACGTTATCTTCTTCGTCTTTACTCACTTGAAAGAACTGTGTCATGAGAAGATTCAGTCTTTGAATACTGCTCTGCTCGTACACACTAACAAGCTTGTCCCAAATTTCTTTAGCACTTGAATAATTTATTACAAGATCGGCTACTGCGGAACTTAAGGAGGAAGCGATCAACGCCGCCGCTTTGGCGTTCTCACGGCGCCATTCGCTCTGCTTCTTTATTTCAGCTTCCGACGTGTTTCCTTCGGGACACTTTCGACTTCCTTGTACAATCGCTGTCAGTTCATATTGTTCGAATTCCATTTGCATCTGCCACTTCCACTTGCTCCAGTTATCTTTTCCACGCAGCTTTTCAACTTGAATTTTCGGATCAGACATTATGCTTAGGTCAAACGAATTTTCAATATAAAAGAATGTGCTAATATTGCGCTAAATAGAGCATGATGGGCCCCATAACCTGTTATAAATAGCAGAAAGCAAGGCAGCTAAGGAACTTAACAACAGCGTGTATTTATTTTCAAAACAGAAGTAGATTCCAATATGTGTCTACAAGTTTAGTTGTTTCATGTCTTCTCCACAACACACACTACGTTTATGACGTAAAAAGTGGAAGGTATTATAATCGTTCAGTCCGTCTGTCTGTCCGTCCGTCACCCACTTTCATAGCCCGAACTACAAATGCTACGGACAAGTGTGATACGTCAAAAAATTCAGTGCATCGAAATTAGAATACATTGAAAAATTCACAAAAGAATTCGAATTCGAAGTACTTCAATTATTTAAAAAAACTGCAAAATTTAATGCTCATTTAAAAGCATAGGAAGTCATTTTTTTTTAGAATTTAATCACCCTTGCCATTCACAACAATCGCTCGAGAAACTTTAACTCTTTTGGACACTAAATTATTAAAATAAATTTATTTTTGATACACCGATCAGTTTGAAATGACATCCAATATATTTCACTACGAGATTCTTTGTACGTTAATATGAAATGTTTTCATTCTATTTAAAAGCGAGGAATATTACATATTCATTCTTTGAAATATAAATTAATTTTTGCAAACGATAAGTAATAATTATTGAATTTTCGAAATAAAATAAATGAAACTAGCCAAATTTAGCATGTAAAAATTTAATATAGAATTAATGCTGTGTTTGGCGCCTTTTTATTTATTCAATAATTTCACTGTTGTCATGTCGTCAAACGTACGAGAAACTTTATTTAAAATAAAAATAAAACTCTTGAAAGAATATTTATGTGATATAATTTAGTTTGGGATTTTTGTAATATCACAATAGAGTTCTTTTGATGGTTCATTATATATGTATGGGGAAGGATGCATAGAGAATTCTAACTTTGAATAAAAAAATAAGCGAAAGTTCGCTTTTATTTTTAAAGCATCAATTTTACTAATTTTTTATTATTCTTTTTTTCTAAAGAAAGTTAATGAATATGGGAAATTAAGGCAACTAAAATATTTTTATTTCAAAAAGTTGCATCATTATTTTTCGAATTTCAAACAAATTCAGCAAACGATAATGAATAATAATTAATTTGCGAAAGAAGATTAATGAAAGTAGTTAATTTTGGCGTTTAAAATTTTGAATTAGAAATAAATTATAAGCTGAAGGCCCTGTTTGGCAATTTTTTTTCAGATGTGTATAAATAGTGCGTTTTTTGTTGAGCACAAATACTGTGTGGAAGCGGTTTAAGTGACAGATTCTGTAACAAACCTACTTGAATTTTTTTTTCATTTTGTCCCAAATTTTGTTAGTATTTCTAAAACTCATTGTAAAAGTAATTTGTTCAAGTAAATTTTCAATAAAATAACTGCACGTAGTGGATATTCTTAGTTTACGAATTTAATATTTGTGTATTTTTTAACAGATTCTGTAGTTTAGAATCTGTTAAAATATTATTTTTGACTGTATATTCAATTTGCTAGATTTCAACATCAGCAAGTAGACATATAAAAGCTTTATCTCTGTAGAAGGCACCGGTGAGCATAAAAATGCATAGGAATAGTTTTAGAATAGAGTTAGACTGCCGCTAGTATTCCGATGGGGCATGTTATCCAACAGAAATAGGTTGGAAATGAGCCACCAACTGGTCTCTTGTTCTAAACTGAAACCTTTTCAACATTCTCCATAAAAATTCTCGTTCATAAGGTGTAGTTACCTCGTCTCCGTAGCTGTTTTTGTGTTTTACAACGTTGAGTAGATGTTCATGATTTCATTGAAACTTAATTAAATTAAACGAATATCATTAAATTTACTGTTTTATCGGTGAGAGTACTAAAAGGTATATACTTTTCTAACGCAACTATACATTTGTTTTGAATATAACTTAAGCCTTTACCTTGTTAAAGTAGGGGAGACCGGGGCTAGTTTTCCCGTAGGGTAAGTTTCCACCAGGCCATATATTGGAAATAAGCCGTTGAGGGGCGCCAACTGTCTGCTTGGTTTATGAAACAACACGGCCTAAGCCACTAACAAGAATCTTTGTTCAGTTGGTGTTATAATATTTTCGTTAGAGCTGTTTTTGTGATTTTTTCAACGTTGTGCAATTTTTTTATGCTTACCATTCAAACCTAAATCAAACTTACTTTTAATAAACTTACAGTTTTATCATTACGCATAATAAAAGCTGGTTCCTATTATAGTTAATTATAGTTAATTTTCTTTTATTTCTTTTAACCACTCCGCAAAAAGAGTGAAATCCACTCCTATAGGGGAAGTGCATTTTCGGCACGGAAAGGAGTGGAAATTAACTCAGACTGAGTTAAAAACCGCTCGTTTGTTTTAAGAGTGTATGAGGAAGGCGATGATAACTTATTTCCTTCAAAATAAGTAAAACTAAAAATTATACAATCAAAAAGAAGAAAGCATGGAAATCTAGCCCCAGTCTCCCCTACTAATAAATTTGTACTATGGCATTGGGGCTGTTTTCAAAATTGTAACGAGCATGCATTCAAACAATGTTGGAAAATGTGCCCCATCTGAATAAGCTATTCTTTTTATGTAAAAAAGTTGAATTATTTTGGAATAAAATCAATAATGTAACTATTTCTGAGTTTTCTTTTTTTTAAAAGAGCGTAATTGCCTGGCAATATAACCACAAGCAAACTCACGCGCTCAAAACTAAGCCCAACTTAGGAGTTATATCTAAAATTCCTTAAGTACTGGGCCAAACTCTGACGTTATTGGCGTCTGAGCTCGGAGTTTTTGCTGTTGGTTAACCGGCAGGCAATTACGCAATTAAGGAAATGAAGGACTGGTATGAAATTGTAAATTTGAAAAAATTTTGAGATTTGTGTTTTTCTTTACATTGAAAGCGGTCAACAGTTTTAAAAATAACACTCACACAATTTCGTATACTCTTGAAACAATAAATGTTGATCTACTAACTATCAGGGAAGGATAATGTACCAAAAAAGTATCCGATTTCCTCATAGAACATGTGATTTCTGGATGAGACAGCGTTCTTTAACAAATCCTACGCAAATATTGTCATCGTCAAGTGGTATCCCACAGCCTGCTGTAAACAATCTCTCAAGTTCTAAGGCCAACTTTTGCATCAAATTATATTTGGCCTACGCCAGGGATTGTGTGGTGATTGCACACGTGGCAGATGCGTGCGGTGGCACTTCCACACAAAGTGAGGAGCATGTGAGAAAGGAGACTCCTTTCGAAGATATAAAACGCGTGTTTCTTCTAAGGGTTAACAATGAATATTGTTTCGTTCTGAGTGTATCAGAAATTTACTTTAACCCCAAATCCTACTCTCTTTCTGAATTTGTGGAGGATTAACAAAATTGGTTCTGGCTTTTAAAATTTTGTAACTGTATACTAGAGTTTAAACTAAGCAACATAGTTTTTGCATTGGGTCCCGGATGGCTTAGTGGTTTGGATCGCAGACCATTACCCTAGCAGTCTGCGCGCTGTAACGGGTACGGGTTTGATCCTTCGCCCGGGTGTACTTCCTTTCTATGTGTCAGTGAAGATTCTTTCTATGTCTGTTTTACTTGACGAAGGCTTATAAGCGGGTCTCTGATCAAGCACACAAGCCGGAATATATATGTATACCCTACCCTAGCATTATATTAAAAATTCAAAAACCGTCTTTAGATAAAACATCAGAACGGAACGATCTTAGCGAATTCTTTTAGTCGCCGTCACGGTTCAGTGACGAGGTTAGGGGTTCGCTAACCATGGTACGCGATAGCCACGCTTTTCAGAAATCTGTACGCATCTGACACGGGTGGAAAGTCCACGCTGCCACACCAAGAGACTCATTTTACACCAACACAAATATTAGAGTGAGCAAATAAGCCATCAATAGATGTTAAAGATCCGTTGAAACAACGAAAACTTGTGTAAGTGAAAAACGCAAAAGGCATCTGATTTTTGTTATAGCTTTATTTATTCCTTACTAGAAAGCTGTTACAATATCCTTTTTTAAGCGCAAAAACATGAAATCTTTAAAAACAGTTCTTTGGAGTTGTTCAAGGTTACTTGTTTCGACAAAAATGCAATGCTAATATCGCTAAAACTTTTAATGCTATATAATTAGCTTGCGATATCAATTTAAATGGTGAAAGAATTTATTTGATGCCTTGATAAGCATAGCATCATAGCATGGGGGATAAAAAAAACCACTACTTTCTCCCGCCATGTGACAACTTCAAAAAAACGAATTTTTAATACTGATTTAAACTTAATTATTTTACAAAACTCTTCAAACTGCCCTCATCATGGCTTCCGCGAGAGTCCAAAATCCCTTCGTAGTTCTTCCTTACGGGTCTCCTCTAAAACTTCATTTACTATCTCTATGGTTTGCTTCCGCCACGAAGAAGTGCAAACTATTTTTTTCCGAGTTCGGAAATGTACGACCAGATCTTAGAGGGGGACAATCTGTTGACTTATTCAGAAAATGGCTCCATTTACAAAAAGACAGCAATAGACTGGAGTCCCCCTCAGCACTCTTGGTATGGCGCTAAGCAACCAGGCGAGATTTCTAAATTGCATTTATGCAGGCAAGACCAAACTGCTCCCTCCAGATTCAGGACGGGACACAGAAAGAGTTTGAAGTTTGAGGCCGGAACCAAGCTGTTCCCTGACTGCCCCAACTGTCGTGGAGGTGTTCAAGTCAGTCCCGGTCACATACTCCATTGCCTCGGTTTGACGTGGAAGGACGTCAACGACGACCCACTTTTGTTTTTGGACTTTCACATCATGGAACTGGTCTCATTTTGACCCAGGGATATGTAAAAAAATAACGACCGTGTGCGTTACTCGAACATTTGTATATAAAACTTTCAATCGGGTCAAGAAATGCGGAATCCGCGTATAAGACCACAGAAGCTCTACGTGACGTCGAGGTTGCGGTCTTGTTTGGAGTGCTGGCTGTTCCGAAGAAGAAAAAACGTGCTCTTCTACGGCCCACTATACTTTTTGGGTTCCGAAAAGGTTTCGAGAGCGGGTTGCTGAATAGAACGGCAAGCGCGACGTCACAGAATGCTTCTCTTGCCTTAAGTTGAATAGGCCGTGGTATAGGCCTTCGTTACAAGACGCGTTGTCAGAAACAAAAGTGGTATATCTGTACCTGAAATAAAAAGGGAAATACTCTTGCTAAATTTCTGTTAACATCGAAAAGATAAACCTAACCAAGTAAATCATGCTAGACAGTGATAATGCTTCGTGCAATAAAAAAATTTTATGTATCTCCTACGATATCGCTTATTCTCTCCAGATAAATTTTCACAAAAGCTCCCAGCTGTGTCACGACTTTTGGTTTTACTAAGTTTTTAGGGTAAATGATTAGTCGAAGTATACTATTCTCACTCGGTAATACGTACACAATACATCAAGGCTAAGGAAAGATTTTACACTTATTCTCCTTTTACTGAGCTGCTCGTCAGCATAGGGCAGAAATTCAGACGAGTGTAAGATTCGAAAAAATAGCTTTACACGTAAAATTGTATAAGCCGTAAGAAAGATCTTATTTACACGAAATGTTGGTCTATCAAACTCAAATTATCTTTTATTTTTCTAACCTTAGATAATACGGAATTATCTACACATAACTCAATTCATCGAAGAAAAACTCTACAAATCTAGATACATCCCCACAACTAACTGCCATAAACAAATCCCCCTCCGAAGGGCCCCAATGAATGTCAAACCTTCTCTTTTAACGCTGACAATTTGATAACGTGTCCTCGGTCCCCTTAATTGAAAGGATTCTTTTTTTTTCCTTCACCCCGTTCCTTCAACCAGACAGGGTCGTCACCCTAAGTGCAGAGTGGGAAGTGATAAAATTGCTTTCTCACTTGCCCAGTGATTAACTTAATGCCCCTCGCATATATACTGCCCGGGCTAATGCGGCCGTGATTGGGAATGGACACTACGTGGTTAACTCGTGAGCACTCTTCATTTGGGGTGGGGTTTCCTTCTTGTTGTCTTGTGCACGCCCACTGGACATGTATACTGGGGTGACAAGAAATAAGAACCCCTCAATAAGGATTAATACAGTCTCAAAAAGAGTATATACGGTAGGCTAGGTACATAGGTAGGCTAGGTCGGTATACATATATTTTTCTTTGTGTGCTTGATCAGAGACCCGCTTATAAACCTTCGTCAAATAAGACAGACACAGACAGAATTTTTACTGGCCCAGAGAGAGAAATTACACCCAGGGCGAAGGCGGGAATCGAACACGCACCCGGTACAGCGAGCAGCCTGTTAGCGCAATGGGCTGCGATCCAACCCACTAGGCCATCTGGGCCACCAGTCCACGTTATGTTAGGCTACGTTGTACGTTTTCCGGTGGTCAATTTCTTGCCTACATGGAGATTTAATGCAGCCAATTACGTTTTGTAATTTATAACTCTGGTCAACGAACGGCACGGAACTCTGGACGAAGTAGGCATCTAAACAGGTACCCAAAGCAAACCAGTGGCACCATCGTGAGCTTGTTTGTGACTTTCTATCTTTCTGTCGCCTATAAACAGCTGACAGTCCGGGCTAATGCGGCCGTGATTGGGAATGGGCACAAGGTGGTGTAGAGGGAAGTAGCACTCTTCATTTGGGGCCGGCTTTTTCCTGTTGTCTTGTGCCCGCCTACTGGACGGGGTGACAAGAAATAAGAACCACACAATAAGGATTAATACTATTGAGCTAGAAGAAACGTGAAGTGAGTTGTGTGATTCACTGAACAGGGCTGCAATACACGGCACTGCAGTAGAAACGAACCGGGCAGAAAACCTAGAAATTTGCCTATTTCGCTATTGGGTTCGTCTTCGCTGGTTCTTAGTTAGTGATCCACATGGTTATTTCTTAAAAAGTTGGAATTTAAAGTTAAAGAAAGTTAATTTCTTTTGAACTAAAAATGTTAATATACATTTAGGGGCCCAAGTCCATATGATAGAGGGGTCTCATACAAGCATTGCATACAAGTGTAGGGAAAATAGTCCTTTTCTGCCCTGTTCGCTCAAAAGGGTGTAAGTGGGTTTTCGGCTTTCTGACACCTCACTCCAGTTTCCCTTCTAGCTCAATGATCAATACAGTTTCAAGTTGAGTGCAAAGCTGAGGAGCCTAGTCGGTAAGGCTCAACTTACAAAAACAGAAAAGCTCTCCCAGAAACGTGAGTGGACGGAAATTCCGACGTAACTGTTCCAAGTGCGAAGACGAAGCAACCAGTTCGGAACCATTCGGAACCTTAAAAATGTAGTCAACCATGAACGTGTGGTTGCGAATAGGTTTCAAGATCAGGTGTCTTTATCTTCGAAACAACGACACGCGGAAAAGTGACGTCAATTTTTCCGCAAGTGTTTGGGTAAGCGTCTCTGGCCTTGTAAGCTGAGTAGGCCGTGCTTGCATGGAAAAGGTTGTAGCCGGGATAGCCTGGTCGGTAAGGCCTTGGACTTGCATCCCTAAGGTTGCGAGTTCGTGTCCCGCTGCCTTCCGAAGACCCCCGTGTACGCTAATGGTGACTGGTGCACGTTAAATCCGTCGTGGTCACAAAGTCCTCCAAGTTCCCATACCAAATCAATACCTC
Source organism: Oedothorax gibbosus (assembly GCA_019343175.1). Taxonomy (NCBI): domain Eukaryota; kingdom Metazoa; phylum Arthropoda; class Arachnida; order Araneae; family Linyphiidae; genus Oedothorax; species Oedothorax gibbosus. Next base: position 355,891 of record CM033278.1, on the reverse strand, counting down.
TGGGGGTGACAAGCCAATTCTGGGGATCCTCTAGTTGACCTCTGTCTCTAAAAATTAGATGGATCCACTTATATGTGTATGTGTGTTGTGTCTGTCTTACTTGACGAAGGTTTATAAGGGGGGTCTCTGACCAAGCACACAAACCTGAATATATGTCTACCAACCAAACTAAGGGAAAGGTTTCAGGTCCAGGACCAAGAAATTGCTAAAATAACTGACGGTCTGTGCAGCTAAAAAAATGTCCGTCGAATGACTTGCACTCTCTCTAAACGACCCCGAGAGTGCAAGTTAAATACGATCACGAGTCCCGACGCTGCCGTTCTTAAAAAGTTGCGTAGGGGACCTACACTTTTAAAACAAACGAGCGGTTTTAACTCTGAGTTAATTTCCACTCCTTTCCGTGCCAAAAATGCACTTCTCCTATAGGAGTGAATTTCACTCTTTTGTTTTAAGAGTGTACTTAATACATATATTCTTAAACTACTTTTCTTTTTTATTCGAAAGAATTCAATGTAAAGTAGGTATTTACTTGATGGAGATGTCCGTCCATATTAAAGTGTAATCAGTAGTCCAAGTGTAAAAAATAAATGCTTTATACTTTGTTATATTTATGCGTTATTAAATGAATAAAATATTCTCTGGTGTTGCATACACCTCATAATTTATTTCTTTAGACGCACATTTCAGAACTATCTGATTACAATTTGCATCATAAAATACGTTACAAATAGATAATCATTATAAAATATGTATTATCATCAATTTCATAAAACTAGATGACTAAGTAAGAATATGTTCTTTGACAAACAGTGACAAGGCTTAAAAACCATTTAAAATCGATGCGGAAGTTGGGGTTGCAAATTTTCAAGGATCATTTTGTAAGCTATACACTATACAGACTTGTAAGCTTACGTATCATAGAAGAAATCTCAAAACATTAAAAAAGATTATGAAAGCAATTTTCCTGGTATGTTTGTTGGTGGTGCTTGTTGCTGTTGTTCACCAAACACGTAAGTATATACGCTGCAATTAATAATTAATCAGTTAAAATATCATACTATACAAACTTTTTTCATAATTTTATTAATCATTGAAAAATTGTATAATGAATTATGTAGCGCTGTTCCTCAAGTTTGGCAACTTGATTATAAAACAAAATCAGTTGACAGTATTTTTAAATAAAACTTTCTCTATCTAAAGAGCTCTAATGAATAACATATTAGAGTCATTATACAATTCATTATTCGTGTTACTGTGTGAATAGAGTTCTTTAACTATTTCCAGAATATTTCTAATCACTTATCATTTGTGTATAAGTGTTGATTCATATTTTCCAATACGAAGCTTTGAAACATAAAATCGTAGAATTGTTTACGAAACAGTAATTTTATAAGGCTTAAAAATCTAAATTAGTAGCTTTATAAACCCGACGTCGCACGTGATTACCCTATATAACGGTGACAATTGCATATTAAACAAACTTTTATTTAACATTTATTAAAGTAGGATAACAGTAAAGTAGGATATTTTAGTTTTTGTTTTACAGCTTCTTGTTTTTTGCGTTTTTATGAGGAAGTTTAACATTTTTAACCTACTTCATTTTTTTTTAATTCGAAAGAATGAAAAACGTGAAAAAGTAGGTATTGACATGACGTCTGTCTGTCCGTCCGTACTCCCTTCCAAAATCGGTTCTATCATTTAGATTTTAAAAATTCTTTTTTATTAGAAAGGTATGACCTCAGATACCTAATTTTCAAACTTTTTGTCGGTCTGTTTGTACATCCAAACGGACATCTGTCTATTGGCGAATTCCCCATTGAATTGGCATTAAAATTTAATTTCAAGTCATTTAAATCGCTGTTGCCAAATCAACAATGGTATGAGAAACTTTATTTAGGGGAGAGTGAGGGGCTATTGGGACAATTTTTTTTCAACCTCTGTATTTCAGCAAAAATACAAGAATTTTAATTTCTTTTTTTACAAGCGCATAAACTGAACATTCGTTACCTAAAAAGTCATTCGACAGATGTTAAAGCATTACCATATTTTGGTTGCTGAGCATTTTAAACAAACATGTAAATGTCCCATTAGCCCCCATATGTGGGGTCTAATGGGACAGGGTTCTAATTGGACATGCTAAATGTTGCCTTAATTAAATATTCAAAAAAGGGAAAATGAATCAGAAAATAACCAGAAAATAAAATTTTAAAGCAAATACCATTTACATAATGTATACATAACGAAATTTTATTTTTTTAAACAATTATTTCCCATTGAAAGGTGAAATATCAAACTCAAAATCAAAGATACTCCCAGAACTTTTGTTGAATAACTGGAAAGGATAGTTTTATAACTAAATCTTTAGTTTTATAACTAAATCTTTAGTTTTATAACTAAATCTTTAGTTTTATAACTAAATCTTTAGTTTTATAACTAAATCTTTAGTTTTATAACTAAATCTTCTAAAATTTATCCCAAACTTGTTCTCTTTTTCAGGGTACGTGAATTTAAAAAGACCGTCTTTATCTTTAAATAGCTTACCCGGAGTTCATCGCTTTTTTTTTCAGAAATCAATCCAACGAATAAAGAATAGCTTGCTTTCTAGCAAATTTTACCAACAACAAATTATTTATCTTCACCAAGCTCTGTTCAGATGTAATTAATGAAATTGCAGGTGGGGAAATGTCACCAATAAAGCTACTTGAACTTTCACTTATTAAACGATGAAAAAAGTTCAAAAAGTTTAAAAATTAAAGTTTTAAAAAGTTTTTGGCAACTTGACTGAATGAGATATTAGAGATTTATATAGATTCTTCAAGAGAAGAATACAAAGCTAGGTTTATTCGTGTCCCATTTGACCCCACAATTTCTGTCCCTTTAGACCCCACAGTGTTACAAATTATGACGCCAATAGTCCTCGTGTTGCTCGAGTGCGACGATAAATCAAACTATGCTAAACCTCATTTCAGGTGCTACAGTAGATTGCTCTGATCCCAACTCGGTGCGCATGCAGTGCGGTACAGCATGCCCAGCTGCCTGTGGAAAGAAACGACCCTCCATATGCACAGCAGTATGCGTAGGTGGATGCTTTTGCAAAGCTCCTTACATTGAAAATGGCAGAGCATGTGTACTTCCTTCAGCTTGTCCTTAGTATATGAAGAGGCCAGGGGAAGAACCCCTTCATCGACTGGGTCTGCTTGGCGAAGATGGCGAGTCATCGCCTAAACTGGTGGGAAGAAATCAGGTTTTTCCTTGGTTCTTATCACGCTGCGCATGGGTTTACTATCTCTGTATTAGGGATTCACGACAGACAATACTCTGACGCTTGAACCGCGGTAGAAGAACCAAGGGAGCAACCAGTTTCCGTTCGCCACTACTCGCCAAACAGACCTCAATAACGACAGATTCTCAGTCGATGTAGGGTTTTTACCCCGTACTCTTCATATGGAAACAAACAGTTTGTTTTTGCAGTGCATAAATATCTCTATCGTTGATACCCTAGTTTAAAGTATAAGATGTATTTGGTATTGTATTTAATTCTTCTTTGAGTTGTATGTTTATAGCTAAAATGGTATGTTTATAGTTGAAGCAAACAGTTTGCATGCTATGTATAAATATCCCTATCGGTAATACCCAAGTTTAAAATTTAAGATGTATTTGGTATTGCATTTAATTTGTTTTTGAGTTGTGTGTTTATAATTGACACAAACAGTGCATACGATGTATAAATATCTAAATCATTAATACCCTAATTTAGAAGTTAAGATGTATTTGGAATTGTATTTAATTTGTTTTCTAGTTGTATGCTTATAATTTAAATAAAAATTCTTACAAAAATTTACTTAGTAAACATTGTACAACTTATATAGTATTAAAAAATATAATTCATGTTTGGTTTAAATTAATTAAAACTCTACACATAGTTTTGAGACAAAAGACTATCAGTACGAAACACATATGCTTTTAAATAAGTTATTGCACCAGCTGCATTTTGGAATATTTTTAGTGACTTTAAATCCTTTCTAGTATTTATTATTTTTTTTTTTTTGTAATTTTAGAAATAAATGGTATCATTTCGTAGTACTTTTCTCCTTAAAGTGGCAGCTACACTGGCCATTATGCCCCCTTAAAAAGCCTCCATGCGCGTCCCGTCGTCGTTAGCATTGGAGGTCACGTGATCAGCCAATCTAATACTTTAACTATGATATCTATGTTAGCCATGAAATAACCACGACATTAAATAATTTAGATTTGCTAGTTTGTTAACTTTTATTCAATTTTACTACTCGTTAATTTTATTTTTAAGGTCTGTGTTCTGGTGAAAATACGGGGCGGGGAGCATTGTTGGCCTAGTGACGCTATAAAACAATAAATTGCCTTAAATGGTGAAAGGAAGCGTTTGCCAACTAGCCAAATCTACTAGTTGTAAAATTGGAGTTCTACTGTACTTAAGATTTATAAAAAATATTACAACTTACAAAACAAGAAATACAATACAAGAAACAACATTAAATTGGATGTCATCTCTATTTTTTAATAAGATTAATGGGTTATTTCACTTCAGCAACAGCTCCACGGATTTTTAATTTGTTGTCTGGAATTACTTTTGATTTGGTATTCAAAAATGAGTTTTCTAAGTTTCTAAGTATATTTTATATTTTTTAATGCCAACTTCTTGATGTGCTATAGGTTGTTCAAAACATTTGTTAAAAATAGCTTTCATGAAAGAAAAGTTTCTTTTCATCGATATCGGCCATTTTGAGAGTGAAACAGAAGCAACCAATGAAATCGCAGTACATAGAAAAATGAAAATAAGAGCTTTACATCATCTGAAACATTCCCATTGTTTTTGTTGTTTTTTATAAAATAACTGGTGGAATAATTCTGTGGAGTATATTTTAGTGTGTGTTGTGGAATAGGAGACCTTCTTCCGAGAACGGAGACAGAGCGCCATCTATCGTCCTAAAGCGTCAACCCAAAGTATGTGCTACTAAAAGCGGCGGCGTTTATGACGTGGAAAAGTGCCGTAAAAACTGGCCATGTAAAAACAAAACCGTGGTCAACAATTTCAGGCAATCGCATTATCCGAGGAATTACCCGCAATAAAAACGCACTCTCGCGCATTTTTATTTACTCGCCATTTGGCGCCGTTTGGGCTTGAAGGGATAGTGTCTTCGCGATTCGCTTACCTCTTGGATTTATTATTACGTAGCGTGTATTTGTTTATTCGAATTTTTATTTTTGGGATTTTAAATTCGTTTCAATTTTTTTATTTTTTATTTCTTACTTATAACTGCCTTTCCTATGCAAAAATGATACTCGATGGGCAAATCTCCAAAAGGAAATATGAAAATCTGTCATGGTGCATTTTATTACAACTATCATAAAAATTTCAAAAACACACTTTGTTCAATCTATATACATATATAGTTTCATTGACTGACTTTCTTTCAAGTTCGAAAGAATGTACAAATAGAAAGTCAGTTTTGACACCCAAAAGAATTCCGTCTGTTCATTTCTGTCCGAAACGCGAAAAACGCAATAATAAATAATAGCATACTAAATTTCTGTAACAATAATTTGCGAAACAACCATTCCACTTTAAATAATTTCATCATTTAACTAGTTTAAAGGAAAATATATGAATCATCTAACTACTTCCGCACCAAGCAAGGTATCGTAATGTCATTAGATACTTATTTAGACTTTAAAAAGAAAATTTACAATGTAGATGTGAAATACAGGGTAAAAATTATACTTTTAAGAAAAATTTAAAAATAACAACAAAAATTTCTAAGTTTTTAAATCAGAAAAAAATTGACCAGGGTAAAATTATACTTTTAATACACTTAAATATAAAAATTCACATTAAACAGCAGGGGAAAAAATCTTTAACACGTTAAATTTTAACACTAAATAACGTTTAAACGTAATAAAACTGTCTATTTCAATTTGTGAAATAGTTTTAAAAGTTACTTTTTTATACATAAGAACATTACTGATTAAAATAACACTAACGATTTGAAATACACTTAAACATAATAAAACTGCTTACTATAAGAGAATATTTATAAGTTCTCCACTTGAAGCATGTGATTTGATTTTGGTTCGGCTTATCTCACGTGATGTATTGCATTGGTGTTTGCAATCGGGGTTTCACGTTACGCAATCGGATAACCGGTTTCTCACGTGATTGTTTGAGTTCGGTTTTTCTCACGTGATGAACAAGATAAGACATGTTCACGCGGTATGGATTGGTTGGTTGGTTGGTAGACATATATATTCAGGTTTGTGTGCGGTCAGCGACCCGCTTATAAACCTTCGTCAAGTAAGACAGACACAACAGACAACACACACACATAGTGGATCCATCTAATTTTTAGAGACAGAGACCAACTAGAGGATCCCCAGAATTGGCTTGTCACCCCCAGAGGTATTGATTTGGTATGGGAACTTAGAGGACTTTCGGACCCAACAGATTTAACGAGCACGTACTCCGCATATACTCGGTAGGTCTTCAGTGGTACCGGACTCGATCGCAGGACCTTCCGATCCCGAGACCTTGACGCTGACCAATAGGCTCACTACGGCCCCTTATGTGTGTGTTTATTTAGAAATAAGACTTAAATAAGGTTTCCACTTTAAAGTAGGTTTTTACAATAAACTGCATAAAAAATTTAAATCTTTTACCAGAAAAACTACACTTTTAATATTTATTTGCAAAAAGCATAGTAAAATAAAGTTATCCACAGCCTTTCATTAGAGATCAGATTAATGAGGTAAGTTATTTGTTGCATTACTTTAGATTGTATGTTAAGATGTATTCAATGTGTAATTTGTTTCTACTTACTGATTGCTATAATACGAAATAGATTGTATGTGTTTAACTATAATTTGGTAAAGTTACTCTTAGTTAAAATTTAAATAATTCGATCAAAATATGTGATTTTTAAAACAATCTCTTTTTTCCCTAGGTATCTATCATTACTATGGATAAAGCCGCGGTAGCTCAGTCGTGTGAAGCGTCGTGCTCGCATCGGAAGGGTTGTGTGTTCTGTCCTCGGCGGTGCTCGCAATTCTGATGGTTGCTGGGTCGGCGCTTGTATTCGACTAAAGACCGCCGTGTTGCTAATGGTGACAGGGGCACGTTAAATATGTCGTGGTCACAAAGTTCTCTATGTTCCCATACCAAATTAATACCTCTCGGGGGTACCGGATCAGGGGGTTATCGGCCTTTGATCTGGATCAAAATTCCGATATGTGAGTGAGAATGGATGTGTGAAAGGGACCTTCCTGTAAAACGGATGTGTCATGCTGCGAGCAAAAGTCGGACTTCCTCCCTTGTGGCGATCAATAAAAACGGAAGCCGCCCCACTTCGCCTTAAAATCGGGTAGTTCTCTACTCCGGGCTCGGTTACCGAGTGGCATTAGAAACAACAACAACTATGGATAATCTACCAGACAACATGATTCATCTAGGAGGCAGTCATTTTCTGGTGGTCAGGGGTTTCTTGGGCCACACCTGGCGTTCACATTCGGAAGTTTGTCGAAAATGGAGTGAAGCCGTTGCATCCCACCAAAGACGGCGTTTCCTTGACCCCCAGAGTGTGAGTTGCCCTGACGGAAAAGTTACCCAAAGTTCTAAGCAAACGATACTTCGAGCGTAACTCCTACAATCATGTGGAAGTTGTGGAACGTGACTTGTGTGTTTTCAAAGCCATGGACGGTTCTGAGGAAAGAGTGAAAGTCATGCTCTAGAGCATGTTTGAACGTCGAGATTATTGAAGTAAGTTCAATATATGCAGAGCAGCACTAAATGTAAATAGAGATTATCTTCAATATTTAACAAGAAATAAAACTTCTTCTCTTTTTTTTTACTTTTAATATGCTGTGAAAAACTTCACCAGTAAAACACTAATCAAAACATTGTCACTTAACAATTCTTTTATGACATATCCAGCAACTTTGACCTCAGCAATCACCTGTTCAATCTTTTCTGAAACTTCAGATTTCTCTTTGATAAAATATACATAACTGTACCTTGTAAAGTCATCCTTAAATAGTACAAAATATCTGTACCCTCGTTGTGAATGTAGAAAAGGTCCACAAACATCTGTGTGGAAACGTTCACCAGGCTCAGTTGCCCGTTCTCGAGTACCAAACTTTAACCTGTGTGCTTTTCCATATATACATCCTTCGCATAATTCACTGTTTATTTTGACATCAATTCCAAACTCTTGCAGAATTTTGGACTTAACATGTCGCTTGTTCTGATGGCCTAACCGTTCATGGTACAGTTGTAACAAATTTTCCTTTTCCACTATATTTACATCAGCAGTCAGCTTTGGATATACAGTTCTTAGTACAAGCTTGAAGAGTCCTCCACCTCGATTTCTAATGCCAATTAACTTTACTTTGTTATCGATAATTACCTTGCATGTATCAGGTGTTCAAGTAAAAGTGCTTCCTGGAAGTTTGTCATGAGCGGACAGTACAGAAAATAATTTTTTCTTTATGGAAGGAACATACCACACATCAGTTAATAATAACTTGTTCCATTTTCCATTCACGGCAGCCTCAACTTCAATTGTTCCTTTACCAAAGTGCTTCAACACACCCATTTGCTATGATCCCCTTATGTGACTCCAGAAAGGGCTCGAAATTCTGGTACAAATCCTTTCGATATGTTACATAATTCGTTGCTCCATTATCAACATACCAGTTCAGGTCATTACATTCGGTAGCATGAATCTCAGAAGTCGTTGACATCAGTGCCATATTTATATCCTGTTTAGCTTCTTTTTTAGGTCCTCCATCAGATTTCCACTTGAAGCAGGCCTTCACTTTGTGTCCAGACTTCTTACAATAGTGACACGCTAGATTTGCATTTTGATTATTCTTTCTTTGGTAATCCTTAGTTTTCGGCTTAGCTGACTTCATAAGCAGAACTTCTTGTGCGGAACATTCTTTTTCTTTTGATGATAATGCTCTTTCGTATGCACATAACTGGTTTGTGAGATTTTCAATTGTTCTTTCCTTTTTCTCTAACAACAACCAACTGGATTTAAATGAAAAATATTCATCCGAAAGTGTTCCTAAAATTTTGCAAATCAGCAACAGTTCTGGTAGTTCACACTTACTCTCAGCGTCTTTGGAAATCTCCAACTTTAAACTGTTCCACAAGGTTTTTAACTTAGATAAGTGACTAGCCATATCCTCACTTGTCTGCCGATTATAACTAAAGAATTCTAAACACAAGTCATATGCTTTATCTTGGGAAACGCCATCGTAAAGTCTATGTAATTCCTCCCATATTTCTTTTGAAGAATTGAATCTCATTATATTCTGCAACACATCTTCCTTCATATTCGAAGTTAGCATCAAAAGTGCTCCAGTGTCCGCCTTCTCAAATGCAGCCAGTTCCTTATCATACGCTATTCGCTGTTGTTCCGTAGCACCAGTTCCGAGAGCTACCGGCCGTAGCAAAACGCCGGTCGCAGCATCCGTGGCTCCTTGGTAACTACGTAACAAAATGGAAATTTTGTACTTCCATGTAGCCCAGTTGGATTTCCCTTCTAATTGTCCAATTGACACTTTATTGATCTCCATTTTTTCTTTCAAAAACGAAGACCGAAAAACGAAAAAATCCTTACGTGACTTGGCTTAGCGCAGTGGAAAAACGTGCTGTTGACATAATCTATTGAAGATAATCTCTATTTACATTTAGTGCTGCTCTGCATATATTGAACTTACTTCAATAGAGATCAATCATTTCAGCTAGTTCCTGAGACAGTACACCTTGATGACAAACAGTGTGATGTGTTGTTAAGTTCATCTAATCGTGTAAAGAACTTGATTGAAGAAACTCTACTGACCATTACACTACGAGATCATGTCAAAAAACTCGTTAATCAACTAGCTTCACCTGAAGCTCTGACATATCCTCCACATCCACACTACATTGGATTTAGTGAAACGTTGGAATCACTACGTAAGTACTTCCTTGAAATTATGTGGTGGTGGATAATTGTGGTGGTGGAGGATCAGATCCTCAAATCCTCCACTGTTCCAGAACCCCCATTTCTTTATCTACTGCCAACATACATTTACTTTGGGGGCATAGACAGCATGGAAGTCTGGCAGGCTTCACTTCTCACGCACTGTTGCTGCATATGGCATACTCAACTTTAAAACCACAAAAGCTCTTCGCGATGTCCCTCTAACGGTGCGTTTCGAATTATTGTCTTTATACCGAAGAAAAAGTACTTGTGGCGGTCCGCATTAATACCCAATAATAGCCCTCGCGACCAGGGCCGGTTTTCTAAATAGGCTAAGTAGGCTGTAGCCTAGAGCGGCGAATATTTCGGGGCGGCAAATTTTACGACCAATGAATAAAAATTCGGCATAAAAAAATTATTATAAAATTACTAATATTTTTAAGAAAAAAAAACAAATAATTTACATGCATGCGTAAACCGTGAACGTATATATAGTACTAATATTTAGTAGCAATCATCTAAGATTTCACTGAAATTTTTGTGTTTACATTAATTCTGAACGGATCAGTAAAAGTATAGGAGTCCCTGTAATTAAATTATAATTTATTTTAGTATCAATTTAATAAGCTTTGAACGTGGGTCACATTATTCACTGTCACTATTATGTAATTGTGTTGAACAGAAGTGCATATCGTCGAATGAGAGCTAGTTTTAAAGTGCAGTACACATTGGAAAGCAATATGAGTGTCGTCGCTGGTTGTTCTACCACATCAGTTACACCTTATCAGACCAGAGTAAGTGAGGATATTATAAGTGATCAGTTATCAGAAAATGAACATATCGGATTTTCAATTTCTATATTTTCTATTTATATTGTATTTCAAATAAATCTATTTTCCCTCTTTTATATTCGTTGTGATAATTTTAAACAGCGCATACGGCCCTATTTTGCAGCTAACCAGCTATCTTTCCCCGAAGGGTGAGAATATTGTGACAAGGGCGGCAAATCGATCGTAGCCTACAAGTGGCAAATCTTTAAATCTGGCCCTGCTCGCGACCGAGTAATTACTTTGTCGCAGACGGTTCAGTATAGGGATCGCACGGAAGAGGTTCCGAGATCAAAACCGGGCTCGGTCCATACCTCTTCATACTGTACTTCGATTATGAACAGGTTTCATTCCTCTGTTTTAAGACAGACAACCCGAAACGAAAAGATAGTGTGAAGTCACAGAGAGCTTCTCTAGCCTTATTAGTAGAGTCGGTCAAAAATATTGCTTGTGCTTCGGTGTAGTCCGCCCGGATAGCCTACTCGGTAGAGTGCTAGAATCCTAACAAGAAGTTCTGGGCTCGGGCCTCGCCTTTATTTGTTGTAATTTCTGCTATGTATTTGAATTATCATTTCACCATTCTGTTAAAGTATGTCAATTTCTATTTGAGTTCATCCTTGTTTTATTTAAATTACTTACCCATAGTTCACTTGTAAATTACTATCCCATAATTCCCTTGTACCTAATAATAGCAAGATGCTTTCCCCAATTGGGGATTGTGGTTCTAAAATATGACGCCCGTCGCCAATAGCCCTCATGTCGCTAATAATAAGAATCCCATAATTCCCTTGTACCTAATAATAGCAAGATGCTTTCCCCAATTGGGGATGTAGTTCTAAAATACGACGCCCGTCGCCAATAGCCCTCATGTAGCTCTAGTGCGACAATAATTCAAACTAAACTAAACCAATTGTTGATGTTGTATAAGTTCTGTTGATATACGTTACTCGCAAGCACTCTACCGAGACAACTCTACGATTCAAGCACTACCGAGTAGGCTATCGGGAAAGTTTGAAAGTTTCCGTCCTGCTTGCTCTACAACTAAGTGACAATATGGTTGAATAATAGTTACATAAAAAGATGTGTTTCCTTCTTTGGCATCTTTAGGGGGGCAGTGTGCGAATTCACCATAAAAAAGGCTTTCACCGGAATCTCTAAGATATGAGCTGTGAGGTCGTTAAATCCACGCCGCGTTGGCTTTACGACTCTGCCCGCGGCGGAATTTTCGGAACCTTCATTTCGGGTTTTATTTCATCTTCCAGCGCCACACGTCATTGTTTTATTGTGGCCGCGGAATGAAAACAACTCGGCCGAAGCGAAGGTTCATTCCGGACCAACTGACTGCATGAAAGTACGATAAAACTTTAATTAAGAAAGAAGGTCGGGCTGGGGAGCCGAGTCGGTTAAGACGTTCGCCTTGCATGCGGTCCCAGGTTCGGGTCCGGGCATCGCCAAAATAATACTGCCCACCTATAAACGGCCCGTGCAGCCAAAAAAAATTCCGACGAATAATACACCTGTGGAGGGAGTTCACGTTAAATACGCTTCAAAGTCCCAACGCTGCGTACGATGTCGCTCTTAACGGTTGCGTTGGGTGCCTACTCAGTTCTCAACTCGTCACTTGACTGTGGTTCTAAATTACGACGCCCGTCGCCAATAGCCCTCGTGTAGCTCTAGTGCGACGATAATTCAAACTTAACTAACTAAGAAAGAAGGTCAGTCGGAGCAGCTATAATATAGTGGCCGGGTCGATTTGGAGCTTTGCGTTAAGTTGCCAAGCAACAAAAACGCAAAAATGTGGTAAACCCCCATTTCACTTTATATTTCCATACAACTCTATAGATATAGCAACTCTAGTTTAAATTTTAGATATCATCAAAAGTCGCCAATGAACAGACCGGCCATTATACCATACCTGTACCGGTCAGACCTTGGCAAAATAAGAGGATATTGAACACATAGTTATATTATTTAAAAAGAAAAGAGTCTAGAAATAGACAGCCGGAAACGAATAAATTACCCTCAGTTATTTAAATTCATCAATGGAGAGATTAGTTTTGAAAACAGATAGTCGAACCGGGGCACATAAGCTGAAATTCAAACCCTTACTTAGACAGGAAGTAAGAAAACATGAATTTTACAATAGAGTTAGCAATGAGTGGAACGATTGCATATGTTGGGCATTCAAAAACAATGGAAGTATTCAGAGAATCTAGATAATAGTTATTGTAGACTGGTAAAAAAAATTAAAAAAAAGGTTTAGTCATTCATGCTGGAGAATAAAAAATCCCTCAAAAAAAAACACTGGTACCCTAGTATACACTGCGATATACGTGCTCGTTAAATATGTGGAGTTGGAAGTCCCGACGGCGTTAGCATACGCTGTCGTTCGGCTTCCGTTGGGGCGTTTAATACGTTTATAGAATACAAATGTCTCGAACTTTTTTATATAATTAGGAGAGAGAGGAGTTCACTGTAACACTTGTTTGTATTTTTAATTTATTTCCATTCCCTTATCCTCTGCCTGTAAAATACTTTGTGTACGTGTCGTTAAAAACAGACCTTATCACTCTTAGACAAAAACGAAGCGAAAGGGCGGAAACAATTTAGTATCTACTAAACTATACGTATTTTGTACAGATTTATGGTAAAGATTTTTAGCCACGATGATAAGACGCATAAATCATGTATTTTAAGATTAGTAATTTTCATTATCGTTACTTAGTCGGCCTATTTATTAAATTATAGTATAATTTACTAAATAAAATTATTTAATAAGTGTAAAAAAAAAGTTTTTTCATTTTCTCACCCATGATCAAAAGTCGGCTTCTACGATTGTTAGTACTATAAACGATAGCGAAAGTCGACTTTTGTCTTAGTAAGATAATAGTACGTCTTGTTTTTCTTGCATTAAATTTTTCAACTACCAGGTTGAGTCAAAAGTTTTTTCGTATTTTCAAGTAGAAAAGAAATGCCTAACATTCACACAATACTAAGGATTTATTCTGCGAAGTACATTTCATTATGAAGTATGTTTTTTTTTTTTTGCCATCTCTCTGCCAAAAGTTCAATCAAATGTTTACACCATTCAGCCAGCTTCGGTGCAAAGAACTCGCGACACCCCATTTCGACATCATCTCACATTAGTGAACTGCCGTCCAGACAGAAAGTGAGCAAGGACCAAAAAAGATGATAATCCGACGAAGCGAGGTCTGGACTGTATACAGGATCGGGCAACACTTTCATATCTTGCAGGTCTTCAATTTTTTTTCTTGGTCAATCTGGCCGTGTGTGCTGTTGCGTTGTCATGTTGAAGGAGTGCACATAGTCTGTTGACTAGTGCTGGATACCGAGCCTTCAGAACATCGTGCACTGGTTCCATTTGCTGACTATAAAGGTCAGCGTTCACAGCACGGCCACGTGAAATAAATTCAAAGTGGAACCCCTAGCTCCAAATCCACCAAACGCCCAGCATGACCCTCTGTTCAAAGCGGCCCCGTTTTACAACAGGTTTCGGGGGCTGGCCGGGATGTGTCACTGTTTCACCATGTCTGGATTTTGAAAAAAGATCTATTTCTGATCTCTAGTTACGATTCTGCGCCAAAATAGAAGATCTTGGGGTTGAAAAGCAGTATTATTTGCAGATATCCACTCGCCGATGCTTCTGGGGTGGAGTCGATTCATGAGGGACTTCTCGACAGCGTCTATTCACGAGCCTCAGTTGGCGGAGGTGTCGATAGTCGATTGATGGTACTTTGGGAAGGATAAAGTTTTGCTGATAATGCTGGGGTGCTGGAACTCTGCTGGTGTTGGATAGCTGCTTGTAGACCTTCGTTATTGACAACAAATGACCTCCTAGATGTTGGTTTCTCTTCAAGGGTTTTATCACCTTCCTTGAAACAATTAAACAAATTTGGTGCTGTCAACTCATTTACAGAACCTGGACCCGCAGCATCATTAATTTTTAAGCCGCTGCACTTGCGTTAAGACCTTTTTCCAGAGGAAACGCAAAATAACAGGAATTTCTAGTTAATCGTCCGCCATTTCAAGAGACTGGAACGTCTATACAGGTGCGAGAAATCATAGCAACTGACATCAATTATCAAAGTAGAACTCCGCTCTACCATTTTAGTTGTAGCTACCATTTGTTCAATGTTCCCCGCCTATTTAAAGTCATAAAAAAGTGGTATAAAGGGTTATCTTTCGAAATAGCTGCAGTAAGCACTAGAAGAATAAACCATAAACGCACAAAGCTTGAAGGAAAAAGATTACGTCACGTGGAAGTCGACAATAGTTTTTTGGAAAGTTTATACCTTTGAATGGCATCATTTTCCCATTATGGCTAGAAATGTAAACAAGGCAGGATCGTCAAGTTTTTGTTTTAAACTCATTTTATTAGGTGACTATAATGTTGGAAAATCGTCCATTTTTCGTAGATTTAAAGATAATACATTTAAGGAAGACACAAAGTTGACAGTTGGTACTGATAATTACGGAAAGATTATAGAAGTTGGCCAACAAAATGCTACCGTAAGTTTTTGTTATTTAGCATTATTCATAGCATATTAGCATTGCTTAAATTCAAAGCTCCATTTCCTTTTTTTATTCATACATGAAAATGATTTATTCCTTTCGTCTTAACTGTCCTATTCTGAAGTAAAACATTCTGTGCATAAGTAATAAGTTCCCATAATTCGTTTGAGCGGATCAGATTTACTGTACGGTCCCCCTTGGCGCGATTTTTCGGATTTGGCGATAAATATTTTTTTTCTGGCAACTTGTCCTGTCTGACTTCGACTGAGGATTCGAATTCTATGAGTTCGCATCGATGACGTTTTCCGGCAACCCTATCGGACCGTTGGTTGAGTTTTCATGAGAAATATTCCCATACGATCTTTTCTTCGAATCATGGTTTTTTTTTTTAAAGTCGCCAAAATACGGACTTTTGGCGCGATTTTGGAACGTTCGCCAAGGGGAACCGTACAGTAAATCTCTACCCGTTTGAGCTAAAAACTACTTTGTCATATGAAAATTAAAGGGTACTTAACGTTGTGTTCATAATAAATATGCAATCTTAGCAAAATTATGGACTGAAGATGAATCAGAAGCTTGGTGTAAGACCCACTATAAATTAAAGTAAACAAGTTTCCCTATTTAAGGGTGTTGTTTTTGTTTTTCAGCTTCTACTTTGGGATACTGTTGGGACTGAGCGATTTCGAACTCTTACAAGAAACTATTTTAGGAATGCTCATGCTTGTCTTCTTGTATTCAGCTCTGATGAGCCAGATTCGCTTGCTAGCTTGAGCCAGTGGGTTGCAGACGCACACGACTTTGCAGAGGGGTGTGAGTATGAATACTTTAAATAAAACTGAAATACAGTAGTCACTTCATGTAGTGAATAATATAATTAGTTATTAAAAATGTTGCATCTACTTTATTTTACTTTAAATCATGTCTATATTGTAAACTTAATGTACTTGATAAATTATAAATTGCTATTGTATTTAATTTTATCTTTCTGTATACTGTCGTACTTTGTTAATATATAGATAAGTTCTCCCGACCTTTAATCAATATGATATACAGTTTGTTGCTTTGTGCTGTCTCTTTTTGTATTTATTTCTTTTTGTGATATGTTCAACTTGTTTGTTATTTGAGTTGCATGGACAGGCTTGAGCCGCTTAATCAGAGGTGCCGATCCCCCCAGAGCTAACGACGCACCCCCCTAGAATTTTTTAACCTCCCCCCCCCCCAAAAAAAAAAAAACGGTGTGGATTTTATATTTATATATGGATTTATGGAGTATACTGAACCTAAGTAATTTTCACCACACAGTGTATATATAAATAGAATATTTACGGTGTATACATGAAACTTTATAGTAAAATTATATTTTAAGTACCAGCGAATGGGGTAGCTTTGTCCTAAGAAGTAAAACACAAGAACTGACTTTCTTCTTGAATATTTTTCTAATGATAGGTCAACGCAGAGTTGCCCCTAATTGAAAAGGAAAGCACATTTTAATAGCTTTCATATTACGGAATTAAAACTTGAATTAAAAATGTTTAATTTTCCTTTAAATAGATTTTTTTGCAGCAAAAGCTATCGGGAATCTAAATAATCAGTAAAAATTCCGCTCAAAATTTATGTAATTATATATATTTTTAAATTAATAAAAATAGCCGGACACGTGATCCAATCAAAAACAGCATCCAATTCCTTCTCTCAATTCTTAATGCATAAAAATGCTCTCTTTGCTTTTTTAATATAATGCAAACACATATCAAACTAAATCGGAATTATTCTATTATGTTTACAGATATAGTTTCACTTAAAAAAGATACTATTTATTAAGTTACTAAAATTAAAATTAAAGTTAAATAGTAAAAAAATTCTTACCCTGAAACTCGGAATTGAACTTTCTTAACTATATTCAATCACCCACACATTTGACTCCAGACGACAAGTATCTTCCTACTGTTTCTAACTAAGGCAATGGCGGGAAAATGGCTTGGGCCTGAGTATGTATACTAAGCCAGAAATATTATCCGAAGGTCATTCATTCATAGAAATGTTATATACAAAAATTCTGAATATTTATGATGTCTGCTTCAAATGCTATAACAGTGATTAAGAAATGTTTATGAGAAATAATTGTCAGCACATTGCTTTCTTCCGACGCCGGGCCTCTTAAAATAGAATTATCATTTTGCAGATTGTTAAAGTTTTTATTTGTGATTCCTGTTTTATTATGTGATTTATAAATAATTAGAAAATTTTCGAATACGTTTTTGTTAGAAATTTATATTTTCAGTTTTTTTGTCGTTGTTAATATTAAACATGAAGTTCTGTTATAATTGATCACGACTTATTTAGTGCCAGCTACTGTTATTGTTCAAAATCAACTTCACAAAACTTCAACACTTTCAAACAAAGCGTCGCCGATTTGCTTAGGAACCTAAACACTATCAAGATCAATCGACAGAATATCACATTATTTCCTGTTTTAGATTGACATAAAAACTAGCTATGTTAAAATCTAGATTAAAAATTGAGGTATCAGAAACACGTAATTATTTTTTGTACAATTTAGGACTACATGCCGTCGGTTTGAAGTAAAACAAAAAATGCTGTATTCCATATTTATAATTTTCAAATACAAAAAAAGGCAACTATGTTCATAAATTAAGAAGCCGCTATAGGCTGTTACCGTTTTATGGAGTAAAAGGTACACCAAAATTTCACATTGTAAAATGCCAATATGCAAAGCTCTTTGTTAAATATTTAACAATGTAAATACTTTTAAAATTAAGGCAAAAAATCAATAAATATTGTTGTTGAACTATAAAATTTTATTTGAATGCAAGAAACTGAAGAGATTTAACTTTTGTGTCAAAAATGTAATTGCAAATTTAACTTTGAAACTAAAATTATCAGTAATATCAAATATAATTAACTTCTCAGTATTAGAATCCTTTCTGTATTTGCCCAACCTTCTGACAGACGTATAAACCCGTTTTTCCAGCAACACATAATTTTTAAATTTTTATAAATTTAATAATTTTATTAAATTCCAAAATTTAAAGCATGAAGGAGTCATTTATAACCACCTACTACAGAAATACAATTTTTTTAATTAGGAAATTAAATTTTCAGTTAAAATTTTAATTTAAATCTCAAGCAGTGAAAACAAGTTTACATTTCAGCCAATTTGCTTTTTCAGAGGGTTAGCAAGATTAAAATTATATAATTACGAAAATCTTACCGGAATCACTGCCATAACACTTCAAAATAAGCTTGGGTATTTATAGTACTGTGCATTTTAACTTCATTTAGTTTAAAATAGATCAAATCAATCATTTAATAAAGTGTATCTTTGATTTGATGCTTCCCTCCGTTTCGAAAGCAACAATCTAAAGCTAACACCTATATATTTTTTTTATAACAACAATTTAAGCGGGAAAATTGCAGGACGAATTGTATGTTATACAGACTGCGTGAGATTTATGGCATGAGAAGGGCAGCTGCAATTTTTTTGTTTCAGCTTTAAAGAAGTGATGGGTTGTTTATGGGTAATAAATGTCAAAAATATTCGCCAGGCGCAGACACGCCATATCCCATTATCTTCTTCGTAATGTTTTTGATTTTGGTTACCATTTTTGATTCTTGAAGGTTGGGGCGGGGGGGGGGGGGGGGGAGTTATGCCCCCCCCCCCCCCAGGTGTATGGGGGGGGGGATAGAGACAGATGATTAGAAAGAACTAGAATTTGTTAGAGTTGTATCTTAGATAAAATAAACCATTTACATTAAAAAAAACCTGTACTTCTCTTTTTGTATTTATTTCTTTTTGTGATATGTTCAACTTGTTTGTTATTTGAGTTGCATGGACAGGCTTGAGCCCCTTAATGACCAATATAATTTGCTTAAATAAAGTTTCTTCTTTGTAGTGAGTAATGACTATGCATTGCAGATATCCTTTGTTACCCTGAATGTTATCTTGATCATTTTGTTTATAAGTGCATATGAAAAGTCATGAATTTTTACGTAAATTTGGTCATGAATTTGAGCCAAAAACGACCCAAACTCATGAAAAAATGGTAGATTTGTATGAATTTCGAAACATCTCGTTAAAATTACGTAATATGTCGCCATAAACACCGCAGATTGGTTAAGTTTGTATTTACATTGAGCCGTAAGCAGGGTTCGATTGAAGAGGAATCGTATCGCAATTTGCGATGCCACTGAAACAGCAACAAAAAAAAATAGTCATTCACCCATTCGCTAGAACTGCTATGCATTTTTTAACGATTGTTTACTTTTTCTTCGCACCAACTGTGCTACACAAAGATTAATTTGTGTAGTAGTTGAGTAGTTATGTTTGCTGGTTGTTTTTTTTGTATTCAGATTCTTATTTTCCTATACATGGTTTAGATATGCAAAGAAATAATTGTTTACTAAATATAAAAGTATATTTTTTGAAGATAATGCATTGCAAATCAAATTTCATAATGGCTCAAATTGCAATTATTTTTATTTTTGGTATGATTCCTGGAGTCATGAAAATTGTCAATTTCAGTCATGAATTGTCATGAATTTGGGACATTTCATTTTGGCAGAAACTCTGTTTATATCATAGCTGTTCCATTTTATACATCACAAGGCATTGTTTAAGCTCTTGTCTCTTTTTTTATGAAATGCAAATAGAAGTTGTTTTTTGTGAATATTTTGACATCTACTTTCACTAAGATGCACACAAAATATATTTACTTTTTTCTGCAAAAGGAACAAAAATTTTTGTGAAATGCAAATAGAAGTTGTTTTTTGTGAATATTTTGACATCTACTTTCACTAAGATGCACACAAAATATATTTACTTTTTTCTGCAAAAGGAATTTTTTTTTTTTTAAATTCTAAGCAGCCATCTCTAGTCTGCCTAGTTTTGTTCACAAACACGTTTCTACTTTTTTCCTTGGTCCTGCTTGTTTCTTTTCCAAATCCATTCTGAATAAAATCGCCACATTTTGCATTTGTGTGCAGTCATGTGTTTCAGAGCCGGCGATATCTTTCTTTTCTGTGATTTGACCAGTGTTCAAAATAGTCAGGAGCAGTGACCTGTGCTACTAACTAAAAAGAAAACTAGGAGCTGACACACATTATCTTTGAGAATTTTAGTTAAAATTATCTTTGATTAAAAAATGCTCTTTTTTAAAATTTTCCCTCAAACTATGCACCTCTACTGTAGTTAAATGACTAGCATTTTCAGGATAATAGGCGCTGTGGCGTGCACCTTTAACTGGAACTAGTTAACTAGATCTATAACTTTAAAATTATGATCTCTTAGATTTTTAATAAATACAGATGTGCCACTGTGTTGGCACGTGCATCCCTTTTGGGTTATTATTATTTTATATCTTATGTTGTGCCGCAAATATTTATGTTCGTTATATTATGAGTATCATCTTGTTTGTTATAGTTAAGTTTATTGTTGTTTTTTATAGTTGATATTCAGAAATATCAGTCCTAAAAATTGCAGAGCTTGCTCGAACTTATTATCACTACCACTCGAAAACTTTTCCTTAAGTGACTAATAAAAATAAGAAGGCTTAAAACTTGTTTCAAGTGTAAAGAAATTTATAAGTTAATAAAAACAGACGTGCCACTCGCACCCATCACTGCTCCCAGAGCATAAACATCTTACAGACAAGAAAGAGAGAGATACAACATGATTGCCTGCCGCCGTATATATAGTATAGCTCATTTACATATATACACGGCAACCAGTCAATCATGTTGCATTTACATAATCTTCATGAAAATTGAAAAACACATGAAAAATAATACTACATTTAATACGGCCAAAAATTGGTTTAGATAAATTAGATTATTTATGATAATAGTATTAGATTAACTATGAAAACACTCAAATTAACCAAACCCGTTCAGCTCCGACTTATTCAAACGTCGTTAATATGAGCTGAAGTGAATAAACATGATTTGTTTTCAAAACATGTTTAACGGCATGTTGCCGTAATATTTACCGGAAATTAGAGAAAAGTAAATTATGTGAAATCTTTATTTTTGGATAATCAACTAAAACGACTATTTCTCAATAATAGTTATTTTTGTTTAATAAATATTGTTATGTTACAACAAGTTTACTTTACTTAACATTCGACTTGGTGAACCACAGAACTATAGATTTAATGGTTTTCCTGAATTTTTTTTCCCTTTTTTTAGCGTTAAAAGTGTTGGTGAGGAACAAAATTGATCTGAAATGCTCCACTTCCCAAGACAAGGTGAATGCATTCGCCCTCCACCATGATTGTGATATTGTATTCAATGTTTCTGCAAAGACTGGTAGGTATCTCGTACATATTTTATACTACTAAATTAAACTCCTCAGCGCAACAGCCCATTACTGGGCCAAGGCCTGCCGTGCCCAATATAGCTTTCGTGACCAAGGGCTCTGGGGTGCTAGGCATATGTCCCGGTAAGTGGGTCAGCCTCACGCGGAACCCCCAGTGTTTAGTTCCCAAGCATGCTTGGTACCCATGTTATCGTCCCACTCAAGGGATGAAAGGATGGGTCAACCTCGCCCAATTTGTTATTCGATCCCCGGACCTGTGGCGTGGCAATGCGAAGCACTACCACTAAGCTACTGGGCCTCACATATTTTATAGATATGCTTATTTTTGTTTGATTTTAATCTCTTCCTCATTATCCTATGGTTCTTAAGAACTTATTACAATCCAAAAACTATTTTTAAGGGTGCTTATATACATTTTGGAATACTGGATGATGACTGCTCATGATACATATTGGAGTTTAAAATTGTCCATACCTATGTGTTAAGTTGTTAGTAGTATATAAGATTTATATGGCTAAATAATGCATTTTATTTTACTGCCCATCTTTTTTTTTTTTATAAATTGTTTTTATACTTTTATCAGTGCTGAGAATTCTGCACTAGTGAGCGCCGAAATTTTTATCCTGCACCAATTTTAACTTGATATCTGTTAATTTGTTGTCGGTTGTGTGATGCTAAGATTTCTCGTATTTCTGCACCAAAAGTTACATTTTCCCGCCCCAAAAATTTCTCCTATTTGGCCATAAAAAATTCCCTTCCCTGCTTTATAAATAAAAGCCTCTTAATATAATGTATTCAGTTTCAAAATTTTTTTAGGTGAAGGAATCCATGAAATGTTCGAAACTGTTTCCCAAAAACTAACCCTTCACAACAGCCAATCACAGAAAAGGCAGCCCCTTTTTGAGGATGTTCATCACTTGGATTCTGGAGACACAAAACTCAGCTGCTGTTGACACCATGCCTCTTTTACGCAATCGTCTTGTCAAACATTAATATGTTAAGAGGGACTGTCAATCTCATAGAGCTAATGCATTAGTTTTGAAATCACAACTTTTGCAAAACAATTGCTTTGCCATGTTATTCAATTTTCACCAGGTATGATAATCATCATAACATCAATTTATTAAATAGTGTAAGTTTATAGTGTAAGTTTTAAAATAGTGTTGCCATCTGCTGTATATTTTTGGCCTTTTAAAACTTCAAAAATATATAATTAAATAACTAGATAACATTTTCGTTTCAAATGTGTTTCATTTCGACCTTATGTTGATTCCCATACCTGGGGAAAAGGGGCTAACATGGCAAAGCAATACTTCTGCAGAAGTTATTATTCCAAAACTAATGCAGTAGCTCTATGGGACTCACAATCCCTCTTAAGGTGCATACTTTAAACACCATGAACTGTTTTGGTGCTTTGTATGGCCATATAACATGATAAACTTAATTTGTTCTCTTTGCTCCAGAGGTAACACATACATGGACCTTTGTAGAATTCTCTTCGCAACTTTATTTTACAATTGTTCTTAATACTAACTGTTCTATTATAAACTAGAATGTTCAAACTTTCCAAAAATATTGATAACGAAGCAGCTGATTTATTAATTATATAAAATAAAATGACATAGTAATAGGGTCAAGCAGATTTCTGAGGTCTTGCAAAAAAGTTTTTTCAGCAGTAAATTTATAAGATAATTTGCATCAAAACAAATGTTAGAGTGGACTAAAAAAAAAAAAACTAAACTCCTCAACGCAACAGCCCATTAGTGGATCAGGGCCTGCCGTGCCCATTTCAGCTTTCGTGACCTGGTGCTCTGGTGTGCTAGGCATATGTCCCGGTTAGGTGGTCAGCCTCACGCGGAACCCCCAGTGTTTAGTTCCCAAGCATACTTGGTACCCATTTTATCGACCCATTTAAGGAGTGAAAGGATGGGTCAACTTCGCCCAATCCGGGATTCATACCCCGGACCTGTGGCACATCAATGCAAAACTCAACCACTGCGCCACGGGACCTCGTTAGAGTGGACTATTACACTCAAATGTTAAACATTAACTTTTTAAAAGTTACTTACTGAACATGCTTTTAAATGCATAATTATTTGAAAAGTATGTTTACATAAAGAATATATATATATTTATGTAGGGTATTTTTCAGGTGTGAAGAGGATAAATTCTAAAACAATGTATATAAGATACAAGAGATTAAATCGTTAATGAACCTAGTCCTTAAAATTAATTCTATGGTCTATGTATTATTTCAAGTTTCCCTTCAAGTATGCCTGACAATATTGATTATAAGCTTATTTGACCTATTTTTAGTATTTGCTTCTTACATAGAATTATTGAAATAAAAAATTGTTTTGAAGTGCATAGGAAAACTACATTGAATATAGTACAATTGATGTCCATTTTACTATGGGTTTCATTCAAATTGTTTTTACTAAATTACATTATGAGGATGTTATAAGATATTCAAGGATAATTCTACCAATTTTATCTATTTTAAGCAAATTGGCACTAAGTTTATATATAAGATACAGCTGGAAAATAAGTTTGGTGTATTGCTGAGTTTAGAGCAAACTAAAGAACTTTTGCTTTTTTTTTCGTTATATTTTATAATTGGCCCTTAAAATTTGTTTTCTTTTTATATTTATTAATTAAATTGTGGCTATCCAACGAAAATTAAGAAATATTTTTTCCTTCAATTCAATATTAAAAGTCCATCAAAAAGTCAGTTACATGAACTTTTCTTCCATTTTTTACCATTTTAGACCATTAAGCATTTGCATTACCAATAACTCAAAGTTTCACAAATACTATGTGTGTGTGTGTAAAATGCATTTTTGCATTACTTTGTAACATTTTGATTTAATGCATTAAAATTAGGGTTTTTAGCTCTTTCTAATTTTAAAAATATTTGTATTTGTAACATTGTTCTTTATTTCTCTTGAGCATTATATTTTTTAAAAAAAAACATTTCATCATCCCTCGTGTAGCCTCTAGTGCAACAATAATGCAACTCAACTCAAAGTTGTGTTTACATATTTGTATTTAATATTTTGACTTTGGTATTGTGGCAGTTACACAATTTTTATTGCTTAGATAACTTAAAACTAAAACTCTTTTTTCAGAAATAGTTAAACACACTAACCTAATTTTTTATTTAAAAAAAATACAGTTTTGAAAGATAGGTACTTTGAAGTTAATCTTAAAACTGGTATGTAAAATGTTTTGGTTATAAATAATGTACCTCATATATAGAAAAAATAATTGATATCTCCTATGTTGCATTTTAAATTTGGAAATTGGCTATTACTTAAATTCTAAATCTATAATACTTATCTTTATTATTAAATGAATTAAAACTTTCAGCACAATTTCTTAAATGTGATTATTTGATCTTATATTTTGTGTGATTATTTTATTGCTTTTTACATTCATTAGATTACTTTTATATTGTGTATATTTGAACAATTTTACATCTGTTTGCATTTACATTACGATTGCTGCTTTTAGTTTGTAAATAACAAAATGTAAATTAGTTTAATAAAAAGTATTATTTAGTCAACAATTGATTCTTTTTTTTTAAATACTTTTTTATAAAATGATAGTACTAATAACTATCACCTTTATGGGTCCTGTCATGTATAAAAAGCTTTTTAACTAATTTGCTAAGTTTTTTTGGATACAATTCAAATGCATAACAATTTTTTTATGGCTATTCCTGGTAGTTGGAAACATGGTATTTTAGAGAAAAAGCATAACCAAGTATAATAAAGTTTTTTTTTCAATCCTTTGTGTAAAAAATATTGCGGATTTCAACTATTAATTTGAAAATTATATTTTCACTTGTGCCTTCATTGAACATTTCATAACAACAAGTTTTTAACACACAGTCCCTAACAATTTCCACCTTGAGTTGACTAAAACAACTAGAGGTGTGAAACATCACGACTTTCAATTATAGTCCACCTGTCACTTCTTAGCATCTCAAATATTTTGATTGTGGAAGATTCTTTGAAACATTGTAAGGAACGTTTTTTTTTAGGCAAAAGTAAATATATTTTTCGATTCCTTGCTTTTATCAATGGGCGCATATTTCTTTAAGGATTAGAAACAGATTTTCAATTGAAAGGTAGTGCAAACTTGCATCGAGTTCACTATTATTGCATAGCTATATTTTAACCTATAGCGTTTCCCCGAGGTGATACTGAATGTGTTAAATAATACATACTACAGATGCAAGGACCCTTCCACAATCAAAATATTTGAGATGCTAAGAAGTGACAGGCGGACTATACCACTCATTAATAGATATTTGATATGGATAGAATTCAGTTAACGATTTTTACAAGAAGTTTTCTTTTTTTCAGCAGTGCCATCATCAGCCTTTAAAACCTGAAAATTTTTAAGGCACCAACTCTGTGCATGTGCGACTATCTCGAAAATTTTATTATGACACCCAGACAGAGATTAGAAATTGGCATACCAAATTTGAAGCCTATAGCTCTTTTAGTTGAGTGGTTTCAGACTGACAGACAAACCAATGTTCAGATACAACTTTTTCAGAATCATCCCCGTCCAAAACGTGTAAGAAAACAAAAAATCTTTATTTTGGTTTTTCGACCCCCATCACAATACTTTCGTTACCTTCATATAAGTAATTAAAAGTAATAAGCACACATAAAAGGTTGTAAAACAAGTTTATTAATGCCGTCAAATTTAAAACAATTTACATTTTATTTGAAGAGGTCAAGGCAAGTTAAATCACTTTTTGGAAAAAATTGAGTTGGTTAGCTTTTCATACAGGCATTGTAGGAAGGGATCCACCAACATTTTGATTTGCACAAAAAAAGTTTTCACTTTTTAAAAAAAGTCACTTTTTTTGTGCAAATCAAAATGTTGGTGGATCCCTTCCTACAATACCTGTATGAAAAGCTAACCAACTCAATTTTTTCCAAAAAGTGATTTAACTTGTTTTGCACTTGACCTCTTCATTTATACTAGCATCATGCAGTGCTCTTTCACATTTTGCACAATTTCCTTTAATACTGTTTCAAGCCATTTGTAACTTATCGGGTGAAGGATCGATTGTGCCTCGGGTTGATATCTCGTCGTCCCCCTCTGTTTAGTATTCCAGGAGTGATAAATCTAAACGGCATAAATATTTCGGACATTAAACCACGGGACAACACAACTCACATTATGGAAAAGAAATGAGCACATGCTTGTAGTTTGTGTAAGCAAAACGTCCTTTAGTATAGCCTTGCAAGAGTTCTCTCAACTTCTTCGGAAGTCGTTGTTACCATTTATATCTAAGTGCACAAACAAACGTGTGAGAAAATACGCACATTTTAAGAAAATAATCAAGCAATAAAACTAAATAAAACTTGAAATCATAATTTGGGATTAGCAAAGCAAGGCGAATTTTTTTTTATAAAATACTAATAGCAAAATATATAAACTAGCATTAATACTTAGGTAGAACTTTTTTTTTAAAGTAGATCTGAAAATTTAGATAAAACTAAAAAATTATAGCCACCCACAGAAAATAAAATTAGCAAATTTAAAAAAAAAATGAAAAAATTGCCTGCATACAATCATTGGCAAATACTTTTTTACAAAAACAGCCTTTGCAGTGCCAGACAAATTGAAGTAGCATTATTATAATTGGGCAAATTAATCATTTTAAAAGCAATTTAATAAAGCAAGCTCTTTAATGCATTATCATATATTTATGGCTTGTTAGAATATTAGTATACAGTCGAACCCTGTTAACGCGTACTCTAAGGGAGCACCGAAATATTTCGTGTTAGTTGAATTTCATGGTAACCATCAGGATTTTTTTACATTGAACTAGTGAATAGTTTTAAAAAAAATATCAAAAAATTATTTTAATTTTATAATGTAATACACTAATAATACATGTATACAATTAGTAATTCGATTAATAAAGTTAATTTGGAGTAGTACATTTACATACTATAGAAAAATTAAGAAATATTTTAAGGAACAGCAATTAAGAACAATGCATAGCTACAATGAATCATCCAACACTTGTTGCCTCATTCATTGAATTAAAACTGACGAATCATGGGAGATCGTGTGATTTCCTCAGAAATAACAGACAATTTATTTTTATAATGTCCGTAGATGTTTTTTAACAAATGCTTTGTTTTAGTTGTTTGAATTGGAAAAAAAAGAGTGAAATTCTGAATTTTTTGTTTGGGTTGAGCGATTATTCTAGCATTAGCTCAAAGCTTTAGAGGCGGGGGAAATGCTTCCACTTCATCTTAAGCGAAATGTCGCATTAAGCGAGTTTGCGTTAACGAGGTCCGACTGTATTAATATCATATGGTCAAAAGCAATTGCACCAAGCCACAGATATAGCCACAGCGTTGACGAGGTCCGACTGTATTAATATCATATGGTCAAAAGCATTGCACCAAGCCACAGATATAGCCACAGCGTTGAACAAGGTCCGACTGTATTAATATCAATGGTCAAAGCTATTGCACCAAGCACAGATATAGCCACAGTGTTGACGAGGTCCGACTGTATTCAATATCATATGGTCAAAGCAATTGCACCAAGCCACAGCGTTGACAAGGTCCGGACTGTATTAATATCATATGGTCAAAAGCTATTGCACCAAGCCACAGATACAAATTGAAACACATGCAGCACCTCAAGAGTTAAACTCAGATGCTCACCTCTGATTCTGAGATTTGTTCCGGTTATCCTGCCAGTGGCTCTGCTGACCCATGCTTCCTCCCGCTCTCAAACCTCTCGAAAAACGGTTCACAGGAACAATGTTGGAGGGGCGGCTCAAATCGGAGTACTGGTCCCGACGGCTTTGGCCCGGTCTGTCTTGCTGGTTGAATGGGGAGTTGTAGTCATTCCTGAAATAAGGGATTGGAAAGTTACTTTTAAAAAGTAACTGTTACAGTTACTGTATTTGAAAAGTAACTAGTTAGTTATTTTATATGAAAAGTAACAAATGGACAAGTTGCATGAAACGCGAAATTCAGAATATATATGTTTTTCTGGTACATTAGAAGTTGCAGATTCTGAATATAAGCTTAAATTCACAATATGTTAATTTCAACAAAAAATGCATTTGAAATTGCGAAAAGTACGTCACTGAAAACAGCACTGACGTCAAATGTTATGTTTTGGCGATGTTCGATCTATGCTTTAATACACTTATAAAATAGTAAACCTACATTCGCGAACTCATTAAGAAAAAATATTATTTTTAACCAGTTCACACATATCAAGGAATTTAAACAGTTTGTTCCAAGTTTGGTTGTTAATTAAAATACACACACTAGAGTGCGTATGAGCTATTGCAGACCTATTGATTGTTGGATCTGATCGGAACAGTCGGGTGAAATCGTTCAACGTTTGAAGAAATTAACTGGAATGAATACTGCATGTTTCTGTAAAATAGCATAACTTTTTTAAGAGTTTGATAAAGATGAAAGCACGTTTCACAGTTTCAAAAGCGATACAGTGAAACGTGATACGAAATAACACGCCAAGAACAAAAAAAGCCAACCGTGGCGTCATTTGTTATGCTAAGAGAGGTTTAACAGGAGTGACGTATCACTAACTTTAAAAATGAATTTAAAAATAAATACATCTTTAAAACCAGAAATACTTGAGTTTTAGAGGTTTTTTAATATGCTTAATCGAATACAAATGTTTCTGGAAAACACTGTAATTGTCCATTACAGTTACTTTTAGAAATTTCAAGTTATAAGAAACCAACAATTAAACCATCTTACTGTTTTTCATAGAGAACCAAGATTTTTAAAAAAATATAGTGACAATCGGGAAAAAAAAGCTAATAATGAAAATTCAACGTTGTTAAATGTTACATTTTAAATAGTTAAGTTTAAAAAGAGCGCCAAAATACCAAAGATATCCGTGAAGAGCGTAGTGAGAAGTAAAGAAAAAGTAACGAAATTGTTCATTGCTTTGTTAACGCTAAAAGTAACCAAATAACAGTTACTTTCTGAAAAATCAAACGGTGTTACCGGAAAAAGTAACTATTACAAGTAACATGCGAC
Organism: Oedothorax gibbosus; assembly: GCA_019343175.1. NCBI lineage: Eukaryota > Metazoa > Arthropoda > Arachnida > Araneae > Linyphiidae > Oedothorax > Oedothorax gibbosus. The sequence continues at coordinate 326,127 of CM033278.1, read as the reverse complement.
TCCGATCTCTGCCTGAAATGATTAACAAATTAGAAATATTGTTCGCCACTTGCTGATTGAAAGTACACCACAGGTCATGGTTTAAATTTTAGTCACCAATAAGATGTTCTAATATCAGACCTGTCAACTCTCCGGATTTACATTGGCAATACTCAATTTTCTGTAACTTGCTCATGAATTTTTTTTTATTCTGAATCACTTTTCAATTTAAATGAATAAAAAATCATAAAGAACGTTTTAATTGTAAATTGTTGGGTTGCTGAAAAAAAGTTAAATAATAAAGATAATAAGATACATATCAAATATCTTACTTAAGATAAAGAAATAAGTTGTACAGAAATACAAAATCTGAGTTCAAAAACATATTAAAATCCAATTAGTAACTAAATTCAGTTACAATTTTCACCTTCAGACCTTCCACGGCCTGATCTTCTTATTTCCTACCACAGTGCTCAGCGAATCATTAATTCAAGATTTTGGAGCCACCATTGTGAAACTATTGAGAAGGAATGCTACAAAGGGGTATATTTGGGGTATTTTAATGGATCAAAACCCATCCCTCGCTACCTATACCTGTCGGTGTTGTTAACTTTAGAGTGAAAACCAGTCAAGACTACCATAGAAATCACCTCCACAGATTTGGTCTGGCAGACTCTCCAGATTGCCCACTTTGTACAACTGCTGAAATAAGTGACTTGCATTTGTGTGCTGGACTTTCGGACGTGGCAGATGCTAATTCTGCTAGAAACCATTGTAACTTTGTGAGTGTTTCTGCACTATATTGGGCTGCCCGTGATCATTGAGCTAGAAGGAAAACTGGAGTGAGGTGTGTGATTCACTGAACAGGGCCGCAAACGAGCCGGTCCAAAAACGAAACGCGGAGGAATACACAGTACTGCAGCAGAAACGAGCCGGGCAGAAAACCTAGGAACTTGCCTATTTCGCTATTGGGTTCGTCTACGCTGGTTTTTAGGTTAGTGTTCCACATGGTTATTTCTTTAAAAAGTTGGAATTTAAAGTTAAAGAAAGTTAATTCTTTTGAACTAAAAATTTTCAAATACATTTAGGAGCCCAAGTCAATATGATAGAGGGGTCTCATACAAGCATTGCATACGAGTGTAGGGAAAATAGTCCTTTTCTGCCCAGTTCGCTCAAAAGGGTGTGAGTGGGTTTTCGGCTCGCTGACACTTCACTCCAATTTCCCTTCTAGCTCAATGCCCGTGAAAGACTGTTGGCGGTCATGCCTATTTCTGGCGTAGGTTATAAAAAAACTATTTTCACTAAAAAAATATATATAAAAATTTGTCAGCAACTAAATGACTAAAGAATTCTAACCTGTGATTTCCAAAATTATTTCGTTGCCCTGCTCCTGGAGAAAGTTTCTGTCCCGAATTCGGATTAGATCGGTTGCTCCAAGTATTGTTGGAAATGCGGCCAGTCCCACGGTTACCACCTGAAAGCAAAGATTTGGTCAGAAATGATATGTAAAATATAACCTAGTGTATAGTTACATAAACCTTTGACCTGAACTGTAGTATTAACCTAGTAACTTTAAGTGGCTGCTTGGAGATGCAGTGTTAGTTCGCATCCAGAGAAAGAAACGTTTTTTTTTATTGATTTTGTATGGAAATTAGTGGCTTTACTGAACTGTGTAATGCATATAGGTGGTTGTGAAAAAAAGGAAGAGTTGAAGGCGGTGTGTTACTTGTGTGAATCAACAGAATAAATGGTAAGTGAAGGTTGATGAAACGTTGGGTGTTTGGCGCCATGTACCTATAAGTAACTTCCAGCTACCCTAATTGTCTATTGCTAATGAAGAAATGTCTGTTTTAACATATTTTAAAACTTGGTTTTAAGAAATGTCTTTTAATTTAATAAATTTTAAACTAGACTCTTATATAGTGATCTGATTCTTGCTGGGAAACTGGGTTACAACGTAACAGAAAATAGGATGAAATACCACAGTCAGTTAACATGAACTTGTTTAAGAAGAAATATTTCTTAAGATGAACCAAACTTTGGTATAAAAAAAATGTTTAACTAGGATGACCTTTACTAATATAACAATCTAACATGACATGAAGTAAAAATACTGTAGTTGTATTTTCTCATAATGTGTTTCACCAAATCAGTAAAGAACTTTTAAAAAAATAAGGAATTGCTTTTAGTATGATTTACATTTATATAAATTGTTCTTAGCATTCAAAATTGATATTTAGTTTACAATTTTTTTCAGAGTTAAAAGGGTTCTGACGCTGCAAAATGTTTTGAAAGAGCAATAGAAGTTTGCTGATTTGATCAATTGATTGTCCTCAGCCTACTTGGATGACAAAAACATTTACCTCGATTAGAATCGCGTCTGTTGTAAAGGCCAGGTGGACTGAAAAAATTACTCCGCCCAGTTCCTCGATTAGAAGTAAAAGGCTGATTTCTTTCAAAGCCCCGTCCTCGGCCTCGTGAGCCATCCTAGAGAAAAAAGTAAAGTTAACAATATACAGTACATGCATTTGAAGAGTGCAGGGGAAACCCCTTCATTGTATAGGAATATATTTGCATCAGGCCTGCTTGGCGAAGATAAGGCGTCATCGCATAAACTGAAACCAAGAAACCAGTTTTGCCTTGTTTCTTATCGCACGGTGCATGTGTTTACTATCTCTATGATCAAGTTTCAAGTCAGAAATAGTCTGACGCTTGAACTGCGGAAGAAGAACCAAAGGAGAACCCCGTTTTCGATCGCCACTACTCGCAAAGACAACGTCAATACGGACAGATTCCCAGTCAATTAAGGTGTTTTTCTATTGTACTCTTCATTTACATTACACAATACATTGTGTCCCGAAATTGATTGACAATTTTCAATGGGGAGTACTATTTGAAATGACAGGTCAATTTTGGAACACCCTGTATAAGCCACTGCAAAACTTGGAGTTCTAAAAAACTGAAATAGTCCACAATCTTATTATTTTAATACTCACAGGCAACTTAACATAACAAACATGTCTGTTGAAAGTGATTAAAGAAAGACATATGGACAAAAATCTTTCTTAGAGCCATGCACTGATTTTCTTTTTTTAAATTCGTTTTAATTTTTAAAACAAGAGAAAATTGGATAATACATAAGGCAAAAATATCGTTAAAATAAGGTCAAAAGATTCAACAGAATTTTTTTTTTCATGCCTAGTCTAAAAGATTGCAAAAGAGCAAATGACAAAGATTTGAAAAACATTTAGGCTTAAACCTCTGAAGGATACAGATGTATAAACCTGTCACCTTGGCTGTAAGGTTTTCCAGCCTCACACATAATTTTTAAAAATTTATAAATTAAATCATTTTATTAAATTTTAAAAATTAGAGCATGGTGGAGCCATTTATAACCATCCACTACAGAAATATAATTTTTTTTTAAATTACATAAAATAAAATTTTCAGTTTAAAATTTTAATTTCAACTCGTGCAGTGAAAACAAGTTTACACTGCAGCCACTTTACTTACCCCTCAGAGGGTTAACAATGTTACGATCAAAAGAGTAAAAAATAAAACAGGTTTTCACTTCACCTTTGTCTGTCGGTTTGCTTGTACCTTAGAGCCACTTCCAGAGTGGTGACTTTCCAGAGCTGTGAAATCGTCCACGTGCATCGAAGGGGGTCGACTTGTGTTGGGGGGTCGGGAACGGAAGGGGTCGTTCGCTCTGGAGTGAGATGAAGCTCTGGAGAAGCCACGGCCACGCATAGGGGCAACTAAAGGAAGAAAGGTTTAAATAAAGGCTCTAGTTGCGAAACTCTCATTCTTCAAAGTATAAATAAGATATCTGCCATAGGCACTGCAGCAACAATGAATTGGATCATTTTTGCCCTGAAAAAATCAGTGATTTAGTATACTTTCTTGTAGATGTTAGTATACTTTCTTGTAGATGTTAGTATACTTTCTTGTAGATGTTAGTATACTTTCTTGTAGATGTTACTATACTTTCTTGTAGATGTTAGTATACTTTCTTGTAGATGTTAGTATACTTTCTTGTAGATGTTAGTATACTTCTTGTAGATGTTAGTATACTTTCTTGTAGATGTTAGTATACTTTCTTGTAGATGTTAGTATACTTTCTTGTAGATGTTAGTATACTTTCTTGTAGATGTTAGTATACTTTCTTGTAGATGTTAGTATACTTTCTTGTAGATGTTAGTATACTTTCTTGTAGATGTTATATACTTTCTTGTAGATGTTAGTATACTTTCTTGTAGATGTTAGTATACTTTCTTGTAGATGTTTGGTTACTTATCTGTAGTAGTGACCGAGGAGTGAAACGGTAGTGGATGTTACTATATTTTGTATGATTTAGTATCAATCTTGAGATGATAACTCTGTAATAGTATACCTTTCCTTGATTTTAAGTCTTTGAATGGACACTAACCGTGATGTTGTCATACCTTGCGTAGAGAGTAATGGGCAATCACAGCTTCCTTTAGGTTAGTATCGTTCTGTTTATATCATGTTAAGTTTATACTTTCTTGTAGTATACTTTATTGAGTCTTACAAAATGGATCCAAGTCATTATTCTGTAGTGTAGTTTACCTTAGATATATGTACGTTTCATTGTGAAGTTTTTCAATGTAAATTTTTGGGAATAGTTCTTTGAATGAAACTCTGTAGATGTTTATATACTTCGAGATGGAACTTTCATGTAGATGAATGATTTTACTTTAATAAATAAAACTATGTGAGTTAGTAACATTCTTGTAAATTTAAAATTTTTTGAAGATACACTGAAATTGTTGGTATACTTTTTGTACATTAAATATACTATACAGAAAGTTATATACCTTTCTTACAATATAATATACTTTCTTAATGTAAACTCTATTAATATATCGTTTAATACTTCAAGTATTAATGTTTAGTATAGTTCATATTTGAACCATTAATAGGATAATATTTTTACTTTGAACGAAAGTATACTTTTATGAATGTTATTTAATCTGAATGTTATATACTCTAGATTATTAACTCAATGTTATTAACTATTTTTAGTGTGTTTTTTCGTAGGGTACAATATGTTTTAAAGTAGTTTTACATTCTTAGATGAGGACTTATTAGGAGTAGTAACTTTAGCTAGAGTACGTAACTGTTTGAAATTTGTATCTTTCTTAAGTTAAAATTCAGTAAAATAAATTCTAATAATACTGTACTTAATAGATTTATAACTAACTTTCCTTTTTTTTTCAAAACCCTTTAAAGGTAGTGCAAAAAAGATGTATTAAGTGACGACAACTAGTGAAATAGGCCGCTCTATATTGTATCATATCAACATGGCAGGATTGACATGGGCTCGATATCTTCCCTCTGCTTTCTAAGGTCGTGATGCCACTCTTTTTGACTATGCATATAGGGGCAACACAGCCTTCCCTTCTAGGGTGCATCGTTCTGTTTTATCATGTTAAGTTATACTTTCTTGTAGGTTACAGTTATTGAGTCCTTACAAAAATGATCCAAGTCATTAGTCTAGATACTGCAGTTTACCTCAGATATATGGTCCGTTCACTGGCAAGTTTTTACAATCGTAAATTTATTGGGAACAGTCTCGAATGAACAAACCGAACCCTATATTTTAATTATACTTTGGAGAATGTGAATTCTCAATAATGAAATGATTTTAACAGTTTAATAAATAAAAACTATTGCAGTTAGCAAACAATCTTTAAAATTACAAAGAGTTTTGAAGATACACATGAAATTGATTGGCTCAATACACTTATTGATACATTAAAAATAAAGATTATACAAGCAATTGTATATACCTTTCAATTAACAAAAATAATAATCATTTACAAAATGCAAAACACTATAAATATGCGTTTAATACATAACAAGTATTAAAAGTTTAGATAGGTTCATATTTGAACCCATAATCAAGGATAATATTTTTACTTTGAAAAAAGAAAATTTATATGAATGTCATTTAAGCTGAATAGTTATCATACTCAAGAATATTAAGCTCAATCGCTTCATTAACTAAAAAAGTTTTAAGGTGTTTTTTTAACATAGGGTACAAATGGTTTTAAAGCATTATACAATGTACTTCAAAGCAACTAATTAGGAGATAAATAAAGACTAAGAACTGTAAGTTTGAAAATTTGCTATCTCTCTTAAGTTAAAAATTAACAGTCAAAAATAAAATCTAATAATACTGAACATTAAATAATATTATAAATAACTTGCACATTTTTTTTCAAAACAATTTAAGGTAGTAAAGAAAAATCTATATTAAGTATAGACAACTTACTGAAAGGCCTCTTATTGTTCATATCAACCATGGCAGGATTGATCATCGGTGAGTATTTCCTCTTGCTACCAATGGTGGTGATGCCCCTCTTCTTTGACTTCCAATCATCTGATTCTGTGCTCAAACACAGACTCTCCAGGGAAGACCTCAAATTGAAGTCGCCAGGAATGGTCTTTTCCGACAAGGTCACCAGGTCAACCGAAACATGTTCTTGTTCCTGATCGGCGTCATCTGCTCCAGGGAGGGCGAGCCAGTAAGCAGGTGACAATCGGCCTTCCTCCGCTTCACCAATGACAAACACGGAACGAGACGCAAACTGCGAAGATTGGCTCTCGGGAGTTGGCAACACCGGTTCTATTGCTTCTGACTTTTCAGCCTTCAGGTCTTTGCCGCTGTTCAGGAGAGTGAGGAGGCTGGAGATGCTCTCCAGGAGACTTTCCACCGCCTCTTCGTCGTTGCCAAACTCGGTGAGTAGTTTCTCAAGTTCTTTGACAGGTTGGAACGGCTTGATGTCCTTTTCTTTTGAATTGATGTCACCTCTGAGGAGATCTGCAAGCTCGGTTACAGTCAGGAGAATGGTCCTTCCAGTTTGTGCCCCGTCCTCGTAGCCATTAACCATGAGCCGGAGGAACTCCAGGGTTGTTGAAAGGGTCGAAAGGCAGTCGCTTGAATCCTTGCTGAAGGACGAACTGAACCTCGTGAAGAGCGAATAGACGGCCCCTGGGTGCTGGTCCAAGCCCTGCTTGACATGGAAATAGCCATAGTCGTGTTCCGTCAGCATCACCAATGTCCTCAGCGATGGCAGCACAGAAGAATAGCTATGTTTGTGGCATCCGATGTGCTGGACCAGAGCCCCGCATATCAAGGCCATGTGTTCTTTGGACGGCAAGCTACTAGACAGAACTTCGTTCAACAGAGCTCCACTTTCAAAAGTTACGAAACTGATATCTGGATCGCATAGTGACTGGAGAATGGACACTGTACATTCCTGTGACTGGACAACAAATGACTTTTCCGATTGGGTGTTGAAAAGCTCGAGCATCAAAGGAAGGACGTCAAGGTACTTTTCGTCTGCCTTCACGCTTCCCTTCAAGACATGCATCAGTGGGACTTTAAATGAGGCATGTGATACAAGGTATGCGACCAAGGTTAAAATCCGTGCGGTGGTCGATGTGGGATTTTTCAAGACTGGGGCCCTTTCTGGGGGTAAAGTTGCACCGGGATCCAGATTTTCCTTTTGATCAGGCGGTGGAACGATCAGAGCTTCAAGAAGAGCATCCAAGACAGACCTACAATTTATGACACAAATTTTTAAGTATTTTTTTTTTAAATATTTATAATCCTTCTAAACACAGGTGAATTGTTAAAAAAAATACCCAACTCTATTTTTCTATTCAGAGATATACTAATTTATTTTATTTCTATCTTAAGTACAAAAGGTTTTGCCATACACGAAAAATATTTAATTAGACTTTTAAATTCTACAAAACAAAAATAAAGATACATGGCTGCAGATATAGTTACCGACCTGCCAACTTGGCTGTAAAGCAATGTTAATTCCACCAACGAACCTGACCACCTCCCATAATCACTCAGTAATAACCATTCTCCGGATTCCAGGCACTAATAGAAAGTTTAATGCTTAACCCTTTGAAAAGGCGACAATAGGGTACTTGACTAAAAAAAAAATTATTTTCTTAAAATATTCTTATGCCAAAAATATAAGACCCGTATTTTTTCTTTTTTTTCAAATGCCCTATAAAAGGGACGGATATATTAGGACGAAAAATCACCCCCGAAAACGCTTTGTGGCTGTCAAGTGGTATCTAAGATGTCACTAGTGACTATAAACAAACTTTGAAACACCAATTTGGAATCTACTTTAAGCAAATTTGAACTATCCGCTTCTGTAAAACCTCCACCCGTTACCTATATAATTCTTATTTTAATAGTAAGTTAGATTTAAACCAGTTTAATTACAAACAAAAAAACATCACACCCGTGTGTTTATACATACTAGTGACGTCAGCCAAACCGACGTGCCTGTGATCACGTGACGTACCGATGTAAAAAAGCCATTTGAAAATGATTTTTATTAATTATTTAAAGATTTATTTTGCAAAAATATATAGATGCTTGTTATATTTGGGTTCAAACTATAATTTAATTAATATTGGAAGGTATTGTAGCGATACTGTCATGTACCCTGTTGGTTCACAGTTATTCAGAAAGTAGTTAAAAATGTGGTATTTCCAGGTTAAATCCTAAGAGTTAGCAGATCTGTACTTATATTTGAAGAAGAACTTTATTCAAGTTTGGATGTTGGCCGTCAAGGGGACGAAAGCCTGTCCAGGCGACACAAATAATACATAGTTGCAATTTAAAAAGAATACTAAAAAACAAAAATGCGGCACTGGCTGGGCAAAATAATATAACATAAACATTATTTTTACACAAACAGGTCGGATATTACATAAATAAATGTATATAAAAAAGCAACACAGCAGCTTTATCTTAACAAATGCATCAACATTTACATAAGAAGGTAATATAAATAGACTACAAAAATTAACATGCATGTTTTACAACTTAAAAACAGCATAATAAAATGATTGGGTCCCCATTTAAGTTATTTCAGATTTCATTAATAATTCTTTGCCAGATTTTAAAATATAAATTTTAATTTCTCGTTTAAGTTTGTTTAAATTTCTTGAATTTTGTATATATTCTGGTAATGAATTAAAAAATTTAGGAGCTAAATATGCACAACTTTTTCGAAATATTTCTTTATTAGACTTTGGTATGACAGATATAGGTTTATTTCTAAAACTACAATTTATTTTATTTTTATAAAGGTAAATAAATGTATTATATAAATACTGCTTTCGAATATTTAAAAATGGGTATTATACTAAATAGATGTCTAACCTGACAATAAACAAAGCTGTTGGTGCTGCAAGATCTGCAAGTTGAACACAAACTCGACGAAGGAGCTGCTGCAGTGGGTGGCAACTGGTAGCTGAATGAAGTAAAAGGAAATACTTTAATTTGCAAACACTTTCATTTGCTGTACAATATATGAAATCATTTTTTAATATTGAATAACATATTAACAAATATTATTTTCTTTTTGGCTAAACTATTATTTACACAAAACATCAACTAACTTGACTCAAGACAAACACTAAAACATTCAAATTCAAGCATTTATTTCTAAACTATAATTGTAATTTCTAATATCCAGATAATCATTTTTTAATAGGAACAAAAAAGTTAGTTTACATAATGATAATACCAAATACTTCTTTGCCATTTCAACACTTTAAATGCTTACCTGCCAGGCTAACTATTACTTCCTGGATAGTTCCACTGAGCGAGTGCAAATGTGCACTCCATAGTTTTCTATAGTTGACCATTTTCAGTGCTTCATCTTCTGTGAGGGGCTACAGAAAACAAAAGAATTTTCATATTCAGAATGCACAAACATAAACAATAAAAACTTTATTCAGTTATCAATTTTGCTTTCTAATGTCAAAATTTATAAAATTAATTCATCAGCAGTTATACTAAAAATGATGGCATTATTTATTAGTCTTAATTATGTTAGTATTATAACCCATTAACAACAAATTTGTGAACACTATTAGCACCCTCATTTTCAAATAAAAATGTTAAAAACTTCTAGCATTTAAAATTCGTTTTTTGTGTAACTTAATTTGTCATGTGTTAATTGTTCAGGACTATGGTCTTCATTTCTTTTCTATTTAGTTCAATTCAAATAGACTGAAGCAGCACATGACAAATTTTCTTTCCAATCATCATTAACGGATTAATATGAATGACATATAACAAAATTAAGTTCTATATAAAAATAATCTTTTACCTCAAAACATAAATAAAAATTAATTTCATTTAATAAACTTTAAATGGTCCATATTAAACAAGTACCTCTCTGGTTTGCAAGGGCAACGGCAAAGGTAGAAGCTCTGAAAGAACTGTTAATCCCGTCACAAAATTGCTAGGAGACAGCCTTGTATATTTCAATATTTCTTGAACCATTTCGGTCCATAGGCTTTTACTAAGTGCTGGAAAACAAAGACTTTCTTGTAAAGTATTTTTTAATAAAAATATATTTTGATACATCATCAATAACAACTTAAACATCAAAAAACACATTTTTGTACTATAAGACTTTTATGTCTCAAATATTATTTCAAAAATTTAAAAATAACTATGAAATACGAAATATACATTAATATCCTTGAAACATTTAATTTTTCCTTTATTTCATACAATTATAAACCATTTTTCTCTGGACCAATAAATCGAATAAGTGGTAAACCAATAATCTAGGATTCAAATTATAATTAATCTCCTTTGGATATCGCAGAACCTTTTTTTATTCAATATTATAAAATTATTGAAATAAAATCTAAATTATGGAAAAACTAAAACTGTAACAAACCTTCCTCAGATTCGGCTGAGCCCAAAAAGGGCTGAGTGTAGGTCAATAAAGCTTCAATAATTTCAGCTTGGACCTAAGTATATAAATAACACTTTAATTTAATAACTAAACATAATATGAGCTCATTCAACAAATACATAGTACATCCACATATTTGTTTACAAATACAAGCAGTGTTATTAATTAAATTGATATTAATCTTACTGTTTGAGCTAGTTGATATGGAAATGCTGATGGAGGAACAAGGAGCATCAATGAATACACTTTTAGCAATACTGGCACAACTGTGAGATCCTTGAACTAAAAAAAAAAAATACAAGATAATAAACAAAGCCTTGTTGAACTGCTGAATAATAATTAGTTATATGAACTAAAGAAATCACTCAAAAAAATATACACCAAATATTTATTAAAAAAATGAAAGAGAAATAGGCTATTTAGCAACATAAAGACATAAAAGTATAGTCTTAACACCTAAATTTTGAAAAATTAGCAAAAGTGGAATCGGTGTTATTTTTTTAATATATATTTGCCTGAGATAAGTAAAGTAACTAACTAAAGTAACAATTTACAAATAAATGATCACTACAAAAAATATTTTTTTAAGAAAGTTAAATATGCATAAATGGTGCATTGAACAATTGCTGTTTAACCAATCCTATTATGAATTATGACTTGAGTGGCCCATCACCCATGACCACAAGTCTATTGTAATAATAAACCCATTGTTTACCCTTAAAGAAGAACAATTGCTGACATGAACATCAGCATTTCCCTGATTGGTATATTATCAACCTGCCAGGCATTGATACAATGGTACCCAAGATACTCAAATCTCTGTGCAGAGTAGTTGTCACATTGACAGAGAACATGAAGAGAACTTTCCTCTACCTAACGACATGCCCTCGAGAGAGTGTCATCTTTGACACCCATTAAGGGGGAATGGGCGCACAGGACCTGGGGTCTCCAAAGCAAAGTGCATCAGTGTTAATCCTATGGAGAAAAAATATTTTCTCTGCCACATTTCTCCGGCTGTATTGAATATATTTACAAGCAGATTTTTTTATGTGATAAATGTAGCTGACTTACAGGTCCCGACCTTCCCACTTTTTGAAATGGGTTCGAATATTTTTTTAAATTTTCAATGCATAATTTTACACAAAATATTCGAAGCCATTTCAAAAAGTGAGAAGATAGACACCTGTAAGTTACCTACATTTATTATTTTTTAAAAAAAGTTTGTAAAAATATTCAATACAACCGGAGAAATGTGGCAGAGAAAATATTTTTTCGCCATTGGATTAACACTGAGGCACTTGAGTTGAGAGACCCGCGGTGCAGCGCGCCCATTCCCCCTTAAGCTCAGGTGTCTATTGAGAGTGCACTGCCGTGGGCATGTAAACTGCAGTAACTTCCATAATGACTTGGACCATTGTTGCAAACACTCAATTATCCTAACCTTTAAGAAAACATACTGTAAAAAATTTATTTCAGAGCAAAAATGGTGCAACTCATTGTTGCGATTACTGCAGTTTACCTGCCCACGGCAGTGCAGTGATCCATCAGTAGTTAGTACAATTGAAGAGCTTAGTGGAAGAACGTGCTAAGTGACAAAAAGGTGAAACCGAGAAAATAAGCTTTAAAGTTTTTATTTTGCACTCAGATCTGTTAAAAAAAACTTGCAAACCATTAAAAAATATACTAAACTTATGAAAAAGTGGAAACTGGTCATCGTTAAAGGAGTAAGTAATATGTCGATTGAAACAAAAATATGTTTTTTCAAAAATGTCACTTAGCACGTTTTTCTTCCACTAAATTCTTCAATTATTAGTACAAACAACTTTCCTGCTAAAGCTAAGTAATTCTTGGCTCTAGCAATCCCATTACATTGTAGTTCCATTTACATCAAAGAGTATTCCTACCTCTGTTCCACGGCTTGAAATGAGGTATGCCAAGATGGCTTTCAGTATGAAAATGGAAGGTTTGATGATGCCCACAACAAAAACGCCCTGTAAGCCCACCAAAGCTAGGGATTGGTGAGAAGGTTTCAGGAAAGTGTCGCAGATGTTCTGTAAAAGAGAAACTTTACAATCGGAACTTTCATGGAAAAATCTGTGAAGATCTCCTATTATACTTTTATTTTACTGAAAAGATAGGTATTCCAAATAGAAAGTTCATTAGAATTGACCTTGAAGGGGTATTTAACAGTAGTAGTAAAAACAAAAACAAGCTATTATTTCAGCTGCTTTAAAATCATCAAAAATTTATCTGCTATACAATGTAATAATGAATATATCTATCAAATATACAACTCAATAAAGAATATTTCTAAAAATACTCATTTAACACAATCTACCTAAGCTTTTTATAATATAAGATAAGAAATATACTTCTAACTACTTTTATTAAAAGCTTCTTAAAGAGTTTAGTGATTAAAATAAAAAATTATAATTGAAATTTATAATACCAAAAGTATATTTTTTACCTGAAGGATAACCTTTAAACTGTCCATTCCGTTGTTGGAGAAAACTTGAATTATTGCATACATATACTTTAGTTCAACATCTTCACTGTCAGAAGAATCTAGGAAATAAATGAATTACATCTAAGAATTCTTTTTTTTTTTAAAAAAATAGCACAATTATGATAAAAATTGAAAATACAAACATAAAATTCTAAAAACCTTGAAAAATTATTGGATCTAGAAGAAAAAAAACATTAGTCTTTAGGCATTCATATGTACAGGAAATCGAAGTCCCAATTTTTCTACAAAACTCCGTGGCGATTGTAGTTGCCACAATTTTGATTAAATGTTTTTCAGAGTGAAATTTGCAATTCTGGGACTGATTTCATAAAACTGTCTATATCTTTTAAGAATAGTTAGTGAAAAAACAACAACTTAGACAACTATGCTGAATGTAAGACATTAATCAAAAGCAAAAATTAAATGTGCAATTGCAAACTTAACCATGAGCAAAGTAAAAATAGGAAAATTAATCACTGGAAAAATGTAAATTAATTGAGCTAATAAAAGTTAAATACGAATCATTAAATCTAAGTGAAATATCAAACTGCAGGGATCAAACTACCATCGAATTTTTCACAAAAATGCGAGAAAAAATCAAAATGCAAAAGAAAAAACTGTTTATGCTAATGCAAAAGTTTATTTCTCGATATTTTTTCAAAATTTGTTTATCAGAAAAATGTCCGTTACCCCAGCATTCCCAAAAAGTTTGATAAAAAAAAACCATTTGTAATGAACAAGTTATTTCCAATGTAAATAACATCCTAAATGTATAAGGATCAGAGGAAGCTGTTTGTTTTGATTTCAAAGAGGCATTCGTATAAAATGGGCAAATTTAAAAGATAGATAATCATGAATATAGTAAGCCAAAATATTTAGATAAATAAAATTCTCTTTTGAAATGTTATTTGAGTTGTGGTAGCTTTGTATTTCAAGTACTTTACTTTTATGTATTTATTGAGGGCAAATATCTAATAAAAATTTACTAATAATATTAAATATTTGATTTAAAATGAGTTTTTCTTCAAATTAAAAAATTTCTCAATTTTGACAAAGCTTTTGCTATAGTCTGGGTTTGATTCGAGAGTAAGGCATGGCTGTAAATTGTACCTATCTCAAGTCTTGTAATACGATGAAAACCTCTTAGGCTGTGTGTCATAATAAATAATTTAATTATTTAAATTTTGCGTTTTTGCTAAAGGGGAAAAAATAAGTTTAAACACTGCTGTGCCCATAAAGAATTTAGATAATTATTCAATTCAGTTACTTTTTGCCGGCAATGTTAAATGTTGCAGTATCCTCAGGGCTGTGATCAATTCAGGTGGCAACAAAGCAGCATCCTCTGTGTGAGCTTTCAAAACGGCCATCAGCGGTGCCACAGCTTCGTGGGTGTAGCTAGATATAGATTGTGTAGGAGCCATCCAGAATCCTAGATCATGCAGTTTGGGGGTGAGTTCTAAAAGGAGAAGATTTCAATCAATCATTATCAATCAACATTTATGTTTTACAAAATGCAATAAAAATTTATATTTTTCGCCAAGGGGAGCAACAAACCCCTTTAGGCGAATTAAAACTTACATTCAAAATTACTTAAGAAATTGCTAACAGAAATATATATGACATAAAATACTACATATTTATGAAATTAAATTAAACTAGATATAAAGATATTGGAATTTATTACTAATTTAAATAAAAATAATTGGCAAATGAATAAACATCAAGTTCAATTAAAATCCAAATTCTTTTAACTAAACAGCCAAAAAAAGGATCTTACAATTTTAATTTATGTTTTCAGCTAAACATTAAAAATATCTGCTAGTGTAAGCTTGCATTGGAGTACAATCCCATGTCTAAGAAAATATTGGAAATTATAAAATAAACTATCCAGAGTTTGGCACTGATCCAGCCCATAATACTGGCAAAATAAAATTTCTTTAAATTTATCCAACTAGAAGTAATATACAACATACATTTCTTTTTTTAGTTGGAAATTCATAAATTCGTTGGAATAACATACCTTGTTGACTCAGATTGTGAAGAGCCTCCGAAAACTTTTCTAACATTGCCACATTTTCTGAATAGTGCACGACCAGCATAAGTAATTCCGTCACATAGCTGGTGCAGACAGATTTCGATTTCTTCAAATCCTCCTCACCTAACACAAAAGGCAAACATTGAAAGAATAAAGTGAAAATTATGCAAGGAATTCGGGAGTTTCAATAATAAATATTTGATAGAAAGTTAATGACAGTCAAACCTCGTTAACATGAACTTGCTTAAGACGAAATTTCGCTTAAGACAAACTGAAATCATTTCCCCGACCTGTAAAGCTTAGAGCTAATACTACACAAGAAGTTCATAAAGAACTAAAATAGCCTACTTTCCTGTTACTTAAATACTTACTGAAGTTCTAATCGGGAAAAAAAACTAGGTTCCTAAAGTAAATATCATCAACAGGCGTTTCTACACTAGATTTACACACATTAGAAAAAAAAATCGAAACACAGCACCCAGCTATAATTTAAACTTCTAAAAGCCAAAATCAACTATTTTCCTTAATATTCTTTCGTAAATTAATTAAATATTATTTATCATCTGCTCGTGATTTATTTGTAGTTCGAAGAATAATTAAATATATAATAAAAGTAAAGAAACTACTCCGAACTGCATTAAAAAATAAGAAATGTAAATTAAAACTAAGCATAATTGCATGCAAAAGTATGCCTTGCCGCTTTCTTGGTAGGTAATTAATGAATAATCAAAGAATCAAATTGTGCTACATTTTATGACGTCATTCCAAACTGATTCATGAAAATATTATTTTGCTTCAAATATGTTTAAATAAATAAAGTTTCTCATGCCATTGTTGATTTGGCAACAGTGATTTAAATGACTCAAAATTGAATTTCAATGCTAATTTAATGGGAAATTCGTCGACAGATAGTAGATTTATATCCGTCCGGACGTACAGACAGACGGACAAAAGTGAAAGTTGGTATGAGTATAGCTTCTAACAAAGATTTTTAGATCGATGATCGAACCGATTGGAGGTGTACGGCGCGCGAAGACAAAGAGGAAACAGACGTGGACATCAACGCATTTCATACTACAGGATTAAACTCAAAATTGAATTCATCTATTCAATGGAATTTGCGACGATAGTAGATTTTATCCTCTGAGCGAAACAAGATGAAGTGGTATTGAGTATAGCTTTAAAAAAGATTAGATCGATGGATGAACGATTTGGAAGGGGTACAGACGAGACGGACATCGACCGCATGTCAATACCTACTTTTTCATTTTTTAAAATTCTTTTGAATTAAAAAAAGAAAAGTAGGCTAAAAATCCCTTAACGCGAAATCACTACAGGCGAAATCCTGCTTAACCGAGGAAAAAATACAGAATTTGATTCTTTCTATTTCTTAGTAATTCAGTTTTAAAGAACAAATGAAACAAAACATTAAAAAAGAGTTAACGGACATTATAAAAATAGTCATATATCTGAGAAAATCACTTAGATTATCCATTTTGCATTCTGTAACTATAAATTGTTCTTAATTGTTGTTCCTTAAAAAATTTCCTACTTTTTCTATAGTATATACTACTTTAAATGAACTTTATTAATTAAATAACGAATTGAATACATGTATTAATAGTGTATTACATAATAGAATTTGAGGTAACTCTGGTAAGGAGATCCTGAATGAAATGTTCAGAGTTCACTTTCCAGGCTCTAGAGAGTTTGACATCGCAGTAACTCGTAATGTTCCCTCGTGCAACAAAACTAACTGGGTTACCGCAAAAACAATTGTCACCCCTGACAAAGTCAAGTGGGCCATCAATTCACATAGTCCTTTTAAATACCCTGGTATGGATGGGATCTTCCCGGCCCTCCTCATAAAGGGGATTTCTATACCTATATACCTGGTACCTATTCTTTGCAAAATTTATAGGGGCTGCATCTCTTATGAGCATGTCCCTTCTGCCTGGAAACAGACAAAAGTAATTTTCATCCCAAAAATCGGAAAAGACAATTACTACGAGGCTAAGTCTTTCAGACCCATTAGTCTTACATCTTTCTTTCTTAAGACTCTTGAAAAACTCATTGATAAATATATCAGATAATCAGTGCTATCAGAATTCGCCCTGTCTGCTTCCCAGTACGCTTATCAACCAGGTAAATCCACTGATACAGCTCTGTATAACCTCTCCTTCATCTTGGAGAAGAATATTTATGCCAAAGAGACAGCCATTGCTGTCTTTCTCGATATTGAAGGAGCCATTGGCAAAGCCAAAAGAGTTTTCTGCAGAAATGCTATTGGGAGAACATGGGGCCTTAAACCTAAGGTTATCCATTGGATCTACTCTATGATTATCTGCCCTATTATCACCTACGGCTCTGTCGTATGGTGGTCAAGAACTACATCTCTGGTCTGCCAGCAGAATCTCGCAAAAATCCAAAGGATGGTTTGTGTTTCAATTTTGGGTTGCCTCAGAACTACTCCTTCTGCAACCTTGGAGTTACTACTGGGACTGTTTCCTTTGCATATGCGAATTGAGGCAGAGGCTATCATTTGTGTAAGGAGGCTAAAGAATATTGGCCTATGGAAAGACTACTCCTTACATCTTTCCTGGGGTTCTTTGAACAAAAAAATCATGGAGCATCACTCTCTCAGTATGCCCTGTGATTCCATGCTGGTCAAATTTGCTTTTCATAAGCCTTTTGATGTCCTCTTTCCATCACATTGTGTTTGGCATAATGACCTCTATTGTGATGACAACTGTGTTGTTTGGTACACAGATGGTTCAAAAAGGGAGAACTCTACTGGTGCTGGAGTGTGTTGCCCTTTGGACAAACCAAAACTGTCTTTTCCTCTTGGTGGCTACTCTACAGTTTTTCAAGCCGAGATATTTGCCATCCTTATGTGCTGCTATGTTTGCTTGCTCAGTGACTATCACAATAAGACGATTTTTATTTGTTCGGATAGTCAAGCCGCATTACTAGCTCTGCTTAAGCCCAACTACACTTCACCTCTTGTTTGAGAATGCTACAGTAATCTCTGCAGCCTTGCATCTTCCAACTCTGTTACCTTATCATGGGTCCCTGGACACTCAGGGATACAGGGCAATGAAATGGCTGATGAGTTGGCCAGATTGGGTTCCAACACCCCCTTTACTGGTCCAGAACCACCCTGGGCATCTCCTGTGAGAGTTTAAAAGAGGTACTGTCTATTCTATCTTCAGAGACATACAGTACAACGAGTGGTACAACTCTACTAATCAAAGACAGGCAAGAGAGCTTAATTCAGGCTGTCCCAGCTCTCGCCACAAGGAGCTTCTTAGGCTTAATCGCAATGGTATTCGTAAAGCTATTGGCCTTCTTACGGGCCATTGCACTCTCAGAAGGCATCTTTCCATTATGAGGGTTTCTGATGATCCTTTATGCAGGGGCTGTAGTTTCAAGGAAGAAACTGCTGCTCATATTCTTTGCAAGTGTGAAAACTTCTCTGCTTATAGATTTGAACACATCGGTCGTCATTTACTTGAACCCTGGGAGCTTCAAGACATTCCTATTTGGTCCTTGCTGAATTTTGCTTCAGCTACAGGCCTCTTTTCTTAAAGAGGCAGGGATTTTTTTTTATTTCCAGGGGACAGTACAATAGACCTCTGGTCGCAATGCTAGGCTTACTGAGCCCCCCCTACAAATGTCATAAGTCATAATAGAATTTGAATAATTTTTTATATTATTTTTGTTAAAAAAAATTATTCACTGGTTCAACATAAAAAAAAAAATCCTGACGGTTATAAGAAATTCGGTTAACTCGAAATGTTTCGGTCCTCCCTTCGAGTTAGCATTAAATTAACGGGGTTTAACTGTAGTTATTTCCATAACTTCATTCCTGAGTATTGGATTTATGCAAACCAACTAAATGCAAAACAGAACCCCCCCCCCCCTAAATATAATAAACTAAGAATAAGTTTTCAGTAATAAATTATCTTACCTGACATTTGAACGAAAGGTAACAAGGATTCCATATTTTGAGCCAAATTTAAGACGTTTATGATAGCTAGACGGCCAGTTGGGGAGAAAAGCATGGTATACATGTGGTGCAAAACAGAAATAATTTCTGGATCATCTGGTTCTTTCTTTATACCATCTGAAAATAAAAAAAAATATTCATGCATACAACACATAAAAACTATAAATACTTTGTGTACATTTGAATATAACGGTAATGTTCAAATCCTTAAAAAACTAAAAAACAAAAAAAAATTAATCTGCTTCATCACATCTAGGCTAAAAAAAACAAATTTTGATATGTTAAATGTTCAATAAAAATGTTTGTTTTACAAGTTACCAACTAAGTAATAACTAGTACAGGGTGGTAATTTAAAAAGAGGCCTCAAAACAAAATTCGTTATTTGTTTTTGGGTCTTCTTTAAAAAATTACCACCAAGTATTTATTCTTAAAAATAACACTATACTACAGTCCCTGGACAAATTATTAGACACACTGCAAGATTTCATGTAAAATATTAATTACCGGGTGATATTGTACCATTTTATTATTTTTAATTGATTTGTTTTTTATTTTTATATTATCCAATCAATTACCGATTGATTTGACATAAATAAAACAGTATTAATTTAGAAAAGCATAAATTTATTAAGTTTTAAAGAAAAGTGAAATTAATGTTAGTAAAAGTCAATATTTATCTGAGCCACCTTTAGCCGCTATCAAAGCTTTAATTCTGTGCGGCATGCTATCCATGCAAGACTGTACTGTCTCCTGTATTTGAGGATGATGATTCCACACATAAATAATCTTATAATAAATAATTAATATAAATTAATCTTAATTGTAATTAATCATAATTATCTTAAAATAAAAACAAATATGTAGTCCACAACAATTCTTTTAAATAAAAATCAATAAAGTTAATTTTAAATATACCATTATTGCATAAAAACTCTTAAGAAACATAAAATTACTTTAAAAAATACAGTGTGTCTAATAATTTGTCCAGGGACTGTATATTAGGTGACATATACAAAGAAAATGATGATACTTTAATATTGTAAAAAATATTTTAAAACTTGGCTAATGAACTTCAAATGAACTTGTGGATAAAATATTTTTAAGCACCAAAACAATGCTAAGACAGTAATTACAATTTACACTTTACTCATTAGAATATCTTAGTGTAAAGAACATGCCAAGTGACTTTTTGGAAAAATTGAGATTTCCGTGTCCATGAACATATGACTAACTTCTTTAACGATAACAACCTTCCTTTTTTCATTAACTTTAAGTTTAGAATATTTTTTTACGGTTTGCAAGTACCGTTTTCAACAGATCCGAGTTCAAACGAAAAACTTCAAAGCTCGTTTTCACCTTTTTGTCACTTAGCACGTTCTTCCACTAAGCTCTTCATTTATGTAATACAAAAACATAATTTTATCAAATTGATTTATAATTTACAATTTAAACAGTAAAATGACATTAATAGAAATATCTGAACACAATGTCATATACCTCTTGCATGGTATGCCATCAAAGAATCCACATACAGCAATACCTGCAAATGATAGACTATTTGCATTCCCAAATTCTGAGCAACATTTTCATCAGATCCTTCTTCCCTTGTTTCATCCTAAGAGAAACAAAAAAAAGCATTGAAACTATGGAAATGTGACGCACGAATCCGTCTGATAAAAACAACTAATAAAAAAAGTTTATCCTTATGGCAGAGCCTAAAAAAAGCTATTTAAATCACAAGTTAACAGGGTTTTTTTCATATTAAAGACTTTAATTAAAGATATTTATTTTATAACTGTTTTACAAACCATCAAGTGGTTTATATTTTTTTCTAGCATTAGAAATTGATCCAATATATAATTAAAAAGTAATTAGTATTAGTCATTAGAACTCTAAATTATTACTTAGTTCAAAGCTATATGTGTATCTTAAAGTACATAAATATAAAATAAATTCTTTTAACATTAAACATTGATTTTTGCATATTACCTAAACATGTAATCTACATATGGAAAACATATAGTTTAAAAAAAAATCATTTAAATGCTCTAAAAAGTCATATTTAATACAAAAGAAGTTACTTAGGATATGGACTATATCAAATTTTTAAAAAACTAACAATTTAGTTGTTTTTAATAATTTAAGCCTTTTCTCGTTTTAGCTTCTACACTAAAAACAAAACGCAAAAGTGGTCAGTATTACAATTATTTATTCTATCTATCAGTCACCCACTTCCAAAATTCAAATTTAAATTAAACAAACAAGAATGTGCTATGTCAAATTGAAACAAAAACTCTGACTAGGACACATTTCAATTTTTTTTCATTTGGACTACAAAGATATATTTTTTTAGCAACTTTTCTTAAGGTGTATAAATCCTGTGTGAAGGGGTTGTAGGTGACAGATATTATTGATTAATATAATCGATTCAACAATTTAATATAATAAAAGCATTACCTATAACTTTCAATCACCTAATATGAAATATAAGGTAATGAAAGTTTTGTAATGGGGTCAAAATCCGAAATGGACATTCTGTAAATGTTTAGACGGTAGCGATTCTAAAAGTGGTTTTCGAACATTGGTCCATCTGTCTCAAACCACTCTACAGCTTGAAGTAAAAGAGCTACAGACTTCAAATTTGGTACACATGTTCCCAGTACTGATCGGATATCAAAATAAGGTTTTCGAGAAAATTGTGCATGTGCAAGGGGTAGCTGCCATAGAACTTTTTAGGTTTTAAAGTGTGGCCCATCTTAAAGGAATGACTTTTAGCTCTGGCTGCCAAATGTTTCCAACCTACAACAAGTGTCATCTAAAGCCAGCCTCTCCGGAGTATATCCTAGACTGTCTGGGTCGACGTTTAGAAGACCTTAAATCATCTTCACTTCTTGTTATTGACTTTGCTAGACTACATGGACTCATGGACCAGATCTAGCTGTTTCTAGGTCAAGAAGGTTTAGTAAAAACAATAACAAGTTTTAAAGATATTGAAATCAAGAAATAGGGTATATACAGTCCCTGGACAAATTATTAGACGCACAGTATTTTTTTTAGTAATTTTATGTTTCTTAAGAGTTTTTATGCAATAATGGTATATTTAAACAACAATATTATTGATTTTTATTTAAAAGAATTGTTGTAGACTACATATTTGTATTTATACAAATATCTAGGTACAATATCACCCGGTAATTAATATTTTACATGAAATCTTGCAGTGCGTCTAATAATTTGTCCAGGGACTGTAATTACCTTTAAATATGTGTATTGAGCGGCAATTGAAAGTTGTGTAGTGTTACAAAACCCTCGTATTTGAACAAATACTTACTACAGTATGCAAGAGGGCACGCTGGATACCGTTGATGACGTCCGTCAGAGACAGGAGGAACAGAATTCCATCCTGGGAAGCGAGTAGCTCCAGGAGGAGGTCTTTGGCTGCCGAGAGAAGGGTCATGTGACCAGACAAAGCAGGAGACGAAAGCAAGACAAAAATGTTCTCTAGTAATTTGCTGCGTCAAAAACAGAAAGATATTAGAAAAATTCAAGGGATTATGGTAAATATTGGAGATCATAGTAAAAGTATTAGAGCGGCGGATCACGTGACCTCCAATGGTAGCGACGGGACAAGCATGGAGCCAAGAATTTCATGGCAAACAGGCCAGTGTTGCCACCACTTTATAAAGAGAAAAATACTAGGGCGTCATCAAAAAAATACCATTTCGTAATAAAATTACCAAAAAAATACCAGACAAATACTAGCTGCATTATATGACTTTCTTTTTAGTGACTTTATTAAAAAAGAAATACGTGAAACGTATTTCTAGTTTGTTTTTTGTAAGTTTGAGAAATGTTTTTTTTTATTTAAAGTTTGAGAAATGATATTAGTGTGAAATGGTATTTTTTCAATGAAGCTGTAGCATTTTTCTTCTTAAAGTGGTGACAACACTGGCTTGTTTGACATGAAATTCTTAGCTTCGTGCTTGTCCCGTTGCTACGGAGGTCACGTGATCCGCCGCTCTAATACTTTTACCATGATCTCTATGGTACAAATACACTCGGACTTATATTGAGGGCGAATTTTTTTTTATAGCATGTAAAAACCAAGCTGGCCCCTTCCCAAAATCTGTATGGTTTGATTTGAGTTGAATTATTGTCTCACGAGAGCTATTGGCAATGGGTGTCATAATTTAGAACCGTAGTCAAGTGACGAGTAGGCACCCAACACACCTTTTAAGGGCGACATCGTATACAGTGTCGGACTTTGGAGCCTATTTAACATGCACTCCTTCGACACAGGGTATTTGTCAGACTATTGGCTGCATAGACCACATAAAGATAAAAAATTATTTTGGCAATATATTGACCCTAACCTGGGAATTTTCACATACAAGGCAAGCACCTTACCGACTTAGATCTTAGAAAAAATTAACGTTAAATATTCTCTCTTACTTATTTTGAGGGCCAAAAGGAATGTTTTATAAAACTTACTTCTGCTTGAACATTCTAAGTATTGCTGGATATGGATTAAAAGGGGATTTTGTGAATTCAAATTGGCTTCTAGCAGGTAAGTATCTTTTTGTCTGAACCTGAAACCAACAATCACGGTTAAAAAGAGCTAGTTTAAAATGATAGAAAAGCTAATAAATTGAAGGAAAAAAAGTTAAACAAATATATTATTTATATGAAATTTTATAGTAAGCTGCAAAAAAACTGTTTTAAACCTGAAATACATTTTTTTAATAATGAATTTCTGAATAAGTTTAATTTAATCTTATACTTCAATCAATTGATTAGAAATATTTTGTAGTTTTATAACAATCCCTTCATTTAAAGTTTCAAAAGTATAAAAACAATTTCACACAGCAAACAAATTCTTTTTTTACCCTTTAAGGACTACTTGGGGTTGTGATGGATATATGATGTCATTAGGGGCGGTAGCAATAGTTTCAAGATTTTACCAATAACCAAACTATAGTGAATGAGTCCATTTTGGGGTTTTTGTTGTCCTCAACATTGACGCTGAAGAGTCCATTGCTAACTCATGTGGCACGATAGAGGGCATCGTTTGATTATTATATTGTAGACTTCGGGAAGAAGAGTGCATTACAACCTCATTATTTGGCCGACAGGGCTAGGGTAGCCACTCTACTAACCAGGCTATCCTGGCCTTAATACAGGGTGGTGCTAATAAATGTGGCCCGGCTTAGAAGAAGGGATATGCTGCCAAGTCAAAAACAAATGCAAAAACAGGTTCGCTAAGTGGAGCCATTGATCACTTCAATATTAAGCCCAAATAGGCGCTTGGCGAATTATTGGCCGGCAACTATGCCATCTTCACCTGTGCACTGATCTGATCAACACACACTTACATTAATATCTGAACTCGCAAAATTGTCCATATGCAGCTCTAGTCTAGTAACAACCAAATCAACCAATGAAAAAATAGCTTTGTCAAGTGCAGCCATTGAACGCTTGAATCATTTATAAATTCGACTCGTAGGCTTTCAGGCGGCTTCAATAGTTTTTCTTGCCAAGCATCTCCCTTGCATTCGTAGCTCCAGGCCGGGGCCACTTTTATTTGCGCCACACTATATTAATACTACAAATCATAGTAAACAAAGACACACCAGATTCTTCCATGCTTTTCTGTACGACGAGGTTATCTCCTGCAGGCACGAAACAACGTTTTGGATCAGAGTCTCGCCCATGTTGGAAATGGATTCCATTGTTTCCATTTCAGAATCCACCGAGGCAGCTCTCGGCTCGACCGCATCTGGCGAATCTGAAGGAACGCTTTTCATGTCAGGGATTTGGGTAGTTTGAACAACCCTAGGAATAAAAACATATAGTATTTAAAGAAAATTTATTATGCAAAGCCTTGAAGGATATGTTAAACAAAAGATTTATCATATAAATAAATGTTATACAGATTAAGGATTAGGTTAGGTTAGGTTATTTTGAATTATCGTCGCACTAGAGCTTCACGAGGGCTATTGGCGACGGTCGCCGTAGTTTAGAACCACAGTCAAGTGACGAGCCGACCTGAGTAGGCACCCAATGGATTGCGTTTGGATTTTGAAGCTTATTTAACGTGCACTCCCTCTACGTGGGGTATTATTCGGCGGGCATTTTTGGCTGCAGGGCGACTTATAGGCTGGCTTTTTTTTTATTAAGGATTAGGTAGGGTTAGATTAACCCTATAAGGAACTTAGATATATAAGCCTATTACCTGTCAGGTTTTTCAGCAACACATATAATATTTTTAAATTTCTGAATTTTCCTTAATTTGAAAATCTGAACTATAAATAAATCATTTATAGTCATAAACTACAGAAATGTAATTTTAAAAAATTTAAGAAATTAAAAACAATTAAGTTAGAAATCTTAATTAGGTATATTCTCTTTCAGTGTAAAAAAAAGTTATACTATAGGCAATTGTCTAATCCCTCAGATGGTTAAATTGCACAAGAGCTACAATAAAAACACATTTATTTCTATAATACTTAGAACTAGTAGTTGTAGTTTCAAGTTATTTAATGATAGATTTTCATAACTTATTTTAGTTTTAAAAAAATTTAGAATTTAAATTTTTCTCAGACTAAATTTTTTTTGTAATTGGAAAGGATAGGATCCTGTACTGAAAAAAATGTTTTAACCCCCCCCCCCCTCCCTCTCCCAGATTAATAACTGGTCACTACAGAAAAAAGTGATCAGGTATTAAACTATTTTAGATTTAAAAAAAAAACATAATCTAATAATAACTTACTTTTCTACAGATTCAGACAATTCTAATAAAACTTCATAAAGATGAATTTTGTTCAGTAGTGCAGATAGAGACATCACAGCTCTAGTCAACTACAAAAACAAAGATCTATGCATTAATCTTACTACTTAGCTTTCTAATATTAAGTGTAAACAATGATATTGAATATATATACCTGCTTGTCAACAAGAAACTCAAGAAGTTTTTGATAACAAGTTTTTGTTGTACCATTGGTTGGTGTGGAATCTGCAAAAAAATCATATTTAAAGGATTTCTAATTAACGGAAAGTAATAAGATACATTGTTTGTCTAGGTAGACTAAAATTATCCCATTTTTAAATATTTATTACATATGGAACTATGTTTTGTACCCCAACAGTACAAACCTACAGATACCTTACTCTTATGCTGCTTTTGAATTGATTGTCAGTAAATGTGTTCAATAATGAACAAATTGTAATTTTTTAAAAAAAAATTAGAATCCTGCTATAATTCAATTTAGAACTCAACATTTTGTGATAAAAATACATTTGCCTTGATTTTTTTCAAATTCTTTATTTTTTTCTCTCCTTTTTTTCCATGTTTACTGACCAATATGGACATGTTTCACGTTTTGAGTGCCAACAGTTCCAAAGGAATGAAAACAAGGCCTTAACGTCAGATTATCAATGTAGTAAGCAGTGTTTACGATGTCATACCACCAATCACCGAGACCCCCAATGGAATCCAAGAATGAAACAAGCCAATTTCTTTTACGTGCCAAATAAAAAAAAACAAGGACTAAATTCAAAACTAAAACTCTTAAGATCCTTAAAACTTTGTCAAAAACTGTGAACTTTTTAGGACATATAAGGTCCATACAAATGAAGAGCTTAGTGGAAGAATGTGGCAGTGACATTTTTGAAAAAATTGAGATTTTTGTGTCAATGAACATGTTATTCCCTACTTTAAAAATAAACAAGATCTTCCTTTTCATAAAGTTAAGTATATTTTTTACCTTTTGTAAGAGACGTTTTTAACGTATCTTTTTAACGTAACGTCTTTAACGTAAACGAAAAACTTTGAAGCTCATTTTCTCGTTTTCACCTTTCTGTCACTTGGCACGTTCTTCGAATAAGCTCTTCAAATTAAGTACGAAAATAAAGACTTACAAAAAACACTGAAATAATTACCATTTTTATTGGAGTCAAATTCTTTAGGTGGATCTAAGGTTAATGTCTTACACACAACATATTGTAACCCAGGTTGAGTTGATACAACAGTATCTATTGCACGCAAAATGAGAAGCTTTACGGGCAGGACCATATAGGGCTGTTCAAACAGTTGAATCAATAGTTTTGGCACATTTTTATCCTACAAAAACAAAATTAAATGCGTTATTAATGGATTAAAATCAGTTTGACAACAGATATGTAGTATGGTTAAGATACATAAAATAAACAAAAATAAAGTTAATGATGAAAGTAGCAGGGCTGAGAGCAATATGTTGACTATCTATATATATATAAAAGGCAAAGTCCTGACTGACTGAATCATTCACTGACTCACTCGCATATCAATGCCAGCCCAAACTACTGGAGGTACAGCTACCAAATATTAAGAGAATATTCTTTTTGTAATGAATGCGTCATTGAATGCGTATTCTATATCTGATGAATACTTCTAAGAAGTGTCGATTCTCTCTACGCATAGCGTATGTACTTTATGTTTATAAAACAGGCAATTTGGTACAGCTACGATATAATGGCTAATTAAATTTTGGCATTGGCGGCTTTTGGCGAAGTTAAAAATTTAATCTAGGGTAGCTATTCGCATCCAGTTGTACGAGTTAGGGTTAGTTTGTATTATCGTCGCACTAGAGCTCTACACGAGGGCTATTTGCCACTGGTCTTTTAATTTAGAACCACAGTCAAGTGCCGAGCCGACACCTTAGTAGGCACCCAATGCAACTTTTAAAGGCGACATCGTAAGCCACGTCGGGACTTTGAAAAATATTTAACCTACACTCCCACCACACGGGGTATTATTCGAGACACGGGACATATTTGGCTGCGTGGGCCGGCCGTTATTTTGACAATGCCCGGGCCGAATCTGGGATCTATCGCATGCAAGGTGAACGCCTTCACCGACTGGGCTTCCCAGCCCTGTCGAGTGGTCGAATATGGAGTGGAATGTTTACCCAATTTTGGGCATTTTCGGGTGTAGGAGGGCAAATAAAACTGGCCATTATAGCTAATCTCAAATTTTAACACGGCCTATGGGAAAGCCCTCTAAACTCTTAGAAGGCCCTGGATACAATCGGACTTCTTTTAAAAATTAATGCTGATATTAGAATGGGAGGAAATTATAATATATTGATGGAGTGCTCACCAGTGGAGAGAGAGAGGGGATCCATTGGTATAAAATAAAAGTTTACATTAAAAAAATCCCCGTTAGTAAGGGTAAACCTGTGCAACGCCACGTTTATAAAGCTTAGTAAGGATACACCCGTGCAACGCCGGGTTTATAAAGCTAGTCCTAGTATAAAACTCCTTGTAGCAGCTCTGTGGTATTACGTGTAGACCTCATAAGCCCAAGTTTGCGATCGAGCACAGGCTGAGTCGTCAGATTTTGTGGATGGGAAAATCGTGGGCACACATGTTTATGATTATGTGGCACGTAAAAGATCCCTTGAGTACCCATTTGGCTTGGGTTCTCTCGGCAAAATTTAAAAAATCTCGGCATACTTTAACATCCACAGAGAGCTCAGATTCATTGCAATCTGAGCGTCAAAATGAGAAGGGAAAGTCGCCTAGATGGTCCCACCAAAAAAATGGTTCTTGTTTCTGGGGAATATGCCGAGCCTGCAAAAGCTAAGCCGACAATAAAGCAGCCCCTTTGAGGAAAAAATATTGAGTATCCAAGTATAAAACTCTTTGTACCTTGAGCTCCTAGAATAAAGTTGTGTTTTGCAAGAAATATATTAATTTTAAACAAAAATAGTAATATGAAACAACAATTTTTTTAAATTACATTTAACCCTTTGCAGGATACAGACATATAAACCTCTCAGGTTTTCTAGCAATAAATAATTTTTAAAAATTTAGTATGGACGAGTTATTTCTAATTATCATCTACAGAAATCCTACTTCAAGAAATTTAAAGAAATTAAATTTTCAGTTAAAAATTTTAATTTTAATCGCCTTCAGTGAAAACAAATTTACACTTCAGCCAATTTGCTTATGTAACATAAGGTTAAATTAACAATGGTTGAACAATTTATAAATCATGGGAACAGCTGAGAAAACTCTAGATAAAAGCTAGCAATTTTACATTTGTAATTAAGAAAAACATACAATAGATGAAAGTAAACAATAAAAATTAATAGTTTTATTGATAGAAACTCAACAAACTTAAAAGAAAAAAAATTATTTATGAAGAATTATAAAACTTTTCAGAAATTTGCAACATGTGTTTTTTTAATTGTAGATAACCATATATTGCAATTTTTAAGGATATAATATCAAATTAAACAATAAATATGATAGGAAACTTCACTTTAAAAGCTATAAATAAAATAAATACCAATAATTTGCTAATAATGTTTTCATTTGTCTCAAATAATAAAGTTGTTAGCCTGATCCCAGCTTTGAGATGGCGCACTTTATAAACAGTCTGTGGCTGTTTCAAAGCAAGCTCAAAATCCAAGCCCCTGATGGCATAGTCAATCAGGAGATCAACAGTTTCTGTAATATATTTGAAAAAAAAATAAAATTCTTTACACAGGGTTCATACTCTATC
Source organism: Oedothorax gibbosus (assembly GCA_019343175.1). Classification (NCBI taxonomy): domain Eukaryota; kingdom Metazoa; phylum Arthropoda; class Arachnida; order Araneae; family Linyphiidae; genus Oedothorax; species Oedothorax gibbosus. The sequence continues at coordinate 296,271 of CM033278.1, read as the reverse complement.
TATGATAGTGAAATTCAGGAGGAGTTTTACAGGAGTGCAGCAATGTAGATTCAGGAGGTAATGAGAAATATAATTGAATATGTTGGTTTATTATTGTATTGGTCTAGTGACTTCAAACTACGTATAAGCAGAATTTCAGAACAGCAGAAAAAAATCTTCTAAAAAATTCTAGGACATTAGGGGCATTCTAGGACATTAACTAGTATTGTTGTCCGAACTTTATTTTTTGATCGCTAATAGAATTATTCCAAATGAAGTATGGGAGAAAAATGACAGAGAAATGGAAAAAAACAATTCCTGTCTTAAATTATTTCAGAAGAAAAAAAAAATTCAGGAGATAAGATACAAATTTCAGTAGTTATAAGGGCTCGTAGGAAAAAAATGAAATTCAGGAGTTTTCAGGAATTTCAGGAGGCCTAGGAACCCTGTTTACATGAAGAATGAAAACTATTTCTTAAGCAGCATATTTCATTATCTTTTATAAAATAGCTGCTAATTTTTAAAGATTAATTCTACTAAATTGTATTATTCAGAAAAAGTTTGTGAAGTCAAATATGCTAATAAATGCAAAAACACTACAGTTTTAAGGTTAAACAGCTTAAACTTCATTAAATAAAATACCTAAAATTGTAATCTCTTACAGACAGTAAACTCTCCGGATTAAATCCAGCAATAGTTCTTACGGTTATCTGTATTTATAACCATTTTCTAAATTTCTGCACACCCTGTGAAAGTTTATTGTACTCTTTTTTAAAGTTATGAAATACATTTTGCCCAAAAATCCAGACATGATTAAAAATCGGATATTACCTGGAGAAATCTAGGGTTGATAGGTTTCCTCTTTAAATATCAATAAACACAAAGTAGTTAAAATAAGGATTATAATTTGACTTAATATAGTTAATACAAAAATAGATATAAAGATTAAAAATAGTTAACCAAACAAATTAGTGATACAAATGAATTGAAATTTCGAAACACATTTTTTTTAATTTAGCAATAAATGCAAAAAAATTACCTTTCACTTTTTCATCAGATTGAAATTTAAGCATTCCCAAAAGAGAGTTCTCATTGAAACTTTCCAAAATATCAACCCATCTGAAAAAAAATTACCAGTAAAAAATTATTAAAAACAAAATACTTTAAAGTTGAAATAAATACTATAACCTCTTTACTCGAGACACTGGACCTGAACCTTTGTAGACACTTCCCAAGTTAAATGTACACTTTTCTTAACCTCTTTCCTCCAGAGGTACTCATAACTGAACCGTTGTGGAATTCACTTCACAACTTCATTTTACAATTTTTTTTAATACTAACTTTTCTATTATAAAGTCAAGCTTTCCAAATCTATGGATACCAAAGTCGTGGATTTATTAATTGTATTACAAAAAGGACATACTAATAGGGTCAAGCCGATTTCAGAGGCCTGCATAGTTTTTTCAGCGGTTAATTCATTAGACATTTTGTATTAAAACAAAAGTTAGAGAAAGATTGTTGTTGTTGTTACTAATGCCACTTGAGAAACCCAAGCTCTTCCCTTGGAGCGGGAAAGGATTAAGACAAATGGGTGCGGTTTCTGAAGAGAGATGCCTGTGTAAAGACTACACGACAGGAATCCGTCTTGGCATCGTGCTGACAAATGCTGCCATCTATCGCCACCTCCGCAATTTAGACATGTCCCTGAAGGGGAGGGAAATAGTTTCCAGGGACCTGTACCCGTGGAAAACTGCGCCATGGCTTCCATTTTCATATACTATTCGCGCTAAATGTACCCACACGTTTTGCTTTGGATTTAAGTCTGGATTAAGTGATGGCCAGTTCATGACATTAATATTATTCATTGTGAACCACATATTTGTTGAGTTAAACAGATGAATAGGCACCCTGTCTTGTTGAAATACACAGTTTGGTCCTCCCAGGAATTTCTGTAGTTGCATAAAATGATCCTCTAATATTTTCTGAAAGTCTTGGTAGTTCTTTTTCTTGCTCCAAGTTGCCAAAAATGTCTGTCCATTAAATCCAAAACCACCCCAAGTCATCACTGATCCACCACCTTGCTGTCTTCTAAAAAAAACCTTTTTGGTTCGCTTCTTAAATCATGCCAGTAAAATTTATATGCAAGGTGGAGGATCAGTGATGACTTGGGGTGGTTTTGGATTTAATGGAAAGACATTTTTGGCATGACATGAAGTCGACAAAAATGTATTTTAATGGGAAAAAAGCCAATTTGCACAATGTTCCTGAAAAACGGAACCAAAAACGTTGCTCAATCATTTTCTAAAATGAATTATTTGATATGGATTGTCATGCAAACGACTGACTAAAAGGACAACGTCTTTAAAAAATTGCTTTCTCATGTTTCTAGGCTACTACAACTGAAGTCTCAAGAACCTATTCAGGCTGTATAACTAGTGAAAGATTTTAGACATGTGCAAAAAGGCATTTAAACACTTTTCATGTATTTTTAAAAAGGCAGAAGCCCTTAGTTTAAAACACGATTTTGAAATCAATGTTCTCCAAATGGCCAAACGGCAAAAATTTAGGGAAATTCAACCTGCTGAAAATGCCGAATCATATTACAGAATATCTTTATTCCGTACATTGACCAAATAAGAGGTTTTAAGGTAGTAGGGGGCTACAGTATTTACTTCCTTGTTACTGTAATAAGGCTACTTTTGATGACATAAGGCCGTGAAATTTTTTTTCAGTGATTTGAGCAACAATTAATTATTATGAGTGAAGTTGATCTTTGGAAGAAAAAGTGGCAAAGAATTGACTTCAGCAATTGAAACTTTCGAGTGTTCCTGAAACTAATATAATTTTATCAAACATCGCGAAAATTATGATTTTTTTTTTTTTTTTGGTGTTCTTCCAGTAACTACAGCAAAAGCTAAACTGCCTTTTAGCACTTTAATGCGTCTAAAGTCTTACACGTGTGTTCTACGATGAACCTCTATCAAATTTGGCACTAATCTCTATTCATAGGAATAGGAAGGTTGACCTTAGAAAAATATTAGATAAAATTGAACTAAGCTAAAATAAAGGGGACTGAATATTGTAATTTGATAAATAATAACAAGAGTTTGTGTAGTACTACATATTGCTATATCAATCATTATTTGTGAATTTTAATAAACCAGCAGGTATGTTACTTGCATCATATCCATTTCTATTTTAAAGCCCACAAAATAAATCACATTCAGGGACAAACAATTATATGTATTTATTTTGAATTATTAGTGATAGTTAAATAATACAGTCAATACTCGATAACTCAAAGTCCCAGGGGACCCCCAAAAATCCGAATCCCCAATATCCGAAGTTCGAGTTATCGAAGTTACTTCCCATTCCTCTCTACTGGTACTTAGGATGGGTAGACATGGTTTGATAGGTGCCATAATACTATAGTTGTAAGCATTTCAATTTTTTAATAGTCTATGTAAACAACAAGAGAAGAATGGGGTTAAAAGGTTTATTAAAACTCAACTTTAACAAAATTTGGCCTCATTACTTAATAATTAGTATACATACCATGTAAATATCATTTGGAAAAAAACAGATATTTCTTGTTTGTATTTTTTAAGGTTGTTGGCATTCACAAAGTCACCTAATTTTTGAAGTTTTGAACTGAATTAGAATTGTGTTTTTATAGGGGAAATCCATCACAAAAACTTTGACTTAGAAGATGTTCACTTCAAGTTATCGAGACAGTTTTTTTATAGAAAAGTATAGAAATGATTCGGGACTTGATCAAAAGTTCGAGTTAGCAGATTATTCGACTTATTGGAAGTCGAGTTATCGAGGTTTGACTCTAATAAAAAGAAAAAGAAGAAACTTATTATCTTTTATAAATTATTTAATTTTAAACTTGAAACATGCTTTGGAATTTGAATGTATCTTTTTGGACAAGGGTTTGTTTTTAACAATTGATACAAATGGCAGTGTTTAAAATTTTACTTTATTCCGTAGCTTTTGGAATTCATTCGATTTCTAGGTAGATGAACGAATTTTTAACTAACCTAAGTTATAGACATATTTTTAAAGAATTAATGTTAAAAATTTCATAATCGTATGTCAAGAAACGACACAGATAACAGAGAATTGTTTTTAAAACATTTTACTCCTTTTCACACCCTTTTACAAATTTGAATTTTTTTGGTTTGGATAATTTTCCATGGGCTTCCAATTCTAATGTAAGAACTATTTTTGTGTCAATTTTCAAAAAATTCCAGTAATTTTAGTTTCCTCTGGGAATTTTTGTCAACCACTCACTTACTTAAGCGTTTTTCCCAGTAGTCTAGTTTGTAAAACATGATTGTAAATTTAGTCTATTTACATGTATTTAAATATAGCATTTTGGAAGACTAACATTTCAAAAATTCCCCCCCCTCAGATCCTGGGGTTATTACCCTCAGGGACTTGTGTAAAAGTGCCCTTCTGAATTTAAGTCCCCCCTCCTAGAAAAAATCCTGGCTGTGCGCCTGATAATATATACCTTTCATCAAATTCTTGATCTTTGGGGTAATTTAATGATTCCAAGACCTTAACAGTTTCTTCCGGTAAATCTTCCGTTTTACATTTCTTATTTTGTTTCTTAACTTCTTTTTCACAAACTTCGTATGGAAATAAAGTGGGATCTGAAAAATGCTTTAACAACAAATACAATTAAAAAATTATTTGAAACTAAAATATTTCAAATTAAGTTATTTTCATTTTCTGTTCCAAAAATTAAAATAGTTTTTATAATATATGTTATCTGAAGAGGTTTAAAAAACATAAGGACCTTATTCATTTTAGTTTAATGAAAAAAATTTATGATTCCTACAGTACTGTAACATAATATTAAAAAAATACTATTCAAGGTATTGACAAGAAAGACAAATACAAACCTGAAATGTTGCAAGTTCACAATCATAGGGTGCAAAACTGGACATGAAAGTCATACTTTCATCACCTAAATCATAATCCATTTCAACCTAAAAAATATATATATCGTATATACTCTTGTATAAGTCGACCCCCATTTTTAAACTAAATATCCTTCTACAATCGGTAATGCGTGTATTGGTCGAGGCAAGAAATAAAGCCAGAGCCTTCTGAGGACAATAAGAAGAAACTGGTTCATGACAGAACGTCATTTTTTTTATTTTACAAGCAAAATTTCAACCCCAATGAAAATGAAACAAGTTTCGGCTCTGAATGTCCTTGACATTGCTGACCCTGAATGGAGAAGCTAAGTAGATGCTATGTTCAGTGAAGCATGAAGACCATGCTACAGCACTGCGTTAAGGTCATTGACCAAAATTGTTTTCTTTCCACACTTGAAGACTGATGGACTGACTGCCCTGTTCTCTAGAGCTACACTGTGCAAAATACACATCAAGCCGAGAACTAACAATTAAGCATTATTATGGTGGATACCGTGAATAGATACCAATCTTATTTTATCTTCAGAATTCAACTGCTATTGTGTATATTTTTAATAGATAGTATCTGAACCTTGAGTTTGATTAAAATTTAGTTTTAGTTCAAAGATGGGGGGGGGGGGTTAAATTTTGTTGGGGAAATTTGATATTTCGTGTATAAGTCGACCCCGATTTTTACGGTACTAAATTTATCCAAAATTTCTCTGTTTACACAGGGGTAGATACATTGGAAATAAATTTAGCTTATATCGTGTTTTTAAATTAAATTTTATTTAATTTAATACATTTTTTAAAGCAAATTTGATACAATAAACCTTTTGTGCATTTATGCCCAATAAATGGTTTGACTTTTAACCCAATGAATGGTCCTTTGATGTACAAAAGATTAGATTTTGTGTCGATAATGATCACCATGTGCTTTGAGTTAATAACAAGAAGCAAATAAATCAGTTTCTAATGATTCGTAAATAATAAAATTTGTACATTTTTCCACATTCGACTCAAAAGTTTCAAAATGCATTTTTTATTGTATTTGTAAAAACTGTTACACTGTTTCTTTTAATTTAAAATAACTTGATGCAGTAATAATAAAACTACTTTTTAGGTTTTTTTCATAAACTTTCATCAATTTAACGTCTGTGCCTATACTTTTGTGGCACGAAAAAAATCAAATTTGTGAGTTTATGTAACAAGTTTCAAGTAACTAATTTTATATTTTTCTGAAATATTTTACCTTAACCTTTAAATTACAACTTTAAGAATACAAATTTTAAAAAATTTACTTCGGGATTTAACTAGTAAACAGAATTATTTGAAAATTTTCAGAGCGACTAACATTGAATAATAGTAAAAAAAAAACCAAACTTTTGGTAAAACATAAAGATAAATTTTTCTAAATTATTGGTAAAACCTAACGCTTTGAGAAAATCACCCATATGTAATAACTAAACTCCTCGGCGCAACAGCCAATTAGTGGGCCAAGGCTTGCCATGACTATTTCAGCTTACTTGATCAAGGGCTCTGGGGTGCTAAGAATATGTACTGGTTAGGTGGTCAACCTCACGCGGAACCCCCAGTATTTAGTTCCCAAGCATGCTTGGCCCTCAATTTATCAACAAATTTAAGGGATGAAAGAATGAGTCAACTCCGCCCAATCCGGAATTCGATCCCCAGACCTGTGGTATGGCAATACGAAGTACTACCACAAAGCCACTGGACTTCTGTAATAAATCAATATAAGAAATAACCAGAACACATTAACTCCTTACAATATCCATAGTCCTCTCTTCCCCATCAGACATATCCTCTCCCTCGCTGACAATCTCCTCATAGCCGTCATCTTCCTCAGTGTTCCCCCTTCCTGTATCTCTCCCTCGGACAAATTATACAAGTGCTCGGATGGGCCGAATTATTGTTGCACTAGAGCTACACGCGGGCTATTGGCGATGGGTGTTGTAATTTAGAACCACAGTCAAGTGACGAACCGCCACCTGAGTAGGCACCCAACGCAACCGTTAAGGACGACATCTAACGCAGGGTTGGCACTTTGGAGCATATTTTAACATGCACTCCCTCTTACCCAGGGTATTATTTGTCAGACATTTTTGGCTGAACGGGCCGTTTATAGGTTGGCCGTTTTGGATTTATTCTTTTTTTCTTTAGTTTTTTTTAAATTTTTTTTTCCCAGGCCCAAACCAGAGATAATCGACTGGGCTCTCCAGCCTCCTATACGAATTAAGTAAGAAAATAAAGACTAAGTATAAAGTACTGAAATAATTACCATGACCATTTCTATAGGTCTACAGTTGTTTTGCCAATACCCAGACAAGAACAAATCAATAAAAAGAAAAAAATTAGACAGAAAACATTTTCTTACAATATCCATGGTCCTTTCTTCCCCATCAGACATATCCTCTTCCTCGCTGACAATCTCCTCATAGCCATCATCTTCCTCAGTGTTGTCCCCTTCCTGTATCTCGCCCTCCGACAAATTATACAAGTGCTCGGAGGGACGGTGTCCACCACCACCAAGGACTTGGTCCCTCGGTGGGGGTTCATAGTAGTTCGGGTGATGCATCTCATCGTGCTCGGGTCTTTCCAAGTAATCGCTGGGCTCGTCCTCTTTCGGGGTCCTGGGGCCTGGCCCAATGCGGTCGGGATCGGGTGGTGTTTGAGGTGTGTGGGGCCGAACCTAGAGTGGAGGAATTTAAATATTTGAGGATACAAGGCTCACTTTTTGCTCTTAAGTAGTTTGTAGTCTATTAATTTTGTCTCAAAAAAAGGAAGAGTAGGAGAAAGTTTTGATGTAGTTATTGTTTAATATATTTTTGAGGTCGCTGATTTTGATAAAATGTTCATAATCTTTAATAATATTCATAATCATTAATTTGATAAATTGTTCATAATGTTGTAAATCTAGACATATGCATGCTTGTATAACAATTTTTTTTTAATACCCGAGTAGGGAATCAACAAATCTATTAGCTCAATCTATAATAATAAAAGAAAGAGTCTGTCTGTCTGTGTGTGTGTCTGTTATCGGATCGTAAAAGACCTACTTATGCTGCCCTCAGAAATTCGAAATTTTTAAGATAGATTCCCTTTAATACTAACGTGTGCACCTGAGGCTTAGTTTTTTCATATTTGTTCCATTTTAGAGAAATTCAAATTTTCTGAAAAAAATACACCACTTTCGCTCAAATCCGATCACTTTTTCTCTTTCCCGATGCCATCGGCTGAAAAAATTAAATAAAACTTTTAACAAAAACATTTAAAATTCAAAATGTTTATTTTATTCTTTGCCATTACTTTCAGAAACTAAATTCATTATTTGAAAAATAATTGACACGTTTCAAGTGACGTAATTCCGCCAGTCTTCATTCCCGGATTTATTGTGAGTTTATTTGATGATTTTTTCATTGATTTTTCTGTAGACTGCATGTATGCATATTAAGCAATAAATGTATAGTTAAGCTATTACTGAACTATGATGGTTAATAAAGGCCATCGCACTAGAGCTATTAGTGTTTTATGTCTTTATTTTTTCGCCAAATACGTTGCCAAACTCGCCAAATTATTAACTAAAATTCGCCAAATAGGCAATTTCTTTTATAAATAATTTATAAGCTGGTCGGTTGTTCGAAGGTCATTGTGTTAGAGCTGTATAATGGGTGTGGGTAGCTATATCTATTTTCTCGCCAAATTATTTCCCAAACGCGCCAAATGAGCTAAAAGGTTTTATGTATTTATGAGGGAATTGTGATGAGTGCATTTTATAGCGTATTTTTCATTTTTGAATTTTAAGGCAATGAAACGGGATTTTATAATTTATAACGAGCGGAAACAATAATAAGTTTATGATCCTATAACCGGGTATATGGTACACATATTTGGAATCTATTTGATATTTTTTTATTCCGTGCGAAAACGGGTATAAGTTTGCTAGTTTGATATATAGGAGAGAATGACGGCTTTAAAGAAATTTTAGTAAAGAGCATTCAGAAGTGTATATACAGAAATTGATCAAATCAACAATTAAGAATAAAAATATCTGGAATGCTTTAGAAATATTACTTCAGAAATTTTTAAATTTTTCATATTTAAAACCAAAATGAAACAAACTTTATACACAGGGTTTTTTAATTAATAATCAAAGATTTAAAAATATTTTTTTTTAAATAAACTTTGAGAAATTGTATTGTTATTCTCTATTTAAGTAACTCGGACTAACTATTATCACAAGTACTTATTTTTTTTTATTTCTTTTCACTTTTGATTTCTTTTCACTTCTCCTACAATTGGCAAATCACAGCTCTATCTCTAAGGGGTCATCCATAAATTACAAGATGTGTTTAGGGGGTTGAGACAAATATCACAAAATCTCATGTAGGAGGAAGGGGGTCACATAAAATATCATATCATTTTTCCCCCGCAAAATATCACTTTAAAATTACGAGAAACTATAGTTAAATTCCTGGATATGTTTCTTGACTTAAATTTGGCAAAATCTTGCATGATAATATTTATTGTTGCAATTCGAACCATATTTCAAAACGTTGGAGCTTAAAATTTACCAATAAATAAAATATGAATTTTGAAAAATGTCACATGAGATTACAGGGGGTGGGGGTGAAAGGTTGAACCAAATATCATTAAATCTCCCCGGGGGGAAGGCGAGGTTAAAAAATCGTCAAAATCGCATCATGTGGTTAATGGACGCCTCCTAACTCACAGTCATCTATAATAATAAAGAGTCTGTCTGTCTGTGTGTCTGTTATCGGATCGTAAAAGACCTACTTATACTGCCCTCAGAAATTCGAAATTTTTAAGATAGATTCCCTTTAATACCAACGTGTGCACCTGAGGCTTAGTTTTTTCATATTTGTTCCATTTTTAGAGAAATTCGAATTTTCTGAAAAAAATACACCACTTTCGCTCAAATCCGATCATTTTTTTTTTCTCTTTCCTGATGCCATCGGCTGAAAAAATTAAATAAAACTTTCAACGAAAACATTTAAAATTCAAAATGGTTATTTTATTCTTTTGCCATTACTTTCAGAAACTAAATTCATTATTTGAAAAATAATTGACATGTTTCAAGTGACGTAATTCCGCCAGTCTTCATTCCCGGATTTTATTGTGGTTTTATTTGATGATTTTTTCATTGATTTTTCTATTGACTGCATGTATGCATATTTAAGCAATAAATGTATAGTTAAGCTATTACTGAACTATGATGGTTAATAAAGGCCATCGCACTAGAGCTATTAGTGTTTTATGTCTTTATTTTTTCGCCAAATACGTTGCCAAACTCGCCAAATTATTAATTAAAATTCGCCAAATAGGCAATTTCTTTTATAAATAATTTATAAGCTGGTCGGTTGTTCGAAGGTCATTGTGTTAGAGCTGTATAATGGGTGTGGGTAGCTATATTTATTTTCTCGCCAAATGATTTCCCAAAACGCGCCAAATGAGTTAAAAGGTTTTATGTATTTATGAGGGAATTGTGATGACATTTATGAGTGCATTTTATAGCGTATTTTTCATTTGGGAATTTTAAGACAATGAAACGGGATTTTATAATTTATAACGAGCGGAAACAATAATAAGTTTATGATCCTATAACAGGGTATATGGTACACATATTTGGAATCTATTTGATATTTTTTTATTCCGTGCGAAGAACGGGTATAAATTTGCTAGTCCTATATGAAATCCAATATATTTATACCATAGTAACTTATTACAGCAACACTACTTGAGAGTTAATCTAAGAACTGTTGAATTAAACCCCTATATAACAATATGTATCCAACGATTATAAACCATTCTGACCTTTCTGGGAGAAGGCGGAGTTGTAGGCCTCTTTGGTTCCCTGATGTCCTTCCTTCCACCTATTAATAATATAATAATAATTTTTATTATTACAAAAACAAAAATGACAGAGAAAAAATATGAAAATATTAAGGCATGCCAAGAGGGAAAACCCTGTAAAGTATCCCCGGTTAAAATCGAATAAAAACAAACACAGAAACAAATAAGATGGAACATAATGTGGCAATCAGCTGACAAACAGATATGATTATTAAGCTTCAAATTAAAGTGAAAAATAGAGATCTAAGTTGTCGATATTTATAAAAAACTCAAAAAGTTGTTTTTAAAGGCATAATAATTATTTATATTTGTTAGGTGAATAGGCAGTTTATTATATAATTTAGGGGCAAGATAGAAGAAATGTTTAGTAAATATTTTTTTGGAGAATGTTGGAATTCGAAACATTTCATTTGATCTGGTATTATAAAAATGTTCATTAAGTTCACAAAGCTCTCTCCTCTTCTGTCAACAAACCTCTGTCCATAAAAAGCCGGTCTCGATTCCTGTCTCGGTCTCGGCTTCCTGAGTCCCGACGCATTCTGTCCCTGTCTCGGTCTCTGTACCGATCCGAGTCCACGGAACTCCGTTCCCAACTGGCCTCTCGGGACCTCCTGTCTCGGTCCTTTCGTTTGCTGTCGTGGTCGCGACTGCGGTCATCGTCTTTGTAGTCATGAAGGTCCCTGTCAAAAGACATTAAAAAGTTTGTAAACTAAACTCCTCGGCGCAACAGCTCGTTAGTGGGCCAAGGCCTGCAGTGCCCTTTCTAGCTTACTTGACCTAGGGCTCTGGGGTGTTAGGCATATGTCCCGGTAAGGTGGTCAGCTTCACACAGAACCCCCAGTGTTTAGTTCCCAAGCAGGCTTAGTCCCCATTTTATCGACCCACTTATGGGATGAAAAGATGGGTCAACCTCGCCCAATCCGGAAATCGATCCCCGGACCTGTGGCATGACAATGCGAAGGAAGCACTACCACTCAGCTACTGGGCCTCTAAAAAGTTTTTAAGAGAATTTATTTTAAATAAAATAAGAAATAATTTGGGAAGTTTTTAAATGTCAAAATTAAAATAAATTCTGAGTTTAAAACATAATATACGGGCAATGGAACAGTGGTTGCAGGTAAAGGTAAAAAAAAAGTAAGGCCATGTCTTTGTAATCGTGAAGGTCCCTGTTTCAAGATATTACGAGGGTTGCTATTTATATTTCTGGCCTAATAATGAAAAAACAAATTTTTAGCATCGAAATTGGTTTTATTGTTTTTCAAAATATTCTCCTTGATGATCAATACACTTTTGCATGCGTTTGAACCAATTTTCAAAGCACTTTTTCCAGTCCGATTGAGGTAACTCCAAAACATGCGTTTTGAATGCATCAACCGCTTCTTCGGGGGTCGAAAATCGTTGTCCACGTAATTTATTTTTGATGTGTGGGAATAAGAAGAAGTCATTGGGTGCTAAATCAGGGCTGTAAGGCGGATGACCCATCAGTTCGATCTTTCGCTCCGTCAGAAATGCCTTTGTTTGAGTCGATGTGTGAGAGCTCGCATTGTCGTGATGAAGAATGATTCGCCTATTCTTCTGCTTTTTTCGAATTTCTCCGATGACTTCTGGCAAACAAATGGTCGTGTACCATTCAGAATTGACCGTCCTGCGTTGCTCTAACGCCACTGTTGCCACATGACCGTTAATGCCGAAGAAACAGGCAACCATTTGTTTCGATTTGCTTCTTCCTCGAACAACTTTTGTTGGTTTTGCCTCGTCTTGGAAGACCCATACAGTTGATTGCTGTTTTGTTTCCGTCTCATATGCATAGATCCATGATTCGTCACCTGTGTAGATGTTATACACAGCCTTTGATGCACCTTGAACGTATTTTTCCAACATTTCCTTGCACCAATCGACACGAGCCTTTTTTTGAGCGTTTGTCAGATTATGCGGGATCCAACGCGAACAAATTTTTTTTACGCCCAAATGTTCATGCAATATCTTATTGATGCTAGTCATACTAATGTCCAAAGACACCTCTATCTCACGGTATGTCACATGACGATCTTGCTTTATCAGTTCAAGCACAGCATCGATCTTTTCTGGCACAACAACCGATTTTGGACGACCTGCACGGGATTCGTCCTGGATCGAACATCGACCACGATTAAATTCGTTAAACCAGTTTTTTACAGTGCTGTAGGATGGCGCTTTATCGCTGTATAAAGAATTAAGTTCATCGAAGCACTCTTGTCTTGACAATCCACGTCGAAAGTTATGAAAAATAATCGCACGAAAATGTTCACGAGTTAATTCTATTTTTTGAAAGAGAAGAACTTTTCAATTTGCTGTCACCAACACAAATAAAGTTATAATGGCAAATCGTCTAAAAAATATATGTTTAAAAATATCAAACTTTCGATTAAAATCGTCTGCGGCCGCTTAGCAAAACTTACTGTTGCAAAGGCCAGAAAATTAAATAGCAACCCTCGTAAAACATTTGCAAGAAGATTTTCAAAATAAAATTTTTAAAAAAAAATTGAAATTTTAAATGCGAAAAAGGGAAATATATTCAGTTAAGTTTAAAAAGTTAGTTTAGAGTTAGTTTTTTGATTAGTTTAAAAAGCAATATATAGGCAATGGTACTATGGTTGCAGTTCAATGTAAAAACTATAATAAAGGAACGCAAAAGTGAAAAATGTACTTGGCTAAAAAGTAAGAGTGAAATATTTTATGAGTGATTTTGCAAATCAAATTTTTTTCACATTTACACTACATAATGACTTTAAACATTTTAAAGACAGGCTCAAAATTCTTTTAATAAACTTTTCAAATTATAGGAAAGCGACTTCTGAATGCATTTTACAAAAGCATATTTTCAAGACGAATCAAACTTACTTTTAGCTTCTACATTATTTTTATTAAGTGAAAAGTGAAAGCTTTTATAAAGGCTAAGTCCGTCCTTCTACCCTTATCCATTTTCACAGCCTGAACTACAAATGCTGCAGACAAGTGCAATACTTAAAAAAGTTCAGCACTTCAAAACTAGAAATCGTGGAAAATCACACAAAAAAATTTGCAAACAACAAGAAATAGTTATTCAATATTTGAAAAAAATAGTTTGTTGAATTCTAACATTTAAAAGTTTAATACAGAACTTTCTAACAACATTTAAACGTTTAATACAGAACTAAGTGCTTGATGCTTTTTTTAAGATGCATGAATTTTGTGTGGAAGTGCTTCTAGGTGATAGAACTATCACAAACCTACTTATTTAATACTGTATCCACCTGGAACGTAGTTCCGTCCAGGTAAATTGTCGACAATTATTTTCCTTAAGTTCAGACTTTCTAAATTCAACTACAGATTGTATTTTGATCCTTTCACATTGTACCTGGCCATGTTAAGTGAGAAGTCATATTCATCAAACCCATGAAAACATTGCTACAAGAAAGCTCTGGGAAAGCCGGATTAAAAACCCGATCCCAATGAGCCTACACCGAAGGACCTTTTCTGCAAATTTTTCTAATCTAACAGGACATGACTACCTACTTAAACTAACATCTCTGCAGAATCGGTATCAAAGAAAGCCCTGTCTGCCCCTTGTGTTCGAGTGGTGAAAACATGGCTTTTATTCAGTTGAAGACTTGTGCTTCATTGGCCAACGCAGTTTTTAACTTTTTATGCCTCAACAACTTTTCTCCAAAGGCTAATCTTTATTGGGCTGCACAAAAGGAGATGGTCTCTCTGACTTACTCCTCGACGTAATTTTACAAAATAAACATTGTACCTGTCCCACGGTCTGTCCCGACCCTTCATGTCTTTGTCCCGATGTAGGGTTGGAATCTCAAGAAGGGTCGACCTGGAATAATTGTCTCGATCGTGCACAGACATATCTGGGGGTGGGTGGTGGTCTTTGGGATCCCACATGGGTCTGCTTGGCTCAGGAGGCGGCTGGTACATGCCTGTTACAAAGATTGCTTACAATTAAGGGGACATGAATTTCCGAAAACGGAACTAACTTCCCAAATGTTAACCTATGGTGAAATTGGATAGAGTGTTTTATAATTAGTATCCACAATTTTTTACTTATTGTTTCCGAACTTGTTGGTGTGCTTAAGTATAATAAGCCCTATGTTTGTGTGTAGCAAAATTCTGGATATTGTTTTAAAAAATTATTTTAATTGACTGTAAAGCATTGTTTCGCTGGTCAGCTTATAAAAAACGCCCCAATTAACACTTCACCGACCGGCCGTCAATTGATCGACGTTTTGTTCTCAGCGCATACCGACCGGCCATCGATTATTCGATGTTTGCTCCTCGGTGCTTACCAACCGGTTGTCGATTAAT
The DNA here is from genome assembly GCA_019343175.1 of Oedothorax gibbosus. Lineage (NCBI taxonomy): Eukaryota > Metazoa > Arthropoda > Arachnida > Araneae > Linyphiidae > Oedothorax > Oedothorax gibbosus. The sequence continues at coordinate 281,137 of CM033278.1, read as the reverse complement.
CGACTTTTGATCTTTCTGTTAGATTTTGTTAGGTTAGGCCATATTCTGTCTATGCCTTGATCCACGACCGATGAAAGGGCATAGCACGACTGGTGACAGCGGTGAAAGGGCATAGTAGGTTTGAACCGCTACCGGTCGGTAAAGTGTTAACTTAGAGACAATTAAAAAACGCACAAACGAAGGGCTTATTAACACCTAAGAATACCAGCAAATTTAAAAACTAATATAAAAAAAAATGTGAATGCTAGTTATGAAACGATCTATCCAATTTCGCCATAGGTTAACATTTGGGAAGTTAGTTCTGTTTTTGGAAATTTATGTCCTCTTAAGTCTCAATCAGTGTTATAAATTGGATAACAAAAATAACGAGCAAGCTGTGCTACTAACTTCAAAAACTAGGAGAAATCCACATTATCTGGGAGCATTTTTGAGAAAAATAATTACAGAAAAAATGCTAGTTTTATGTAATTTATCCATAGTATTTTAAGATTGTTGTATTTGCACACATATAGAATCACCTGTGTTTCTCAATTTCAGGAGAGCAAAAAACTAAACTACTAAAAACTAGATTTTCCATAAAGTAACTGTAACTTAGTTACTTTTAGCCACAACGAAAAATTCTGTTACTTTTCCATTACTTCTCACGCCACACTTCACAGATCTTTTAGGTAGATCAGCATTTATTTTAAACTTAACTATTTAAAGTTTAACTTTTAACAATGTTGATTTTTCATTGCTACCTTTTTTTCTCGATTGTCACTTTTTTTAAATATTGGTTCTCTATGAAAAACAGTAACGTTACTAAATTGTTGGTTTCTTTTAACTTGATATTTCTAAAAGTAACTGTAATTTGTTACTTTTCATATTAAGTAACTGTAACTAGTTACTTTTCAAATAAAGTAACTGTAACAGAGTTCTTTTTTTAATTAAGTAACTGTAACAGAGTTACTATTTAAAGTAATTTTGCAATCCCCGAGTTATACAATAGTCCTTTCTAATAATACCTGCATCTGGTGGGCGATTGTACATCTGGTGATCATACTGTTCCGGTGGCGGTGGAGCCTGATACTGCTCCCCGGGCGGTGGCCATGGTTTGGGGTACTGTGCGTCGTACTGGGCGTAGGGACCGGGCGCAGGCATATCCTGGAACACCATGGGCGGAGGAGGCTCCGAAAAGCCTGAAATGACGTTGGGAATTTCTGTGGAGAAAGAAGAGTATATCTTGGTTTAAAGGTAATAAAAAAAACTTCTATACATTTTTTAACCCCCTTTACATGGAATATCATGTATTTTAGGTTGAAGATTTAGAAAATAAACAAAGATTTGGTGGTTAAATATTTTGTTATGTATCAGTAAAGCAATTAATTTAGGTTAAGTTGGTTTGTAGCATAATGAAAGCATTTTAATGTGTTTCACCAGACAACTGTTAAATCATCCTGGGTCCCACCATAAGAAGAGCAAACTAGTGTGGCTTGTAAAATCAAAAAGCTAAGGAAACAAGCAGAATATGCACCATATAAAAATGTCAGAGAAAGACTTATTTTGGCCAAAGTACTAAGGTGGTAGGATAAGTAGCAAGGTGTCAAAGAAAAGTTGCTATTTAACTAATAAAATAAAATAGTGTGAAAATGGTTATAATTTCTTTTCTTCTGAAATCATTATATACCTTAGTGAGGGAGAAATAATAAAAAAAATAGCTGCTTATGTTTTCCAACAAGTCGATTTTCGGACACTCAGATTGCGTAACAAACAGTTTCTAAAGATTTTTAAAAGAGAATACACACCCTGATAGACGTGCTGTTCTGGCTGCTGGTGAATCATGGGCTCGCCATACCTTGGGGCATCTGCCACAGCCCCTTGCCCTTGCATTGGAGGGGGCTCGGGTGGGACCCCCTGAATCCTTGAATTTCGCTCCCATTCTGAGACGCTGGAATCTCCAATTGGAGAACAGAGGTCTGAAAAGCATGTTTTTGTATCTTAAGACTACTTTTTGCATTGTCTTGGAAAAATAAAGGTATTTTTTAGAATGAATAACACATTTAAAGGTATTTTTAGAATGAATAACAAATTAAAGGTATTTTTTAGAATGAATAACACAATTAAAGGTATCTGTAGGAACAACTACGATTTTTTATAAATATAATTGAATGCCTATAATGAGTATTGAAGTACCCTGGGAACCCTTTATTTATAGTAAATTAACCCTTTATTTATAGGAAAAAAGAGGAAAACATGACAAAGTCTACAGTCCCAAATCAATTGACTTTAGTGCAAGAGCTTTGCATTTTTACAAAACAATAAAAATGAGTTTATTGCAGATTTATAAAAAAAAGTATCTATATCTTTTCTGATATAATAATGATGTGAAAAGTCTACAAATATTACCAACAAAAACTTTTTCATGAATAATTGTTAAATATGCCTTTACATGACAGTGTCTCAGCATTTAAGTCTACAAAAGTACAAAATATAATCTTTTACAGCAATTGATCAATTCATATTCCACCTACCTAAAATTTCCTGGCACCCTTACATGCACAACCAACCTCACTCAGAATATTGAGGGAAACTTTATAAGTTCAAAGACATAAGAAAAGCAAACCTTGTGGTGTCCTTGAATTAGCTTGGGGAGGGGGAGGAGGGGGAGGGGACGTCCTCTCTTTGTTGCTGACTTTGGTAATCACGCCATACACGGCCAAAGTGACTGCGCTGTACCAACCTCGCAAAACTAAGCCATCAGTAGGAATCTAAACAGAGGAAAATTTGATTGAGATTGAGACTAAAATCATGAAGAAATATAAGACTTTCTATCACATTTAATGAGAAATATGCATATCCCAGCACAAAAAAAAACTATGACAACACAGATTTCAGTCTCGAACATCTTGGCCAGTATTCCACAAATTAGTGACTCTCCCTTTGAGGAACTTTATTCGGACAACTGACTTCAGATTTCTGAGGCTGTGTGAACCACACATGGCCTTAAGTATTTCTATCCATCACCAAGACGACAACAATATGCAACAAAGGGAATTAAAAAATTTACAACTGCTAATTCTATAAATCAGATATTTATATTATCTATTTGGTAAGTATAATTGACATGCAATGTCGAAAGAAACTTTTTTAAGAGAAAAATTTAATAAGACTTCCTAGCGGAGAAAAAGTATGGATACTTATTATTTAGTTTAAAACAACAATGTACAGAAATTGTCACTCACTTTGTTATTGCTCACTGGAAATTGAATTTCTTCATTCTGTTTGTAATTCAAACTAAAAAACAAAAATTTTTTACTTACGTAAACTTATGCAAACTTTTGCATTAAGTAAAATAAGTTATAAAAGGAATATCAAAATACAAGTCATACATTTCAGTTGAATAAATAATACAAATCTAATAAAATAACACAGATATAATTTTGTTTAGAAAAGGAAATAATTTACCTTCCTAGTCTGTCAAATGTCGATGCACTTCTCTTACTTAAATCATTCACGAAAAATTCGAGATGGAAGGATGATGGGTTAGTAGCACTGTAAGAAATAACTTGAATGAATCAATAAAAACTACCAAGAAAAGTCTAAATACAATCCAACCCTGTTAATGTGAACTCAAAGGGAGCACCGAAACATTTCGTGTTAACCGAATTTCAGGTTATCCGTCAGGATTTTTTACATTGAAACTGTGAATAGTTTAAAAATAAATAACATCTGAAGATTATTCTACTTTTAAAATGTAATACTAATAATGCATGTATGCAATTAGTAATTCAATTAATAAAGAACAGCAATTGGATTTCAACTGACAAATCATGGGATATGGCGATTTTCCCAGAATTAGAAAACAATTTATTCTTAGAATGTTCGTTTGCCGCTTTTCTTTAATGTTTTTTATTTGTTCTTCGAATTACTAAAGAAAAAATAAAGACAATTCTAAATATTGTGTTTGAATTGAGCGAGATTTCGCAGAAATCGATTTCGCGTTAAGAGATATTTTAGCTTTAGCTTAAAACTTTAAAGGACGGGGAAATGCTTTCAGTTCATCTGAAGCGAAATTTTGTGTTAAGCGAGTTCTTGTTAACAAGGTTCAACTGGAATGTTTATTTGAGTCATAAGTTTTTTCAGTAAAAAGAGATGCATTACATGTAGGGTTCATGTCATACAAGGCAACAAGCAATTTAGGGAGGCTGGCGAGCCAAAGTCACGACGCTTCTTTTGTAAAAAGTAGTTTTTGACCAATATGTCAATGCAAACCATTTCTGACAGCCCATTCTGCTGTGCCAGCTAATTAAGTAGTTCTAGTAGAGATTTTTATTGACAACCTATGTAAAATTAATGTATCTGTGTTTGGTAGTATTTAAGCTGGAGCAACAAATATAAGATTTTGATTTCTAATATACTGCAGCTTATTGAGTAGCTTTAGTTATAAGTTTGTATTGTCATTTTTAGCAAAACTAAGGTAAATGTATTTGTTATCAGCTGAGTCGTCATATTTTCTGGATGGGCAAATTATGTCATATGATTATGTGGCATGAAAAAAATCCCTTGAGTATCCATTTAGCTTGGATTCTCTTGGCAAAGTTAAAATCTTGACTCTCTTTAAGATCCACAGAAAGCTCAGATTCATTGTAATGCAAGCGTCAAAACTGGTAGCGAGAGTCACCTAGATGGTGCCACAAAAAATGCCTCTCAGTTATGGTGAATATACTGAGTCTGCAAAGGCTTAGCCGCCAATAAAGCAGCCCCATTGGAAAACAAGTTTTTTTAAACATGCTAAGAAGCACCATACAATACGTATTTACCACAAAAAAATTGGACTTACCCTAATCGGTGTCCGCCAGGAAAATCCGCTTGCACTCTGGCACCAAGGGGAATAATTCTTATTTCGAAAATGTACACAGGCTGTGGAAACTGAACTAAATCAAGGTTCAGCTCCTGGAAAAGAAATTTTAACGCTGTTTATAATAGTGGTAATGCTTTGCATTGCCGTGCCACAGGTCTGGGGTTTGAATCCCGGATTGGGCAAGGTTCACTCGACCCTTAATTGGGTCGATAAAATGAGGACCAAGCATGCTTGGGAACTAAACCCTGGGGTTCCAGCGTGAGGTTGACCACCTAACTGGGATACATGCCTAGCACCCCAGAGGATCACGAAAGCTGGCACGGCAGGCCTTGGCCCACTAATGGGCTGTTGCGTCGAGGAGTTTAGTTTTTTTTATAATATCATGTAAGATTACCATTATAATACAGGTGAACTCATTTATAAGTTTCATGTAAGGTGAAACTGGTGATGTAATAAATAATTTTGGACATTAAAATCTGATAATTAGAGGATGTGACTAGAAGTTTATTTTCAAGTTTGAGAAGATGGAACTGCATTCTTATAAATTATTCAAAATAAAGCATGTTATCAATATTTACATATATTTTTACTTAACTTGGTAGCTGTGTTAGAAATGGTATGAAGAAATTTAGAAACAATCTGTTCTGCTACTTAAAAAAGGAGCAAATGCGCATTATCTAGAAGCACTTTTTGAGAAAAATATTTTTTTTAATACATTTTTTTAATTAAACTACAAATTCTACATGGCTAATCTGCTTAACCGAAAGATTTTCATATCACAGGAGTTGCACGATTGTAGAACCACCAGAGTTTTGCAATTTTAGTATAGTTGCAGAATTTCAAATTTTTAGGAATCAGGATAGTGTGGATATTAGAATCGCCTGTGTTTTTGCATTTTTTGTTTGCCAGTTTACAATTCCTACAATTTTGGAAATTAACAATAGCCATAGTTTTGTAATTCATAGATGGCCAAAGTTGTGCAATTTTAGCACTGTCGAATTTTTGTGATTTTAGAATCACAGTTAGAAGGTTTTACAAATTGGCGACTGGTGAAGATTTGCAATTTTAAGATAATAATTTTGTAGGAGATTTTGAAAAATTAGTCGTGGGTACTACGACTAAATTTATTTGGTTGTGGCATCATTGATGGATTTGGTCACATTTTGCAACTGAACTCTGGTTGAAAGCACAAAAATTGGTTGGCATAGAGACCCTTCGATTTTCTCAACATTGCCAATGGTTAAATTTCAGTTCGGATTATTCCTTGGCGAAATAGTGCCGAAATTGACAAAAGTTGTTAGGTTTATTAAGTTAACGACCAATCTAACAATTTGGTCTACAGGATACATGCCTAGAAGATGCCCCCAAATCTGTATTTTAACATAATTTGCAAATGAACGAACTGTGATCAAATTTGGAAGCTATTCCAAAAAAAAAATTATGGTCCCGTCCCGTCGTTTAAATGTTTTATTATAGTTTTAATGAACTTTGCAATCCCTATTTATAACTTACTTCACAAGAATCATGTGAGAAAGTGTCGAAAAACAAGAGCTCACAATCGTCCCCCATTCTGTTTTCAAAACTCGGTAACTACAAATTTGTTGTTGGCTGCTTTGTGAAAATATTACTTTCTTGGGAAAATAACTTTTTGTACTTCAAAAATATTAATATAAATCAATTTAATTGCTTATCATGAACACACAATTAACAAATAAACAATCGCGAATATCAACAGCGATATCAAAACAAAACAACAATTTTCACGTAGTTACAGCCACAGTTAGTTACTTCTTTATTATAGAAATAGAGATATATTATAGAAACGATTCGTAATTTTTATAAATGTATTTTCTGTTTGATCTTTTACAGCACAATTATTTGGATTTTATCTTATGTTAAACATAAAATTCATTTAATTTAGATAAAACTACAACGGTTTCAGGTGATGTACCTCTTGTTTTCACTTTTTTGTCAAAGAGTTGTTGGTTGTTTCGGTTTCACTTTCAGATTGACGGTCATGGCATAGAGGAAAAGAAACTTCTCTTAGGCTATGTCCTGACTACGCCACAAATGCCACAAAGGCAACAAATGCAACAAAATTTGGCAACTTGGCAGAGTCAGCCCCCATGCTATTGCATCGCTTGGCGCCTTTGGCGGTCGCCAAATTTTGTTGCTTTTGTTTCCTTTGTGGCGTTTGTTGTCGTAGTGAGGACATAGCCTTACTATGCAAGCTTTCTTTAACAAATGATTTGAACAACTAACAGCACACAAGATGACAAGAAGTTGGTATTTAAAAAATTTAATAAGTAAAATATTCTTTGAAAACTAACATTCGAGAATACCGAAACAAAAAGTAATTCCACTCACAAAAAAAAATGAAAATAAGACCGCTGTAGCTGTTGCAATTCTCGATGTTAAACAACTCTATTTTAATATTTTGCAATGATAAATGCATATCCCTTCAAAGCACAATAGTTTGTCTGTATAGAAACTAGGATTTAAAATCTTGAGAAAGCAAGATTACTTTAAAAAAAGTATTCTCTTTAATAATTTAACGGATTTTTTTTAAATAGTTGTTTATTCTTTGCCTCGCAAATCTATGATTTATCTGAAAAGTATTAAACTAAAAATGCCCTAATATTGAGGAAAAAAAACTGTATACTTTTTTTTTTAACAAAACACTGGTTTAAGGTGGCACTAACTAACTAGTCAATCAACAAATCTAAAAGAAGGTTTGAAAAAAGCTAATTAGCCTATTCTTTTGGGTAGGTGTTTTATTAATAGAATTTTCAATTAAGTCGTTACTTGTAGCACTGATTGATGTATAATAGTAGTAGGAAATATTGCATGAAAAGTAAGCCTATAATATACGTCTGTGATATTTCATATAGATGTGAAGAGTTAAAATTGTCATAACATTATGTATTAATGTGAACATTTGTATTAAATTTTTGACATTTATTTTTAATTTTGAATAAATTCTTTTTTGCATGGTCTTTAAAAAAAAAATTGGGGGTTTATTACGTATCTATGCAGTAACTTCTTCGAATCTTTCACAAATAATTTATTTTGAATAAGGCCTAATTTTAATTAACAATTTCTATAAGTCAAGGTACAACTATGACAAAATTGCCAGTCAGTTAATTGGCGACTTTTTGTGAGCTTGAAATTTTAAGTAGGGTTGCTATACTTATCCAGTTAATTAAAACATAGAGTATAATGTTTACCACATTCCGGCATCTTTGTTGCTTGGCAACGTAACACAAATCACCAAATCAAGAACGGCCGTTATATCATAGCTGTTCCAAGTCAAATTTACATTTTACAACTTGCTTTCAACTAAAACTCATCTTAAAAGAGTTTCAATAAATCAAATCTTATAACACTAGTAAAACTCTTTCTTCAAAAAGTATAGGAATTTCTTTAAATACAAAATCATGTTACATTATTGGACCATACTTATCCAAAAGAGAAATGAGGGACACCATTCCATTCTTGTTTCCTGAAGCTTGAGTGTTTAAAAAAAAAACAGATTTAAAAAATACTGTGTGGATAGGGCTAATTGATCGTGAACAGGAATCTTAACAAATACAAGTTGTTTTTATTAAACCTAACATTTATGTAAAAGTATCAGTTGTTTCCAGATGATGTGTAAAAGGCAATAATAAGCAGATCTTCCTTTCTATGCAAGTTATATGGTAATATAGAAAAGCTGCAGCATATGAAAGTAGAAAACAAAACAATACATTTTTTTTTAATTTGACACTTTATTATATAAATACGAGTATTTATATCAGATAAAATTTACATGTAATATCTTACATGAGTATCAATAATGCGAATTGTGTCATACTTTAACATTATGTACAAAAATAAACAGGGTGCAGGCTGAGGGAAACTTACATTACTTTCAAATCAGCAACAATAACCAGATAAAATAAGTTGTAAGTAGACCACTTTGCACTGTGCTTCTAAGTAATTTTTACACGATTGGGTACAAGATACACTTCTAGTCATAAATGGGCTCAAACTCTTGGTCCGTCGGTATGGGTTCATTCGTATCATTCGTCGCCAAATTTGGGTCATTAGTTTGCAAATTTGTGTCATTAGCTGGCAAGCTGGTATCATTAGTCCTATCTTCTGCCGCATCTGTTTCCATGCCAGTGTTGCTCTCAGTTTCTGGATTGGGCAATGCAGGCGGCTGCTCTTCGGTTATATTTTCAGTTGGAACGTCTTCTTGTGGCTCGTTGTCTGTTTCCGGCGGACCCATGTTCTCCTTGCCGATTCTGAAAGTGTCCTGTTTGTACATTTCCTCCACTTCTGCCAGGTCCCTCTCCATCTGCTCCCTTTTCTGTTTAATCAATTCTAGAAACAGAAAAATAACACATTAAGTTAGGTAAGGTTGAATTAACATCAAACTAGTACCCAAGGGCTATTGGCGACGTAATTTAGAACCACAGTCAAGTGAAGAGCCGACACATGAGTAGGCACCGAACGCAACCGTTAAGGGCAACATCGTATGCAGCGTTGGGACTATGGAGCATATTTAATGTTATTATTCGTCAGACATTTTTGGCTGCACGGGCCGTTTATAGGTCGGCAGTTATTTTGAACGTAGGACCTTCTGTATGGAAGGCAAACGCCTTAACCAACTGGGTTCCCCACACCCTATAGCATATTAACTCTCTGAGGAATAAGCAAATTAACTGAAGTGTAAACTTGTTTTCGCTGCAAGAGATTTAAATTATAATTTTTAACTGGTAATTTAATTTATTAAATTTTAAAAATATATATTTTTGTAATAGATGGTTAAAAATGGCTCCTCCATGCCTTAAATTTTAAATTTTAATAAAATTATTAAATTTATAAATTTTTAAAAATTATGGGTTTTGCTAGAAAACCTGACATTCAGGTGACGGGTTTATACGTCTGTATCCCTCAGAGGGTTAATTAAAACTAGGGTTGTGTAGCACTACACTTTTAAATGAAACTCAAGAAATCAATACATTTAAAGGCAATTTAATTAAATACCTTATATAGTTATAAGGTAATTTCAAATCCTTAAGAGTTCTATGGCAACTACCATTTGTGCATGATGTGTGATTTCTGGATTAACATTCTGGTAACATGTCCTGGTACTCGTGTCCCTGGTACTCGTGCCTGGTACTCGTGTCCTGGTACACGTGTACCACCCGTAGAGTGGTTTTAGACAGCCAAGTCACTATTCAAGGACCTCTTTTGAGAACCAGCACCCCCCCCCAAAACGCGCAATATCCCCATTTCGGATATTCGACTCCATCGCAATACTTTCCTTACCTTATATTTCATTTTTGGTAAGTAAAAATTAAAGATATTTATAGATTTAGGTTGAAAAATACACCAAGACTGGGGACAAGCTTCATAGTTTTGAATGCCGTTTGGGTAACGAAGCCCACACCTGGAGTAAAAAATATATACTATTTCCGTTGAGTAAAACCAGATGATTTGACCATTCCAATTAAATTATGGATAAACTGAAAAGGTTAATTTAAATACTCATCAAATAAATCATTCATTAGTAAAATAAATAAGCAGTTGTATTAGTTCACGATAAATTTGGATAATTCTAATGTTGAATTATATTTGTATTCATTTCAACTTACGTGACGTTTTTTCTTTACTCTCTTTCAGGCGTTTTTCAAATTCATCTGTCATTTTGGCAGGCAAGTAATAGATACGAGGTTCATTAGTAGACAGTATGAAGTTTTCAAACTCCTTGTGATTGCTTTCCCAAGTTTCATGCTTAAAAGAAAATAAAGCATTACTTTAAAACTATTAATGTTTACATATTCTATGCATAGATACATGTCTAATTGTCTATCTCTTAAAGTGTAAACATGTACAAGGAATAAGTTTAATATGTTTTTCATCGTAAAGTGATCAAAAGTTTGAAACATATCTAGAGTAAGTTTTGAAGCTATGTAAATCATGACAACTTATGTTTAGAATTTTTTTTTAAATGTACATTAAAATAGTCTAGCACAGATTCTAAAATCTGTAATAGCACAAATTTTTTTACAAGTGTTACAAATGATATTCTATTATCGGTATAAGAATAGAATACAACACTAGACAAGATAAAGAAGGACAATTGACAAAGTAGTTTTAATTAATATAAACTAAACTCAGTGAGTAAAAGCCCATAGAGGGTCAAGGTGTGCTGTGCCTATTTCATCTTACAAGGCATTGAAACAAGTTAAGTTGATGGAAAATCTTAGTGTCTTTGTTTAATCTTAGCCTAGTTTGCAAGAGTGGAAAAAATTTCTTTTTGCTAAAAATGTTGGAAATTTTTGATGCATCAAAACTAAGAAATACTGCGGTGATGGAAAGTAAAAGCTTTAATGAGTTACTTCAAATTTAAGTTTCTACAGCCTACTGAACGGCTTGGAAATTAGCATAACTGTTTGATAGATTTCACATCATTTTTTTAAGTAACATATTTGTGAAGAAAAACATAATTATGTTCATTGAAGCCAGTTCCAAAGATAAAATAGTACAATATGAATAAAAATCCATTATTTATTAAAATTTTAAACTTATGTTTATGATGCTAGAAAGATTGTAAGGGATTTTCCCTTACACAGAAGTGCATACTCATTATTTAGTTAATTCTAGAAATGAAGGAAGATTAGATATCCAAGTTTTTTATTATTTCATATAAAATATTTTAAGTAATAAAAGTAAGCTTTTACTGCTATTAAAGATGGCCAATAAAGGCCGCCAAGGCGCACACAACCTCACATATCAAGGTCCAATTAAAAAGTGAATCTATTTTCAATGGTTGTGTTATGAGAAGAGTGGAGTAAAAAAAATTGATGCATTTGTGATTTGTCTGAGAAAAAATTTATTGACACGCAGCAAGGTGCTATTAGAATGTGGGAACTATTCAATGGATTGTCAAGACATTAACTGATAGTTATTAAGAAAGAACCGAATAATAGGACATTATATTACAATGAAAACATTATATTACAATGAAAACATATATTACATGAAACATTATATTACAATGAAAACATTATATTACAATGAAAACTTATATTACAATGAAAACATTATATTACATGAAACATTATATTACATGAAAACATTATATACAATGAACATTATATTACAATGAAAACATTATATTACATAACATTAATTACGGCAAAAATCCAGGTCCAATGCCCGGAAGTTCCTTACCAATTCAGCAATCTCCATTTTCTTCTCGAGGCATCGCAGCTGGGCCATCTTCTGCCGTCTGGTGAGGAACAGTTCCTCCTTCTCCTTCTTCAGCCTCTCCTTCTCCTCGATGGCCGCGGCCTCCACTTTCTGCTCAATCACTGCTCTTTTCTGGGTCTGGAAAAACAAAAAGTACAGTAACCAAAAAATGTGGGAAAATCAGTTGCAACAAAACTCTGACATTCCTTTAATAGCAAAACCCCAGAGGTCCTAACCCTCTGAGGGATACAGATGAATTAACCCGCTACCTGGCTGTCAGGTTTTCCAGCAATACACATAAATTTAAAAAATTTATAAACTTGATAAATTTATTAAATTTTAAAATTTAAAGCTTGGAGCAGCCGTTTATAACCATCTGCTACAGAAATGTAAATTTAAGAAATTAAATTTTCAGTAAAAAATTCTTATTTAAATCTCAGTGAAAACAAGTTTACACTTCAGCAAATTTGCTTTTCCCTCAGAGGGTAAAAATATAAGAAGTTAGCTGATTCTAAAATTCTGAAAAACCAATGATCATAACATTTATTAATGTTGGCCTTTTTTTACAGGTGCTTATTACTGGCATTCCTATAAACGAAAGAACTAGTAACATTGAAAAATCAACCAATTCTAAAATTGCTGAACTGTGTTGGTACTAAAACCTTAAAACTGAAACCAAACTTAAGCACTTTTCAAGGACCTGCTCGGATATATATAAAAGTACTTTTTAAAGGCTTTAAAAATGCACACAAAAAGTATTTTCTAAGGCTTTTAAGCACTGTACGAACCCTGAAGATGAAGAAAGAACCTGCGAAGATATCTACTGAGCTTCAAGGCCATTACCAACTGCCATGTTAATAAATTAAGGAAATTATATAAAAACAGCAATGAAAAAATACTTTACACAAAAAGAAATATGACTAACAATTTAAAGCGAAATTATAGCTAAACAAAATTTAAAGCACACGATGGGAATCGGTATTTTACCTTTTCTTCTGTCTTTTTAGCTTCATGCTGGAACTTCTGCAGAGTACCAAGAATCATACCCAACATCCTTCGATTTCTACAGAGTAAAGTAAAAACAGATGCTTTAGTTTGTGTCGGCATGAGCGAGTGTAGTTTCAGCACAGCATCTTTCAAAAAACCAGCAATAATTTTAATATTTGTATTACTGTTTGAATTCTGTATCTGTAACTACAATATACCTATTTAAACTCGATGCATTTGTAAAGACTTGCTTCTTCTTACATTGTATCTCTTTTCTCACCGGCTTTTGTTTTTATGAGTTTTATCAGTTATATTTTAGTTTGTTATGTTAGTTATTTAAAGTTAAGTTTGGTTAAATGCCAGTTATGTCTGTTTCTGGCTTCACAAAACTGTACTCGTAATAATGGGTGCAGTATGTATAAGTTGCAATTTTAACTTGAAAAAACATACCGAGCATGAGATAAAACAAAAAGAGAAATATTTTACTGATTAGTCAGTTTAATATTTTTTTACAATTTAAGTTCCTGGCAAAATCAAGAATGAAAGCAATGATAATATTCTAAACACAAGATATATTTACCTGGCTTTTACTTTAGAATTTACATTCTGTTCTTGAATGGTATCTTTCCTACTTTTTACATCTTTGAGATTTGCAACAACTGTAGATTGTAGCGAAGGCTAAAATATAATATTGATATTAGTTTTAAATATTTAATAGTACTTCTTACGGATTACATTGGAAGTGTTTTGAAAGAAATTTCTAAAAAAATATTGTAATTTTTTTTTAAAAAACCAATGGCCCTTTTTTGCTATTGCTGATTGTTCAAAAAATAAATCGTCAGATGTGGAAAATATTTTCTTTGAAGTTTGCGATTGCAGATGAAAAAAAAAATCAAATATAAAATTTGGTCATTCTAGAGGAAACAAAAAATAATATTTCACTCCATCATTTTCGATTTTAGTAACTTTTTTTTTAGGAATTGTGCTTTCATGTACTATGTGCATCCGGCGTCTAGGGGTATGTGGAAAGAAACTATGCAATTCTTCCTTGTGATGGTATTTTATTTCAAAGAAAAAAGCATAATAAAATATAAGTGAGACTGTTAAGCCTCTTTAGCATCTCACGATGGAGCATGGGCAGATGATTTAGTAGAAAAAGATATTGGGCTACTGCTCGGCATAAATTATATAACAAGTGGCGCTGCAATGGTGCTTGAATAAAAGGGTTTCAGTTAAAGGGTTATACAATTACAATATCATTTACAGACAAGGGCCTTTTGACATGTATTAAGTTGTTCTTAAAATTAATTTATTTCCTAACTTGTTGTTCCCTTTGAGCTTTGCAAGATCTCTAAGTGCTATTTTAGCTTAAAAATTAACATAAATATTTTTTAATGGGAAATAACAAAACGTTAAGAAATTCTCTAAGTTTAAAAAAAAAAAAAAATTAACAAATGAAAGCACAATATCAACTCAAATCCTTCGGCAACAAAAGACACAAGGTAATAAGTAGCATGCCATGATGTCACAAACCAACCATTATTATCGTCTACAATGCAACGAAATACCAAGGATTTTGTTGACAGATTTGTCAAGAACAAAAACTGTAAAAAAAAATTAATGATGCAATTACATTGCAGACTAGCAAATATTACCAGACATCGATGTTTGGTCCAAAAACAAGTCACTGGGGTTGTCACACAAGTAAAGGCCATGACAAAGAGTTGAGAACCTCACAGAATGGGGGGGGGGGATAAAGTGAAAAGTCATGTGGACAATCTTATTGATTGGTCATCTTGTGTGTTTGTGGAAGAGGCGGGATAATTGGTCTAGAAGGAGGGGGAGGCTAGAGATGGGTACGGCAACAGTTATCGAAAAATTCATTTGCTATTTACGCTAAAGAACTCTCAACATGTCTAAGAAACAGGTGATTTTAAGTTTGGATGTCAGCGCAGCAAGCATTGAAACAATCTGATTTTATAATGTTAAATTTGCAAAACCCGAAAAACGTTTCAATAAATACTTTTTTTTTTTCAAAATTTAAAAACAAATAGGAAAATGAGGTACTTTACGAAAAATTGAAAAAAAAAAGAAACAAGTAGAAATTCCTCCTTATTTTAAAAGATTGTAAGTTAATATGCCTTGTAAAAATAGGACCTTGTTTTTTGCATACATAATTCAAATACTAAATAAATAAAATGATGAAGATTGAATACTTTTCTTGATTTTTAATACCAAACCATTGTTTGGTAGAAATATCAGTTCCTAACCATAAATTTAAAAAAAAACTACTGCGAACCAGCAAATATTGTGAATGTCGGGGTTTGATTGACTTTACTTTTCACACAAGTATCAACAACTTGAACATCTTATTAATCATTTTATTTTAGCAATCAAAAATATAAAATGTTGGGGTTTTATTTTTTTTTTATTATTTTCCCTCTTTTTTCTTTGAGGTCACCATCAGCCTCTGAGGCTAATGGCTCATCTGTTTAACAGTTGCCCATAAAATTTAGGACCTTCGATTCATTATTCAAAATGTTTTAGCACTTAAAACAACTCAATATAAAAGGAAACCTTGAGAAAAATGAAATTTAAGCCAGAGATAAAAGCAAATAGTCTATAGATCATCTCACAAAAATTAAAAAACTATTTTTAAAAAATACCTTTTTAGCACTTGGTTCAGCTTCATCAGGACTGTCTTCTTCTGGCTTGGGGCCTTGTATTTCTTCATCCTTGTTCATTCTGCAAAAAAATTAAATGATTCTAATTAAAACAGCATAACAGCATCTGTAGCTTAACTCAGAAGCAGTTAAACGAATGAAAGGATTATAGTAATCTCTTCTGGATCTAAGAATGGACCATTATGCATGTAATGGTAATGCGAAGAGATACCACCCAAGTACAGAACAATCAATGGGGCTGCTTTGTTGGAGGCTAAGCCTTTGCAGACTCGGCATATTCCCCAGGCTAATGGGGAACTTGCATGTATTTTTTTTATTCTTTTAAAATAATCTCCATGCGATTCTAAGAACATCGACATACATTTTACCTCAATCCGACCATTAGTTTATTTTTAATTAATTTTCAAAGTTTGCGATTTGCCCCGCCCCTTGAAAACGCTGCCTCTGGCCTTCCCTCCCCGCGTGACGTCAGTAGACCCAACTGGGAAAGCCAGAGATAGGCGGCCGCTATGTTTTGCGAATGTCACTCTTCCTGATGCTTTTCTTATCGCGTCGAATCCATTAAAGTTATGCAAATTCTGGAAAATATTAGTGCATACGAATGTTGCAAAGTACCTTGTTGTATTAGTCCCACGAAAAACCCTTTAGAAAAGCAGTTTTTTAATGTTCCTTGAGTTGTAAAAGAAATGCTATTTTTATTCTTAATGGTAACAGACTTATGTTATAAAATAAATTTCTATGCAATTATATTATGTAATTGTATGTATTTGTACTTATAATTTAACTATATAATATAAATGTAGATTAAAATTAAATTTAATTGATTGAAATACCTGTATTTAAGATTGGGAAATATTTCTCATTATTACAGGGATTCGACATAATAATGTACACACATTGCAATTTTTAAATTAAATCACATATTTTATAAGTTACTTAGATATAAGTAAAATGCTTTTTTAACGACTTGTAACGCGTGTTACGACAAACATGTTCGAGCAGATATCTTGTCTCATATGTAATTATGTGGAACGCAGAATTCAAGTTTTGTACATTATTCTCGTAACAAGTTCATCCAATCCCTGTAACTATGAAAAATATTTCTCATTCTTAATGCAGTTATTTAAATAATTTAAATTTAGTTTTAATTTGTATTTGAATTCAAAGAAGCAATTTAGTTTATAAACATAAGTATGTTATATGGTACAATGAAAAATAAAAATACCTGCTTCCTTTTTGAACATTGTTGAACCTAACTGTCAACACGTATTTTTTTTTACATCTTTAGGAAAACTACAACACGTAGGTGTGTAACAGTAACTATCACCTAGAACCTCTGTCACACACGCGCGAGTTATAAAACTTGGAAACAAATTCGTAAAACACAGCATTTACTTCTAATTTATACTTTAGTTTCCAAAATTGCCGATCTTCATTAACCTTTTGTAAATTTAATCAAATTAAAAATGGCCAGATAATTTATCCAACTCCCACTCTCTTTAAAACTTTTTTTTAAATACAGTATATGTACATAATCATTTCTAGCCTACGTGGACCTTCAACAGTGCCAGTTACACCTGGAATTATCTCTATTTTCTTTTTAAATGTCCATTAATTTTTTGGTTTTTCAAATTTAAAATATAATTTTAAATGGAATTTTTGTGATGAAATTTTGTTTAATTTCATTATTGATTTAATTCGTTTAGTTTCTGCACTACAAATTAAGTAATTTAAATTATCTAATAAGTTAAATGCTCAATAAAAACATTCTGTAATTAATTGATTTTTTCCCTATTTGTCGCACTTAATTTTTATTTTAAAAATAAAACATTAATTGTTTATTAAATGATACAAACATTAGTTATGTAAAACAAAAACTAATTAATGTCCATAATTAGTAATAATAAATTAGCAAAAAAAAACTATTAACATTGGAATAACTCTATTTACATTGAAAAATATTTTTTTCAATTAAAAACAGTTTTAATTAAAAATAATTTAAATTAAAGTAATATTAATTAAAATATATAAATAAAATTTACGACAACTACCCCAACCCCAAAATTTCTTTTCTAGTCGCGCCCCAGGTGACGAAAGGACATATAGCATTTTTAAAAGCTTCCACTTTTAACTTTATAAACGTTCTGTGGGAGCTGAAATATATTTTCTGGTGTAATTTTTTCGTGGTACTATTACAACAAGTTACTTTGCAACATTCATATGCACTAATATTTTCCAGAATTTACAAAACTTTAATGGATTCGACGCGATAAGAAAAGCATTAGGAAGAGTGACATTCGCAAAACACAGCGGCCGCCGATCTCTGGCTTTCCCAGTTGGGTCTACTGACGCCACGCGGGGAGGGAAGGCCAGAGGCAGCGTTTTCAAGGGGCGGGGCTCAGCGCAAACTTTGAAAATTAATTAAAAATAAACTAATGGTCGCATTGAGGTAAAATTTATGTCGATGTTCTTAGAATTGCATGAAGTTTCATTTACAAATGGTATTTCGCTATTTCCCGACACATGCAAGTTCCCCATTCCATGTAACTGTAAAATGTAGGTAAGTCACAATTTAAGAGGAGATTACAAGAATTTTAAATGTCAAAAATAAATTAAATAAAGCATGTTACATTATTTAGCTTTAATAAGTGTAGATCAGCTATTCCGCTAATTTTTTTTCATTTAATGTTAACATTTGTAGTGATAATCCCTTTTCACACACATGACTTACACTACAGAAAGGATAATTTAGCATGGAAATAGCCCCCAGAACTGAGAGCCATTTTTCTGCGGCACCATCTAGGAGACTCTTCTACCAATTTTGACGCTCAGATTACAATGAATCTGAGCGCTCTGAGGATGTTAAAGTATGCCGAGATTTAATTTTGCCTAGAGAAACAAGCCAAATGGGTACTCAAGGGATCTTTTGCATGCCACATAATCATACGACATGCATGCCCACGATTTTCCCACACAGAAAAACTGACGACTCAACCGGGGCACGTACCCGCAAACTTGGGCTTATGAGGCGGACACGTAATACTTCTCAGCCACTGAGCCACAGGAATTCTATCATTTATAACATTTGGGTCAATTTTAAAATTGAGGTTAAACTTTTTCCTTACGATAAAGTATTAACATTTAACACATGACATATTTAATAAAAAAATTAATATTTTACCTGAATGGTGGCAGACCTCTCTTCTTATTACCAGGAGGAAACTGAGGGTTGTCCATATATTGATTGGTTTTCCATTTATTCTTATTCCTAGAAATGTTTTTTAAAAAAAGTTTTCTTTTTTACAAGTTTAGTTTTTTTTACAAATTTAAATAAGAAAATGTAATACAACACTACATCAATGACTCTGGAATTACAATTTAGGATAGGGTTTCACTTTGAAAATTGGGAATACTCTTATTTTAACCTTCATATCTTGGTTAGTCAAATGCCTTCACCTTCTCAATGTCATAAACTGTCATACAAAATAAACTTAACAGGACCTATGAATCTTGAAGATAAGATTAAGGTCTCCTTCTAAATGGTGGCATTTATTTTGCAGCATGATAGATCAGGATGAAATTATGTCCCTTTCAATGAAGAGTATTAATGACACAGGGATACCAACGCCTAGTTAATTGAAGAACTAAGTGGAAGAACGTGCCAAGTGAAAAAAAAGGTGAAAATGACCATTAAATTTTTTCATTTGCACTCATTTATGTTAAAAACAGAATTTGCAAACCATAAAAAATATACTAAACCGAAAGTTTATGAAAAAGGGAAAACTTGTTATCATTAAAGATGCCATTAATACGTACATTAACACAAAAATTAAAAAAATGTTACGTAGCACGTTCTTCCACTAAGCTCTTCGCTTGTATTATAGAATAATTCTTTGTGTGTATATATGGCCGTTCACCACACTCACAACTTTAAAATAACATACAAACTAGATGGCACAGAATTACTACTGCGTTACTACCAGTCATCTAGATTATAACAGTTATTATATAGCATAAGAGCCCAAGTAACTAATCTCCACTGTGAGGATCCTTTTTGTGGACTGCTGACGAAGCTGGGGCCATGGCCTTGTGTGAGAAGAAGATTCACAAATATTCAAATTTACTATGCCAACGTCAAGCTGACGTCACTGAAATAACTGTACTTATACTGATGTTATCTATAGTTTGCTGTGATTTGCCTTTGCTTGCCTAACTTGTATTATTTATGATCTTATAGTGAAATAAACCTGATCACTTTAATATTATCTTGTTTGACCTGTTTCGTTTGCCCTCCATCACACCTTGCATGCAAAAAATGTCGCGATCAAACCTAGGTCGCTCCCCACCTTTTAATATAATCACAGAACAGCTATGATATAATGGCCTGTCTTGTTGCCGAGCAACAAAAATGCTAGATGTGCTACACATTCCACTTGATAGGTATAGCAACCTTACCTTACATTTTAAGCATGCCAATGAACAGACCGGCCATTATATCATAGCTGTACCATAGTCTCAGAGCAAATGTACAGTATGGCATCAGGAAAACAAATTCTACGTTATATTTTGAAGTCACTGCAATAGACTAATGAAAAATCAACAGAGAGGAGACAATTAAATTGATCTTTTAAAAACGCTTCAGCCTCAAATACAAGATTGCAGTCACACCAATAGTCAAACTTCCAAAGAAAAAAGCTTTGGGTACAGCTAGGATATGTCCATTGGCAACATTTGGTGAGCTTGGAAATTTAACGTAGGGTTGATATACCTATTAAGTTGAATGAAATGTGCAAGAGAATGTTTACCACAATTGAGCATTTTCTCTGCTTGGCAACTTAACGCGCATTGCCAAATCGAGACCGGCCGTTATATCCTAGCTGGGTAGAGATTTACTGTACAGTCCCCCTTGGCGAACTATCCAAAATCGCGCCAAAAGTCCGTATTTTGGCGACTTTTTTTAAAAAAACCATGATTCAAAGAAAAGATCGTATGGGAATATTTCTTATGAAAACTCAACCAACAACGCAACGGTCCGATAGGGTTGCCGGAAAACGTCATCGGTGCGAAGTCATAGAATTCGAATCTTCCGCCGAAGTCAGACAGGTTGCCAGAAAAAATTATTTATCGCCAAATCCGCAAAAAACGCGCCAAGGGGGACCGTACAGTAAATCTGATCCTCCTAGCTGTTCCCAGCTGCTTTGATATTGGCTTTCGGATGTAGCACAAAAGGATACGAGTGCAAGTTAATAATAAACCAACCCCTTGATGGTATCTATTAAGGAAAAAAAGAAAATCCTTAATATTTAATAAAAACTTACGGTCCATTGAATTGGTCTGGATTACGCCCTGTTATACGCTTTAAAGTCTCTTCAGCTTCACCTAGAGCTTTTTTAGTACTTTCATATTCTTCCATCAATGTATGGAATGATGAAGATGGTTTTACTTCTTCCATAGTTGATTTATTTTACGAGAAATCTTTTGAAAAACTAAAATACGACAGCAAAAGAAACTGAGTTTTGATTTAATATTTTGAATGTTTAGATCTACAGGAAAGGGAATAAAATGATGAATATTAGTAGAAGGGGCACTGTAAGAATCTCCACCTCAAATTTTTTATTGATTTTATTTAATTATTTTTTAATCAATAAACTGTACAAAAACAAACGCGAATGCATCGGAAAATGTACACAAATTCTAACTGTTGCCAAATAGTTTTCATGTTATCAATAAATAAATAAGGATTATTAGATTAAAAAATATTGTATTAAAATAAATTTTCCTATTTTGATACTTTTTAATCTGAAATATTTACAAATATTAATTCATTCTTTCTCGAGCCTCGATTGGTGAATCAATGTTATTTGGAAGCACAGCACCAATCGAGGTAAGCCAGTAGTGAAAGTTGTAAAGAAATACGTCACGTAACAAGCTAATTACTGCAACTTTCATAAAATTGGCTCCGCTCACGCTCTTTTTGTTTTGTTTATGGTCAAAATTATCATAAAACATCCACTCGGTAAATATTTTGTTTTAAATTATCTTCCTCTTTTAAAACTCTTAGAAATTTTGAATTTATAACAGCTCGTTTAACTATATATATAAGTATTTCAGTTGTTTTGTTTTCTTAATCCATGGGTTCGTACATAATTTTAATTTAAACGTCCTCGTGTATAGAAGGGCGATCTATGTTTTCCTCAATTCGAATTCTTATTATCAAATTTAAAACTATCTTGCAAGTGAAGTATTAATAAATCTCTGCATTTTCTAAAAAATATGTATCAGTAAATTATTAATTAAATTTATTCATAGAGAAGAAGTTCAATTTTGCGTATTTTACTGAGATCAGATCAAAAACCACGTAAAACATAAAAGGAGAAGAAAAATAGACTAGTAAAGCTTCAATTATATAATTTCTATAACTAAATCTAACTATTTTTTTATTCTGTTTCAAGTCAACATTAATATAAAGCCATGGATACTGAAAAAGCTGTTGGGACTGGTGAAGAAACTTGGTCTGTGAAGCAATCCAAGAAAAGGAAAAGCGATGTCATGGACGTAGATTCAAACAAGAAAGAAGATAGGCCTTACTTTCCTCCAGCTAAGAAGAGCTCATTGGTATATTAGTTATTCTATATGTTCTTTTTTTTTTTGCTAGTCTACAGAATATTTTCTACCTATTTAGTGAAAAGAATTCAATATTGTTTACAGTAAAGCTAATTGTCTATATTATTTTCTATGAAATAGATTTTTTAAGTTAAAGTTATATATTTTTGTTTTATTATTCCTAGCATGGATTTTACTTGCACTCTTGAATTAGGTTTTGTTAAAACACATAAAAGTTTTGTTTTTTTTGTTGGTAAATGCTTTACAGAAAGATTGATGTCTTTGTGTAGTTTTTCCAAAAGTAATTAAGGTTAATTTTAAGTTGACGGTGCTTCTGTCGCCAAGGGATTTGGCGCTTTTGTTGGGAGCGATAAACAATTTTTTTTGGTGATGCGGCATTTTCTGGTGAAATACGTTGTGGAATCTTTGTTGTGGCTAGGTGGCGCTGGTTATACTTGAGCGGATGTTAGGCGCGTGGGATTTTTTGTTCTAAATTAATTATTGTCCAATCGCTGGCGCTGGTGATATTTGCGCGGAATTTAGGTTGCGCGGATGATATGCGCGTGAGATTTATTTGTATTCTATAAATTACTTTTTGTTCTATCGTCATTTCGTGAGGTTTCGTTTTTCGTTTGGCTTTTGAACATCCGATTATTATGGATGGTGCTTATTTAAATTCGGAATTTTTTGCAAAACTAAATAAATTTATTTTTGATTTACTTTGTAAATTAAAAATTGCCCGGGGCCCCAAACGAGTGTTTTGGCTTTCAATGGGCCCACAGTACTGCCCCATGTAGGATACTGATGTTTTTTAGAGAAAACAAAATTGCCCGGGGCCCCAAACGAGTGTTTAGGCTTTCAAAGGGCCCTACAGTACTGCCCCATGTAGGATACTGATGTTTTTTAGAGAAAACAAAATTGCCCGGGGCCCCAAACGAGTGTTTAGGCTTTCAATGGGCCCTACAGTATTGCCCCATGTAGGATACTGATGTTTTTTTAGAGAAAAAAAAACATTGCCCGGAGCCCCGAACGCTTGCGTACTGGATAACCATTCCTGTAGCCTTAGTGCGACGATTTTTCAAACGATATTAAACTGGAATCCCACTCGTGTAGCTCTAGTGCGAAAATTTTCAAACAAAACTAAACTGGATTGCCACTCGTGTAACTCTAGTGCGACGAAAATTCAAACAAAACTAAACTGGATTGCAAGTACTAGCCCATTGTGTAGAATAAAGTTTGTTTTGTGTTGCCCAAAGCAAACCAAAACCCCGAGTCTGGTTTATTTTTTCGAAAGTAACTAGGGTTACTGCATCGGCGTAAAGGAATCTGGCAATGGGGAAACACGCGAGTTTCGCCAAGTTGTTGTTGTTTTTTAGGCCAAATCCCTTGGCGACAGAAGCACCGTCAACTTATTATTTACCGTAATTAACCCTTTACTTGTTTTTTAGGCGGGTAGTGTTGAAATGCGTAAGATCCCAATTCCACCTAATCGGTATGCTCCTTTAAAAGAAAACTGGATGAAGATATTCACAACTGTAGTAGAACATTTGCACCTTCATATTAGGTTCAATCTGAAGGCCAAATTAGTTGAAATTAGGGTATGTTACAAATTTTCTAAATTAACATAGAAAATAATCCTAATAATGCTTTTTTAGTTGAGACTTTAATTTAATTTTTTTTTTTGTAAAAGTTGCATAGTTAGGGGGAAAAATTTGTTAAATATACATTTTGTATAGTCATAAAAAGGTACTTGTAGAAACATTTAATTCAACTCAAGTTGTAAAAGTGTAAAACTTCCGGCAAACATGGAAAAGTAGGATTCATAGATCATATGATTTTTAAATTAAATGCATAGCTATTACTCTACCATTTAAGTAAAAAAATTACGGCCCTTCTTTGTTTAATGGGAATGTTTTAGATAATGTAACGCTCTTATTTTAATTTTTATTCTTTCTGCGATTTCATTGGTTGCCTCTGTTTCACTCTTAAAATGACATATAGATGAAAAGAATTTTTTCTGTCTATGCAAGCTTTCTTTTACAAATGTTTATGCTAACAACAACCAACAGCATAGCAAGATGTTGGCATTAAAAATTTAAGAGGAAAATATTCTTAGAATACTCAATTTCAAATACGAAAACATAGGTAATTCCAGGCAACAAATGAAAATAAACCGTTGGAGCTGTTGCCATCCTAGACATGAAACAACCCCATAGCATAATAAAAGATCCTAGTGGAATAACATGCTAAGTGACATTTTTAAACAGTTTAGTTTTTTGTGTTAATGAACAGATTACTTACTACTTTAACTATAACAAGTTTTCAATTTTTCATGAACTTGAAGTTTAGTATATTTTTTACGGTTTGGAATTACCGTCTTCAACATATCTGAGTGCGAACCAAAAACTTTAAGCTTAATTTTCTCGTTTTCACCTTTATGTCACTTAGCATTATCTTCAACCAAGCACTCTTCAATGTAGTTCTTTAACTACCCATGAATAACGATTTAGGCTGGTTCAATATGTTAAATGGCATCCAAGTTTCTTGTGGGGTTTTAAAAACAATTCAAAGTGCGTATTGGTGTTTTATAAATCTGTTCATTGAAAACACTCACCCCTTGGCAACCCCAACAAGACGAACCGACCCTTAGCCGACAAAACACCGAAGAAAGGAAGAGCCACAGAACAGAGACTGACACAGTAGAAGAAATTTCTCCAAATGACTCAAAGCTGGGCAACAGTACTATAAGTATTGAAAAAAAAAATCTTTTTTTTTTCTAATAACATTATTTTTGTTCGTCGTGGGGTAAATCCAGTTCTGATTTATCTGTTTGATCCGAAGAGGCACATACTTCGGTAAACGTCATTGTTTCTCTGCATGATGACAAGTGGCAAGGTGTGTCCATATATGGGATAATATGAATATTTTCAATGCATTCTATTCAAAATATATTCACGAGTGGGGACGGTGTACGGAGTGAGCTGTAAAACGCGTTTCACAGCTCTCGCCATAGGTCCCATGCAAACGCCCACCAAGTAGCGCCGCTGCTTTCCCTACCTTTCGCAGGGTACCAAATGAGTGAAAAAAAAACATTATTATTATTTTTTTTTTTGTTCGTCGTGGGTTGGTTGACAAGGAGTCGTTTCTCCCCTATTTAAGCGTCTGCAAGATCTGAATCCTCATCAGTTTTCGTGTGATAGTCTACAGGGTAAGTCTGTTATTTTCCATAACTTTTTTCGCTTTTCAATTCTATAACGTCTATATACATTGAATTCTGGGTAGTGAGTCTTGTCAACCTTTTCCCAAACTTGGTTTTATAAGTATCATTATTGATATCATTATTGAATTCTGGGTAGTAAACCTTGTCAACCCTTTCCCAAGGTTGGTTTTATAAGTATCAAGATTGAATTCTGGGTAGTAAACCTTGTCAACCCTTTCCCAAGGTTGGTTTTATAAGTATCAAGATTGAATTCTGGGTAGCGAACCTTGTCAACCCTTTCCCAAGGTTGGTTTTGCGATAGCTATTACAACGTTGACAAGGAGTCGTTTCTCCCCTATTTAAGCGTCTGCAAGATCTGAATCCTCATCAGTTTTCGTGTGATAGTCTACAGGGTAAGTCTGTTATTTTCCATAGCTTTTTTCGCTTTTCAATTCTATATAACGTCTATCCTCATGTTTCCCGTACTATAGGTTCCAATTACCTTAAAGAGGGTTTAAAGTTTGCAAACAAACCCTACCTTCCTCTGATTGGTTACCACCAAGTTAACTTCCGGTTGAGACAGCGGAAGCTCGTTTTCGTCGCTAGCTTCAATGTTGTTTTTCTCCTCATGCCGTAGCGCGATGTTGAAAAAATCAGTTTTTTCCCCCAAACATAATTGGAATCAATTGTATTTTTATAATATGTTATTTGACTCAAAAAGGTTACGATTTGAGAAAATCCTTTTTATTTTTAATCTGTTTGCTTTTATATTTAGAAACTTAAATTATTTTCATTACGAAATTTAAATTATTTACATTACCTATAACTTAACGTTTGTGCGATTAAAAGAACAATTTAGTTTTTCCATTATTTATTGAACATATTCTTCGCTTTTACCATCCCACTTTACCAAGTTGAATGCTTACAGATTCATGTGTTGTGTGATCATTTTATATAATATGTGTCGTGAAACTATCCTCTGTCTTTTATTTTATTTTTAGATGGGAGATAAAATTGTTACCTGTCCATATGACATATGCCACAAGGTGAAGGAGACACGTTTAAAAATTCATATTTCGAAAGTGCACGCAGTAAGTTAAATATCACATTTTTTTATTCCCGAGTTTTAACTTTGTTTTAAAAGCATGACAGTGTGACTGGTCTGCTGTAATAAATTGGCGCCTTTGAGGACATTTAATGATATGAATGACATTTGTGTTTATTATATCTGGTATAAGGAACCTTTACTAATTTTTTTTTATGTTTTTATTTGCGATATAGAAAGAAAAATATCTAAACAAAAATTTGTATGAGTGTTTTTATAACCCAAGACACGTTGTGCCCCTATCGCAAAGGTTGGAGCATCTTATGGGTTGTAAAGATAATGGTAATTTTCGTTAAGTACTAATAAACATTTATTAAATTATAAATATATTGTGGATAGCGAGTCTAATTATTTTAAATAAACTTTTTTTTTAGTGGACCGATTTAAATTTGAGCTCGTAGAGCCAGATCCTTCCAAAAACATATATGAAAACGAAATTAAGACCTACATGAGGACACCAAAATCAGAAATGAGGGCCGAGCTCAATAAAACCCTCGACCGTAAGTAACGAACCAAATGAACTAAATACAGTCGGCCGACATGAACATGGGGCGCCGTGACGCCTGCGAAAAAAAACGCCATCTCGAAAACGACTAGAGTACTATATATGGAGAGGGTTTTATTTAGCTCGGCCCCCATTTCCGTATTCCGTTACAGAGTCAACCTATTTTTGCTAAAACCCGGGAGTCTTTGCGTACCTGGAAGGACAATTAGTTTCACAGTATAAGAAAAAGAAGTAATAGGGAAAGTACTGTTGGATTTTAAGATTTGAATAAATATTATGTTAGTTATTCGATTACTTCACTCGTCTAATTTATTTTGGATAACAGTGCGAATAATTGCAAAAGAAGGCAGTACGGAAACATCTACAGACCCTCATGCATGCATTTATAATATGTGTTAATGCCATACTAACTCTTTTTTTGTTTCGGCTAAGAAATGCAGAAACACATCGCGCGGGTGCCATATAAGAGAAACAGTGAACAACCAACAATATAATACAATAATTATAGTTTAATAGTCAAACTACATAATATATTAACACATAACTTTATTATCAATTTAGAGCGTTTCCACATTACTCTCACTTTTTCAAAAATCTAAAAAAGTACTTAATTTGTTAATTTATATTTTAATTTATTAAGTAAATAGTTGTTTTGACTTGATTTACTGTCTACCTATTTCTTTATACCTTTATAAAGACTGTAAACAAACTGTGCTTCCACATTTTCACTCTATCCTATAATAAATTTATAGATACAGTAGAACCTCGATTGTCCGTCCCTCTTTTATCCGGAACACTGTTAACCAACAGTTTCCAAGTTAGCATTAAAAATAATTCTACAATTAAGTCATTTTCGGTTGTTCACAAAAAACGCCAGTCTCAGAAATCTACAGTGATACCGAAATCGTGAAATTCCGCGATTCAAAAAATCGAGAATCTCCGGTGATTGCAATTCTACGCTATTTCTAAAACCGGGAAATTCCGGAGTTTATGAAATCCGGAAAGTGCGGTGATTTTATGATAGCAAAACTTTGGAAAATAAATAAGAAAAAGCGAATTTCTACCAATTCTAAATTTTAAAGAAATTTCGGGAATCTCTAAAAATCATGAAACTCCAAGCAATATCTACTATAAAACAACAAAAAAAGCACTTTTCATAGAACTCAGCACAGAAATTAAAAATAATGTTTTAGCACTTTGCTAGGAAGTTTCATTTAACACGAAAATTCTATGTTAAAAGTTTTATTTATTAAATGAAAATTCTCCATTATCCGGAAATTTTGGTTATCCGTTCTCCTGTCCCAATTAAATAGGATAATCGAGGTTCTACTGTACGATGTTTTGTTGAATTGGTTCATAATTATTGCCAAGTATCCAGTAAATGTCATACAGTGCTTTGTTTCTTTCCCCTGTCACATTTGCACTCGTAAAAATAATATATAAACTTATGCAATTTTTTCAGCATTCTAATTCTGCAGTCATATATATTTAATCATATTTAACAATTATGTTTTTTTTGTTACATAATTCTGCCAAGTTTCACCTTGTTTTTAACTGCAATGAAAAGTTCAGAATTTACTCTTTCGGATACTGAAAAATCATTTTGCGATTTTACGAGATGCGATTTTACGAGATAATGATGGGTAAACTTTTATAAATGCACTACAAAAACTATGATATTTATATTTTTGTGATATCTGTTTAATCTTCGCTTTAGTACCTCATTTTAGTTATAATTAAAATAAAAAATTTAGTGGGAAAAAAGATGAAAATTTTAAAAATAAAGAAAGCCTTTTTCAAAAAAAAAAAATCCTCTTCGAACACTGAAGACCCTTACTTATACATGAAACCAGGCATATATGAAAAACAAACAATTTTTCTTATTTTTACTTAAAATAAAAAATTATTATAGCAAATCTGACGTCTGGGGGTCTAGGACGATGGAATTCTGTTCAATCACCACACAATCGCTATAAAAACTCTTTTCGGCCCCTTCGGGTCTCATCGTAGACTAATTCCAAAGCTGTCTCCAATACCCTATTTCCGGTGTCGTCCCCTTTCCGGGGGGGAGGGGGGGGGGGTCCTGCTGGCACCACATACTTTGACGCGATACCTTCGGTACATGTACATTCAAGATAAGAAATAAATGAGGAATAAAAAGATCTGGTTTCTTTATGGATAAGATCCACAAACGTTACCACTAGGCGGAATGCGTTCGGTGAAGAATATGAATCTCTTAATAATGCACTAATTTGCTTATTTTTATAGAGTATCATAGATTTTGAGTGTTTAAATATGTTATTTATTTACTCGCTATAATCTATGAGTTATTATTTAAACTAACTGTTGAACAAACGCCCATTGTGATCTCTATTTTATCGTTATTTCCAAACGTATCACTTCAGGAAATATACATCTTGGACCGAAGTAATCTGAATATCATTTTACTCACGTAGTGTGTTGTATAAAACTAAAGAATTTTTTTTTTTTTAAAATTCTTAAACACATCCTTTGAAGAATTCTTACGGACGTATTTAAAAAAAAAACGTTTTTTTTAAAAAAACTTTTTGCTTGAAAAGTATGATATCAGAGACTTATTTGCTATTATTTTTATCCATACGTCTGCATGTCCGTCTGACCATCTGCCCCCCCAACGACAATTTTGTTAAAATTTGAAAAGTCAATAATAAATTAGTAATAAAGTTATAATAAAATAATAAAGTTATAATACAAATATAGACAAATTATAGACAAAAATGTACTTATATACAACGTAGGAGAAAGAGGAGAAAGAATTTACCAGTGGCTTTCTTGTTCACTGAGATAAACACATTTGCTTCTTGATGAAAATTTTATACATTATATATGTTTTTACGACCAGGAAGCATTCTATATTTTCCCATGTAAATTAATCTTCCTGTCAAATCATACTTCCGGGTTAATTAGTCACAAAGTCTTCCGAATATTATATATCTATTTCTCAACATAAAGACTACATTTTTCTGTCTACAGAAACCAGAAACAATCGTTTCAAAAGCCAAATATTTAACAAAATAGAAAAAAAGATTTTTTGTCTTATATTTCCGTAACAATTAATAAAATTTTTATTCTCATCAAAAATGAGGAATAAATATTTTGCATATTTTATTGTACGCAGAAAAATTGAAAATTATTTTAAAGAAATAACAAACATAAAAATTATATAGTTAACTAAAATATAATACAAATACTTGAGATTATGAAATTATTTTTATAACAAAATTTTCTAAGCGTGTAAAAATTCCAATAACTAATTCAGTTCACACACAGATTTAGAAAATATAGTTTATCTATGTAATTTTTTTCTAAAATAATAATTTTGATAGTATTATTTTATAATAGCTGTCAATTTCAATATTTCATTATTTCAGGCATGAAAGTTTTCCGCCTTTCGGCGGAAATCCGCCTTTTTTAATTTCATTTTGGCTGATCCTGAGATCGATGCAAAACCGTTGAGAAATTGTAACCCATATATACAGTCGGCCGACATGAACATGGGGCGCCGTGACGCCTGCGAAAAAAAAACGCCATCTCGAAAACGACTAGAGTACCATATATGGAGAGGGTTTTATTTAGCTCGGCTTCCATTTCCGTATTCCGTTAAGCCCATTTCACACGGTGAACCTTCTACACGGAACTGCTCTGATAGGGTTGTTCGACTGCCCAGATTCTAACGTCACACGTTCCTGAAGGGGTTGTTGTGAACGATACTTATCGCTAATCTTGGCACATTTTTTCAATTTTTTTATTTGTTTACATAATAATTACGAACAGTTTAACCAGATAATATAATTAATACGAACAGTTATAACCAGTACTATATTGAAGCATATGTTTTTCTTTTTAAGTATTCTTTGCCTTATCCTATACTGTAGAAGCAGGTAACTTTGGCCATGTGCCAAAGGTTCCAGTTAAAAATTATATAAAAAATTATTATTCTACTTTTGGCAATACTATATATACATTCTTAGGAGCATTTAATGACAAAAATCTACTTCCAACTTTTGTCTGGAACATCTAAAAAAGTATTGAAAACAAAAAAAAAACACTATACTATACTTTTATTCATGGGGATAATTATGCTATATTTAATTATTGGTCATCGGGAAATCCGCATGCTGCGTGCTTATTTTAAAAACTAATACCATTTTTTAAATTTATAAAATTTAACACAAACATGCTTAAAAATTATTCCTAATTCAATACTTAAAATGCATGGCCATTTCAAAGTGTTTAAATAGTTTTTGCAATTTAATTTTTTTCTTCTCTCAGACCAAAGTTACCCACAATGATAGTAATTATAATTTTTGGTTGTTGATTACAACCTCAAATGAACCTACTTGACATTTTCATTGACTTTACAAGAAAGGGTTATAGTAATTATAAATTATGATTTACTTTTTATCTCTTGTGAATCTGACTATATTTCTGAATATCTTTCCAATTAAAAATACTCAAGTTAATTTTATTTCTCCCACAATTAACAAAAATGAAATGAAATAGTTTGCTGTTTTAATGCTCAAAATATTTTATTTACTAAAATGTTCCAAATTTGGACAATTCTTTGTCTTCCTCTTCATATCTTGACATTATGTCTTCCAAATCCGCCCTGAATTTTCTTTTTAGAAAAGGGTAATTTTCTGATATGTCGATATTTTTAACGTTCGTTTGGTATAATACAGAGGATCTTTAGGATCGAAAAGAAATTTATATTTTCTGACTTCTTCGATCAAATCCATTTCCAAGGCAACAGGCCATGTTGGGACTTTCACTTTACTCATTTTGTAAGCTGAATTTCAAATATTTAAAGTGAGAAGAGAGTGTTAAAATCTCGATTGAGCAGGAGTACAAAAATAAACATTGGCGAGCATAAAGTAGATTTTTTTTTCTATTTGGCAAAGACTTTGTGACTAATTAACCCGGAAGTATGATTTGACAGGAAGATTAATTTACATGGGAAAATATAGAATGTTTCCGTGTGGTAAAAACATATATAATGTATAAAATTTTCATCAAGAAGCATATGTGTTTATCTCAGTCGACAAGAAAGCAACTGATAAATTCTTTTTCCTACGTTGCACATATACAGTCGGCCGACATGAACATGGGGCGCCGTGACGCCTGCGAAAAAAAACGCCATCTCGAAAACGACTAGAGTACCATAATATAGACGGTTTAATGTCACAAACTTTCGCATTTGGCGCTGTTACTCGGAAGTCTGTCCAACCTACCTACAAATAATCCGGTTCACGGGTTTGTTGACGTTTTAAACAGCGCTATCGCTTTGCGGTGTGTTCGAGAATGTATAAAAACGAATAAACTATACAATATATTCTGGAAAATAAATATACTGTACAATACAATATATCCAGCAATTATTGTGTTGTACCAACCAATGTGCAACAATTTCATAAACGTCCTGCATCTTTTACATTTCATTTTCCTAAACATTTAAGAAAGTTTTATGAGTCTCGCGACTTTGTGGACTGGAAAGATCCTAAAAAAAATTGTTAAAACTTTTGTTATAGATGATATGAAAGATATATATCTGTTTGTTATTTTTAAAAAAAATTTAACATCCGATAACAGGAATGTAAGAACTAACAGTTATCCGTCAGAACTGTTCTTATACGTAACGTTAATATGCGGTAACGAACGGTTGTACGTTCAGCTGCAGTAAGTGGTGGTTGACCTTGGACGCGATAACTGGTCTGACCGGGAGGAAAATTGCTTGTGTCACGGAAGAACTACTAATGATTCGGATTTCTAAATGGCCCGGCAAAAAGACTTTTAAAAACCTGTGTCGCCATTGTTAGGGGTCGAGCCAGCAGCTAAATCGGAAAAAGGGCACAAAAAATAATGACAATAAAAACAGGAAAATGAGCTAAAAAAAAGAACGCATAAAATATGAACAAAAAATGTTTGCCCTGGAGCGACAATTAATTTTTGTTAATCTTAGCATTCGTTCTCAGTTTCTGCAAAACAATGCTGCTAAATGAGATGCAGCGTTTTCTTTTGTATACATTTATACATTCTGTTATTTTTTGTGTTATTGTTTGAATGAAGGAAAAGATTTTTTTTTTCATAGGCATGGACAGAATCCCTTTAAGCCAAAGTCGCTTTATTAGAACGGGTGCTTTGGCTCATTGTTCCTACTAAAAATGTATAAATAATCACGTATTTGCGTTTCCAAAAACGAGCCTTGAACCAGATTATTTAGTTGATTAAATCTAGTCTTATCAAGGATATCGCAAATGTACTCTGGGCTCCTGAGAGATCCCCTTGATAGCTAAGTTAGCCACAAGTTTTGTGCTGAATCGATAAAATTGTCACTCTTAATTTCTAAACTCTTTTGATTCTGTGACCTCTTCGAAATGAAAAGTATTGTGTCATCAAGTCACAATATACGTCCTTCGACTAAAAAGTATTTTGCGTCTTTATGACAGATCTTTTAATCACCAGATCGTTTTGATGATATTCTTTAAAAGCTTTTTATTATCTTTTATTAAGACAGTTCTTTTTTCATTTTAAGCAATCCCTTATTTGCATTTGCATATCCTTTTAAAAAATTGTATTTGATTTTTGTTTCTATTTTCATTAATATATTTATGTTATTAACTCGCCAGAATGAATAATGGAATTAATTCCTAAAAACCAAACAGCAATGATAAGCTATATATTATATGGTCAAATCAAGGCCGCTCAGTTATTGGGATGCATTCCTTTTTTATTCATTGGTATTTGACGATGCGTTTTTATTCATTGGTATTTGACGATGCGTTTTTATTCATTGGTATTTGACGATGCGTTTTTATTCATTGGTATTTGACGATGCGTTTTTATTCATTGGTATTTGACGATGCGTTTTTATTCATTGGTATTTGACGATGCGCTAAATTGTTTTTTAATCGCACAAACGTTAAGTTAGGTCATGTAAATAATTTAAGTTTCTAAATATAAAAGCAAACAGATTAAAAATAAAAATTATTTTCTCAAATGGTAAACTTTTTGAGTCAAATAACATATTATAAAAATACAATTGATTCCAATTATGTTTGGTGGGGGAAATTGAATTTTTCAACATCGCGCTACGGCATTAGGAGAAAATCAACATTGAAGCTAGCGACGAAAAACGAGCTTCCGGTGTCTCAACCGGAAGTTAACTTGGTAGTTTTTTTTTTTGGGGGGGGGGGGGGTAACCAATCAGAGGAAGGTAGGGTTTGTTTGCAAATTTTAAACCCTCTATATGGAGAGGGTTTTTTATTTAGCTCGGCTTCCATTTCCGTATTCCGTTAACCCAAATTCACACGGTGAACTTTCTACACGGAACTGCTCTGATAGGGTTGTTCGGCCCAGATTCTAACGTCACACGTTCCTGAAAGGGGTTGTTGTGAACGATACTTATCGCTAATCTTGGCACATTTTTTCAAATTTTTTTATTTGTTTACATAATAATTACGAACAGTTTAACCAGATAATAATCATTCCTAATTCAATACTTAAAATGCATGGCCATTTGTCGATATTTTTGTCGATATTTTTTGTCTGATATGTCGATATTTTTAACGTTCGTTTGGTATAATACAGAGGATTTTTAGAATCGAAAAGAAATTTATATTTTCTGACTTCTTCGATCAAATCCATTTCCAAGGCAACAGGCCATGTTGGGACTTTCACTTTTATTCATTTTGTAAGCTGAATTTCAAATATTTAAAGTGAGAAGAGAGTGTTAAAATCTCGATTGAGCAGGAGTACAAAAATAAACATTGGCGAGCATAAAGTAGATTTTTTTCCTATTTGGCAAAGACTTTGTGACTAATGAATCCGGAAATATGATTTGACAGGAAGATTAATTTACATGGGGAAATATAGGATGCTTCCGGGTTTTAAAAACATATATAATGTAAAGAATTTTCATCAAGAAGCATATGTGTTTACCTACGTTACACCTACGTTACACATATATGTAAGTACATTTTTGTCTATATTTGTATTATAACTTTATTATTTTATTATAATTTTATTACTAATTTATTATTAACTTTTCAAATTTTAACAAAATTGTCGTTGGGGGTATATTTCCTGAAGTGATACGTTTGGAAATAACGATAAAATAGAGATCACAATGGGCGTTTGTTCAACAGTTAGTTTAAATAATAACTCATAGATTATAGCGAGTAAATAAATAACATATTTAAACACTCAAAATCTATGATACTCTATAAAAATAAGCAAATTAGTGCATTATTAAGAGATCATATTCTTCACCGAACGCATTCCGCCTATTAATAATTACGCAACCTGGTAAATGCATACATGTTACAAAACATAATTTGTTGCCTTCGCACCACATGCCAAACCAAGGCCCCCCGACAGAAATAGCTAACTTCCTACATTCCTTCCAACGAAGCGTGACAATCCTTCCCTTTTGTACTCGAAGTACACAAAGAAGAGCCCCAAGTCTCTGTCAGAGGCAAGCGAAGGGGAGTGAACCCTTCAATTATCAACAGGGAGGTCTGTTTCCCAACTACCTGACACCCCTGGATTTCGCAAAAGCGCCCGAAACCGCCCGACTCAGTAACCAAGTGCAAAAGTGATCTCGGGTGGTTTCAGGCGGGTTAGTAAATAATTTTCCTTTCACCTCTTTTTATCCCCAACTTAACTAGTGGGATAAAGAAGCCAAGCTGTAGCTAAAGCGAATTGCAACATAGGGAAAAAGAAGTTACTGTCGCAAGTGGGACGACACGGGAGAAATTGTAAAAATAATTGGGCAAATCCACGATGTCAGACCAAAGAGTTCTATAATAGGGTAGAGGAACGACTCGTACTGAGCTGGCATCGGCAGCCATGGCTCACTACGGAGCACAGTGGTCGGAAAAGGCTGAAAAGCGGTCAAAATTCATTTTTTTGTGGTTTGACAAAAATGTATAAAAATTCGGTTTTGTAGGTTTTTGACCCATCTGAGTCGATATAGGACACAATCAAGTTTGTAAAACCTATGTATTTTAAGTTACAGTTAATTCAAAAAAATAGTATGTGAAGATGTAATGTGAAAATTGCGTATAAAGAATAACGTTTTAATCAACATGTATTGGGCAAGTGCATATGCGTATGCTTAGGTCATGGTAATACGTATAATCAGTCACAAAAAGCCAAAACACTAACAAAATCTTTTAAAAAATGAAACGTCAAGCTAAAAATATGTACACTATTTTCAATATTTTCTGCTCTCAATTTAGCTTATAAAATTACATTGAAGTTTGTGGAATAATTATAAAATATTTTAAAATAATTGAAACATGTTTGTCAGAAGTTTGTGATATAAATTAACATTGAAGTTGTAATAATTATAAATATTTAATGAATTGTGAAATATAATATTTAACATTGAAGTTTGTTAATAATTATAAATTACATTGAAGTTTGTGGAATAATTATAAAATATTTAACATTGAAGTTTGTGGAATAATTATAAAATATTTAACATTGAAGTTTGTGGAATAATTATAAAATATTTAACATTGAAGTTTGTGGAATAATTATAAAATATTTAACATTGAAGTTTGTGGAATAATTATAAAATATTTAACATTGAAGTTTGTGGAATAATTATAATATTTAAATGAGTTTATGAAAATTATAATTTACATTGAGTTTGTGGAAAAATTATAAAATTTACATTGAAGTTTGTGGAATAATATAACAGAATTTAATAATCATTGAAGTTTTGGAATAATTATTATATTAAACTTTAAAGGTTGTGGATATATCAAATTAATATCAAAATATCGTACAAAATATGATCACAGAACATATACTTTCAAATTAACCGTCAACAGTTTTTTAAGACCATATTAATTAACAGCATTTTATTATTGAAGATGTTAAGGCCAAATATGGTATTAATATTCATCTAAAGACTTTTTAATGAAATTTCGTTTAATTTTAATACGGCTTAGGAAATAAATAATTTATTAATAATATCGTATTTGATTGAAAAGTTCTATGTACTGATATTAGATTTAAAAGTATATTATCACATAAGAAATACAAAGAATACATGTATTTTAGGAGCTAAATAAAAGTCACTTTGATAGAACAGATTCACATAAAAAGGATTTTAATCTTAAAATTGTTTTGAAGCACTAAAAAATTTTGCTTTGAAAACATATAATAAATTTGTTTAACATCCTTTAAGATTACAATATTAATATAATAGTTTTTTTTAGTCTTCGTGTAGCTCTAATTTTTTGTTGGTTTTAGGCTTTGCGCAAAAGTTGTAAGGGTCCGATGAAATAGTAAGAAAGTTAAACACATCTTCATTTGTACTTTTTCTTGAGTGTTCTCGTCTGTACCACCGAAAGTCTTTGTTTTTGGCCTCTTGGGCTTCTTTGGTCAAACTTCCTATGGGTAACATATATGATGAAATCACTCCCCCCCCCCCCCCCCCCCATGAAACAATACCTTGTGAACAGAGTTTGGCATGTAACTCAACCCCCTCTTCCCAAGAGCCAATTGGCATCTTTTGAATACATTCTTATTGTAAACAAGTCAAACCTTTTCTCTCCTACAAAGATAATACAAGTATTTAAGTTATATATTTATAATCAAACACTTTGTAAGTAAAGTGGTCGAAACACCTGTCGGTTTTGTTACTTTGTTTCTAGATTAACAGCTGCCGTGGAGCAACGCGCGGCAGCGTTGTGCTTTTCGACGATTTTTGAACAGCTAGATTTTGACACTTCTGTTTGTAATTATGGTTTCCGTACGTTTCCGCAGCTGAAATTTAGATTTATCTTTTATATAAGATTTGGAAAACTAGTTAATTTTAATGAGGCTTTGGAGCACAGTGGAGCAAGAAAGTTGCACTCTTTCAAATATTTTAAAACATATTATTTTTGAAACTAAAATCAAAAACTAATTTAAAATTATTTTGTATTTTTTAATCATCTAAAATAAAATAAAACCTTTTATAAAACTCAAAAATATGCACAAAAATTGTGTAATAAAATTATAAATCGTGTATTTTGAATTCAATTGTATCGCCTCAAAACGGGCTATTTTTCATTTGTTGACTTTTCGTAACTATAAATACATCAAAAAATTATTTTTAATGATTTATATTTGGTAATCTTACTATTCAATTATCTATTAATTTAAATATCTATTCATTTTGCATTTTGCGAACACTTCGAAATTTGGCCTTTTGGCCGCTCTCAGACCACTGTGCGGAGCCCGAATAGAGTGGCAAAAATGCTAGTTAATTTATAATTTTGATACTGAGAAAGGAAGTACACCCAGGACAAAGGCGGGAATCGAACCCGCACCCGTTACAGCGCGCGGACTGCTAGCGTTATGGCCGGCGATCCAAACCACTCGGTCATCGCACCCCACATGCCACCCTTACAATACACCTGAATTTCTTTAAAAAATGGAAATGTTCAACTTATTTATTTTATTAAAAAAAATTCTAAATTGATTTTTGCACACCTTTGGGGAAAATTAACTGTTACATTTAAAAAAAAGTTAACAAACTTTTTTTCTTTTAGAAAAGGTTATAACAGGAGTATTTTATTTTTTCATTATGTGTCGTAATCAATAAACTAATTTATGTTTTTTGCATTAAAATGTAAAATTTCCATTTCAGAAAAATACAAATCATGGCCGTTCGAAGGGGATTACTTGAATTATTTCCAGACAACTTATCAAACGGTATATTCGAAATTTCTAGAGTACAAGATTGGGACCTGAGGGTCAGTTTAGATGAATGGTTGGAGTTGGAGCCCAAAGCGTTTGTCACTTACATCCCACCGGGCGATAAGCGTGTCTTTTTCATATCGGTTCCCGTGAAGGAGGCACATTTTACGCGGCTGTTGACGAGCGCGCACTCCCCCGCCACCCTGTTGCCGGATCCGGTAATTGGCTTTGACAAGGTGGGCGCCCGTCTCCTTAAAGACCCCAGTAACGCGCGGCGTAAATCAAGCGTAAGAACCATTTACAGGTGCGACCATAATTTATTTATCGTAAGCAAATGGTTCACGTTTGGTTTACTTCACGTGGAAGAGGGGGAAAAACACGTGTACATGTCGAACGCGTCCATCAAGGTCTTCCATATGTCCTCTTCGGCATCTTTGCCGGGCATGAGACCTCCTAACCTCCAGCAGCGCGCGTTCTGCCCGCGGGATTTTTCCTACTTTACGGAATATGTAATGCGGCCCAGCACAACATACACCGTGCCCGCGATGACGCGATACTTAATAGTAACAGTAAAAAAATGTTACTTTACGGTGGGTAGGTTGGCTTCAGACGTGCTGGTCGAGGGCTCCATACCATTCGATTCACATCGGACTCACGAGGACCCAATTTATACAATTCCAGTACTCTCGCCCCGCAGTCCTAGACCAGAAGACGACCGACTGCAGCGGAGCGCTGCCAAACGAACCAGGCGACGTTCACCCGAACGAAACTTGCCTGCTTGTTGTAAGTATTTTTTTGCTTTTTTTTTTTGTCGAGGCCCCGTGGCGCAGTGGTAGTGCTTTGCATTGCTGTGCCACAGGGCCGGGATTCGAACCCCGGATTGGGCGAGGTTGACCCATCCCTTCAGTGGGTCGATAAAATGGGTACCAAGTATGCTTGGGTACTAAACACTGAGGGGGGGGGAGGGTTCCGCGTGAGGCTGACCACCTGACCGGGACATATGCCTAGCACCCCAGACCCTTAGGTCACGAAAGCTGAAATGGGCACGGCAGGCCTTGGCCCACTATTGGGTTGTTGCGTCGAGAAGTTTAGTTTTTTTAGTATTTTTTTTTATCAATTTTTTAAAAGTCTGTAAATTCTACTCTTTTTAAGCTTCCTGGTCTTCACCGAGGGAAATGAACGAGCCTCAGCCGGACACCGTGACGGGGACCACAGCAGAAGGTGAGAAACGTGGTGACCAAATACTGTGAAAAAAAAATGTGGATAGGGTTGCCACAGTCATTTTCTTTTTTTTATTTTTCCAGAAGAACTCTATCAGGAATGGATGCAGGATTTGGCTTCCTGTGACATCTTATCATCAGGTTTCCTGTTAGAAACTTACAGTGTTCCCTTTGCCACGACCCCTGGTGGATCCAGTGCAGCGTATGTCATCCCTTTTGACCCGACGGAAACGATCTCCCCCCAGGCGTCGTCTGTCGTATTACCCCCCAGGCGTCGTCTGGTATTACCCCCCAGGCGTCGTCTGGTATTACCCCCCAGGCATACTCTGCAACCACTCCCCAGGCATACTCTCCAATCACTCCCCAGGCATCGCCTGACCCCCCTAGGCATGTGACTGACCCCCC
The DNA here is from genome assembly GCA_019343175.1 of Oedothorax gibbosus. Classification (NCBI taxonomy): domain Eukaryota; kingdom Metazoa; phylum Arthropoda; class Arachnida; order Araneae; family Linyphiidae; genus Oedothorax; species Oedothorax gibbosus. Next base: position 240,611 of record CM033278.1, on the reverse strand, counting down.
TAGGCATGTGACTGACACCAGTTCCAGGTGTATAGTCACGCATCTACCTGCTCCCCGCCTTTGGCGGAGAACCCAACCCGGAACGGTGGCTCAGGCCCATACGATCGTCTTCCAGCACAGGACTTACTTGTGGGAAGACGATGATGCCCCCGGCATGGGACCTACTCTTCGGGCTGCTATGTCGTCTGAGGCGCCCGTACTAGCCCTGGACTTGAGCCATATGGACGTGCCCATGGACTTGAGCCAACCCCAATGAATAGAGGTACAGGCAAAATAGTTTTAAATTTTAGACTTTTTTTAATTTTTTAAGGGAACAGTTAAAGAGTTTCATTCGATAAGACACAAATAAGTGGAAGGTTACAAAAAAAGTAACCTGTTACTAATACGACTGCTAAAAAAAATGAGTAAACTTGTGGACCAACCTTCCTAGGCCTCTGGCCTGTTGTTGGTCGTCAATTTTTGTGTCTATATTTGAAAGCATATTTTCATTAAGTCTAGAATAAAAATTCACTGACTAATTAAAATTTTTAATAGCTGATCAAGAAATGGCATCGTCCACTATTGATGAAATGTTTTTAAGATAATCTCTTTCAAAATAAACCTGATTCTAATTTTTTGTGTGAATATTTTATTTAAAATAAATTAAATTAAAAAAAATTGCAGTGAAAACAACCACACATATTTGCCCATTTCCAGGCCGTTCGGAAGGTTAAAAAAAGACGGAGAGGCCCGCACGCGCCAACACACCAACAACACAAAGAATACCAATCTCCACTTTTCAGTCTTCGAGAGAGAGCGAAAGCGAGTTCGTGGAACGATTTGCGATTCCCGCCCGTGTAATTGCGGTGCCCACTCCTGTCACCTTGACCCTGTGTCCCAACCTGTTTGGATCTCACAGCATCGCTATACCAATTACCTGTTGGCGGAGATGGCAAAGAAAAAACGACACTAAACTGCTTCCTTATATAGTTTTAAAAACAACGTAGAGCCGCAAAATGACACGATTTAATAAAATTTCAGATGGCGACCCAATTTAGCAAGTAAATCACCAAAATTGGGGCCCTTAAGATTTCGGGGTCCTATGCCCTTATGGATGATCAAGTATTTATTTAAGCATTATGTTATTTTAAATCTACTCAACGTTTTTGAGCCCCTTGAAAAATGAAGTATGTTACAGTTTGGCGCGCCGATCGTTTGTGTAATCAGCCACGTAATCTTTTGGAATTTGTTCTGTTGAAAAGATACGGCCAACTATTTTGACATAAAAGGTTTTGTTGTTAGTTGGATAAATTTACGTTGCACTAGAGCTACAGCACAGTCAAATAGTTACATAAGTTTGAACAGCGGTTGAAGCCGAAATTAATTGGTCTGGCATCCAACACAAACTTTGACAACAACATATTTAACGTGCACCAGTCTCATATTACCTGCGAACTACTACGGATTGTCCGTAGTTTCTACGGATGAAAGTATTAAACTACGGAGTTACGGAAACACAGTCAAAACATGGTTTTAATAAGGTTTTTTTTAATCCAAATATTTTATCAACATATTTCATTTGCGGAAATAAAATATTCAAATGCGGATCAAAGTGGGTTTTTTTAGCCTACTTTTCTTTTTTTTAATTCGAAAGAATTAAAAAAATGAAAAAGTAGGTATTGACATGCGGTCGATGTCCGTCTGTCTGTCCGTCCGTACCCCCCCCCCCCCTTCCAAAATCGGTTCTAATAATCGGATCTTAAAAATTCTTTTTTTGTTAGAAAGCTATGACCTCCTTTCATACTTTTTGTCCGTCTGCCTGTACGTCCGGACGGACATAAATCTACTATCTTTCGGTGAATTTCCCATTGAAATTCAATTTTGAGTCATTTAAATCACTGTTACCAAATCAACAATGGCATGAGAAACTTTATTTATTTAAACATATTTGAAGCAAAATAATATTTTCATGAATCAGTTTGGAATGAAGTCATAAAAAGTAGCACAATTAATTGTATTTTCGTTGTTTTTGTTTGGAAAATGTATGAAACAATTAAACTGAGCCTAATTGCACAATTTTTATAGCTATACAAAAAAAACTGAACAGACTAAACTGTATTGCGGAATGCAGTTCGTCTGGTCACCCTAATTTTGGGCAAATTTCATTTTACCTTTTGAGAAGACGTTTCAGAGGGACCAACAGATTCTGCTGCTTGAGCATTGCAAAAATATGGTTATCAAAATTTTAATGCTTTTATGAGGATTTCCAGCGATAATTTGACGTTATCTATGTATTTTAATAATTCTTCTCAGTTTCGGAAAAAAGAAAATTTATTTTAAAAGTAACATAATTTTTCACTTTTTAGGAGAGGATGCAGTTTGACGATCTTTTTTTCTGCTGCTTGTGAATGGCAAACTCCGGATACACCTTCGAAGAGTTCATAATACTATACAAATTGAGTTTGGGTTTTCTCCGTACCACAGGTTTATATGGCCTAGGCCTGTGGAAGCCTCTTTTCCCATAAAAAAAGTAGCGCCCCTTGAGAAGGTGGTGAGGTTGTCGATCCTTCAAGGGCTTATCACTAACATACCACCGGCCAAACCCCACTATAAAATCCGGGAATGGAAACTGGCGGAATTACGTCACTTGAACATGTCAATTATTTTTCCAATAATGAATTTAGTTTCCGAAGGTAATGGCAAAAAGAATAAAATAAGCATTTTCAATTTTAAATGTTTTCGTAAAAAGTTTTATTTAATTTTTTTAGCCATAAACATATATAAACAATCGTACAAATACTTGGTCAATAAAAATTACTAGCTTGTTTTAAAAAGTTCATTTGATATGCATTGGTATTTAAAAAAAAATAAGGAAATAGAATACGTCGTGTTTAGTTGAAGAGCTTTAGTTGAAGAAGTGCAAAACAAGTTAAATCACTTTTTGGAAAAAATTGAGTTGGTTAGCTCTTCATACAGGCATTGTAGGAAGGGATCCACCAACATTTTGATTTGCACAAAAAAAGTTTTCACTAAGTTTCACACATTTCAAATCGTTATTATAGTGGAATGTTATGAGCAGAGTACAGTTTAATTGATGTATCTCGGCAAAGACTATCCTTTATTATAGGGATCGACCGATGGCGAATTTCGGCCGATGGGCCGATGCCGATTGTTTAAAAGTTACATCGGCCGATGGGCCGATGTTTCCCGCCTTCCATCGGCCGAGGGCCGATGCCGATGGAAAAACCAAAATACAAAATTCGTTAAATCCATGTGCAATCCATAAAAAAAAGGAAATTAACGCAATCCCTCCGATTTCCATATTTTTAGAATTCTATGTCTGTGTTCGATTTAGACTTTTTAATTTTTTAAAATTTTAAGGTATATAATAATAACGACCAAAGCGATATTTTGTAGAAAAAAATCGGATTTAACATTTTTTTTAATAAACATAATTTTAACATATGATACAGTAAACTCCCGTTTATAGGGAATGCTCGGGAAATTGACTCTTCCGGATAATCGAATTTTCCGGTTATTTTCCATTACCAAAAAATGCGATTTTTTTTCTCCGGAAAATACAAGACATATTGGCTGCATCTTACATAATGTAAATAGGAAATGTTGTATTTATAATAATAAAATATATAATAGGTATTACAATATTTTGTATTAAAAAAATATTAAGAAAAAAAATCGATCTTTACTTTCAAATGCTAGAAATCTAAATACATAAATCGTCAAACCCATGATCTAAAACCAGTAGGATATTTAAATATGTAAACAAAATCTGGAGAATATTTAATTACAGAATTAAATTATAAAAATAACTTACTTTGGATTAGGGTTGTTTACGATTTCTGGAAAATCCAAAAATATAAGTTTGAAAAACGTTCTTTGGGTCAAATCAGAGAATTATTTGATATATATTTATTTAAATCTTGTTAAAGTTAATCTGTTAAGGTTTTAATCTCAAATGAGCAACGCGACGCTGCAAGCCGAAACTGACGCTCACCATCAGCGGTCAAGCTTGGCGCAATCACTTCCATTGGAAGGGTCGGAATTTCATAGTAACCACGTGGGAACAGCAAAAAAAAAAATCTTAAGCATCTTATTAGTAGTAAAAAGGCAGTTGTTTAAAGCTACAATACTTTAAATACTACAGCCTTTTTTCTACTGTAATGGGATTCTCCGAATTATTGGGGGATCATTGTAGACCCCGCGCTAAGATTCCCCTCTACTGATAACATTCATTGCCTTTGGCTGTGCAGAAAAACGTCTTTGAAACGAACATCGAATTGATGCTATTTTGGGGTTTGTATTTTTTACCCACACACACAAGCTTAGTACCTTTTTAATTTAATAATAATTACAAATATAGAGTTTAAAGGTTCTAAAGAAATATCTTCATTTGCTTAAGTTTAACTCTTTTTGTTAGTTTTTAAGCAAAGATACGAGGTGCGTTCATTTTCGATCTTCAAATAACCGGGTAAATTATGTTAGAACACTATTACAGTAGAAGTCTATTGGATTCTATCGTATTTCAGAAACTAAGCCGATTAACGTTTAATTGATTGTGTTGGAACATCCCAATTTTCCGTATAAATTTTAGATTCCAGATAAGCGAAATAGGTTTAAACCTTTAAAACATTTTCGTTACTAAGTTCATCCGGAATTCTATCAAAAATTAAATTATACTTCTATTCGGAATAAAGATGTTAAGTATTATCGGTATAAGCATTCCCATTAACCGTATAGTTTTATCCGGAATTTAATTTTCCTTTCTCCGTACTGCTACCGATGTCGCTCTAAGGTTGCGCTGGGTGCCAGCTCATATGTTTGCCTCGTCACTTGACCACGGTTCCAAATTACGAGCGACCGGAAAAGCCCTCGTGTGGCTCTAAAGCTAAACTAGGAATGCTACCGGAAATTAAATTTTAGTTCTATTGTATCCGGAATTTAATTCTAGTTTTAACCGGAAGCAATTTTCAGTTATCCGGATTGTAATTTCGGATCGACTTCGTTTAATCCGAAAGTCTAAACGACATTGATATACTGATAGTATTCTAAATGATTTTTAAAAACTTGGAACTTTAACAAAACGTAAATTGATCTGCGTTTAAAATTGAGCTCATGTAATAAAATTTAATCACTGCCGGATAACCTAAAGATACACGAAGGTTGAAACCTTAACCTGGGTGAACACGTAGAACATTGGCGAAAGATTTTAACTTTAAAAAGAAAAAATTCACACGATAACACAATTAGAATTTCTTTAAGCATTATGTTATTTTAAATCTACTCAACGTTTTTGAGCCCAGCTTGAAAAATGAAGTATGTTACAGTTTGGCGCGCCGATCGTTTGTGTAATCAGCCACGTAATCTTTTGGAATTTGTTCTGTTGAAAAGATACGGCCAACTATTTTGACATGGAAGGTTTTATTGTTAGTTGGATAAATTTACGTTGCACTAGAGCTACAGCACAGCCGAATAGTCACATAAGTTTGAACAGCGGTTGAAGCCGAAATTAATTGGTCTGGCATCCAACACAAACTTATAGTGACAACAACATATTTAACGTGCACTAGTCCCATATTACCTGCCAACTACTACGGATTGTCCGTAGTTTCTACGGATGAAAGTATTAAACTACGGAGTTACGGAAACACAGTCAAAACTACGGATAAGCTTCGATATTTTCTAAAAAATTTATTTGAGTTTTTTTTTCGCCTTGGTATTAGTGACCTTATAGCACTTAATGAAAAAATCGGTTCTCGTCGGCCTTGAAAGACAATGCCCGTGGTTTTAATAAGATTTTTTTTTAATCCAAATATTTTATCAAAATATTTCATTCGCGGAAATAAAATATTCAAATGCGGACCAAAGTGGGTTTTTTTTTAATATTCTTGCGGAAAGTAAACTTAACCTGCCCATGACGACTAGTAACATTTGCTTAGTACCCGCGTAATCGCAGTAGGTTAGTGTTCTTATAGTTCTAGTTTTGATCAGATCAGTCAACCAACATCAGCGCCTAGTAATGTTTTTTATAGAGTCGGATTCGCAGTACGTTGGTGTTCCTTTTAGCTTCCACACTACGTTTATAACGTAAAAAGTGGAAGGTTTTATAATCGTTCAGTCCGTCTGTCCGTCCGTCCGTCTGTCTGTCTGTCACCCACTTTCACAGAAAGAACCACAAGTCCCACAGACAAGTGGAATACGTCATTTTAAAGCAAAAAATCAGATTAGGCTACATTCCAAATTTCATTAAAAAATTTAAATTAGAAGTTTATTTAAAATTTAAATAACTAATTTTTTTTGTCTACATTGAAATAACATGCAAATTCTATTTTTATTCATATTTTCACTGTTGTCATCCACAAGTCCCACAGACAAGTGGGATACGTCATTTTGAAGCAAAAAATCAGATTGGGCTACATGCCAAATTTCATTAAAAAATTTAAACTAGAAGCTTATTTAAAATTTAAATAACTAAAAATTTAATCTACATTGAAATAACATGCAAATTCCATTTTTATTCAATATTTTCACTGTTGCCATTTCGTTAAACGTACGAGAAACTTTTGTTAAAATAAAAATACACTTTTGAAAAAATATTTATTTATGTGATATAATTCGGTTTGGATTGTTGTATTATCACAATAGAGTTCTTTTAATGGTTCTATATATATGTATGTAGAAAGATGCATAGAGAATTCTAACTTAACATTAAAAAAAAATATGCTAAGTTTCGCTTTTATTTTTAAAGCATCAATTGTACAAATTATAAATGTTTTGAACTGTAAATTAATTTAACAAATTATAAATAAGTGAATTTTCGAAAGAAATGTAAATGGGAAATTGTGGCGACAAAAATATTTATTAAAAAAGATTACATCATTATTCTTCGAACTTCAAACAAATTTAGCAAACGATAAAGTCTAATTATTAAATCTGAGAAAGAAGATTAATGAAAATAGTTAATTTTGGCGTTTAAAAGTTTGAATTACAAATAGCTAAAGGCCCTGTTTTTATTAGAATTAAATCACATTTGCCATTCGCAACGATCGCTCGAGAAACTTTAATTCTTTTAGACAATAAATTAAAATAAATTTATTTTTGCGACACCGATCAGTTTGAAATGACGTCAAATATATTTCACTACGGAATCCTTGTATGTTGATATGAAATGTTTTCATTCTATTTAAAAGCGAGGAATATGACATATTTATTCTTTAAAATATAAATTAATTTTTGCAAACGATAAGTAATAATTATTGAATTTTCGAAATAAAATAAATGAAACTAGCCAAATTTAGCTTGTAAATGTTAAATATAGAATTAATGTTGTGTTTGGCGCGTTTTTTCCTGTTAAACACAAATATGTGGAAGCGAGTTAAGTGACAGATTCTGTTACAAACCTACTTGTTATAGTTCTAGCTATGATCAGATTTGTCACCAGCCTCAGCACCTAGTAATATTTGTTAGTTAACCTGTAACTTAATCGTAGCAGGTTTTTTTTTTAAAGTTTTCTTTCTGAAAAAATCGATTAACCAACCATAACTCCTCGTAATATCTACTAGTTGGCAGTGTAATCGGCATAGGATCAGGGTTCCATTTCTTTCTTAGTTTTAGTTCAGGACAGATCAGTCAACCAAATTTCAGGTTCTTTGTTAGTTTAAAAAATTACGATGGCCTGTGACTTCATCTCTACTTAGGATTTTTGGTGCCTTAGAACATCATCGGTAGCAGTCTGGATAATGCTAAAATATAATCAGGTTAGCCTTATATGGTTAGCAAAAATGCTTACACCTATAATTAAAATATGTATATTTATTATGAATAACAATAGAAAAATCCGGCGTGGTGGATTTCAGTTCCATACACGATGATACGCATTCACATTATTTAGCCATATGTCTAGTCAGTTGGCTGATAGCAAACAGATGCTTTAGTGGTCGCTGTGGTTTAGTTTTGGAGTCAGTGAAGCGAGACAAGGGGAAATTGTACCGGAGGCGAATTCCTCTGGTCTAGATTAGCGACGGTCCGAAAAAGCTGCTGATAGGGGAGGAGGCTGACATCTTTGAAAATTATTTTAATCCTTTGTAAAGCATCGGGTTTTTTACAGTTTATAAAAAACATTCTAATTAACTTAAAGACAATTTGAAAAGGCATTTTAATTTGTTAGAATTTCTACTTTAGCTGTAATTAATTATAAGCAGTTTGGATTTAAAGTTTTTGAGTAATTTGTGCAAAAAGTAACACATATCTTAGCTGCTTTCAAAAATTTTCAAAACACTTCGTATCTTTGCCGCTTCTATGCTCGTGACATTGATTGATTGCAAGGGGAGGACCTACCCTGTGGAAGTGAACAAAGGGCTTGTCTCGGGGCAGTGTGGAAGAAGCCAGTTCTCCGAATTCTCTCCACGAGCTCAAACAACACCTCAAACCGGTCAAGATAAACGGTCACGTGTTGATAGTTTGAGACAGCACGTTGAGAGAACCAAATGTTATGTTTGGAAATTTTTAACTGCTTTGTATATTTCATGTTTTACCATCAGCTACCGCTATGGTAAGCTCATGGTAAAAGATACTTTTACCATGAGCTACCGCTATGGTAAACAGGGTTTGCATTTATCAAAAAAAAAAGAAAACGTAACACAGGAGCGAATTTAGCAGAATGGAGGAAATTCTTATCTACATTTTTTATTATTTATGTGTTAGAAACATTTCCTGGGTCATCTATTACATCACGCTCATTTATGTTCTTTTTTGGCTCATCTTCTCCATCCTTTACCAAAATTTACCATTTATTTCTCTAAAGTATTTTTCGGCTATGGACTATTATTGGGATCCAATAACTCTATGGATCTACTAGTTAGTTACTCAATAGAATTTTTTAATTACTATTCAGAAGCAACAGAAAGTTGAATATTTTTTATTGAAATAAATCGCAGTTTTACAAACCTTTTTACTTTTTAATATACCATTGATAGTAATTATTTTTTTTTTATTACTATTAAAAATTCACATAATTAGCCCGGTAAGCCCTGACGTACCCTTCCCATTTTCAAGGGGTCCATAATTAGGTTCAGTTCAATTATTTATAGATGTGGTGACACTACTGAAGTGGTGAGGTAAATCTGCACTATCTCAACTAATAACTTGGAAAGTTTTTGCATAACTACAACCTATAAGAAAGCATACTAAAACATGGCCCTTTTCATGGCGGGCCCATTTCATTGGTGGTGAAACTGCAGTCTACCTGCCCAGGGTAGACTATTTAGATGAATATTAATTAGATGTTTATTTTAATTTTGACAAAGTAAGTCCGTGTATTAGTTTGATATTGAACAAATACTTTTTATCGTAGTGAAAATATTTAATAAAAATATAGAAATAAGTTATGTTTTAGTCGGCGACTTTTAAAAAAAACCGAAAAAAAGACGTGGATTCCAAGAACAGAAGTTAAAGTTTTTTTTTATTTGGGGCAAGGTTACAATGAATTATATAACCATCCAAGTTTTTCATCATTCGGGTTCAACCTTTTAAACAAACACACAAGTTTTTTGCTGCTTTCTCAAACCCTAGTTTGTTCCTCAACTTTGACTGCACAATCCCAAAAATCAAATTCTGATGTGTGCACCAATTTGTTCATTTTAAAATGTGTTTATTGCTCTCTAAATTTTTCGAAAAATAAACCAATAAGAAAAAAATATAAAAAATAAATTAAAAATATTAAAACATTTTCCCTCTAACCAGGGCCTGTTCTTCCGTTAGGCTCGGGCCTAGGGCCCCTAAATTTTAGTATCTATACTAAGCTAAATACTGTAAATCCCCAAAATATCACTAAATAAAAAAAATTCAGATTCCCCACTATGTTTTTTTTCCTCAATTTTGACTGAGAAATTGACCTAACGTGATGGTTTTGATCGATGTTTATATGGAAGCCCATAGGTTTAGGTTTAGTTTAAATTATCGTAGCACTAGAGCTGCATGAGGGCTATAAAGGAAGTCCATAAAATTGTAGCAAAAATTTGATATTTAGGTCATATAGCACCATCATTACTGGAATTCATACACAACATTTTCCGTAAAGGGGGCCCAGAAAACAGGTTGTGCCTATAGTCTGAGATTTCCAAGAACCGGCCCTACCCCTAACTGAAGCCAAGGGCTCCACCCACTGATCTCTAGGGTTAATGGATCGCGGAAAGCTCTCCCCCACTACGGAGAGTTTGAAGGCATCTCTTTCTCCCAGGTGTTCCCCAAATTTTCGTTTTACAATGAGACTCTATGGGAAATTTGTCATTTTTAAAAAATTACTGCGCATTGAGTTTTTTGTTTAGAGATCTGCTGTAACGTTTGAACAATCATACTTATGTTGTAGATCGTAGGAAAAAATATTTCTGGGTTCTTATCTATGTTAAAATGTGTTTTTTTACCACCAATTGCGGCTCTACTTTTCGCCAAATTTGGCGAATTTCTCTTTTCGGTCTTCCCCCAAAGACGCCGTCGGTTGAGGGGTTGACCGCAAATAAGACTTTTGACGTGCGTCAGCGTCTTTTTTTGATTTTGCGCTATGGTGCTTGTGTGCATGTCTTATTTAGGGAATTATTATTTTCTTAAAAATTTTATTAATCAGAGATAAATCTTTGTTTTGATGACAAATATGATTGAATGCTTTATATTTAAAAGTATATGTTTAATGAATTTTTTTGTATGATATGGAGGAACTGACGAACTGTGGTATTTAACATTTGAAATAAGCTACAATTAATGATTTAAAAAAAAAACATAGTATAAAAATAAAAAAGGCATGCATTAAAATTAGAAATAATGATTTTTTTAATACTTTCGGGGGAATTTAAATGTATTGCAATAATGACATATTGTTTTCTACATAATTGACTGTTATTAAAAAATGCGAAAATAATTTAATACATTACTTTATATCTTTGTGTAACTTTTTTTACAAAAGGAAATTAGTTTTTTTTTTAATTTTGGGATGATTTTCTTTTTAATTATAAAAAATTTGTTTAAAGATTTATTTTGTATAATAAATTGAAATAATTAAATATTTATGCATAACAAATTACTTAGAATTTATTATGTATAATTTAAATTAATTAAATATGGTTTTAATTAATACTTAACCCATTTACGATGACTGTGTGAATACCATTTGAACCTTCATTTCTAAGTTTAAATTCTAATTTAAATTTTTCATTTTTTGGGGGTAACTTAATTTGCTCTTCATAAATTGATCGGGTCTCTTTTGTCTTATTTATTAGATAACCTTTAGCATAAAGCTCATGTTCGCACGGTAATTTTTTTACCAATCGGCGCTAATAGATTAAATGTCATCACATAATTAAATTGGTGTAATTTATTATAAAACTTGAAATAGAGGAATTATATTTAATTAAAATATATCACATGAATGAATATTAATAAAAACTACCAAAACTTCAAACCTTTATTAGGTATATGATCTGGGTAAATATTGTAATTGTTTTTTCTATATATATCGGTTCGAATCGTTACGTCAGGCAAGCGATTTTCCCTACCCCCTCCATGTCACGATCCATCACATCAGCGCATACCCCTCCCTCCCGCATCTAAGCTTGACGCAATTTATGTACGTCCCCTTAAGAAGAAAAAATATATATCAACACTTTGTAACTTAAATCGAAATATAAAGCGATAAACCGCGCCAATCTGGCACTTCTAAAAACAAGGTCAACTCAAAAGCGAAGCGTCAGAGCGGGGTATGGGGAAGTGTGATCCATTTCAAACTTCAGATCAGTGGCTCCACCCCTAGAAGTCTCAGAATACCCTTTCCTTTGAAATTTTCATTATTTGACCACAAATTATTGAGCATTATTTTACTTTATTTTTCATTGGTACTTTTCTTTCTTTTTCTAGGCGGTGATTGTTGAGATTTAATGTCCATCTTCATGTTCAAATCTTACACCGGAAGAAGCCATAAAAACAAAAAAAATAATTTTCTAAAATTTGATCTAAAAACGGAGACAATACATATAAACAAAAGACACAAATATTTCTTTCAAATTCAGGGACAGTTACAGATAACCAAAAGAAATTATTGTATTTTTGTTCTCTGGACTCCATTGGGGAATTATACAGAAAAAGTGCTAAGAGATGTCAACTTTTGGGAAAAAGAAATGAAAAACAAACTGAAAACTTTTTTTTTTGATTGTTTAACGCCCGAAATAATTGATCTCCGATATACACGTTCGATGAATATTCGGGACCCCGAATATATTATTCAAGAAAAAATAAAACACGAAAATTAAAAAAAAAATCAAAAATAAATAAATACCTTGTTATATTTAACAATGCCTGTATAATAATTAACAGAACGACTGTCCCCATTCTTTCATTTTGAATCATGTATCCTTATCCGTGTTTAATCTAATAATAAATGTGTGTCTATAATCCTGTTTAGTGTTATTTATTATCCAAAATAATGGCATTAATCTTTATAGTATAAAACAAAAATCAAAATTTTAAAAGGTACTAAAAAAGGTCTTATTTCCAAATAAGTTTAAATGCAAAATATAATGAATAAATTTTATGCTAAAAGTTTAAATGCTATGTACTCTTTTTATTTTACTGTTTTCTGCAGAGTAAAAACTAAAGAACATATATTATTCAAAAATATGTTTGTCAAGTAACGAAATCTTTGTTAAATCAAAAAATTTTGTCTACACAAAATCAATTGTTTTGTGGAAATACCGAAATTTTTATTCACATATATATATATTTTTTATTTCGGTATATATTGTTCTTGTTGTATTTCCTCTAAATACTCAACAAATCCTGAAAGAAGAGGGGGGGGGGGGGATATTTTATACGCTCTTGTAAAAAAAGGTTATTTTAATTTTAACTTAAATTCAAATTCGTTTGAATTTCCAACATTACTTCGCAAATAGTAGAGATCTAAGGTCTAATAATAAAAGAAATATTTAATAACATTCTTAGGTCATTTAATTTTACTTCTAAAATACTGTTTGATTTTGACAGTTTTCTGAAGGAATATTTTATGGTACTGGATATTCCCAATAAACTACGAACCAAAATATTATTGACAAACAAATCATAACGAAATTTAATTATTTGAAACAATTAATTTTAGTTAGAGTTCTAACTAAGAAATATTTTATCTAAGCAGATAATTAATAATTCAATAATAATTCAATTAATTAATAATATTTTATACGCTCTTGTAAAAAAAGGTTATTTTAATTTTAACTTAAATTCAAAATTCGTTTGAATTTCCAACATTACTTCGCAAATAGTAGAGATCTAAGGTCTAATAATAAAAGAAATATTTAATAACATTCTTAGGTCATTTAATTTTACTTCTAAAATACTGTTTGATTTTGACAGTTTTCTGAAGGAATATTTTATGGTACTGGATATTCCCAATAAACTACGAACCAAAATATTATTGACAAACAAATCATAACGAAATTTAATTATTTGAAACAATTAATTTTAGTTAGAGTTCTAACTAAGAAATATTTTATCTAAGCAGATAATTAATAATTCAATAATAATTCAATTAATTAATAATATTTTATACGCTCTTGTAAAAAAAGGTTATTTTAATTTTAACTTAAATTCAAAATTCGTTTGAATTTCCAACATTACTTCGCAAATAGTAGAGATCTAAGGTCTAATAATAAAAGAAATATTTAATAACATTCTTAGGTCATTTAATTTTACTTCTAAAATACTGTTTGATTTTGACAGTTTTCTGAAGGAATATTTTATGGTACTGGATATTCCCAATAAACTACGAACCAAAATATTATTGACAAACAAATCATAACGAAATTTAATTATTTGAAACAATTAATTTTAGTTAGAGTTCTAACTAAGAAATATTTTATCTAAGCAGATAATTAATAATTCAATAATAATTCAATTAATTAATAATATTTTATACGCTCTTGTAAAAAAAGGTTATTTTAATTTTAACTTAAATTCAAAATTCGTTTGAATTTCCAACATTACTTCGCAAATAGTAGAGATCTAAGGTCTAATAATAAAAGAAATATTTAATAACATTCTTAGGTCATTTAATTTTACTTCTAAAATACTGTTTGATTTTGACAGTTTTCTGAAGGAATATTTTATGGTACTGGATATTCCCAATAAACTACGAACCAAAATATTATTGACAAACAAATCATAACGAAATTTAATTATTTGAAACAATTAATTTTAGAGTTCTAACTAAGAAATATTTTATCTAAGCAGATAATTAATAATTCAATAATAATTCAATTAATTAATAATATTTTATACGCTCTTGTAAAAAAAGGTTATTTTAATTTTAACTTAAATTCAAAATTCGTTTGAATTTCCAACATTACTTCGCAAATAGTAGAGATCTAAGGTCTAATAATAAAAGAAATATTTAATAACATTCTTAGGTCATTTAATTTTACTTCTAAAATACTGTTTGATTTTGACAGTTTTCTGAAGGAATATTTTATGGTACTGGATATTCCCAGTAAACTACGAACCAAAATATTATTGACAAACAAATCATAACGAAATTTAATTATTTGAAACAATTAATTTTAGTTAGAGTTCTAACTAAGAAATATTTTATCTAAGCAGATAATTAATAATTCAATAATAATTCAATTAATTAATAATATTTTATACGCTCTTGTAAAAAAAGGTTATTTTAATTTTAACTTAAATTCAAAATTCGTTTGAATTTCCAACATTACTTCGCAAATAGTAGAGATCTAAGGTCTAATAATAAAAGAAATATTTAATAACATTCTTAGGTCATTTAATTTTACTTCTAAAATACTGTTTGATTTTGACAGTTTTCTGAAGGAATATTTTATGGTACTGGATATTCCCAATAAACTACGAACCAAAATATTATTGACAAACAAATCATAACGAAATTTAATTATTTGAAACAATTAATTTTAGTTAGAGTTCTAACTAAGAAATATTTTATCTAAGCAGATAATTAATAATTCAATAATAATTCAATTAATTAATAATATTTTATACGCTCTTGTAAAAAAAGGTTATTTTAATTTTAACTTAAATTCAAAATTCGTTTGAATTTCCAACATTACTTCGCAAATAGTAGAGATCTAAGGTCTAATAATAAAAGAAATATTTAATAACATTCTTAGGTCATTTAATTTTACTTCTAAAATACTGTTTGATTTTGACAGTTTTCTGAAGGAATATTTTATGGTACTGGATATTCCCAATAAACTACGAACCAAAATATTATTGACAAACAAATCATAACGAAATTTAATTATTTGAAACAATTAATTTTAGTTAGAGTTCTAACTAAGAAATATTTTATCTAAGCAGATAATTAATAATTCAATAATAATTCAATTAATTAATAATATTTTATACGCTCTTGTAAAAAAAGGTTATTTTAATTTTAACTTAAATTCAAAATTCGTTTGAATTTCCAACATTACTTCGCAAATAGTAGAGATCTAAGGTCTAATAATAAAAGAAATATTTAATAACATTCTTAGGTCATTTAATTTTACTTCTAAAATACTGTTTGATTTTGACAGTTTTCTGAAGGAATATTTTATGGTACTGGATATTCCCAATAAACTACGAACCAAAATATTATTGACAAACAAATCATAACGAAATTTGCCGAAATGACGCCAACACTCGTGGTTTGCGAGACGGCCATCATCACAAAAACAACAAATAAACTAACATTTCTAAATATGAGCAACTTAAAACGAATAAAATATAACATTTTTAGATAACGGCTGAACAAAAAATCGTCAAATTAATCAATTCAAAATACTTATTGGAAAATGTTACTAAACAACAAAATTTAAAAATATTAGCAACTCTAAATGACCAAAAAAACACATTTTTAAGAGCACGGTCGAAGAAAAATTCATCAAAATAATGGGTTTAAAACGTTACTGTGATTTTTAGCAAGTTATATATAAATATTTAGCTGAAATTGCATAAGAAATTAAGCGGATTAAAAAAGATTTAAAATTACATACCTCGTTCTCCGCTGCGGCGTTCCTCCCGGCACGGTACGGCAGCTCCCTCTCCCCCGCTCCTCTCTGCGGTTTCGACTCTATTCGTCGTCGGAGCCGCTCGACTCGACGAGGATTCGTCTTTCTTCTCCCGGTAGCCGGGCACATCGCAGGTATGGGGGAGATATACCCGCTTCACGGTGTCCAGGAAGTCCATAAAATCGTTCTTTACGAACCTGGCCTTCTGGCTTTTGCGGAACATGTATTCGGCCAGGTGAAGGATTAGTGAGTTCTTCACTTTCCGGCTGGCAAGCATACGCTTACAAGCGCCCCACGTGCCCTCGATCGCATTTGTGTGGGCACCTGTTTCCGGGTCCTTAAATGTCAGGCTGTGGTTCACCCGCAAATGCTTGAAACCCTCCGATTCCAAGCAATTGTAGGAGGCCCAACAGTCCGAAATTATGGTAGAACCCGGCAACACGTGTCTTTGAATACAACCTAGAAGCGTGTCCGCCGAACGATCCTCCACCACACACATAAACACTCTTCCAGTCTCCCTTTCATAACCTCCAAACACCCATTTACCATTCACACGTTTACCCCGATTAAACTTCCTTTTCCCGAACTTGCTCTCATCAATTTCCACCTCAACATTCACGCCTCCAAGCTTAACATCGCTATCACACATATCTCTCATGCAAACCTCTCGCGCAAAGTTGAACCAGTCACAAACAGCCATTTTAGAAAGAGGAATTTCACGGACAGCAGAAGAAGTCGAAAGTTTGGTAGAGAACCAGTATGTTACAAGTAGAATAGCTTGAAAAGACAGTTTAGAGTGATCAAACCACGTACCCCGCCTTACAGACCGTGTTACATCATGCACCCCAGCTAAAAAAATCAGCAAAAAACCTGCATGGAAAATGCAGAAATGCAGGTTTTTTGAAGAGAAATGAAGGTTTTATGAAGGGAAATGTTTTCAGCATTTAACCTGCAGTATTTATATAGGTACGGTGCTGAAAAATTCAGCAAATAAATTTCAGCCTGAAAACTGCATGTTTTGGATGAGAGATAAAGCTTTTATGCAGGAAAATGTTTTCACCATAAAACCTGCAGTACTTTTACAGGTATTATGATGAAAAATTCAGCAACTAAATTTCAACACAATAACTGCTTCTTTCGGACGAGAGATAAAGATTTAATGCAGGGAAATGTTTTCAGCATTAAACTTGCAGTACTTTTAAGGGTATTGTGATGAAAAATTCAGCAACAAATTTCAGCAAAAAAACAATGCTTTTGAAGAGAGATGAAGGTTTTATGCAGGGAAAATGTTTTTTTAAAGGTATTGTACTGAGAAATTCAGCAACTGAGTTTCAGCTGGAGAACTGCATGTTTGTAAAACTTTTTAAGGTGATTTTTTTTATTCTTAAAGAAAACTGCCATTTTCTGAAGGATTCATCCTAAAAGAACAAAGAATTAGCCGTTTCAGTTCTACATGAAAACAGCAATTTCTCTTAAAATTTAATGCTGAAAAATACCTTTTTTTAACCTTATACTTTTTATTACCTTTCTTTAGAGTTTATTTTTTTAACCTATATTTTAAAGTACACTTAAAATACTGTTTTATCTTTAAACTCACATTTCAATAGCACTTAATGTGCAATTTTATGCAAAAAATTATCTAAACTTTCTGAGAAAATAAGGACAATATTTCAACCAAAGTATTTTGTCTAAAAAACTTTCTGCAGAGAATTAATACAACATGTGCATAATTCTTTATAGCATAGAGTTACACATAAAGCCTGCAGGGGCCAAAATCGTTTTCTGCAACAATGTCGACAAGTGGGTTGCTGCTCAAGGGAAATTACAAACCAATAACTTCTATGGTGCTGCATTATCATACCAGTGTATACTTTTTTTTGACGACTCTAATGAAGCGTCATTGAAAATAAGTATCAAATGGGTTGACCAGTTGTGAGTTTATTTGAAGTTATTTTTAAAAAATAAGGTGTGCGTTAACCCCAAAAATACTGTAAATTTTTTTGTAGTGAATCTTTATCTTAAAATTGCTCGTTATTTTTTAAATTAGTTTTGATATTTTACACTTGTAGTAATTGTATCCCAGCTAAAAATTGTTGGAATTTTTCGCGGAAAAACATTTAATTTTTAATGTAAACATTTGCAGAGTTTATTAGCAAATTTTGCAGCAAATTAGCGTAATATGTTCAAATCGCAGATATAGATTGTGTTAATCTGTAACTTCTAAAAATTCAGAAACGATATCAAAGCTATTATTGGCGATTCAAATTCTTTTTTTCCAATTTTCATGGACGTTTTTGATTTGATTTTGCAAAAAAGAAGAAAATAATGCCACCTATATAAAGATACAGTAAAATTTAAACGAAAAAAAGCAGACTTAAAAATTATTTGCTTAATATTTCAGTTTGCTCAATAGCTTTTGCTCTCACCTTTTTATAGAAAATTTAAAAATAAATTAATCTTAAAGGAATTCTTAAGATATATTTTTTTTCTAACTCACAAAATTTGCAACCAATTTATTTATTACCACCTAAGAATAATTAATTAAATCTAATTTAAATATTTTTAAATAAAATCATAGACAAATTGCACGCAAAATCATGAATCAAATTTATTGACTATAATCGAATCCATGGAGTGTGTAATTTTGTATGTTCTAATTATAAGATATACCATTCCTAATTTTAAAACGCGCTCCAATTTGCAAGTTCCAATAGCGCAGTTGGTAGCGCGCTGAACAGCTACACAAATACCCCCAGATCAAATCCCGTGCTCCTTCCTTCCTACTTGGGTATAAATACCACTCAACTTCAAAATCTTCACTTATCCTGCAGTTTTTTAAATGTTTTTCCAATGAAGGAAATATTAAGGTTTTTTTGATGAAGGGAAAATGGAGGCTTTTGATGAAGGAAAAGTGAAGGAACTTGGTTCCTAAAACTTCACTTTTCCTGCAGTTTTTATAAAGGTTTTTTAATGAAGGAAATATAAAGGTTTTTTGGTGAAGGAAAAATGGAGGTATTTGGAACTTAAAACCTTCACTTATCCTGGAGGTTTTCGAATAAAGGGAAAATAAAGGTTTTTTGATGAAGGTTTTTGGTTCCAAATACCTGCAGTTTTCCTGCAGCTTTCTTCCAATTTTTTTCAAGGTTTTTTGCTGATTTTCTTAGCTGGGACTCTACCTTTCGCCTCGGACCTACATCTAAAAAACCATTCACCATCCTTTTTCATCCATTTTAAAGACATGCTCTTCTTACACACGGGACATTCATAGGATTCACTCAACAACCCTGCATTCATGGCAAACTTCATACACTCTTCCTCACTCATCCTAAACAACATTCTTAAACCACATTCATTATCGTAATAGAAAGGATCTACATTCATACGCAAACCCAACCGTTCAGAAATAGAAGAATGAGACTTACACTTGATGGAGGCCAATTGGGCAGACAGGCATTTCGGTTTAGACATAATCCCACACAAAGTCTTGAGACACACGTGGTGCACAATTGAAATGGAAGAGCGAGAAACAGCGTCTACCCTCGATGGAGTCGAAAAGCAGAAGGAACGAGCAATAATGGAGTAAAACCTACCTTGCAATATGGCAACCTTTGGCGATCAAAAAATGGTACGGTAGCCATATTTGGCTGAAATCGCAAATTGGCGCGAATTTTGGCGACATCCCAATTTCGGTCGCCAAGGGTTGCCGTAAATCAGATTTGGCGGGGTTGCCAGATTGGCGACGCGGTGAATTCTTTCGCAAATTGAATCATAAGTTGTTGTTGGTCAGCCAGACTTTTAGACATAGTTTCCATTAAGTTTAGAAGGTTAGTTTGGGAGTTTTGGGGATAAATCGGGTTTTCCGTTGTTTGGCTGTGTTGGGGTAAATTAGCGGCGGTGATATTAGCGTAAGATTTATGATTTACACGGTCAAATTTTCCTGAGATGTTGATTTTTGGTCGGTTTGCACATAGCCTGCTAGAGGCAGTGTGGTCCCCTCCGCAGTTAACGCATTTTGGCTTAGTTTCTCTGTCTTTCGTACAATCTTTGGTTTGGTGGTTACCGGCACATTTTACGCATTTTGGCTGAGCTTTGCAAGTCGATGAGTGGTGGAAGAATGACTGGCAATTGAAACATTGCAAAGGTTGGTTGGGTCTGATATATTCTTCCACTGTGACTCTCATATGCATGAGGGCTTCGAGTTTATAGATGTTTGTGGCATGCTTTTTGTCCGTGAGGGTTATTTGGAAGATCGGATATGGGAACCGGGTCCTGAGGTTTTTTAATTGGGCAACTTTATCAATTTTAAATCCAGCGGCTCTGAGCTCGTCTGCAATCTCCTCACAGGGAGTCGTTCGGGGAAGGCCTTTAAGGCATACTTTAATCGGCCGGAGTTTATGACGGTTTACCGTATGAAATTCGGCTTTTTTCGCCGCAAGGAAGTCAGTAATCGTGATGAATTCTAAGTCAGTATTTGGCTGTATACGAATATACTCGCCTTGGACTTTACAGTTAAGATCAGCTTTGATTTGATTTTTAATTTCGCTAAGAAGGGATTTAAAGTTAGCATCGGCTTTTAACATCACAGGGCGGATCGGCGGAAGGATACATTCCTCCGCGTCGCTGGTATCTGTGGGCTCGTCCGCGATTGGCTGAAAGGAATTTGCCGTTTCAGTAGCAGTAGGAGTTTCAGGAGTTTTAGGCATAGCCCCCTACATAGAATGCCGCGTATACTCGAGAAATAACATGGATTCACAGGCTGTCCTCAAAAAGTACTCTGGTCGCGCCATCTGTTGGTAGTCGGTCGCATATTTTAGTAGGAATAAATTCACGACGGCGTATTCAGCGATTCAGGGGCCAGCGGGCTGTTTCTGTTTCAAATACCGTTACTATCCTAATCATAAAATTCCCTTTTTTTTGTTTGAAAAGTACGAGGTATTGTAGGTATTATATTTGTGAATACTTTTTGCCAAACAATAATAATTTCTGTGAATATTTAAGTGACCTATTGACCTACTCTACAAGGTTGTACTTTTTTTGGTTTTTGAATATTTTATTTTTAAATATTGTTTCACACAGCAGAAGTTTGTCGTTTTAAATTAATTAATTAAGAGAAGAGTGACTAAACTGTTTTTTCAAATGATAAAGCCCATCATAACATTGTTTTAAGTTTAAAACCAGTATTTTTAGTAAAAATTTGATTAAATTTTTTAAGTTTAGCAACATGCCGGGAGAATT